>VBSM01000361.1:101624988-101725801 GCA_008086735.1 Cheirogaleus medius | reverse complement strand
AGACGCTCTATCTGGCGGTGTTTCTCGTCCGCCATCTTGCTCCGCCCCCCAGCATCTGGCTTTTAAATGGGGTGTCTTCTTGCTGCATTCTCACATGGCATTCCCTCCAGGCTTGTGTGTGTGAGTCCATGCAATGCCTGTGAGTGTCTGTGTGTGTGTGTGTGTGTGTGTGTGTGTAGAAAGACAGATCTCTCTTCCTCTTCTTATCTGGGCACCAATCCCATCATGAGGGCTGCTCTCATGACCTCCTCTAACCCTGATCACCTCCCAAAGGCCCCAACTCCAATACCCTCCTGTCGGGAGTTAGGGCTTCAACATATGAATTTAGGAAGACGGGGACACAAACATAACAGTCACATAACACCAGGAACTGCAAATTCACATGCCTTTGGGGGTCAGGTAGGGAACATGAATTCTTGGTGACAGACTCAAATTCAGTTTTCTAAACATAATCTTTAGCAAACTACATCACTGTCACTTGTCACTGTCACTTCCGCCAGTCACACAAAACCAAGTTTGCTGTCACTCTCTCCCCTAAGCTCTTTCTGCTGCCTCCACCCGGATTCGGCCTGGGGCAGCTCCGACACTCAATGCACAGCCAGGCAGGGACGAAGGTGCTAGGAGCCAAAGAATTGCCTTCGCACGGGGACAAGATGCCCATGAAACAGGCTCAGGCCAGGCCCTGGCTGACCCTCCTGAGAGACGGGGCGGGGACCAGCTCTGGGGTCTGGCCGCACCGCTGTGCCCCTGCAGCTCCCTCTGTGAGTCTGCTGTGGCCCGGCCCAAAGCTTCCCTCCCCCGCCCGCCCTACCCCAACCTGCACCATGCATGCTCTGAAGATGAAGGCACCTTCTGCTGTGGGAGCAATAGAACCCTGAAGGAAACTCCCTCCATCTCCTGCTGAGGGGACAGCAAACTCCCTGTCACCCACCCAATTCTTCTGTCCTTTCCCCTGGAACCGCACTATGTTTCCACTAGCGATGGCTGCCACGCTCCCCATGGAACTGGCAATTGGTAACCCTTCGCCCGACCTCTCCCCATCTACTGGCGCTCTCCTGTTAGCAGAGAAATGTGGCCTTCACTCCCGGTCCCTCCAGCTCCTCTGCTGTCTGCTTCGTCACAGCCACGTTTCTTCAGAGTTGCCTGGATTTGGTATTTCCATTTTATTTTCCACTGACTCTTCAACTATGGTGCTGTGGTCTGAATGTGTCCCCCAACATTCACGTCATGCACGCTTAATCCCCAACGCAGCGGTGCTGGAAGGCGGGGCCTTATGGAAAATATCAGGGCCATGAGGGCTCTGTCCTCAGAAATGGACCAACTCCATTTGAAAAAGGGCTGGCGGGAGGGGGCTCACGCTCTTTTCACTCTCCTGCCACAGGAGGACACAGCATTTGTCCTCTCTTGGCCCTTCTGCCTTCTGCTGGGTGGGGATGCAGTACTGAGACCCTCACTGGATGCTGGCACCTTGCTCCCGGACTTCCCAGGCCCCAGAACTGTTAGAAAATACCGTTCTGTTCTTTATCAATGACCCAGTCTGTGGTATTTTGTAATAGCAGCACAAACAGACTAAGATACGTGGCCTGGCTTCTCTTCCAACCATTCTACTGACTCCCTCGTTGCCAAACTCAATGATCATTTTTTGGTCCTTATCTTTGTAAAAGGACATTTTGGTAGAATTGGATCTGGAGCTCAAGCACTACTGGTGATCAGAGTTTGGGGTGTCCCCTCAACTGATTCACCACTGGGGCTTGAATACTTTTTAAAGTTGGAAGGATCCTCCTAACTACCCAGTCACATCCATTGATTTTCCCAGGGGACAGAGGAGACTGCCTGGGAGAAAAAAAACTCTGATGCTCACATTCTAGTTCCTATCGAAGTGCAGGGATGTAACATCTCGTCTAATAACTCTGGACCAAGGTCAAGTTGTTAGAAACACCCAGGCATCTTGAGAGAGAATGTTCCATTATGTGAGAAAGGACCTTGCTCTCAGAGGCCTCCCCCAACACCAGGGCAGCAGATAAACCTGCTAAGAACCTTTGCAGCAACAAAAGGATGCTTTGCGTGAGTCCTTCGCAGATTAATCGTTTCGCTGTTTTCATGTGGAGATGATGTGATCTCACTGGGGCTGTTCAGAGGTGTTCATGGCGACGTAATGAGCTGTCCTAGAATGGCAGTTCCCAGATGACAGAGCCTGGGCCGGAGGGAGGGGCAAAGTGGATGTGGGGAGGGGCTGCAGGTGGAAATGGCAGTCCGGCCATGAGTGCAGAGCAGGCTGTGTGAAGGTGTGTCACCTGGGAAGTTGTGACCTGGCCACAGCCTCCACTTCAGATGAGACTGAGGGGTGAACTTGCCTTCAGTCTCCTGATGAGGTTGGCCTTTCCTTGTGTTTATGACTTTTCCTCGTAAGGTACTTGCAAGGAATTTACCACTTTGATGCTGGGAGAGACCGGCCGATGTTTTCCTTCCTAGGAGAACCTGAGTGGATCTTGGTTGCAGGCCTCACGTTAGGCAGAGCTAGGGAAATTAGAGTCGTCTCCCATCTTATCTGAATGTTCTCAGGCCTGGCTACCAGTGCAGCAACAGAATCTCCACAAATCTTATGTGCAAAACTTTCCTGGAGTTCCTTTAGGGAAAGGCTGGGAGAGGGTAGAGGCTGTGATTTGTCCTTTTTATAAACACTGGCCCTTTGAACAACATGGGCTTGAACTGTGTGGATCCACTTATACACAGATTTTGTTTTTCCACCAGAAAATGTGTTGGGAAATTTTTTGGAGATTGGCAATTTGAAAAAACTCAAAGGTGAACCATGGAGGCCAGGGATATTGAAAAAATTAAGAAAAAGTTGTATCTATCATGAATGCATAAAACATACATAGATAATAGTCTGTTTTATCATTTGCTACCATAAAATATATACAGGTCTATTATACAAAGTAAAATTGATCAAAACGTACGCACACAAACACTTCAGACCCCACATGGCGCCATTTGCAGTCAAGAGAGATGTAAACAAAAGTACAGATTCAGTGTTGAATCGTAAGTGCATAAAATTAACTGTAGTAATGTCAGGGGGATAGTTAGGATCTCCAGCTCTTAGCAAGACAAGTGTTCCTTGCTTTGGTGCTGTTTTGAGCAATTGCTCCACCTGGGCAGGATAGGGGCGGGCACTCCATTTTGGTGTTGCCCCACCCTTAATCCTATCCCCAGCAACTGCCTCACCTGGGGAAGGAGGGACTGCTTTATCACTCTGGGAATTCCCCAGCCCAGGCATGATAGGAGTTAGAAAGTGACCTAGAGTGACCTAACAGTAATTATTATGCCATTAGCTTGAACCTGCATTGTGATTCACGCCCCCCACCCCCCACCATGGGCTTTTGGAGAGGGAGCTCATATACACAGATGGAATTTTGAGGACACCTGTTGCTCATTTGATAACATCCCACACCTCCCGAGAGCCTGCCCATAGACTGAGCTAATGAAAGGAAACAATCTGAGAATTCAGTGGGAGAGAGTAGGTCGTCAAGTCTGCCTGTCACCTTCCACTTGTGGAGACAGACCCGTTTTGTTCTACAATAAAGAGCTGCTCCAGTGAAATTGCTTCCTGCCTGTGGTTTTTCTGTCACATTGGCCCTGCTGGTGATTTTTCCAAGCAAGGAGCCAGAGGACCAAGATAATAGCCTGGACTTGACACTTTGGTGTGTCTGGTCATTTTTTGGGCAAGAGCACACCAACAACCAAGGGTAGACTGCCACCCTGACAGTGCACAAAATTAACCATAGTAATACTACCCCTCTGTAATAATTTCTTTTTTCTTTTTTTTTTTTTTTTTTGAGACAGAGTCTTACTCTTTGCCCGGAGTAGAGTGCCATGGCATCAGCCTAGCTCACAGCAACCTCAAACTCCTGGGCTCAGGCAATCCTTCTGCCTCAGCCTCCCACGTAGCTGGGACTACAGGCATGCACCACCATGCCCGGCTAATTTTTTCTATATATTTTTAGTTGGCCAATTAATTTCTTTCTATTTATAGTAGAGATGGGGGTCTCACTCTTGCTCAGGCTGGTCTTGAACTCCTGACCTTGAACGATCCTCCCGCCTCGGGCTCCCAGAGTGCTAGGATTACAGGTGTGAGCCACCGCGCCTGGCCCCTCTGTAATAATTTCTTAGCCACCTCCTGTTGCAATTGCAGCAAGCTCAGGTGTTGGGCGTATCTCCTTAAAAAGCCCTGTGACTCTCTTCATCCCTGCGTGAGCAGTCCTGACATTACAAGAACAAATCAGACAGTAAGTAGACTGAGGTGTGCAGCTGTGGGTACCCCATTTCAGACAGGTGACTCATCTTGTGTGAACTGATGACATATTCTTACAGGACCAATACATACAGTACAGTACTGCCAGTGTGTTTTCTCTTCCTTCTGAATTTCTTAATAACATTTTCTTTAGCTAACTTTATTATAACAATACACTATATAATATACAAAATATGTGTTTATTGACTATGTTATTGGTGAGGCTTCCAGTCACCACTAGGCTATTAGTAATTACGTTTTGGAGGAGTCAAAAGTTATACGTGGATTTTTGACTGCCCAGAGGGTCAGCAACGCTAACCCTCATGTAGTTCAAGGGTTAACTATAATCCTATTAATAAAAGAACCTAAGATAATCCTGTACACAATAAGTGGTCAATAAATACTTAATGAAGTGAATTAAATAAAAAAACTCATAAATCTCAGAATTTGTCCAACCTGATATTAGTGACAGAGATGGTATCTTTTTCTCATCTCTTTTCTCAGTTCCCACCATTCTTTTGGGTAGAAAATGACTTATTTTGAATTAGAGTCTTTAGAGCCACGGGCAAAAGTCCTTCCACGCGAGTGCAGTGTGGGATTCTTATGAAACATCCAGAGCAGTCCCTTGCTCATGCCAACCCTGTGCCTATGGAGCGGAGCCGAGCAGGACCCTGCCCACGCCAGGGGGAAAGGGGGCAAAGGGTGTCTCAACAGCACCCAAATCGAAACCAAAAACAGCAGGAAAAGGGAAAATCCTGTGGACATAGAAATTCTGATAACATCATTCCTGAGGTGACTTGTCTAGGAGGAAGCGCTACAGTGGTATTTTAAAGGGGAATAAACACATACTGGGAACATTATACATTAGTAGAGTCTGGGTTTTTTTTTCCCCAAAGTACTTTCTCAGACATACCAACATTTCCCCCTAGAAGACATTTCACACCATTTCAAGAAAAAACATTCTCTGCCCACGACTGGTTTCTCAGCTTGCTTCCACCTTCTGTTCCTTTTAGGAGTGCAAAGGGAGTGTGAGGGTTTGAGGGGAAGGAAGCCAGGCTACAACAGCACAGCAGCACAGGCCATCGCAAGGGGCACCCCTTTGTTGTCCAGAATCATTTGTTCTGGAGAATTCCACATAGTACTTTAATCCCAGGGAATTCGGAGGATGTTTCACCCAAGAGAATTTGGCTTCCAACTCTACGCATCGCCAGTTCACTTACAGGAAGGAATTTCACAGCCTGGAAAGATGAGTGAATGCTTTCTTGCCCTCATTTCACATCTAAAATAGAGAGGTCAATTTGACTATTCCTAAAAAAATTTGAACCCTAAAATAGTAGTTTTAAGTATGTACTAACTGGCCAATCAATGTTAAACGATTAACATCGTGACAAGCTCTGTCCATTTAATTCTACTACTCTTTGCTTTCTTTCACGAGGATGAAAATATAGTAATGCACTGTGAATTTGTTTAGGGGAAATATTGATATTTTATAACATCATTTATAATTATGGGAAATATGTGAGTCCCCTGGGAATTCAGAAATTTTGATAGTAAGAAAATGTTTTCGCTTTTGCATTGTGATTTCTATGTATGGCAGAACGTGGGGATGTTAACAGTGACGCTTAGCTTCAGTTCGGCATCAAAGACCTAACTAGCTTGTGTTGTGTCTATTAGCCATCTCCCCGGTCAGCCACGTAACCCTGGGACAGCCTCATGCCCTCATGCCACGATGGGGACGGTGACAGCACCACCTGTCCTGCAGTTTGACGGAGCCCGTGGCTGTGTGCCACCTGGCAGAGGGTCTGGCATTTGGAGGGTGATCAGCAAATGTGAGCTACTTTTATGATTTTATTTTATCCAAAAAAAAAGGAAGGAAAAGTAGCAAGGAAAGGAGAGCAAATGAGTAAGGGGAGGAATGAGAAGAGAGGAGGGTGGTGCGGGGCAGCCTCGTGGGGTGGGGAAATTGTTTTCACCACTTCCCAGCATCTATTGCAGAGCCCGCTCTGAAACATGTTGTAAGCTCCTTTATTTAAGGTAATATTTGAAGTGTTGAACCCTTCTGAGAACAGTGGCAGGGGCCCCCTAGAGAATCATTAACTTAATCCGACTATCTTGTTTGTGGATGTGTTTACTCTTATGCAAGTCAACAACATCCTGGGATTGAGACACACCGTTTTCCGGACACTGCCGGCCAGTCCCAACATGGAACATAAGGGAGTGGTTCTTCTCCTTCTTTTATTTCTGAAATCAGGTAAGACTTAAAGTGTTTTATTTTTTTCTTTGATAATTTTTTTGTCCTAGCCATGTATTTAAAGTACATACATTATGGCTTTGTGTGCAATTCATTTAATTTAGCTTTTAATTCATGAGATAACCAGTTCAAAATCTCAGATTGAGAAATTATTCAAGAAATAAATTTAACCTCCCTACGAATACTGCCAGGGTGCTGGGCTGGATGGGCAGAGAAAATAACAGGTGACTTTTTAAATCTAAATGACCCCAAATGGCTAGTTTAGTTAACAAAATAACCAATGTAGCTAACCACCCAAAAGGTGATTAATCTCTCTTCCTGTTTCTCAGTTTGATAATCTATATCAGTTTTGTTAAGGTGTCACATTCCCCTCACTTCCAAATTTAAATAATGAAATATCTAGTTGAGTATATTCTGTTCCTTGACCAGTTTGTGAAGTTGGACTCAGAATTTCTCTATTTCTTCTGGCTTAAGGAAGGCTCTCTATAGCTACGCGTTTGCTTCTTATGCCTGGAGAAAGCACATGCGTCAGTTTGCCACATGATGTATGCATATAGTAATTCAACGAATATTCATTTAGTGCTTGTGTTAGGCCAGGCACATTTTTATACATACATGCAAACCTGTGTGTCAGTGTGTTTGTGCATGTGTCCTTTCCTAATAGTAGCTTATTTAGCAGGTGGTGTAGGTAGCGTAGTATACTCATCTCCATTTTATAGGTAAGGAAATCTAAACTGAAAATCATGTCACAGGCCCATTGACCAAACTCCCAAATGAAGGAAGTGAAGAAACCAGAATTTAAAAGAAGGAATCTAGTGCTTTTCTCACTTTTCAACTTTGTTTAAGCATTTTATAAGATATTCTAGCCTGTAATCCCAGCACTTTTGGAGGCCAAGGTGAGAGGATTGCTTGAGGCTAGGAGTTCAGGACCAGCCTGGGAAACATAGTAGGACCCCATCTCCTCAAAAAATTTAAAAAATTTGCTAGTCATGGTGGTGCGTACCTATAGTCCCAGCTACAGGAGGCCCAGGTAGGAGGATCACTTGAGCCCAGGAGACTGAGGTTTCAGTGAGCTGTGATCATGTCACTGCACCTAACCAGGGCAACAGAGTGAGACCCTGTCTCAGAAACAAAACAAAACAAAAAGTTATTCTAAACATGTCCTAGTTTTTTTTTTTAAAAAAAACAGTTTTATTGAGATATAATTCACATATACAATTCACCCACTTAAGGTGTATTTTCAATATATTCAGAGTTGTACAACCATCACCACAATAAATTTTAAAATATTTTCATTATCCCCAAAAGAAACTCTACTTTCCTTCACGGTTACTTCCAATCTGCAGCCCCTAGCAAGCACTAATCTACTTTCTGTTTTCAAAGATTTGCCTATTTTGGACATTTTATATAAATGGAATCCTAAATTATTCTAGTAGTTCTTCAGATAAAAATGTGTAGATACTTGAAATTCAATCGATAAATTACCAGATAAAATTATACAAGCTATACTTTAGAGTCAAATACATTTGAACTTAGTGGAAGCCATTCAAAGAAATATCAAATAAAATATGGAGCAGGAGAAGATTAAACAAAGAGAGTTTTGTGGGAAATTGGTGTGTGTGTTGGGGGGCAGGGTATGAACATTCTATTTCACAGAAACTGGGACCTGGGACACTATGAACTTATTCAATGGGCTACACGCAAAGGTTAGAACACAATTCTCTACGACAGAATCAACATATATCTTAACCAACCTGGCGGGAGGGTGGGGATTCTCTCACCATTCCTTTCCAGAGCAATGTATTTAGCCTCACTCTCCATACGAGTGAGTTTCATCATTCCAGTGTGCTGCAATGGCTGGGGAGAGGAAAAAATTTCTTTTATAGCTACACTCAGTGAGAGGTGGATAAACATCTTGCATTTCACAAATTACTAAGTCTTTTCTCTTACACACAAGTACACATAGACATACACACACTACCGTGATTAAAAAGTCCCATGTCATTAATAAAATATATTTGCTTTGGTAGCATTATACATTTATATTTTGCTGTAATATAAAATGAAATTTTTTTTCTACTAAAGAATTTCTTTAATGTTTCTTCACCAACATATAAACCATATTAAATCCCTTAAACCCCGCTGAAGTATATGAGTCCTGGAGGTGAATAAGAGAAAAAAAATGATTTGGGGAAAATTTTTCAAATTAAAAAGAAAAAAAATGATTCTCTTTTGGGTTATTTGTTTGGGACATCTGGTCCTAAGGTGGACCTCAGCAGCTGTATCCTATGAAACACAGTAACACAGCACAGGTAAAGGTAACTTCATTAAAGGGTGATGTAGATGGAAATATTCTTTGTGAATATCCTTTGTATGTAGCCTGCTCTGCTACCCTTCCCAAAAACCCTTCAAAAAGTTTAACTTAACTCTTTGTAGGACACACTTTATAGATTTATTGTGTGTTTTTGAAGTCACACCCTGATCTACATAGATTTACCAAAGCACAACTCTTCTTGGAAATGAGAGCTCCAATTGGAAGAAAATGCAGGGTGAAGACATGGCTATGGGCTTGAAGTATCGATTTCTCCATCATCTTTTGATACACATTTTGATGTGTTCGGTTTAAAATGCATCGGCCAACTTCCCGTTCAGTAGCCCACCCTTACAGTCTGTAGCGTCATAAACTGAGCAGAGGCAGAGTAGCAGAGGCAGGGGCAGGTGGACTTTGGCAGAGGACTTTGGTCATCGAGTGGAGCACGCCCACCTGCTTCCTGGTGCTCGTGTTTTCAGGTGGTCAGGAGTGGCCTTTCTGGGAACGAGAATCTGACCCTGAATGAGCCCTCCTGCTGGCTAATTTTCGTCAGCACGCAAACGTGTGTCTCGTCTTTAAAAAGCTCCTATGGCTGCCTATTCCCTGGAGGACGTGCTCGGTCCCAGCCGGGCTTCTGTGGAGGGCCGTCTTCCTTCTCCTGCTTCTCAGCCTGGCCACACTTTAACTTGCTCCATCCGCCTTTGGCCCCACCGCCCCCCTCAAAAGGGTCAAGGTTGCCATGTTGCCTAATCCCGTGGAAACTCTGCTGTCTCATTTTGTTTAACCTCCTTTGCCCGCTCCTGTGAAAATCGCTGGCACGCTGTGCCAAAGGATGGGGCAGCTGGCATCTCCGGGCTCGGAACAGGGCTGCCCAGGCTCAGGTAGGGGTCATGTGGCATCTCGACACAGGGGACACTCCGTAGCCTTGCACTGGGTACACGGCTGGGCCCCTCTCATCCACAGTCTGCAGTAACAAGGGTGAAAGTGACTTTTGGACAGGCTCTGCCTCAGATTTTATCTCACAGAAACATCAAGGCCAGTATTTGTCCCAGGCTCTGCTTTTTTTTTTTTTTGCCATTTCCTCTGAAAAGCCATATACCTGGCAGCATTATGGGAAAAAAAAAAAGATTTCTCTGCAATTAACAGTGTTCTGTCACTGCTCTAAACCCAGTACAAAAATCACCTTGTATTGTGGGTGAGATTCTGACCCTCCAGTAACTTTTGCCCAAGATGGCAACATAATTTAGTTCGGTTCTTATCCATTCTCAACATTGTCAACTCACCAAAACTTTTGTGAATCATCCAGAGAATGCTTGTCATTAAAGCGACAGTGACAGTAGCAACCCAAGTGTATAGTGTTGGAAATCAAGCAATGGCCTCAGGTTCCATTTATTCCCTGGGATGGGAATTTAAGGTTTTTTAAAATTATTATTTCAAAATATTATGGGGGTACAACTGTTTTTGGTTACATGTATTGATTTTCTTATGCTTAAGGCAGGGTTATAAGTGTGTCCATCACCCAGATAGTGTTCTTTGTACCTGTTAGGCTGGTTTTCACCCACTCCCTGCCTCCCTCCCCCCTGCTTGATTTCTGCTGAGTTTTACTTCCCTTTGTGCGCATGTGTCCTCGTCACTTAGTTCCAATTCAATAGCAAGTACACGTGGTGTTTGTTTTTCTATTCTTTATATACTTCACTTAGGATAATGGTCTCCAGTTTCATCCAAATTGCTGCAAAAGGCCTTAATACATCCATCTTCGTGGCTGCATAGTATTCCATGGTGTACATATTGCACATTTTGCTAATCCACTCATAAATTGATGGGCAATTGGGTTGATTCCACATCTTTGCAATTGTGAATTGTGGTGCAATAAACATTCACGTGCAGGTATCTTTTTGATAAAATGACTTCTTTTCCTTTGGGTAAAGCCTACCTGATAGTAGGCTTGCTGGATGAACTGGTAGGTCTACTTTTAGTACTTTGAGGAATCTCCATATTGTTTTTCATAGTGGTTGTACTAATTTGCAGTCCCACCAACAGTGTACAATTTTTCCTTTTTCTCCGCATCCACACCAGCATCTGTTGGTTTTAGACTTTTTAATAAAAGCCATTCTATCTGGGATAAGGTGATAACTCATTGTGGTTTTAATTTGCATTTCCCTGATGATTAGTGATGTTGAGCATTTTTTCATGTTTCCTGGCCATTTATCTTCTTTTGAAAAGCTTCTGTTCGTGTCTTTTGCCCATTTTTTAATGGGGTTGTTTGTTTTTTTTCTTGCTGATTTGCTTGAGTTCTTTGTAGATTCTGGTTATTAGCCCTGTATCAGATGTATAGCTTGAGAATATTTTCTCCCATTCTGTAGGTTGTCTATTTGTTCTATTGATTGTTTCCTTAGCTGTGCAGAAGCTTATTTACTTTAATCAAGTCCCATTTATTTATTTTTGTTGTTGCTATGATTGCCATTGGGGTCTTCATAAATTCTTTGCCTATGCTAATATCTAGATGAGTTTTTCCAACATTTTCTTCTAGAGTTCTTATGGTTTCATGCCTTACATTTAAATCTTTGATCCATCTTTTATTAATTTTTGTGAGTGGTGAGAGATATGGACCCTGTTTCATTCTTCTGCATGTGTCTATCCAATTTTCCCTGTATCATTTACTGAGTAGGGCTTCTTTTCCCTGTATATTGTTGTCTGCTTTGTCAAAGATCAGTTGGCTGTATATGGATGGCTTTATATCTGGGTTCTCCCTTGTGTTCCACAGATGAGGAGAGAAATTACAGATGACACAAACAAATGGAAAAACATATCATGCTCATGTATCAGTAGAATCAACATTGTTAAAATGTCCATACTACCCAAAGTGATTTACAGATTCAGTGCAATCCTCATCAAAATGTCAATGTCATATTTCACAAGCCTAGAAAAAATAATTCTACACTTTGTTTGGAATAAGAAAAGAGCCTGAATAGCCCAAACAATCTTATGCAAAAGGGACAAATCTGGAGGCATCACATTACTAGACGTCAAACTATATTACAAGGCTATAGTAACAAAAACAGCATGGTATTTTTTTTAAGGTTTTATATCCACTAATATAGCAACATAGAAGTTCTTTCATACTTGTAATGTTTTATCAATCTAGTTAATCTTTTACTATATTGCAATCTGTTAATGGAAGTGTTTTCCTGACTAAACATTTTTGTTCATGCCTACACGTTCTGCTTCCAACAAAGCAATACGTTTCATTTGGTTGATACAAAGCAAATAGATTAAAAAGTCATGATAATTAAACAATGGTGTTGATTGATTTCCTCAGTTGTTCCACGTTTATCTTCCATTTTTAGGTCAAGCAGACCCTCTGGATGACTATGTGAAAACCCAGGGGGCTTCCCTGTTTAGTGTCACCAAGAAGCAGCTGAGAACAGGAAGCGTAAATGAATGTGCAGCAAAATGTGAGGAGGAAAAAGAATTCATTTGCAGGTATTTTCATTGTTGTTGTACCTAAACAGAAATCTAGTATTTTGATGGCAAGTAATTTACTCATGGATTTATTAACAAAAACACCATTTGAGAGGAACTTACGGGATCAATGTTTGGAATTACATTTGTTCACAGTATCTGAAGTCATGCTAACAGCTTCTTATTAAGGTTTATTGGTGTCCCCTTTAGAAAAATATCCTAAAAGGAAGTAATTAATTTCTGTACACAACATAAACATTAGCAGCTATTGCTCTGAACTCTAGTTTGTAACATCATCACCAGTAAAACGTTTATGGAAGGTCATGTGAATGAAAGTGTCCTAGATAGATCTGAAAGAGCAAACAAGTATAGCTCCACGATCCAGTGCCTACCTTTTCATGTAGTCAAAGAAATCTGATATAATGTAAATAATGTAAAAAAAAGAAAAGGCAAGGTGAGGTGCTGCGAAATAGCCTAATCAATGCATGCTCCGTACAGACTCAGAGGAAAGAACAGCCCCTAAGGTTGAGGCAGCAGGGAGGAGGTGGGCCCTGAGCTGGATTCTGAGGGTGAGGGAGATCTTGCCAAGCATGGAGGGTGGGGAGGCATTCTGGGCAGGGGACAGGCAGGGACAACAAATAGACCTTCTGGCAGGGACAACGAATAGACCACATTGGCTAGAGCGAAGGCTTCACATAAGCATTCAGCCTGGAAAGGTAGCTGCACCAGCTTTGAGCCCCAAGCAGAGCGTCCACAGCAGGACCAGGCGGATGGGGAAGGGAGGTGCAAGGTGAAGGGGCAGGTGGGACATAGAGGCAAAGGTTAAGGGGAACGTACTGGAGTCCAGAAGTCACAGGGACAGACCATTTAGGGAACGAGTTCAGGGCAATTGGAGTTGCTTCTTTCCAACACAAAAACAAATATTCCTGCACTCAGTTAAGGAAATGAGGGAAGAAAGAGTAAAGCAGCAGAAACAGAAAGAAAGAGAAAATTATTAGGGGGAGGGGAAGAAGGTAAAAGTACATGGGAACAAGAGTGACCACCATGCTGGTGCATTATTTTCAGTACTTCAATGATGCTGTGCCACGAATCACCAAAAGGCAACAGTTGTGAGCTCCCTGATTCTTCATGAGATGCAATGATGTGTAGAGTGTCTTGCTAATAAACATTTGCTTTCCTTAAATATGGAAAACCATTTACCGTATTTCCTGATTCTCTTGTGCAGGTCCTTCCAATATCACAGTAAAGAGCAACAATGTGTGATAATGGCTGCAAACAGCAAGTCTTCTACAATCATGAGGATGAGAGATGTCGTTTTATTTGAAAAGAGAAGTGGGTACACTTTCTCCCTTTCCTTCCTTCTCCCTCTTGCTCCTTCCTCCCCCTACTCTTCCTCATCTATACCTTTAATTTATGAGGCCAGAGAATAGAGGCATCATGGTGTAGTGAGATTGAATTCTGAGTTAGGAAAGGATTTGATCACTAACCAGACATGTCAGCTTGAGTATATTATTTTCCCTCTTTAGTTTCATTTTTCTTGTTTGAACAATGAAGGGACTCAGTTTACAAAATTACTTCTACCTCTATGACCTGGAAAATAAGATATTTGAAATTTTATTTTAAGGAGAAGATGGAAAGTCTAAACATTCTTTATGACCTTGGCTTCTTGTTCTGCAGGGTGATCATGGTCCTTGGGCCCTAAATTCAACACTGAAGTTTGGTAAAACAGAAATCTCGAGGTGTTTTAATCCTTAGTAACATTTGGATAGGGACAAAAATCCTTATTTTTTTTTTTTTTGAGACAGAGTCTCACTCTGTTGCCCGGGTTAGAGTGCTGTGGCATCAGCCTAGCTCACAGCAACCTCAAACTCCTGGGCTCAGGCGATCCTCCTGCCTCAGCCTCCCAAGTAGCTGGGACTACAGGCATGTGCCACTATGCCCGGCTAATTTTTTTCTATTTTGTTTTTTGGTAGAGATGGGGTCTTGCTCTTGCTCAGGCTGGTCTCAAACTCCTGAGCTCAAACGATCCTCCCGCCTCAGCCTCCCAGAGTCCTAGGATTATAGGCGTGAGCCACTGTGCCCAGCTAAAAAATCTTTATTTTTATTCTTAAATTTCTCACTGTTTTTTTCTTTTTTGGGGTCATGATCTATATTTTCCTCAGACACTGAAATGTTGCCTTTTAAAAATGTACTAAAATACAAAAGTTACAGTTCCTTTTCTATAGTTTCTTCTAAAATGTGGATCGATTGTTGCATCCTTTAGGATAAGAGATTGCCTGGATTTTGGTGGAAGTTGCATGTCTTTTTAGATATGCAAAAGTTTCATGAAGTGGAACTTATGAAGACTTAAATGGATGTATGACACTTTAACAACTATCTCTTATACTCTTCTGTTGGCTAGGTATTAAGACTGTAATAATAACAGTTTAGCTCTCCAAATATTCTGTACCACAGGTGTTAAAGAGGATAAGAAACATCCTAGTTCTTGTATTCTTGACAGTGACTTGCAACTTTGTTTGCAGTCTTCACTGTAAAACTCTAAATGTGATTTTAAAGAGTATTTCTTTAGGTGAGGATTATTTCTATGCATTGGCACATCTTGGGTTCCATTAGCTGCATCCTTTCCTTACCACTTTTTACCTCTAATTCTTGAGTTTAAATCTAAACCTTATCTATCGAAGTTACTGGTTCTCATAAACAGTGAGTAAAGGATGAAATAAACAGGATCACTTACTGGCCACCAGATTTAAAAAAAACAAAATGACTGGTGGGATTATTCTCTCTACAAAACGCTACCATTTAAATATGTCATTTGTAAATTGTTAACCAGAGGGAACATGGGGGTGATTGTTAGGCTGAGGCTGAAGTCTGAAGTTTGAAGACTTAGTTTACTTGTTTTCAAGTTGATAGAGGGAGCCAAAGGTTATACAAACTCTGGCGGGTACATACAAACACAACAGAGGCAAAAAGTCAAAAGTTAGTCAATTTTTGGTGCTTGTTTCTTTACTGTGGAATCCTGACCTGCCTGGGTTTTGCTGGGAACAGTCTGTGTCAGATTACATTGACATCTGCCACTTGCCACCAGCCACCACCCAAATTCATCATCTCTGGCTGGGGCCACTGCAGTCACTCGTCCCCCTGCTGATAGTCACGCAAGTGATCTCTTAGAAATGTACCTTCCCTGCTTAAAACCCTCCCTCATGCACTTAGAACAAGATCCCAATATGTCCCAAATGCCAGAGGGCCCTCCGTTATTTAAGGCTCCCCAGGGCCGGTGTTTGCTTGGCGTGCTAAGCTTTTCTACGCGGGGCTTATTTCTGTTCCTCCAACATGCCAAGCACACACCCCTCCTGCCTGGGAACCTCTTCACCTCTGTCCTTGCGGTGCCAGCTCCTTCCCATCTCCTAGGTCTCGGCTCAGGCAGCACCTCCTTTTCCAAGTCTCCCCCGACTCCTCATTTCCAGGATACTTACAATACCTACTATGATGTAAATGTTATATACATAGTTGTTATACTGTATTTTTTATTTGTATTATTTTTAACATTGTATTGTCATTTTTTATTGGTTTTTTCGATCCACGGTTGTAGATCTGCGGATGTAAAACCCGGGGATACCCCTCCCTTTCACGAAGTACCTTGAGTGTACACTTTTGATGAGTATAATCCGTCTACTGTAATAACATGTCCCGATGAAGACGTATTTGCAATCATGATACGCAGTGTGGGGTTAAAAGCTTGAGTTTGCTGTAGCTATGTCAGAAATACTTTCCTCAGGAGATTGATCAATGAATTACAACACTTGGCTAAAGTGTGGAATCTTAAAGGGTGATGCAGATGTACCTTACCCATTATATAGTTTCATTGAGATCACAAGTTTACACAAGCACAAGCACTTTTTGATGTAGAGCAGAGATATTTTTCTTTGAACATGGGACCACCGATAGGAGCTGTCTGGTGCATTTCTTGCATCAACTATGCTCTACTGCATCATGGAAAATAATCATTTTCCTTATCTTTGAAGTGGAGAAAGATCTAGACATTTAACCCATCTGAGTGTACAATGACTTTAGATTTTTATGATTTTCTCCTCAAGCTTATATAGTCAACTGTAAGAGAGGGTTGCCCTCAGTGGATTTTACAGCAATTTTTAGAACGACTGGACTCTTTCAACTCATTAAAAGCATTCCACATAAAAACAAAACAAGATCTTCTCGTCTTCACTTCTCAGTTTAGATCATCTTTAATTAAATATAAGTGTATAAGAAAGTTGGACAATAGAAGCTAATGCCCCTTGGCAAGCGCACATGCACCTGCGGGGACAGGGGTGTGGCCACACTAGGCCAGCTGCGGGGGCCAGTCCGGCTTGCGCACCACTCGTGGGCCCCGGACTGCTTTGAAGACAGCAGGGAGCCCAGCAGCTAGGTGGTGAGTCAGTCAAGTGAAGGTTGGTCGAGAGTTTTTACTGTGAGCATTGAAGTGGACCACAGTGTTGTAGCCCCTTTTGCACTTTTTCATGTCACTGGGAGCCTGAGAAAACAGAAGTGGCTGGGATCTCTTGCAGCCTCTGAAAAGCCTGCCGTCCCCCTGTCTAAAAAGCCCTCCCCAGTCTTTCGCCCTCCTCATCACGCTGCTCTTGTTCTCTGCAACTCACACCACCATGAAGTTCTCTCATTTCATGCTTTGTCTCCTTGAAAACCTTCTGTGACCCTCCTGCCCGGCTCCGCTAGACCGTGCGCTCCTCGAGGGTCGGGCCCCGCGCTCCTCGCACCGAGCTGGCGGGGTCGGTAAGTAGCGTCTGAGTAAATGCATCCAAGAACGAGGTGGCTCGTGTCCTGCAGCCCTTCCGTAGACGTAAACGCTGGCATCCAGATGGCAGGGACGTGGTGTCTGGGGAGCAGGTTCTTTCCCTCAGTGCGACTGCACCATGTAGGAAGACCCTGACCGCCGTGTGGCCGTCCTTTCAGTATACCTTTCAGAGTGCAAGACCGGGACGGGAAGGAACTACAGAGGCACGGTGTCCAAAACGAGAAATGGCACTACCTGTCAGAAGTGGAGCGCCAGAGTTCCCCACAAACCTAAGTAAGACTTTCTCTTGTCTTTGTGTTCATCTATGGTACAGTCGTCCCTCCGTGTCCGCAGGGGACTGATTTCAAGACCCCTAAGGACACTAAAATCTTAGGATGCTCAAGTCTCTGATATAAAATCATATAGTATTTGCATATAACCTACATTTGCATACATCTTCTCATACACTTTAAATCATTTCCAGGTTACTTATAATACCTACTGCGATGTAAATGTTGTATACATAGTTATTATACTGTATTTTTTATTTGTATTATTTTTTATCATTGTGTTGTCATTTTTTATTGGTTTTTTAGATCCACGGTTGGCTGACTCTGCAGATGTAGAACCCAGGGATTCAGAGGGCCGACTGTATTTAGAATAATTCTATCACTTCTAAATCAAACTGGAATATGTGAATAAGCAGATAGAACCTTTGTGATGTTGATGTAGAATTGATGATGTTCAATTGTTTATAGCACAAAAGTAGAAAATGGTTGCTTTCTATTTATTCCTGTGTGTAGAGTTTTCGGGGAGACCTAGAACATGGAAGCAAGCTTAGTTAAAAAGAACGATGAAGCCATGAGTTCCAGGCTGAGTCTGAGGAAAGACCAGAGATGCCTATGTGTAGGGCTGAGCTAAACGTCAAACATATCAAGTTGGAACTCTCCTCACCTCAGCATTGTGGAGCAAAGAGAGTAAATAAAATATAAAATAGTAAATAAAATATAAAAATGAAAGTGAGATACACATGAAATATAAATATGGTAACTTGCGTATTTTTTATTTTAGTGTCATTCTTTTTGTACTTTCCCCAGTGTGGTGTCAGATGGCTGTTAAGTTCTCAGTGATGATGCTCATCGAATAGGAATTTAGTGTCTGGTACTCTGGACCCCCAACACCAAACAGACTACCTTTGCTGCATCCCTAGGAGATGAGCAGATTGAATCTTCCCCATTAGATCACATAAAACGATTCAACCAAATGGCCAAATCATTCGATGTCAGGTGCCTTAGAGACAATCTTGGCTGATGTGACACGATGGTCTAGGCTCATCTTTATGAGAACGCTGAGGTCCTGGGTGGGTGGGGCTCGCCCAAGACAGGTACACAGAAGAGTCAGAAATAAAACCTGTCTTCTAGACTTAAGTCTTGTGCGTTTCATCTAATTTGTTGTCTCTATGCAGCAACTCAGCTCTAGAGCTGAACATGAGTTCAACTCCCTTCCCCATCTGCATTCTTTTAATAATTCAGGCTGCATTTCAGAGAAAAGCCGGCCTTTGGAATCAGACAGATCAACTTTGAATTCTCGATCTGCCCCTTATTAGTTGTTCAAGCTTGGGCAAGTTTTGTTTTTTTTTTTTTTTTTACATTGCCACACTCAGTCTTCTCTTCCGTAAAATAGGGATAGTAACACCTTCCAGCTAGGGTTTTTTATTAACACTAAAAGAGAGAGCATATAGAAAGATTTTAGTGTAGTGTCTGGCACATATTCGCACAGACAAAATGCTATTAGCCGTTAGTGTTTTCACAGAGAAAGAGCAGCTGACAGCAGCAAGTGTTTTGGAAGGAATCAAGGATTTGGGTCTTGGGTTTTGAGGCCTTTGTATTTCTGCTGACTATGTAACAAAAATACATTTTCTCTGTATTTAAGACTTGGCTGTCAATACAGTAATAATGATAATGTTAGCTACTGTATGTGAAACAGCCTATCAATAGAGAAATTGAAACCTGACACCACAAGTGCTACAGCACATGGCCGAAATGCATCGGGGTGACAGAAACTCAAACCTCGCGTGGAATATAGCATCTCATCCTGCGCTGCTGGTAGCAGGCCGATTTTCAGAACACAGTCAAAGTGTTTCTTTCCGTCACCCACAGTTATTCCCCTGCTGCGTACCCCTCAGAGGGGCTGGAGGAGAACTACTGCAGGAACCCGGACAACGACGAGCAGGGGCCCTGGTGCTACACTATGGACCCAAACCAGAGATTCGGCTACTGCGACATTCCTGAGTGTGAAGGTCAGGACTGGCCCTAGAGAATGTTTCCATATCTTCACCTGTAAAGTAATTTGCTGCATAGTCATTTCCCTCCGGGATATTATTAATAATCAATTATTGCCATGCACGATGAAATTGAGTAAGTATTCACCTCTTGGGAAGGAGCAAAAATGTGCCCAGACCCCGACTATTGACCTGAATTATTTTTATGAAAATGACTCTTCAGGATGAGTTCAGTGGCTCATGCCGATAATCCCAGCACTTTGGGAGGCCGAGGCAGGAGGGTCGCTTGAGTCCAGGAGTTCAAGACCATCCTGGGCAACATAGTGAGACCCTGTTACTACAAAAAAATAAAATAAAAAAATTTAGCTGGGCGTGGTGGCACGCACCTGTAGTCCCAGCTACTGGGGAGGCTGAAGCAGGAGGATAGCTTTAGCTCAGGAGTTCAAGGTTGTGGTGAGATGCAATGATTTCACTATACTCTAGCCTGAACAATGGAGTGAGACCTTGTCTCAAAAAAAAAAAAAAAGAAAAGAAAGAAAGAGAATGCTACTTCAACATGTACAAATATAAAACTAGGTCTAAATTCTAGACACAGCTTCTTATGCTTAAAACTCTTACACAATATAAAACCCCAAATTTACAATTAAATAATAAAGTAAAACCATGAAATCAATCAAATTCAAATAAACACCATTAATTTAATGTGATAGACCTTGTGGTTGAGTTGGAGCTAAGCAATGAAATCAGTTTTGAAATCAGCAATCTATTATTTTAATGGACCAACCAACTTAACGGTGCACTTTAAAGGTCAATGCTAAAAATGCCAAAAATTTCATATGGAAGAAACTTCTTCATTTCATATTTCTGTCTACATTTATTAGTGCCAGGGGGAATAGATAAAGGTGGGATTTATGCGGGCGACAATGTGGATATCGTGCCATGTGACAACTCAGTTCTCCCTTCACTTTTATCTATCTGAACTACGGGGATCCTTTATTTGTATACTGTCACAGGTCATTTGGCCTTTAAGTGTCCTGAATGTATCATTTTGTATTAAGTCTGTCCCTGTTTTCCTTATTACCCTATAAGAGTTTAAGTCACATAATATATTACTCTGCCTCACCATATGACTCCAGTAATTCTAAATCAAAGATTCATTTTCTGAATAATTTAGGAAAGCAGAAAACATCCCGTCCTGCTTTCTCAACAATATAAAAAGAGAAACGCTGTCACTTCAGGTGAATATTGTTCTCCCATGAGGCCATGAGCACAATCAAAAACTCCAACACTACAGTCCTAAAACGGTGCCAGCTTACTTGGCAGTCATCTGAATGATCAGAATAACTTCTCTCTCTCTTTCTTCCCCCCTCTGCCCAGAGGAATGCATGCACTGCATTGGAGAAAATTACCAGGGCAAAGTTTCCAAGACCATGTCTGGACTGGAATGCCAGGCCTGGGACTCTCAGAGCCCACATGCTCATGGATACATTCCTTCCAAGTAAGTCTCACGAGGAAAAACATTCCATGTTTAAGACTCTGCAGCTCTCTCGGACATTTACTCTTATTAAAAATATTTAGCTATTTTCAGCATTTCTCCAGAAGTGAACACTTGCTGTTTGTGAATTTCAAAGCCGGCATCCTCCCACAAGTGCAATGTGGTCCGTGGAAGGACCAGCGGTGGTGACACCACCTGAGGGTTTGCTACAAAGGCAGGGTCTCAGACCGTCTCAACCTGAATTTGTGTTATAACCAGATCCTCGGCTGACTTTTACATACATTGAAATCCTAACACGTGTACGAATGCATTGAAATCTGTACTGAGAAATACAGATACCGCTGGCTTGTGTATTTTCCAAATATTTCCCTCTTTTCTTTACTCCTTTCCTTTCCCTTTATACTGATGAGATTCAAGGCTTGCTAATCTATCATCTACGGGTGAACATCGTGGGTTTTGTGAATCCCCCGATGTTTTATGTGTGTTTATATCCGTGCACTTTTCTGGGACGAGGATTCATGACTTCCACAAGATTCTCAAAGGGGACCATGAATTTAAAGTAGGAGTAAGAGACCCTGCTCTAGAAAGGAATGATGATGGCTAGAGTAAGGTTTTGTGCATATTTTATCTCACATTAGCTGTACTGGAAACACTTCCCACTCTGTAGCTGCTCCTGGTCTTTCTCTTCCTTCTATGATGACCGCAGGACCAGAACAGAGCTCATAAGAGATGCAGAAGCGAGGCTAAGCCACAGCTTTCATTGTGGAATACAACTCCGCTCAATGTTTGCACCTCTCTTTCCAAATAGCTGGCTCTCAACGCAGCAGAGGAGAAATACAGTAAAGGTCTGAAGGCCTCAAAATGGGTAAATTCACTGCAGGAAACCAAAAGGAGAAGAGGACTGCTTAAGCCACTGCTGGCTGCTCTGTGCATCCCCACTAACCATTTACAACCTCAGAGAGGGAGGGAATAGCCCAGAGGGCCACCAGGCGTGGCGTGCATCCTGACCACAGCCTGAGCCACCCTGTCCCCCTGCGGAGGGCTGGCGGCCGGCGATCACGGGAGCATCGCTTCTCTCTGGCTTTCTCTCAGCCTCAGGGCTGGCAGAGCCAGAGCCAACTGGATCAGCAGGATTATTCCTTTAAGCCATGAAGATGCCAACTTCTTGGCTGTGTTATGTACCAAATGACTATTTTTAGGCAGTGAACACTTTGTATTTTAAAAATTGCTGTCATTTGCAGCTGAATAGCTGGAGTTTGCTTACATCAGTTTTCCAGATGGCCAAAATGATAAGGTTATACTGATGCTGCTGAGTGATTTCTACACATGTAAACTGTTAGAAAACAGCCCATAGCGGCTGGGCACGAGGCAGGAGGATCACTGGAGCCCAGGACTTCAAGGCCAGCCTGGGCAACATAATGGGGAGCTCCTCTGCCCCCATCCCTGGTTTCTAAAAACGAATAAAAGCCCTTGGAATTCTTCTTTGAGGACTGCCTTCATCCAATTACCTTGGTGCTTGACTGTGCCTGGCACACAGCAGGTGCTCAATGTTTGCTCACTAAAAAAGATTCCTATCCATGAATGTAAATGCTCAGTGCTGTTGAAACCCTCTTGCCCATTCAGATTTCCAAACAAGAACTTGAAGATGAATTACTGTCGAAACCCTGACGGGGAGCCCCGCCCTTGGTGTTTTACCACCAACCCCAACAAGCGCTGGGAGCTCTGCAACATCCCCCGCTGCAGTAAGTACGGCACATGCCCGGCCCTTCGCATCCTCACCTGCTCTGGTTTGAAAATCAAAAGGAAAACATACATCGGTGCAGAGTGCAGTGCACGAGTGCACTGCCTAGAAAGTGACCTGCAAGTCCAGTGGGATCTTACTGCTCTTTTAAAACAATTTAGTGGTTCCTGTAGGTAATTGATCAGAGCATCCATGTATTATGTTTTTGGGGTTTTTTTTTTTCCTATCAGAGACTTCTGCCTCTTATGAGTACACGTAAATGTAGGTTCTGGGGTGGTATCTCTGGTATTCTACTTTTTGCTGTGCTACAGGGGAATTAGACCCATGCTCTCTGGTACATGGATTTCATTATCAACCAGGGTTCTGTCCATTGCCTTGTAGACAAAGGAGTGTCTATGAATGTCCAGTTTTCAGTATGTCCAAGTCAGGCCCTACAGGGGAGGAGAGTTCAGGAGAAGATGAAATGGCAGACCTAGCAGACGTGTCATGGAAAAAGCAATTTTATAATATTTTCCTTCTCTGAGAATCTGAAGCAAGGGATTAGAAATGTACACAACGACAATCATCACAAGCTCAACAGGATCTGGTGAGGGCTGGCTTCCCCTCCTTTGCTTTGAAAATCATCCTTTGGGGAGCTCAGGTATTCTCCCTCTTTGTGAACATCAGTTTCTCTTTTCCTTCTTTTTTTTTCCTCAAGAACGTTTTGATTTCTGGATGTACACACTTTTCCTTGGACACATATTTTGCATTCTTTCCATGGACTCCTTCTCTATTGTTTGGCTTTGTGGGCTATCGGGTGTCATTCGGTTATGTTTACTCAGTGAATAATTTACTCTTCACAAAAGAACGTGGACCACTGGCATATGTAAGGATTTGCGGTCCGGGTGACACAGACCGACACTCCCTGTGCATGATGAACTGAGCATAGAAAGCAGCATCTGCCCACGAGTCTATTTCTGGAAGAGTTCCCCATGATAGGGTCTCGCAGGCATAGGTCTTGTTAACCTGATTTCTTCCGAAAATGCTGGACAACTTTCAAGTGCCAGATTCCAAGACAGGCTGAGCAGAGAAGATAGGCTATAGCACCTTGCACCTGTTCTCCCTAACAACCATCTGTGCATTCTTTATTTGAAAATATTCATTGTATAATAGTTCATTTTCCTCATTCAAGCTACACCCCCACCACCTTCTGGCCCAACGTACCAGTGTCTGAAGGGAAGAGGCGAAAGCTATCGTGGGAAGGTGGCTGTCACCGCGTCTGGGCACACCTGCCAGCGCTGGAGTGAGCAGACCCCTCACAGACACAACAAGACACCAGAAAACTTTCCTTGCAAGTAAGTCCACTCTGGTCTCATTCCCTCTCTGCTGCTGTGGAATGTGAAACCGCATTGACTTTGCCTTAGTTTTAGTTCCTACAGGATCCCAGCATTAAAGTATTCTCGAACAAAAACCGATCGCGCCATAGGCGAGGGAAGTGAAATTCAGCACTGTTTCCCCTAACACTTGTCTCAAAGTGTGGTCTCCCAGGCCAGCAGCATCAGCATCGCCAGAAGTTTGTTAGAAATGCAAATTCTTGGGCCCTGTTCCAGGCCTGTTAACTCAGAAGCTCTCGGGATGGGCCACAGCAGCATGTTTTGACAAGCCCTCCACTGAATGCACTCAGAGGTTTGAGAACCGCTGCCCTGTAACTCTCAAATCCCATGCCTGGGATGTATACTCATGGAGGCAGGAATAGTGTGGAAAATATCCCTTGCATTTCGAGCGTACAGCATAGTGCCCAACGCGTAGAAAAAGACCTATTTTACTTGGCCATACAGAGCCAGGGAATATATTTCAACCACTCACCCAGGAGGAGCATCTGGGCCATGATTCTGTGGAATCGTATGAAATCCTAGGCTGCTTAAGCTTCCTTCTGGCACTCCTTACTCAGTTTGTGTGACTCTAGACCAGGGGTCCTCAAACTTTTTAAACAGGGGGCCAGTTCACTGTCCCTCAGACCGTTGGAGAGTGCACGGCTGCTAAGCAGGACAGGCAGCGGGGACAAAAATACCCGGCGGGCCGGATACATGTCCTCGGCGGGCCGCATGTGGCCCGCGGGCCGTAGTTTGAGGACACCTGCTCTAGACTGTCAGCTGGATGTGTATCCAGTATCACCATAAACAGGCATGTATGTGTGCACCTTGTTTATTTAGCCATTTTGGAAAGCCAAACTCATAATGACTTTTTCCCCCCAGAAATTTGGATGAAAACTACTGTCGTAACCCTAATGGAGAAACAGCCCCGTGGTGCTTTACAACCGACAGTGCAGTGAGGTGGGAACACTGTGACATACCAGCCTGTGGGGCCTCTCAGTTATCCATAGAACACATGGATGCTTCAGGTACGAAAGCTATGAGAGCTTACTGAGGGCCCAAACATCCTCCGTAGTTTAATTCTCCAGTGCTATCGTCACAACATACAGTGGCTTTTTGTTAAGTTTAATTCTGTTGTGGTCCGAGAACATGCTCTGTATGATTTCAGTCATTTTTAAATTTGTTGAGGTTTGTTTTATGGTTCAAAATATAGCCATCTTGGTGGATGTTTCCTGTGCCCTTGAAAAGAATGTGACTCTTGTTGTTGTTGGGTAGGGTGTTCTCTGAAGGCCAGGTAGGTCAAGGTGATTATTAGTGCTGTTCTCATGTACCCTCACTGACTTCCGTCTCCTATTCTACTGCCTTCTGAGGGATGAATGGTGACAGGTCCAACTTTAACTGTAGATTAGTCTGTTTCTCTTAGGTTCTAGCTCTGTTTGGTTTCTATATTTTTAAGCTCTATTGTTAGGCACATGCACATTTAATATTGTCATGTCTTCTTGCCGAAACGACCCTTTCATCATTATGTAATAATACTTCTCGTCTCTAGAAATATTTCTTGCTCTGAAGTCTATTTTTGCTGATGTGAATACAGCCTTTGCAGCTCCATTTCACTAGTATTTGTCTGATATATCTTTTCTCGGCTTTTAAATTGAGGTGTTTAGACTATTTGCATGAATGTAATTGTTAATACGGTTGGATTTAAATCTACCATGAAGTTAGGTATATTTCTTTTTATCCTACTTGAGCTTTGTTTCTTTTCTTTTGTCTTTTTCCACTTCCATTTGAATTGAGTATTTTTATGATTGTCTTCTATCAAATCAGTTTTAATAGGTTTAGCGTTTTCTTTAATGTTTACAATATACATCTTTAACTTATCACATTCCACCTACAAATAATCTTATTCTAGTTTGTTGCTGTATGGTATAAGAACCTTAAGACATTGTATTTCTATTTCCTTCCTCCCACAATGTTGTGCTATCGTCCTCTAAAAGAAGCTTACTTCTATTATGTTGTAAACCTGGTAATACATTGACACTATTTTTGCCCTGAATGGTCAGTTGTGTTTTAAAGTGATTATAAATAAAAATATTTTTTACATTTTATGTATTTATTTATTTTATCATTTCTAGTGCTCTACTCATTTCTTTGTGTAGATCCACATTTCCATCTGGTGTCACATTCCTTGTGTAAAAACTCAACCTTTAGCAATTCTTGTAGCACAAGACTGTCGCTGATGAAGTGTTTCAGCTTCTGTCTGTATGCAAAAGTCTTATTTTGCCTTCAGTTTCTAAAAATAATTTTGCTGGATATAAGTACCAATGTGACAGTTTTATTTACTTTACCACTTTAAAGGTGATACTCCATTATCTTCTGTTTTTTCCTTCTTCCTACATATTCAATATTTCTTTTTTCTCTGGCTGCCTTTAAGACTTTCTCTCGTCTTTGTTTTTCAGCACTTTGACTATGGTGAATCTGGGTGTGTTTAATTTTTTAATTCATTCTGCTTGGGTTTTCTGAGCTTCTTGGATTTGTGGATTGTTGATTTTCATTATGTTTTTAAAATTCTTAGCCATTATCTGTTCAAACATTTCTATTTTCCCTTCTCTCTCTCTTTCTCTCTTCTCCTTCTTGGACTACAAGTGCCCAAATATTACGCCACTTCGTATTGTTTCATAACTTTTGAATGTTTGCTCTGGTTTTTTTTCTTCAATCACTCTTTGTTTCCTTAGTGTGTGAGTTTGGATAATTTCTATTAACCTATTTTCAGGTTCACTGATTATTTCCTCAGTTCTGTGTAGTTTGCTGATCAGTTTGCCCATTGAAAGGATTCTTCATCTCTGATACCATGGTTTTCATGACTAGCAATTTCATTCTACTCTTTTTTAGACTTTCCATCTCTTTGCTGAAATTCTCCATCTATCCATACCTGATGTCTACCTTTACCCCGAGATTATTTAACATTTAAATCATGATTATTTTACAATCCCAATCAGATAGTTTCTACATGGAGTCATCTCTGAGGCTGGTTGCTTTATTACTCAGTGGTGTTGTTTTATTTTTTCCTTCCCTTTTTTGGTGTGTCTTGTAATTCTTTAATCAAATGCTGGACATTGTGAATAGAACGCTGGTATAGATTGCAGTAAATATTGTTTATACTTTGAAATGGACACTCCTCTTCTTTTGTCGACATGGCGTGTGGGTAACTGAGTCACTGTAGTCAGCGGATGAACTCAGTTCGGGCTTTGTTGTTGCTCCTTTTGCAGCACGTGCACCACAGGTTTCAAATTCCTCCAGCGATGGGCTGCTCCTACCTTGTGCTTACAGTGGGGTCTGGGTGCTGAAGAGTTTTCTTGGTGTTCCTAACCCGCTGTCAGATTTTAGCATTCACTCCACGCTCGAACCACATGGGGCATCTCTCCATACACTTAATTTGACCCCACCAATAGACTGCTGTTTCTTGGTATTCAACACTCAGTTTTTGGTAAAAGTGGGCAAATGCTCTATCTCCTTGGTCTACCACACTTGTGGGTAGGCTCTGTGCACCTAGGCTTTGGTAGTAGTGATTTCTCAGTGCTCTTGCTCCTCCTTCTCATGGAGCTTGTATGGGTGAAGGGCCTGGAGTGGAAGAGTAGTTGGCTTCTGCTTTGTGCCAATGCAGGATCCTGGGCGCAAGAGGGTTCCTTGTCTCTCCTCCAGGGGAAAGAGGTTTTGCCTGTACCCCTGTCTGAGAAACGATGGATCTTTGCCTGCAGTCCAAGATGCAGCACCATTTCCTGCCCCATCACCTGGAAGCTTAAGGCTTTGGCTTTGCATGAACAAATGATGTGGGGAAATGTCCAGAGGTTTCAAGTATGACCGCCCACTGACAGCCATGCTCTTTGACTTGGCTATTTTCCCCTCAGTTTTAAATTAAATATTCCCAAGAAAGGCTAGGTTATTAAAGTTCTAGAATGCTATGAATTTATTGAATCTTTTTGCATGTCCATCTGCCTGCTAATATGGAAAAGAGAACAGTGGTAATCCCCAGAGATTAATGAACTGTTTTTTGTTATGAATCACTTCACATGTTTCTGTTTCAGCCTTTCTTTATTAAGCTTGATTTCTTCTATTTTAATTTTAGCACCACCTGAGCAAACCCCTGTGGTCCAGGAGTGCTACCAGGGTAATGGGCAAAGTTACCGAGGTACATCATCCATCACTATCACAGGAAGGAAATGTCAATCTTGGTCATCTATGACACCACATCGACATAAGAAGACCCCAGAAAACTACCCGAATGCGTAGGTCTTTGATTTTAACCATACGAGGAACAATAGCCGACATAAGTTTCTCTTAGAAAAGCTATGTTTTAAGCTAACTCCTTAGGATCGTATTTCTCTTAGAGCCAGACTCGGAGGCAAAATGTGTAGGAACCTTGCTTTGGGGTCAGAGGTCTGACAAAAGAGAAATTATAGACTGTCCACTGTTCCTGAGTAGTGTAGTAGGGACAGGGGATACTTGGAAGTGGTGAGGCCACATTAATACAAAACTCAGGAGAACAAATGACCACACACTTGGGAACAGGACCATGCCACAATGCCACAAAACATCAATGTAATCTTTCCACCATGGAATCCTGTCATTCCAACCTCCAACCCCTCCAAACCCCTGAAGTTTGGGATTCCTAAGGCAGCTGGGATTTGCTAGGCTGGGTAATAATGAGAGAGGATCTGTGGAGAGAAAGAGCTCCAGGAACAGGCACAGAGGTTTCCTCAAATCTTTGGCAAAATAGAAAGCTGCAGGTGTACTGGGAGATATCACACAAAGGAAGTAGGACAAAGAACAACTGCTGGGCAAAGAACAGCTACCAGGGAGCAGTGAGCTAAATGGAGATTACAGAGCTCCCATAGCCCTGGGAGCTATTTGAGTTCTGCCTTGCCACAGAGGAGAGTCCTCATTGAACATCTTGGGCATTCAGTAGAGACCCCAGAAAAGCCATGCTTTAGGAGTAGGAATCATGTATTCCTAGAAGAAAGGCTAGTTGAGAAACACCCTAGCAAAACTCAAAAGCATGCCTAAAATGGCCAAAATGATTTCCAAGTAAATTAACTGCCTTCCAGAAGAAAAAAAAAAACACTCTTTAGAGGTAAAAAACAAAATCAAGTTGCTCTGTAATGTGGCATCCACAATGTTTGACATAAATTAAAAAATTTCCTGGATATACACGAAGCATTAAGTGTGATCCATAATGAGGAGAAAAATCAGTCAATACGAACAGACCCAGAAATGATAGAATTGGCAGAGCAATTTTAAAAAGATTCATTTGAATATTCATATTCATTTGAATATGAATGTTATATAAATACATATTCTTCCCCTCAGAAAATAAACAAAACACTGAAAAAAGTTTTCACCATCATGTCTATTCTATAAAAGATGTTAAAGAAAAGTAAGACCAGATAGGAACTTTAATCTATGCTAAGTAGTGAAAAACCCTGGAAGTGGTAAATGTAAATGTAAAAGATTTTATTTATCTCAGTTCTTAATTTCTTAAAAAGATATTTGGCTATTTGAAGCAAAATGACAACAGTGTGTTTTTATTTTAACATATGTTAAAATTTGAAAACAGTAGCATAAACAATGTAGGGGATAAACAGAATCATACTGTTGTGTCTTGCATTCTTCATGGAGTTATGTAATATTAATACATGGTTGAATGTGATAAATTAAAGAGAGACTAAAATTATTCAAACTTACAAGAATAGATAATAATAAGAATATTCAATTAATTCAAAAGAAGGAAAGGAAGAAAAAAGAATCCAGGAAGTATGGTACAAACAGAAAACACATAGCATTGTGGTAGACTTAAACTTATCCACATTGAAAGTATATTAAATGTAAAAAGATTAAACATGTCAATTAAAAGGCAGAGATTGTCAAGTTGAATAAAAACCAAGGCTTAATCATGTTCTCTTTACAAGAGATGCTCTTGAAATGTAAAGACAGTCATTAAAAACCAAAGTAGAGAAAATGATACACTATTGAAACATGAATCAAAAAAAGTGATTATGTTAATATCAGACAAAGTAGACTTCAGGACATGAAATAATACTGGAGATAAAAAGGATGTTTCATAAATAAAAAGGGCTCATTTATTGACACAAAACAATGTGAAATGTGTCGTACCCTAATAACACAGCTTCAGATATAGGAATCAAAAGCTGACAGAACTGAAGAGATAAGTCCCCAACTATAGTTGGATATTTCCTTACTTATCTCTCAGTATATTTATAAATCCTACCCAAACAAAATATAATAGAACAAATAGACAAAAAATCAGAAAGGATATAGAAGTTTTAATGGAAAATACCCTATGTAATACTATGCCAAATTACAGAACACACTTTCAAATGTGTGTGGAGCATTCACCAAGATATACCATATGCTTGGCCTAAAAACAAGTCTCAATAAATTACAAAATATCGAAATAATACCGAGTGTGTTTTCTGACCACAACTGAATTAAATGAGATATAAATGATAAAAAATTGCGGAAATTCCCAAATATTTGGAAATTAAACAACAAATTTCTAAATAATCCATAAATCAAGGAAGAAATCACAAAGGAATGAGAAACGTTTTAACTGAATAATAATACAAACACAATATATCAAAATTTGTGGAATAGAGTTAATGTTTTTAGGGATTTATAGCTTTAAATGTTCTTATTAGAAAATGGAAACATTTAAAAATCAATGATTTAAGCCAACACTTCTCAAAGTGTGGTCTGGAGAAACCTAGGGATTCCTGAGACCCCTTCGGAGAGTCTCTGAAGTTAAAACACTTAAAAAAAAAAAAGATTGTATTTGCCCCTTTCACTTTCATTTTCTCACAAGGATATAGCAGAATTTTCTAGAAGCTACATAATATATGATGATATCATCTCTCTGATGGCTAATGAAATGTGCGAATGTGTATTCTTACATTTTAAAAACTTCTCACTTGTAGTAGATGCAATAAGTGTTAATAGTATATATCACCAAATCTAAAGCTCTTTGGGATCTGCAATACTGTTTAAGAGTGTAAAGAGATCTCGAGACCAAAATCATTGAGAACTGTTGATCCAAGATAACAACTTAAGAATCTAGACAAGGATATGCAAATAAAACCCACCGTAAGCAGAAGAAAGGAAATAATAAAAATAAATGAAATTCAATGTAAAAGAAAATAGATAAACAATTAAATAAGTCAGTGAAACAAAAAGTTGGTTGTTTGAAAAGATCGATGTAATTGCTAAACCTCTGGCTAACATGGTCACGAATGCAGGCGACAGTCCAGTCATCTCTATCAGGTACAGATGCGGAGAGGAGGCATCACTATAGAATCCTGATATTAAAAGATAAGCAAATATGAAGAACAACTTTATATTGACTAATGCAACAACTTAGGTTATAAAGACTAATTCCTTATGAAAAACAAATAAGTAAATCAGACAATGAATAAATTGATTTCTTTAACAGTCTAAAGAAAATATGTGTATATATTCTTTAACATATTAGTTTATATTAATAAATCAAAAAAACTTCCTACAGAGAAAACTCCAGGCCCAGATGGCTTCACTGGAAATTTTATCTGGTATTAAAGGAGGAAATAACTCCAATATTTTACTGTCTATTACAGAAAATAGAGGAGACGATACTTCTGAACTCAGTTTGTGAGGTCAAAAATCTCAGATACAAAAAAATAGATAAGGGTATGTCAAGAAACTATAGAACATTATCTGTTGTGAACATAAACACAAAAGAATTAACAAAACATTAGTAAATTGAATCCAGCAACACATGAAACAAATTGTTTAACACCCACAGCTGCTTGGAAACTCGCTGACCGGCTTTCCCGCCTGTGGGTCTGGGCTTGAGACATGTCACGAGTCTGCAGCATCTGCAGACGGGGTGTTGCATTGCCATAGCACATAACAGCGCTCAGGCTTTCTCAGACAGCCGCAGGTCACGCATCGGCATTGCAGGGGCTTCCAAGGTTGAACATTTTGAAAGGTTGGTCAATGTTCTTGGGAAGCCCAAGGGCATCGCATCCTCCAGGGTTCCCCGGATCCTCCCCTGCTATGTCTCTCACTCACATTTCTCTCACTCCTCCATAACCACGCAGCTGTCTCCCTTTGTCCTTTCTGTCTCACTGTTCCTTAATGTCATCCCCATTGCCTCAGCCTCGAGTGGCTGCCACCAGCAGAGGGTGGACTGGGAGCAGGAGAGGACCTCCTGGCCAGGAATGTGGCCACAGAACCACATCCTGCCTGGGGGCTGGTTTTCCAGGCCAGCTTTTATATAAGTCTTTCAAACCCAAACCCACTTGATCTACCCAATACCGTATTTATAGTGATATTATTTTCATGAGTGTTTTTCATTGTAAATGTGCAGCAGTTTAGCTACACTAAGAGTAAATAGACTAAGAGGAATGCCTGGGAATGGTATCATCTTATGTATCATTTCTTCCTTGGGGCAATATGTTTTAGTTCCAACTTACATATCATTATATGGTCAGAGAGAGAGAGAGAGAAAGAGAGAGAGACAGTGATAGACATAGATAGATTTATAGCATCATAAAAATCTAATATACACACTTCTAAATCTGTATCAGTTTATGCGGGAGGAATGTATTTACAGAATATGGAAGCAGGATATTCTGACACTTTCTTTTATCTATTTACAGATTGTCTCAGTTTTCAAATGGAGCATATATTACTCTTGATTTCTTAAAATAAAAATAGTCATCTCTCTTTGAAATTTACACAGTTGTTTAGAAGTTAAGGACTGTTTGTGCCTGTGGTATTATTACTGTTCCTTTCATGGGAACATTTCCAAGTCACTTGCTAACACTTTGTCATAACAAAATTTAGAGGGTGCCGGGTGCCCCCAAAGATTTTCCCACCTCTTGTGACCCATATTATTCTGGAATTTACAGTGGCTTGGAAATGAACTACTGCAGGAATCCGGATGCGGACAAAAGCCCTTGGTGTTACACCACCGACCCGAGTGTCAGGTGGGAGTTCTGTAACCTGAAGAAATGCTTGGACACAGAAGGGAGTGTCGCTGCACCTCCGACTCTCTCCCAAGTTCCAAGTGTAGGGGCTCCTTCTGAACAAGGTAAGACGTCTCTGGCTGCACATCTAGGTATTTGGACCTTGGGGTGAAAAGGGCTGGAGGGTCTTTCTGATGCAGACGGCTTCCATGTCACGCGGGCATTCGAGTGCTGCTGGTGGGTCAGCCACGTGGACGGAAGCCTTGGCGTTCTCCCTGGGGGAGCCAGAGCTGTCATTTTTGGTATTCTGTGGGTGAGCGGAGATTTTAGGACTTGTGCAAATCCTCCAGGGTGCTTGACTTACCATTCACCTTGTCATGAAACTGGTTATCTTTTTTTTTTTTTTAAGACAGCATCTTGCTCTGTTGCCCGGGCTAGAGTGCTGTGGCGTCAGCCTAACTCACAGCAACCTCAAACTCCTGGGCTCAAGCCATCCTCCTGCCTCAGCCTCCTGAGTAGCTGGGATAACAGGTGTGCGCCACCATGCCTGGCCAATTTTTTCTATTGTTAATTGCCCGACTAATTTATTTCTATTTTTAGTAGAGACGGGGTCTTGCTCTTGCTCAGGCTGGTCTCGAACTCCTGAGCTCAAGCGATCCTCCCGCCCCGGCCTCCCAGAGTACTAGGGTTACAGGCGTGAGCTACCTTGCCCGGCCGAAACTGGTTATCTTAGTGTCCTAGCCAAAGTTCTTATTGTAAATATGCGATTATTTTCAAGTCCATAAGCATATCTGGTAATTTCTTAAATTAGGCAGTGTTCATTGCAATCTCAGCGTTCCAGTTTCTGAGGAATGTGACCACTGAGCGTGTCATCCTAGAGAAACGGACATGACTGCTTTTATTCCCTGTGGTCCCGGTCGATGCAGTAGTGCGTGACCACTCACTTCATTTCCTACAGAGTGCATTGTCGGGAACGGCAGAAACTATCGGGGCAAGACCTCGACCACTGTCACCGGGACTCCGTGCCAGGGATGGGCTGCTCAGGAGCCCCATCGTCACACCATTTTCACTCCAGAGACAAATCCACGGGCAGGTCTGGAAGAAAACGTAAGCCACTTTGATTTGGACTCTATTTGCTTCTTGCTGGCCAATCTTTGCAAACAGAATTGATCCTGTTACAGAAAATCACCCTGGACTGATTTTTGGTATTCGTGAGAAGGGATGGGGGTAAGAGGGAAAAAATGGAGCAATTTCCGGGGACTGAGCTTAAAATATCACTGGCACTGGCAGGAAAGTGCAGTGGGCACAGGCAGGCACCATGCGGCGGTCACTCTCAGGCCTTCCCTTTGGTGACATTGCTTGCATGCTTCTGTGATTGGGTGCTGTTTCCAGTTTCTAGTATTTGTCCTCTAGGTCTAGTGAGCAGAGATGCACTTCATGACATTTTAGTCAGATTTTTCTAGAAAACATTTTGATGGGCCAGCAGCACCCCACCCAGCAGGATTTCCCCGAGTCTCATACAGTCTCTGGGATGGTTAACTTTGGGGGATATGTGCGGGGAAGTCTATGGGAAAAACCACAGTGTGCCCCCCACTCTCACTCGCCACTAAGCATAATACTTCTGGCAGCCAGCATGGTGTCCTACAATCTAACAAAATCCTGACACTCTGTATCTGGAGATAACATTAAATCCCACAAGTTAAGGGCTCTGTCCAACAAGACTGTCCCCCACTTCAGATGCGAATCACAAGTTCCAGGTTGTGACCGGTACTTCTGACCAACTGGTTATAAATCTGTTTTTCCAAGAGCCCCTCTTGCATTTGATTAATTTGCTATAGTGCCTCATAGAACCCAGGGAACACTTTACTTACATTTATCCATTAATTATAAAGGACACCGGTGAGCGGTCAGGTGGAAGAGATGCCCAGGGCAGAGCATGTAGGTGGCCTTAGCACTGCCATGCCCACCCCCCAGCACGCCACCCTCCAGGCGCCTCCATGCGTTGAGCTATCCAGAAACTCTCCTTTTGGATTTTCATGGAGGCGTCAATCTGTAGGCATGAGCGATTGCATCATTGGCCGCTGGTGATCGACTCAGCCTTCAGCCCTGCCCCAGAGGTTGAAGGGTAGGGCTGAAAGTTCCAACCCTCTAATCATGTAGCTGGTTCCCCTGGCGACCAGCTCCATCCTGAGGCTACCAGGAGCCTGCCAAGAGTTGCTTCATTAGAACAAAAAATGCTCCTACAGCCCAGAAAATTCCAAGGGATTTAGAAGTTCTGTGTCAGGAACTGGGGGGTAGAGAACAAATATATATTTCTTATTATATCACAATATCACAGGAGGGAAAAGGAAGACATTGTCTTTCTGTGTCTTGACCCATGGAGGGTGCACAGTCCACAGAAACAAAAGTTTCTCAGTGGACAGCGAGCAGGCTTCATTGGTTAGACAGTTGCTGAAGTCACCCAGGGACCATCTGAGTCAGTTCGTGATGTCCCACTGTCCTCTGTGGCTGGGTCTCTAAGACCTTCCCCCGTGCCCCACGTGAGCCGCGGCTCACACACCTGCTTGTTTGCAGTACTGCCGGAATCCCGATGGCGACGACAACGGTCCCTGGTGCTACACGACGAACCCCAGGAAACTTTTTGACTACTGCGATATCCCTCAGTGTGGTGAGCTGCCTTCTCTTTTCGTAAGGAAAATACAAAAACAGACAACAACAAAAAAACTACTTCTCAAATAAATGCAGCGATCACTTCCTTGACGTGGGTTTGCAACAAGGAAGGAGAGGGGAGGGCCTTGAGCTGGGTCTTCTGGGGAGGAGCTGGCTGCCCTCCTCCCCTGAGCCCTCTGCTAGTCATGGGCATCCGCAACCTGCCCTACTGCTGGCCCCATGTGTTCGGGGAACATCTCCTCCCCTGATAACTTACATAAACTCAATACAGATTCCCCGAAGAGCAAGCTTAGAGGTGATCTGATCGGCCCCAGGATGGTGAACACTTCAATGTCTGACCTGGGATGCATGAAAAACAAATTTAGAGTCACTGGTTAGGAAGCTTTCCCCTATGGCAGATGAGAAGAAAGAAAATACAAACGTAAGGAAACAGTTAAGCATGGCAATGTACATGGCAAACCTATACATTTTCATCCTAAGAATTCAGTGAAAAGTAACGCAGATCTTCAGTTGGCCCCAAATTTCCTTTCTCCTAAGGTTACTGTTCGTTAGCCATACATTGGCCACAAAACCTAGAGACCGCTTGTTGAGTTCCTTCCTCATGGCTCTTGAGATGCTTCCAGGGCATAAGACGATTGTTTCAGGGAAAGGGAAATTGATATTAGTTCTTAAAAGACCGGGATAACAAATCCATGGGTATTTCTGGAAAACAGCGTAAGCTACTTGGCCCCTGTTTTACTTTCTGCTGACTAGTCTTTGCAGACAAAACCTGTCCTAGTTACAGAAAACCATCCTGGACTTCTCCCTCGCACAGTCTGATTGCATGTGGTTGGTGTCTGCCATGAGGAAGGCCCTTGAGCTGGGGGGAAAGAGCTTGGCCCCCAAAGCCACTGAAAACCAGCATCTAGAGATGGTTTGGGGAGGCAGTTTAGGCTGGTGGTGAAGACCATGGGAACCACGCTGGCCAGGTTTGCATCTGGGCCACTCCTGGGGCAGAGCAGGAGGGAGGAAGGAGAGGTAAGGCTGCTAGGAAGATTCGACTTGGCCATTATTATTGAAGATGGCATTGTGCTCTCTCGGTTTAGCATGAGTTGGTAGCTGGCTTTTCCCCTATTGGCTGTTTTTGTCTGTTCTGCAGAAGCTCTCTTGGTAGCCCCTTCACCTGAAAGTCCCTTGACAGGGTCAGTGCCCACCCTCCAGCCCTGACTGTCTCTTCTGCCCCATCCGATATACCCCAGTGCCTCTCACTGCCCAGGCCCTCTGTCTACAACAGGCTGCCTTTCAGTTGAGCCCAGCCCGACCTTCCTGCCTCAGGCCCCACAGATGTGCTGGGACTCATGCGTCTTTGGCTCTCGTGGAAGGGAAGTACAATAACCTCACAGCTACAGTCCTGGGATCCTCACCCATATCACGGATGTGTGAGAATCAGGTTCTTAGAGAGTGGAGAAAGAAGGGAGAATGGGAAGAGGATTTTTTCAATGGAATATGAGGTCCCCCACCTCTCCATGGTGTGAGGCAAGTGAGCTCAACCCCAAGCTTGGTGAGAAGGGTTCTGACCAGACACTCAGAGGTCCCGAGACCTGTTTCCTACAGAAGGATGTGGTTGGTGGGCTGCCCAGGCCTGACTGCTGCTTGAGAAAGCTGGAGTCTCTGGTGGTCAATGAATTTAATAACTATTTCATTTCTACCAACACATTTACTTCAAATAATAAATAAGTAAAAATAAATAGAAACTTTCACTTTTATTTTGAAAGTGAAAGGTAAGGTGAAAGGTTAAGACCGGGGTATCATCATCTCTGTGGTTATTCTTTTAGTACACTTATGCACGTTGACTGTCTGTAAGGCACACTAGCAGAATTTGAGCTAGTGATAGAGAGGATGTTTTAGTTATATTCCATGCTTCCTTTCCAAAAAAGACTTCTGTGTATAGGTTCTCAGAACAGGCCATGCAAATGGAAAGCTATTTGGAAAATTCAGGTTCCCAGTTCATTAGGGGTTGATTAAGACAGAAAGCATTTTCTCTTCCAGTTGTTACTAACAATGGCTTACATTCATATTTCGGAAGACCCTGAAGAGCTACAAACAACAGAGAAGCATTTCCGAACACACTTTGTAGCCCCCGAACTGTTGTAGGCATTCGTGGGTCGTATGAAACATGGGACACTGACCATCCTGTCCAGGGACTCTGCAGGCTGGTTGCAGAGGGGAGGCAGGTAGGAGGTAAAGAGAGAACAAAGGCAAGTGCGTGCAAGTCGCCCCCCTGACATTGGGTTACTCACAGGAGGCTCCCTGGAGGGGCTATTCTGAAGCTGGCTGAAAGAACGCAATATTTCAACTTAGGACGGTTATCCTGGTTACACGCAAGCACACACACGCACACGCACATCCATGCACACACAGAGATTCACATGGAAATGATGCTGCCTTTCAGCAGGGATGACACCTACGGTTTTCAGTAAACTTTATATGGGTTAGATGGTGATGACAATGATGATGATGACGGGAAGGCTGAGACAATGTTCTAACTATATTACATCAAGTCAGAATCACAATTACGAATAACCGTTTGTGCCAGTCAAGGCCGTCTCAGAAAAGATCTCATTCTAATGCTTAGCTATACCAACTCATTTTATGACTTCTCCAACAAAATAATTAAAAAATAAAAACCAACAACTTGTATTTCCTCGAAAGGAGAGGGTTCTGTGTCAATACTACTTTTGAAACAGAGAAAATGTTCCAAAAGATGCTTATGATTTTACTAGTTAGTTTGGGCTTTGAGATGTCAAAAATTCAGTCCTTGGAGTTTATCTTGAATTCTATGACTGAATTGCCACGTCTGACCCACATGCGACTTTCTCCTGCTTTGTGCCACAGCACCCTCACCCTCTTCATTCACCTGCGGGAAGCCTCAAGTGGAGCCCAAGAAATGTCCCGGAAGGGTGGTGGGTGGGTGTGTGGCCCACCCGCACTCCTGGCCCTGGCAGATCAGCCTCAGAACAAGGTAAGACAGCCCGTCTCTACTAAAAATAGAAAAAAAAATTAGCCAGCAACTAAAAATAGAAAAAATTAGCTGGGCATGGTGGCACGTGCCTGTAGTCCCAGCTACTCGGGAGGCTCAGGTAGGAGGATCACTTGAGCCCAGGAGTTTGTTTGAGGTTGCAGTGAGCTGTGATGATGCCATTGCACTCTACCCAGGGCGACAGAACGATACTCTGTCTCAAAACAAAATAAAAAAAAGAGACCTTGAGGGGAGGTCTTTGGCTGGTCACTTCCGCTGGAGTCCAGGGATACGGGGTCAAGTCCATGGCTGTAGGCCTCCGTGCTGGGGCCACTTAGCTCTCTCTCCTGTGGACAGGGTGTGCCTGCACCGTGACAGCCATCCTAGAGCGGTGTGCGTGGGACCTTCTGAAAAATCCCACTAATGGAGCACAATTAAAAGTCACTACCATCTTAATGTTGGGATGGTAGCCTTTTCCTCTGGGTATATAAACATTATCAAAATTGAGTGAATATGTCTTTCTGGCTTTCTGTATCACGGAGCAGAGTAAACCATCGAATTTGAACTAAAACCTTGGCATGTTTCTAGATATGGACAGCACTTCTGCGGAGGCACTTTAATATCACCAGAGTGGGTGTTGACTGCTGCCCACTGCTTGGAGAGGTATGTTTCGGGACAGCTCATGAGAGGGCTTGTCTTAAGGCGTCTTCCTCCCCTCCCTTCGTTTCTTCTGTCTCTCGTCCATGGCAGCGACGCTGAGGGCTAGGGTACACACGTGCCAAAGCCGGGGAAGAACTGCCAGGGCAATCGAACGAGAGAGGAGGGAAGTGTTTCTGCAGAGAAACCGCAGGGGAAAGACTCAGTGTGGGTGATTTTGTAGGGCTAGGAACAGCCGGTCAGAGCTGGTCACTGTGACAGGCATTGGTCCCAGCCAGAGCAGCCCTAGAACATTCCTTAAGGGCCAGATTCAGGCAAATCATGAATTTCCTTTCTTGCCTCTCAGAAATCACTGACTCTGGGTGGCCGAGGATCTCGGGGAGACAGGGCCATGTTTATGGGTCCCAGTGAAGGGGCCGGACCATGTTTTGCTCTTTCCTAGGTCCCGATTGCCTTCCTCATACAAGGTCATCCTGGGCGCACACCAAGAAGTGAATCTCGAATCAGATGTGCAGCAAATTGAAGTGTCTAGGCTGTTCTTGGAGCCAACCCCGGCAGATATTGCCTTGCTGAAGCTAAGCAGGTACTAGCTCACCTGTGGGTTTTGCCCTAAGCTGGCGAAGACGTTTGTTTTACATCTGGGTTTTATAACCATCACTGCTGCATGGCAGGGGGAGGCACCATCTGTGACATTAAAGACTCAAGGGCTTTGGGGACAGCATCAGACTCCAACCCCAGCCCTGCCACAGACTAGCTGTGGTCTTGAAAAAGGCACCAGAACTCAGTGTCTTCATGTGCAAAAGGAGTGAGTTGAAGTATAAGGGACGCGGTTACCCCTAAAACTCTCACTTAATGTTCACCAGTTAATACACACTCACAGTGAGAGAATGATTCAGTTATTCCAGACTGACAATTCTCCTCTCATCATAACACACTTGAGAGAATCAAATGAGATTATATATTTCAATGCACTTAAAAAAACTACAATGTGGGAAAACAACCCACACACAATTTACAAATGTGAATTGTATCATTATCACGATAGTCTTCTTTGATTTTATTTTTCCTATTGAAATGTTTTATCAAGCCTGATGAACTGATAAATTTGCTTATGTCACTTAAAGTCAGGATTGATTGGAAACAGGTCCCAGTGGAGTTGGCCAACAGCAGCTATTTTGAGAAAAGGCACATTCGGGAGGTCGGCAGGGCTCACCGGTCGCACGGGCCCTGTTGACGGGCTCCAGAAGACAGGGTGCGGCTGGCGGTGACAGGGGCGAAGTGCCAGTGTGGGGGGCGGGGTCACAAACATGGGGCTGCAGCTCCAGGCTGTCAACTGGGGTTGAGGTCCTGGCATGTCGGGGCACTCTGGAAAGGGGAGAAAGGACCTTTGTGGCTCAGTCCAAAAAGTATCTGATTTTCCTCGTGTTGTCCAGGGCCCCCCCGCACCCCCAGCAAACATGCAAACATGAAGGCTCCTCTCCTCGTCCTCAGACGCTTGTCAGGGTGACCTGATGGCTTGAATAAGTATTTTAGTAAATGCTGGGTTCTGGAAATGTTCTCTGATAGGCCACTTGTTGAGTTGTAGAGTCCCAGGCATTTAGTGTCCCATGAGGGAACAGGAGTGACCACGGCTGTGTGAGAGACTGGGCTGGTGCCTCCCAGAAGGTGTATCTGCTCAAAGTTGGTAACTACAGTGATTCTTAATTAGAATAGGGCATTTCTCGTTTCCCACCCCGCCCCCTCTGCCGAACTTACTAAAGTAGAATCAAGTCTAAAAGTCAGAGTTCTAAAGTTTGAGAGTCCCTGCAACTCTAAAGCATGTGAGTGTTCTTTGAAAACAACACCATTTTGCTATTGCGAGATGCTTGTTCCCCGTTGTCTTACATTAGATATCTAGCACCTTACTGGATTCTTATACCTGGCTGCTGTCACATCTACTGATGAGGAAACTCGGGGTCCCAGGCAGGGAGCACCCTGCTCTGTCACACAACGCGTTTGCTGTTATCATAGCTCCGTGACAGGGTTTCAGCTGCTCATTGTGTCTGCGGATCGTGCCCTCTTAAATTCATATAAAAGGACGCCCTTGGTAGAAAATTGCAGCATCGCACAGGATGTACAGGAAAAGTGAGTCTTTGTCATCCCTACTGTCAGGGGTGACGCCACCAGCAGTGTCCTGTATACAACTGATGCCTTTTGAATGACACCTCACATCCATTTAGTTCATGTAGTTGCTGGGCGACCACAGGCCAACATGAGGATGAAAGGTCGTCTCCACGTTGCTCCGCGTCAGTGAGGCAGGGCGATACCACCCAGAGGCTTCAGGGGCTTGGTGGCAGGTGGCGTCTTGTTGTGGGTGCAGAAGGCTCCCAGCCGGGCAGTCAAAGGTAACTGGTGACATTTCTCTTCCAGACCTGCGGTCATCACCGACAAAGTGATCCCGGCTTGTCTGCCACCCACAGACTACGTGGTTGCTGACCGGACAGTGTGTTACATCACTGGCTGGGGAGAAACCCGAGGTGAGAGAGATTCCATGAGCCGTATAGCGAACGGGTTTTGACCTACAGCCTGTGCGACAAAATGAACATTTCGGAGAAAGTTGTGCAAATTCCTATCAGTGAATGTGGTCCCTCTCTCCCGATGCTGCCTGGGCACCTGCCTATGTCCCCATAATCGGTCATCGTGGACGTGGGCAAGGGGAGGGGCTGTTACTCTGAGCCTCTTCCACGTTAATCCTGCTTCCTCGGTGAGCAGGTTTTGACACAGCCCACAAGGTAAGAGTGTTAGATTATTTTTCATGTGAAGTTAGCCACACTGGGTTTCCAAACGTGCATAAAACAGTAACAACAAAAGTTATAGTTAAACTAGTCCTCTTCCCAAACATCCCCACCTGTGGGGTGTGTGAGGCGGCTGTTAGGGAGAGGACCAATGGCTGGGGGAAAGCAAGACAGGCCCCACGTCCCCATTCCAGGCGTTCGGTATTGGTCGATGGGGTGAGAGCAAGAGAGGGAACATTCACGCGGGACCTGCTATCAGCACCTGAACTACATTTGGGGACCCGCTTCTTCGCTTTGCAGCGCACCCTGGTAATAATTACACCCATCAGCCCCGCCCGCTTGGCCACGGGCACGCTGGGACTGTCTGGGGGTCTCGGCCTCACCTTCTCGGAGGTGTTGGTGGGGGGTGCAGTGGGAGTCTGAGGCCCTGAAGGTAGTTTCAACTCTGCCACGAGCGGGACAGACCTGGACAGGTCACTTTACCTCTTTGTTCCACTTGGCTCTAATCCCTCATCTGTAAAACCGGTGTTTCCAAATTGTGTTTTCCACATGAGCCCTTGGCATAAGCTTTCGTGTGAAGAAAGGTTTTGTGGCTTGAAAAAAAAAAAAAGGTTAAAAACCACCAGTGTAGATAATCTCAAAGTTGGCTTCCGTTTTCTGTGCTTTTCCTACTATTTTAAAGCCTCACCTCCTTGGCTTCCCGTTCCCACTTTGGGCACTTCTGAGCCTGTCAAGGCCAAGCAAAGGGGAACTCGGCCAATGAGGCATCATCTGTGGATGTGTGACTGTTCCTGGCATTTTGCATTTTCAAAAATGTAAATGCTACAAACCCTGATGAGTAAGATATTATTGTTCCTGTTTTACAAATCAGGGACAGAGGCTTGGAGAAGGTGCAGGTTGTACAGCAGAAACTGGGTCGATGGGGCGGGACAGACAGACCCGAGTGGGAGGCCTGGCTCCCACTTACTAGCTGTGGGTGCTCAGAAAAGTCACAAATGCTCACTGATTGTCTCCTCAGCTGCAAGACAGGCTGCAGGGCCGTCGAGGGGAAACAAGAAGAAAGTTCATAAAGCACCGAGCACGTGCTATGCACTCCTTAAATGGCAGCTCTTATTAATGATATGGGATATAGCTGTGTCCACTGCGACTCTTTCTTGCAAGTGACAGAAAATTCAACTCAAATTGAACTAAACAAAAAGAGGGAAATTCTTAGTGTGCTGAAAAGCTGGCAGGCTCACATGATGGCCCCAGGCCCTCTCCAGCCATAGTGCAGGCACCATTCTTGGGCACAAAGGTGCCATCCTTCGTGGCTGCAGATGCTGTGTTGGCTCTGGCTCTGCCAAGGAGGAATGAGGAAGGCCATTTTCTCCATAGTGCAAACAACAGTCTTCCCAGCTCTGAGAGGTGAGACTCGGATCATGTGCCCATCCCTGAACCAGTCACTGACTGGCTCAGACCTGCATCACCATCACCACTACTGCTACTGCCATCATCACCACCACCATCATCATCACCATCACCATCATCATCACCATTATCACAACCATCACCACCACCATCATCACTACCATCATAACTACCACTATCACCACCATCACCATCATCACCACCATCACCACCATCACCACCATCACCATCTTTACCACCATCACCATCATCACCATTATCACAACCATCACCACCACCATCATCACCATCATCATAACTACCACTATCACCACCACCATCACCATCATCACCACCACCACCACCATCACCATCACCATCTTTACCACCATCACCATCATCATCACCATTATCACAACTATCACCACCACCATCATCACCATCATCACCACCACCACCATCATCACCATCACCACCACCATCATCATCATCACCATCACCACCACCACCACCATCATCACCATCACCATCACCACCACCATCATCATCATCACCATCACCACCATCATCATCAATAAACATCACATAACGAGTAAGTAGCTGAGCCATGATGGAACCCAGGCCTGCCTGACCCCAGAGCCCATTGGCTGTTTCTTCTGTCCCACCTCCGCCATCTCCAACCACCGTCCTGCGCTGGGCGCCCTGTCTCTCCTGGTCTTACCCACGTGTCTACTGAGAAAATGATTCTCAGAATATTAGCTGAGCCAGGAGTCACAGAAGAAACTCAGGTCTGTTTACTAATTTCCTCCATGTCAATAATGACATCAGATCTATCAGTGTCCCCAGCCCATCAGCGTGAGGTCAAAATTCTCCCTTCACATCAAAAGATCTATCAGTGTCCTCAGCCCATCAGCGTGAGGTCAAAATTCTCCCCTCACGTCAAAAGTCACCTTCGCGTTTCCAGACTTTTCCTGACTTGGATATTCCAAACGCAAAGTACGTGCTGAGGCCAAGGGGCTCTTCCAGGTCAGCCCCTCCTCCACCATCCCTGGGGCCCTGGGGATCCTGGCGCCTGGGGCTTTGCCTGTTTCCCTTCGGTCCTGAGGTCCCGTCGGCCTCCCGCCCTCAGGGTGCCATCTCTGCTTTGGCCACTGGATGGCAGCACCACCTCACAGCCCGCATCGACCTCCTGTCAACTGGAGGTGTCTGTTCCACTGGTGTCAGTATGTCTGTCTTGCTCAGAGAACAGGTACTAGAGCTGTGACTTGCCTGAAATAATTTCCCACAAAATATTTTGAGAAGAGTGCTCCCTCTACACCTCTACTCAGCTCAAGTGCTGCGCCCCCTGCCCAGCCAGAGCCGAGCGGGCTCCGGGGCAAGATGCCGGGACCAGCCTCTTTGCGCTCTTGTCAAGTCCGATTGTCACAGTTTCCTGAACCCAAGACAGTGGTCTAAGTTTACTCAGAGTCTCTGGGAGGAAGAGATAATATCTCATGTCTTGGCTGTGCTGTGCTAGCAAAGCAAAAGATTTTTACAAAACCCCAGTTTTTGAGAGCTGGGCTTGCGAAATTGAGAACTGGATTATTTGTGAGAACACTGAGACATCCCTGGGCGTGTCCATCTGGAAAAACAGCACTTCCTCTGGCAATTTTGCAAATGTTCTATTCCAGTTTGGCAAAGGGAATAAAGCGGTGTTTCACAAAAGAAGAAATATAACTAGTAAGATGAGCACACGAGAGAATGTCCACTCTCTAATTGTCAAAGAAATGTAAATTAGAAAATGGATTGGGACAATTTCCACCTACTGTATTAGGTAATATTAAAAAAATTGAATATTCATAAGGGCGAGATGAAATGATTTTTTTCTAGTGACATTTTACACTGTCACACCCTTTTAGAAAATAATTTGGCAATGTTATTGGGAGCCATAAATATGTCTATATGATTTCTGGGAACTTAGACTTGAGATATCAAGGAATAAGAATAAACGGTGTGAGCAGAGGTATGGAACATCAGAAGCAAGGGGAGGGCTGATGGGCATGGCCCAGGAGCATCTAGCAGCACCCTCACAGGCCCAGGGTCAAGGTAAACTACACAACTTCTCTCAGCTCAGATTCCTTAGCTGCAGGGCAGGAGTGATAAAAGTGCCTATTTCATAGGACCGTTGTAAGGATTAAATAAGAACACCACGTTATGAGCTTGTGCCTGAAAAGGTTCTCAGTAAATGATAGTTACCCTTTTTCTTATTGCAATAAAATATGCACAACATAAACTCTACTATTTTAACCATTTCGAAGGGTACCACTGAGTGGCATTTAGTATAATACATTCACAGTGTCGTGCAACCATCACGCTATTTCCTCACTCTGAAAGGAAACCTCATGCCCATGAAGCAGTCACTCTCCATTAAAATATGAAGATTTTAGCATTATAAAAAAAATCCTTATGAAACAATGTTGACTGAAAAAAATCAGGATACGAAATTGTACAGTACGACATAGGTCATAAAAGCAGCATATAAAAAAGCCTGAAAAAGAATATGTAAAGATAGCAGCAAATTATATTTCTTAAATTCTGTTTACAAATTAAAAGTTATTTTTTTATAGTTTTAAAAGAAAGGTAAAAAGTAAACAAACAACAACAGCAAACTTCAAAACACCACAAACAAGCCTAAACTGTTAAATCAAGGTCTTGGGAACATAAAATCTCCTATGATGTTTATACTTTCAAGGGTCAGAAAGAGTCCTGATGATATTGGGCCCTGACTCCTTGTGTTACCCACTCTCCTGAACAAACAAGGGATCTAGCATTGCTGCCCTGTTGTTCTGGAATTTTCCTCATGAACATGTTTTGGATCCAGTAACCATTTCTTTAATCTTTTAAAACACAGGTACCTTTGGTGCTGGTCTCCTCAAGGAAGCTCAGCTCCCTGTGATTGAGAATAAAGTGTGCAATCGCTATGAGTATCTGAACGGAAGAGTCAGATCCACGGAGCTTTGTGCTGGGCATCTGGTCGGAGGCATTGACAGTTGCCAGGTAAGAGGAGGCCACAGAGACCAAAGTTACGCTTGTGCAGCCCTACCTTGGACCTTTAGACATTTCTGTCCCAAAGTGACCGATTCAAGGATTTCTCATCTGAAGGCCTCGGTGTAAACATTGCTCGGATCCCCCCTAGGTCTGTCCCTGAATGCTTATTCAGATCATCTAAGGTGACTTCTTGGGCCTTGAGTTCCAGATCAGTAGTAAGGGAGCGGCAAGTGCCATGATCACTGCAGGCCACGTGCCTCCTTGGAGTGTGTGGTTGGCTGAGGACTAGGGTGATGGCTTTTCCAGAAGGGAAGGGAGTGAAGGGTACAGGACAGGACCAACTGCACCCACTTTGCAACTGTGCCCAGCCCAGCCCTGTGTAAAGGAAACCCAAGGCAGAGGAAGATGAGTGAGGGATTCACAAGGGATTTCTCCCCCTCAGGGAAAACTAAATGGTGGTGTTTTGCTGACTATACTTTGCTAACTATGTAAATACTGCAGCTGCTCAAATATGTTAATAAGTTCCTTTCTGACTTCAAATACTGGGACAACTTGCATAGGGATATCAGAAGGACGGCATTCCACAATGCAGGGTGGCAGCTTAATCCTCACATGGTTTTTTCCTTCCCTCTGTACAGGGTGACAGTGGAGGGCCTCTGGTTTGCTTCGAGAAGGACAAATACATTTTACAAGGAGTCACTTCTTGGGGGCTTGGCTGTGCACGCCCCAATAAGCCTGGTGTCTATGTTCGTGTTTCAAGGTTTGTTCCTTGGATTGAAAGAATAATGAGAAGTAATTAATGGGATGGGGGACAGAGTGAAGCATCAACTTACCTAGAAGCTGGAACGTGGGTAGGGAATTTAGCATACTCGGAAATAATTGGCAGTAATCCAGCTAAGACACTGTCCCCAGCTAACGTCTACTGCCAACCCTCAGCATCGTTTGTATTATTGTGTATGACTTTTTCCTGTCCCTGGACTACTGGATTCTGTGATTATAAGGCAACACAGCTATAACGTTTGTTGAAAATAAACTCTGTACTTTGATTTGAGTTACTTTTGCTTTTGGTTTTCAACATTTTCATGTTCTTTGTTCATCCCACCAATTTTAAATGAACAGACCATTGTGATTTAGCTCTTTTTCATAAGGAACAGTCACATAATGGACTGAGAAGGCTGTAAGATCACAGAGAGGAGAGCTGAGAAGTCCTGGTACGTCATCTATACATTTACCTTGTCAACTAATGATGGCTTGACACACAGCTCTCATGTCTTTATTTCTGGCACTGAGATGAATGTTTTCAAAGTAGCAACATGTATAGGGAGTCATGAGAACAAGTTCTATTATGGGGAATGAATCTGTTACTGACTACTTGACTTTAGCCCAGCCCCGGGGACCCGGAGCAGAGAGTTGTATGTAGTGGAGTGAACTGGGCAATTGAAGTGTAATACGAGACCAGCTAAGAGTCTGAATGTTATTCTGGGTCACGGTTGAGTCTAGGAATGGTGCCAAGAGCCTGTAAAGGAACAACGAACAAATATTGAAGGTGGACCACTTATTTTCCATTGCTAATTGGCTGCCTGGTTTTGAAACAGTATGCAGCAAACACTATCACGTGGGAAAAATGGTTTACAATGACCATGTTTAGTTTAGAAGGAAGAGAAAAGATAAATATATTTTTTTACAATTTAAAAATTTTTATTGCTACCAAACAAAAATATCAACTCAAAATATAATTCAAAAGTATTATTAAAGAGCAACATTCATCTTACAGCAAAAATTGTAAAGAAAAGCAAAAAGGCAAATGTCTGTGAATAAAGGGTGAATGTAGCCTTAAATCCTCAAAGAGCTATATTTGTTTCATTGACAAATAAAACATTCATACTCAATTCTGATGTCCTTCAAGGATTAAGAAGCTTATTTTACAATTAGGACACACATAGTACATATTGTCATCTGTTTTCCAAATGGAAATTTTCTTCCTTGTTCACATAGTTTCCCTTTGGTGCCCATTTTGCCTGTCCTCACAAAGTATTCCATCTAAAAATTCAGCATAAATATATACTGAATCTGAAAATATAACAAATATACAAAGCAGAACAACATATTTGTGTTTAAGTTCCACATTTCAAAAGTCTTAAAAACAAAAAAGAAAGATCAAATTCTTTATTAGTATCTATAAAGTCATTTAAGATGCTGCTGATAATCCTTTTAAGCATGGATATAGGTGGACTTTTATTTAAATTAAATTGTAAGCTTTTTCCCAAGACAAGTCAAAAGTGCCAAGATTGAATGAGAACTGTCCACGTTTTCACTCTTGACCACAGACGTCATCAGAACTGATCTCATGAATATAAGATAAATACGTCTTTCCTTTTAAAATCCTAAGACCCATGAAGTCATAATCCACAGGTTGTATTCAGTAAAGAATGGATTCTGTGGCTCGAGGTGTCCACTAAAGGAGGACCAAAAATATCCTGATAATCTCAGGATCAAAACCTGATTTTATAAATAACAGAGTCAAATCCTCAAATTATACAGCAGATTTGTTCTTATTGATGGAATGAGACCTAAACTATGCCTGGAACCCCCGGGGCTACGGAGGAGGTGGACGAGAAGGGCCACTGACCTATTGGTGTTGCAAAGGCTTGTGGGACTCCAGACAAGCGGAGAATGCGGTGGCCCAGCACCCTGGGGCCCACGCTCCTGAGACTCAGTCTCTTTATTCACAGGATTTCCAAATCTTCATCTCCCGTGGAATCTTCAGAATACTCAGTTTGGGGCTTAGTCTCTTGATCAGATTTGCTAACACTTTTTAAAAATAATTAATTAATTAATTTAGAGCCAGGGCCTCCCTCTGTTGCCCAGGCTGGAGTGCAGTGGTGCGATCATAGCTCACTGCAGCCTCAAACTCCTGGGCTCAGGCTATCCTCCTGCCTCAGCCTCCCGAGTAGCTGGGACTACAGGCATGTGCCACCCCACCCAGCTGGATGAACGCATTTCTGTACACCTTTCCCAAATCCTCGGTTTTGAGAATCCCACATCCTGCATTCTTGATGGAGCTGTCATGAGAATTGTGGGTGGGGGGGCTTTTCTCATCTTTCTTTAACCGAATGGGTCAGAGACCACTGCTCCGACACAAGAAAAACCCCAGGAAGGGCTGTGCACCTAACAGGCTCTTTGCTAAACCAGCCGCATAGTCTCTGTTCCCAGGAACTTCAATAGCATTATAAATCTTAACTCATCCAACATGATATATAAATACTCTGGATAGTGTGCATGTCTTTATACAGTATTAAAAACACTTGGAACAGCACAGCGTACTGCGGCCGAGACGGACACGTGCATCTCTGCAAGGCACGGCTTGGCGGGGAGGATCGGCTCCGGGGCAGCTCCTTCCTTCCGTCTTCAGCAGGGGCCTCAAAGGTTGGAGCCGGAAACCTGGGTTTTCTTTTTCCTGCCACTTTTATAGGAATATGGTTTAAAAAACAAAAAACAAAAAGAAGAAAAGATAAAGTCTTTATGAAAGATTATACAACTAGTTAGAAGAAAGTCTCCTTGATAGCATGGCTGGTTTGGGTCAAATACACTCATGCGTAACTTCTCATGAAAACCCAACTCAAAGGTAGCAAAAATAACTGTCTCTGGGCTCATTTCTGACCTGCTTTCAGACCCTAGGTATGGGTTAGTTAGCCTGATAGCACATACGTTCTTTAGGAATGTATACAAATACAGGAATATATAGGAATGTATATAAATAACACATGTTTGGAAATGGGCTGATGGCAACAAAAAATAGCAGAAATGGTATAATAATTCAGCACAGTTTTAGAAGGGAAAATGTCAATGGGTTTCAGTGATTTAGCACTAACTAGTTTATTTCCAGAGGAAATAATCATGGATTGCAGTTACTGTGCTTCATTTACAGCACTGTAAACCACACTTCTACTAGAGTTTTTTTCAAAGGTAGGAACTAAATATAACTAATTAATTTGCTCAAATTTTTGTTTTAAAAAATTATAAGCATAGAAAAAAATTAGAAAGAATTTGTATAAATTAAATTTTTGTTCGTATAATTCTTTATGTTATATATTAGTTGGATGTTACTTTTTCCCTGCATGCTTTAAATGGCTCTCCACCAAAAAACAAAACAAAACAAACACCCATCTCTCCCAGTTGTTCAATTTTTATCAGACTGACTCAGCAGAAGAGTCTTGATCTCAAATGACTCCCTCTTCCTCCATTTTTTCCTGATGAGTTTGGAAATCTGACCTCTGACTTGTTTGGGGATCAAGAATGAGTTTCCACCCCCACTAAACAGGCAGCAATCTACAGAGTAGCATCAAAGGAAGGACACAGTTCCTCTCGTGAGGACACTGGCAGGGAGGGAGGGTGGCCAATGTGGTGAGAAAGCCATCGGCACCACTGGGCATTGGACGTCTTGAAGCCCCGATGACACAGTCACAGGTTCTGCTGCCCACAGTCAGCCCCAACCCCTTCCCGCTTTCGACCCTACGGTCTTGGCAGGAGCACCCTCCTGGGCGTTCCAGCCCCGAAACGCATCCTTGAGGGCCCACGAGAAGTTACCCTGAAAGTCTGGGTCTCTTATTTTAAGATAATCCCATTTCCTTCCTCACCACTGTCCCTTCCTTCATTTAACCTGCGTGAACATTTCCCTTTTTCCTGGCTGCCTGGCACTGCTGCCACGGGGACGGCAGGGCTGGCTACGCCCCTCCACCCTGGCCCAGTGCCCACATCCTGATACAAACCAAGCAACTGTCTGTGCTGACGGGATTAGCAGGGTGTTTCTGCTTTCCAGACAGAGCGAGGCCCCAGTGGCGGACGCTCAGAGGATGTCTGTTAATGTTGTTTTACAGAATGACAGGGTCTTAAAGAGAAGCTCCCACCTCTCCCCACCTTCAGGTAGCATGTTCTAGGGTGAACTGTAGGGAGGGCTTTGGGCCAGGAATAAGCCACCACCCACCACTTTATTTCCAAACAAGTATACAATTGCGTTTGGGTTTCTTCACGAGGCAAACGCCCACCTGTCCTCTGACTGGCCTGTCCCGTTAGTCAACCAACGGGATATGAGCTGGCGATGATGTTCTGGGCACACCAATAGGCCTTTCTTATGGAAGTTCTAGGGATAATTAATCAATCTCATCTTTCAAAATAGCATCAAAAACAGGACAATAAAATCACTGTGTACGTTAGCCATACGTTGCAAACTTTGAAAGGTCTGGTAAAATACTTGTGAGACCCTTAGCCTACCTCTGGGGAGGAAGATGGTACCTGATTAAAAGAGTATCTGCGGAGAGAAATTTCCATTCCTACAAGAGGGAGACTCGCTATTCAAAAAAAAATCAACAAGTAGGATCCATCATGTAATAGAACTACACAAAACAATAGAATTATACTTGTACGCCAGACAGTACCAGTCCACGTACTAGCATTTAAAAGTTGTGAAACCTTTCTGATTTCCCAGTTATAAAAAAGTGAGGATAAATATTTTCATTGCACAAAATTGTTTTGAGTATTAAATGAAATAACATATGTGAAACCATCAATCCCACAGGTACTTAAAAAAAGTCAGCTTCTACCCTCTTCCCAATCTACAAATGAAGAAAAAAACACTAGCATGAGGTTACCAAAATTTCAGTCTTTTCGTAAATTTTTTTGATATGTTTTTGTTACATTTAGAGGTCTATACCCTTAATTCCAGGTCATTATTAAGACTGGTTTTTATTTTTAAAATTAGCTCTTAAATTATATTTTAAATTCCACAAATAACATAAGACCACGTGTTCTGATTTTTTAAAAAATCGCACAATACAGAAATCTTCTAGATAGAAAAGTGATGGCCTCCCCTTCTTCCTCACCCATTTCTGTCCTCAGAGGGTGTATATTATTATTGTGCATCTTTTATAACACACTCTCATCTTTATTGTCTCTTTTTATTAAGAAAAATTTCAAACAGAAAATTAGAAGGAATTTGTGTGGTGTGAATTTTTGTTGATATAACTCTTCATGTTAATATATTGGATATCAACTTTCCTTGCCTACTATTTAGACCCCCTCCAGAACTCAATCTCTTTCTCTCTTTCCTCTCTCTACTTATCTCTGTTCTCTACCTACCCATCAGTCATCTCTCTGTCATCTATCTACTGTCTATCCACCTATCTACCATCTTTTATCTATCATCTATCTATTGATCATCTATCAATCACCTATCTCTCATCTATCTGTCACCTACCTGTCATCTACTTATCATCTATCTATCTACTATCTATCTTGCATCTATTTATTTATATCTAGCTATTTACCATCTGTCTGTCATCTATCCTCCCATCTAGCTACAGAGAGGGATTGCCATTGGTTTTATTTTTTAATAAATACTGTAACACACTGTTCAGCGACATTTCACTTTGTAATCCATCTTGAGAAGCTTCCTGTGCCCTTCCCCTGGTTAGATCTCGGTTCCTCTCCCCTCGGTGGCGTCGCCCACATTATGAACATGCCATGGTGATTTCCACTTTGCCAGGGTCATCTTCCTTTTCTTTACATCACTTCTGAGTCTTAACTCCTTCCGTGGAAATGCTTCTCTGTTCACAACCATATTTTTAAAATAATGCAGATTCTTCTCTAGCTTTGTTTTTTTTTCTTTACAGTAACCTTTTAAATCTACTTTGAATTCTTTGCTCAGGACGTGAGATGAGAATTTCATGTTATATTCTACCCCCCGTGGATATTCAGTGTTCTCAACACCATCCTTTCCCCAGTGGTTTGAAATGCTGCTTTTGTCTAGGATGCACTGACTTTTGTACAATACCTGCCAAGCTTTTCTACATCCTCCACCGTCTCTGGCAAAGCGATGCCCTTGGTTTCAGGCAGAAGCATCACGAGGCCACCACAGAGAGACGCCAGGATACCTGCAGAACAGGGGACCAGCGTTACTGCCCGGTAACACGCGGCCTGGCCCCACTGCCACCACCTGCACACGCTGAGGCTGCCAGGGCGCTCACCTGAACCGACCTCGCCAGCCCCCCACCCCGTTTCCGAGGCGCCACTTCCAGTGTCCTCTGCCTTCCTCACACTCCGTACACGACCACGGCCCGTGCTCCTGGCGTCTGGTTGCTGCCCATTGTTTACTGAGTGTGTCTTTGCGCCCAGCACTCAGGGCTTCCCCTTTGGCTTCGCGGGAAGACGGAAGCCACCGGGGAGGAATCTGCACTTGTGCTCACTGCCACCGCCACTCGCCACGCCCTCTCCCTGCCGTCCCTCCTGCACAGCGCGGTAAAACGCTGGTCCCTGCCTCTGCCCGAGGTCAAGGGCTCCTCACCGTGGGGATTAAACCCCTTTCTCCAGGGTCTTCACCCTATTGCTAGAAGCTTCCAAACACACTCAGGTCTCCGCCTTAACAAGCCTGCTCTCAGCCACACACCGTCCACCGGTCGCCACCGTTTTCTCTTCTCTGGAGCCTAAATTCCTGAAACGCAGCCTCTCCTCTTTCTCCGCAGTGGGGTGCAGGTAGATGTTTTGGAAAACAAAGCCCTGATGTGTGGCGTGTGCCCACTGACCAGGTGTGAACGCGTCCACGTGGGCGTGTCAGGCACGTTGCCCACACACGTCACTGAATGCAGCACCGGAAGAGAAGTGCCACAGCCCGCCACCCTCGGTCCCCACCACAGAGACACCAAAGACACAGACAACCCAAGAACACAGATGACAGTAAACACTCAATGAATTAGGAGCTGATGGATGTTGAGGATTTATTACCTCTGTTTTAAATATATTTTATATTCTTTGATTTTTAGTGACGGCTGCATTTAACAACCGGCCCATAAAATTCTTGAAAATGTAACAGCTGCCCCTGGTGAACGGGTGTCAGTCTGTCCCCTGCCTGGAGCACAGCACACCTCACGGTGGCACCTGCCCATCTTCAGATCCCGCCTAGACGTCGCTTCCTTCCCCCGCCTTCTCCCCTCGATCAGCGGGGCCAGGGGTCCCTGTGCCGTGTTCTCACAGCTGCCTCTCCTCTCAGGGTCTCAGCAGAGAGCACACTGTCCTCACTGAGTTCTTAGAAATGTGGCTCTGTTCCCACCCAGGCTCTGTGAAGGAAGGGCCAACATGCAGCCTGGGTGCCCATGCTGACCGGCCACGGTCCTGGAGGGTCAGGCGCGTGTCTCCTGGACTCCTCTGTCCTTGCCACACATTGGCACCCTCTGCTTTTTCATGCTGGCCACAGAATCAACACTCAGCTCGATGATCAAAGCCCATTAAATAATTTGAGTTAATCTTTTATTGAGTTCACCGGTGTTAAGTGGTTAGAAGTTGCTTTTTTGTCCCTAGCACTGTCGAAGGATTTTTGCATGAATCTGAAGGTATATCCTTATGGGCTCAAAATTTTCATTCAAATTTCAAATTTCAACTGTTGAACTGTTGAAATGAAAAACATTCTCTATTGGGAGTAAGGAAGTGGAGGTAGAGGAAAGGTCAGGTGAGAAGGGCCAACCGGCGTCCCTTAAAGCTGAGGAGGAGAGGGGGTGGGGGGAGCTCCCCTGGAGCAGCACCGCTGAACTGCCTGGGCCTCCTGCACCCTGGCTCCACCCCTTCCAGGTACTACAGAGACTGAAGGTACAAGGAGAGTGTGAACTCAAGGGACATGGAAGAAGTTAGGGAGCACGTTTGAGTGACTGTGAGTTCCCTATTCTCTCGGCATAGCATTTTTGGCATCAAAGAGAATAAAAATATGATATTGGTAGGGAACATTTTAAAATGCAATTAATCCTTAGGCTTATTTTAAAACATACCAAAGATCCAATTGGGTCCCCTGAAAATTACCTGTTCTGTTTCCCAGTACCATAAAAGGGTTTCATAGTGTTTGATTTTAACTCAGAACCTAAACAAAATAGGCTAAATCAAACATTGTTTATCACCACCCTTTAATATAAAGTAAATTAAAGCCATGTAGGATTTCAAATTTTACTGTAATCAGATTGGCTCCTCCTCAAAACTGAAATAGTTGTCATAAAAAGATGAAATAGATATCATTAATAACCTAATAATCATTATAGGATTCTATTAATGCAAAGAATGTAGATGAAAGCTCTTAAGAACAGCATAAAAAGTGAGTTCTTACCGAAGATTATCAGAGGTAGTTCTAGCCACACAGCTGCTAGCCGGAAGAGCAGAAATGGGGCTATGATTCCCCCAAAATCACACAAACCTGAACACAGTGAAACTCCAAAGTTTCTGTAGAATGAAAAACAGTTTTAAATGAAAACTACTTCATAAGTAAATTCAAGATAATCGAAATATTTGGAGATATTCAATAGCAAAGCAAGTGTGATAACACTTTCCATTTCTCTAGTTTTTAACCTTGAAAACTACTACTGTCGCGTACTCTAAGCAAACCATGTCCACTCTGCACCGCTTCATAGTGAGGGTAGTGAGGAAGGCTCCAGCATTGGCAGAGAGGTATTCATCCATCAGCAGCTCACGCCCTGCCTGCTCTGTGACAGTACGTGCCCCTTGGTCCCTTTGCATGACAGCAGTGTGCCCAGGAATATTTCCCCAGCAAAGGAGGCTGATTTGCGCTAATCCATGCACACTGTCTCACTTTGTCCTTCGGTAACCAGCTGCTCACAAATACGAGGTGTATAACGCGGTCTGAAGAGAGTCCGTATAGCCTTGCAACAGGGTGATGCTGGTGAATGCAGATTTAACTCACAATCTAAGCAAGTGCGCTAAGAGGTCTTCTGGTTCCAATTTTAGAGCCTTTCCACAAAACCACAGGTGTGTATGAAGGTATGATATGAGAAATACTTCTATGGCAAAACATGTCAGGCAGCAATGCAGAAAGCAGCTACAACTCAGAGCATCTCTTCCTTACTGGCTGAATTCAGCCCAGGCTAACATATCACCAAGCTAAGGAAACTATTTTATAGTTTTTAAGTCAACTTAAAATATGTGACTACAGAGTTACTTAGGAGAAACCATGACATGTATGTTGGAATTACCGTAATGTTGTTGGGTACAGTTCGGAATTTACCAAATAAACAATTTCAAAGGCCATGGTTATGCCTAGTCTTCCCAGGGTAGCAACTGTGGTCCTCAACCATGGTATCCCTGCAAACACAGAAAGTTTGGAAGGGAGAAGTTAGAGGTCTGATTTCATTAACATTGTACAAAACAACAAAAGGCATTTGCTTAGCGCCTCCTAGCCCAAAGTATTTGCTAATTTTAAGCACAAATGATAAAGCCTTTTAATATTGTAGCAAAATTTCAGCAACCACCAGAATGACAGCTAATATTTTAGTGTGCTAGATGTCTTTCTGAGCAGGGTTGGATTATAGAAATACAATTCAAGAACCATTTGTGGAACAGTCACTACATTGGAACAATGAACTGTTTGAGGACTGTTCTGGTTATATGAAGAAACTCTCTTTTCCTCCCTAGTAACTAGTGGGAAATGCCAAACATGTCCTATTAAATATTTTTTTTTCTTTTGTGTTTTAAGGATAGAAGGAGTTAAGTATTTTACTGTAAAAGTTCAGTGCTCTAAGTTTCCTAAGAGTTGTGCAACTCATGTCATCCTAGGGGATTTGGTATGAAGACATATGATTGCACGAACAAGACCGTATCTGCTCTTCAAAGTAAAGCTAAGGACGTCCAGCATGTCTGGCTTTCATCTGTGAACAGATGAATAGCTATTATACTCATGTGCATGCTCACTTAGCACGAAATCATCCTCCTGTCTGCTGGGAGTATTATCGTGTTTTCCTGAATAAATAATTTTTTAGGAGAAAAGTGGGCATGAGCGAGGGGGAGGCAAGAGGAGAATCAAGCTCATAGACGTCTGTGTGTTCCCTCTAGAGAAGAGTCAACAAATCAGAAAAGCTAAAACTCACTAAATGAAACAACTGCCCAGGAGGGCAAGCAGAGAAAAAGACAGTTTGAGAGCCCAAGTCATTGCTGGGAGGCCCCACTTTACTGAGTTCTGACTGCACTTGGGCTGAGGATATGCTGGTGAACTCGGTATTTTTTCCAGATGAGAACACCTGTAGCTGTCACACTAACAGTTACATCAGGGAGCGAGGAGGATCAGAGTTGTGCTGATGCGCCAGGCCACCATCTACTCTGGCAAAGGGCGGTTGTCAACACGTGTTTTATTTAGGCTTTGCTTTTTCATGAAGGCCAGGGAGGGGCACAAGGAAATGCATTCCACCCCTGTCCTTCGATGAGCAGGTGGTGCTGGGGATGGAAAGGGGGAGCCGTGGCCCAGATTCCCTGGGTCCTGGCCCGATGGGGCAATCTCCCGCTGCTCTCGGCTGCAGTGAAGAAGGCCGCCTGCTACCATGGAAATGATTTCATATCCAGGTTAGGTACTTAAGTCATAGGATTCTTTTTATTAAATCAAGGTCGCTCTATAAGTGAGTCTCAATTTAGGTTTACAACTGAGGCTAGGACTACTATTTGACGGAAAGAACCAAACAAAAACCATGAAACCAAATTAAAACATATGCCCACCATGAGAAACATAAGTGGTTAGCTCAGAAAAATAGCTAGTCAATTCAACAAAATGTTCAGAAAACATTGCCAAGTTGCCACACTTCGGGACATACGGTCTATCCTACATGCGGACCTTAATCTGAAAGACTCCCCACTCTTTTCCAAGCAGTAGAGTCCAGTATCAACCATTAATATATCAAGACAGACATTTTATTGAAATGTGTAATAAAAGAGAAGTCCCTAAGGCACTGCACTGTTCATGAACTAAAGAGTAAAAAGAAAACGATTTATTGGGATGTGTGAATAATTATATAGGCACACACAAACTTCTGATCATTCCAGTAATACGCTAAGTTCATTTTGGGGTGGTGATAGACAACGTTTGGTAGCAATGGCAAAAACCACAAGGCAATTTAAAAATGAGTACTAAAACTAAAATCATTTCCAGCAGAGTTAAATGAGAACACAGAAACAACGTCCCTCGCTGAATGGGGACCTGGTCAAGCTGCTAGAGATTACTGGGAACAGTATCTTGATTACTGAAGAAAGGACACAGGGTTTTGAATCTCTTCTGAATATACCATCTGTGAACTAAAATAAAATCTTAAGCCCCTAGCCGACTGAATGGATCCCCTCTTGGCCAGTGAGACCCCAGAAAAACCTTAAAACTGACTGGCCGGCCATGAGGAGCGGGGAGGCCAGACACACCTCATGGCGCCCTCTGGCTTTGGGAGTTACTCTCAGGAACGATAAGATACTAAACCATTAACGGGACCTAAGGCCGAGCAAGACAAAGTTTAAATTACACCTGCAGGTCATCAATTTACTTAACAGATCACTCTAGGGGTCTGTCCCATGGCTTGTCTCTGATTATCAGACTTCCTTATTTTAACTTAACACATCCCAAGCCTTTAGACAAACCTTCATTTCTTTAATTACAAATCAAAGAATCTTTAAATCCACCTATAACCTGTAATCCCCCCTACCTTCAAGATGTCCCTTCAGACCAAACCTATGTACGCCTTCCATGTACTGATGTGTGACTTTACGTGTAATTCCTGTCTCCACGAACGTATAAAACCAAACTGCAACCAGCCACTTTGGACACGTTTTTTCAGGACCCTGTGAGGCCACGTGTTCTGGACTGTCAGTCACACACATTTGGATCAAGAATAAACCTCTTTATTTTATGGAGTTTTTTTTTAATGTTAATACACCGGCTCTGATTTCCAAAATAAAATTTTGTAAAAACTTCTAATAGAGATATGTAAATTAAAATATATGAACTTCTCACTTAAAGAGAAATGAAAGTGAAAAACAACCTTTTCATTTCAAAAAGAAGACTTGGCAAAACTGCTAGGTTTGCAGTCATCCTAAATAAACTCAAAGATGGCACACAGGTATGGATAAAGAAAACTCTTTATTTTCCAGACTTTAATTAGAATTCAGAAATTTGGGCCAGAATCAGTGAGTCTTAGATGAAGATACAGCCAGAAAGACTATTTGTTTTTCCAGAATTTCATTCTTCAGACCGTGCAAAGTTGGGTTCGGTGGAGGGAAAGCGAGTGAAACCGTTTTCTGTGAGATAAAGTTAGGGCTGGTTTCTCCCAGAGGCTCATCAGCATTCTGCCATGTGGTCGGGAATGGCCGAGGGAGAAGCCGTTCTATTGTTAATTTACCAGTCCCAGGAGTCAAGTCTCAAAGTCTCTTGGAACTGGAAGGAGCCTCTGCTAACATTTGGAACTCACTGTAGGGATTTGGAACTTATTCTTGCCAGACAGTCATGACTGACACATGACTGTAAAAACAGCCAAGTCTGCCAAATATGTAAATAAAGCATGTCTAGAATAAGAGCAATTAGTTTTCAATCTTGCTGAGGACAATTCTAAAGCTTCCATCAGGAAATTACATCTATAAAATAAAACTGATTAGAACAAGAAGAAAAGTCTGTTCTTTGCTTCATATTTTCCAATATATGAAAGTGTTTTCTACAAAATAGCTTGATTCCCACCTACCTAGTTACTTCAAACTTGGTTTGGACACACAGTCGTAAATGCTTTTTGGGGACACACTGAATGCGACCCACATTAAAATCATCCCACTCAGTGTAGGACCAGAGAAAATCTTCTAGGGTAAAGTACACATCACGAAATGACGGCCACACTTAAGCCATTTGTCTTTCTCTCCACGTTCCCCCAATTTCATGTGCAATGAGTATTTATTTCATCCTATTTCATAAGCCATGAGAACAGAAGATCTCTTCTTAGGGGACTATGTTTTTAAGTTAAACCCTAAGTACCAAAGTAAAATAGAAAGAATAGTGAAGTCTCCAATGTTCCCAATTTTTCACCCTTCTACCTAAATTGTATGTTTCCCAAGGGCAGGACTTATGTTTATCTTGTTCACCTCTCCTTCTCCCTCCTAGTTCAGGGGCTGGAAACTAACAGATACCAAAAAGACACGTGTTGACAGATAACTAGTGCACAGATCCCCCATGCTTACATGATGCTAACTCAGTGTAGCAGGTTGAACAGCATCCCCCCAAATTCTTGTCTACCTGGAATCTCAGAATGTGACCACAGTTTGAAATAGGGTCTTTGAGGATATAATTACTTAAGGTGACACAGGGACAGAGAGGAGACCGCCATGTGAATATGGAGACAGACTGGCATGGTGGCAAGGCTTGGTGGCAACCACCGGAAGCTCAGAGAGAGGCATGAACAGATCCCCCCTCAGAACTGCCCGAAGCAACCAACCCGGGGACACCCGCATCTCAGATTTCCGGCCTCCAGAACTCTGAGAGAGTAAGTGTCTGCTGTTTCAAGCCACCCAGTTTGTGACAGCAGCCCCAGGGAAATAATACACTCAAGGAAAATAAGAGCAACATAAACAGGCAGTTTCTGTTTATCATCACCCATCCCGATAGGTCAGAGGGCCTGTACGTCTTGTGTGTGTGTGTTCTGAAGACTGGCATTTCTCTAACTTTACCCAGATAGTGTCTACCCGATGTTTGGGGAATTCACAAAGCCTCATCCGATTGATAGACTCATCTGTAAGTGTCGGACGGTTCTGACTCCTACAACACTGCCAGTTCCTTTGCTGACTGTCAGAGGATTCTCAAAGACAGACACAAAGGACCCCAGAGAATCCAGCTGTCTCTGCAGTCCCCACTCCACACTCTCCCAGAACACGTAAATAACGAACTTGCTCTAATTCACACGGCCCTTGAGAGTGGAAAGGCTTCCTCTTTCCAGCCCTGCTGTGTTCCGTGGCAGGGATCACCCAGGCGGTGTTAATGTGCCCCTGGGGTCACCTGCAAACTCTGCTTCCTCCTTAGCCCGCACCCGTTCACCAGTCACCAAGCTCTGCAAAATTTAACTCCGAAACATCCCTGAAATGAAAGTACCGTCTTCCGTCCAGGCCCACTGCCATGACCTTGGTTCCTGCTCTCAGCATCTCTTCCTCCTCACAGCCTCATCCAAACTGCTTTAGTGATGCCCAGCTCACTCCTCATCCTCCGGACGCTCACGGGACAGTGCCCAAGCTCCTGGCATGGTCTGGGGGCCAGTCATGCCAGCGACTGACCATTTCTCAGGGCCTCTGGCCTGGGTTCCAGCCACAGCAAAGAACCTTAACTTCCTGAACCCACAAAGGTGTTTCACACTCCGTGAAACTACTTTGGAAAAAATCACACCTCTTTTCTCCTTCTATCTGGAACTTTTCCTTCTCCACTCACGCCTAGTTCTCACTTCTGGGAAGATTCTCTGGACAGCTCCCATGGATTGATCACTCCTCCCACCTATTTTTGTTTTTGCTGTTTCTAAATCTTATAAATAATTCTATTTACCATAATGAAATTATTCCCATTAAAGTATCTGAATCCCTTAATAGGTTTCAAACCATTTGAAGTCAAGAACTGTGTCTTTGTTCTACGGGTAGCCTCAGTGTTTAGCATGGTGCCAGCAATGTGGTGGGTGCTCAGGAAACATGTTTGACGACATCACCCATATCACAAAAGTCAGTCAGATAACAGAGACTAAAAGGAAACTGTGTCACTATAAGCTAGATTTAGCACGACATCTATTTCATCCACAACTGAACCTAAAAACTGAGAAAACAGAAATATCTATAGAACTAATCTCTTATCTTCAAAGCTTTTATAACAATTAAGCCAAAAATTGACTGACATTGCAAAAGCTTGCTTGGTGCCAAGACTGTGATTTGATGGTACATTTCCTAAGGACAAGTGGCTCCCTAAACTTTACTATTTTGATTTACGTTTTTTCAAGTTCTTGGAAGTTCTTTCAAGTCTTTCAAATCTGCCAGACAGATTTAGGGGAAGATTACCTTCTGGTAAGAATGCAGTGACAAGGCATGCCACCCCCGCCACTATATTGCTTGCCGCAAAGGGGAGGCGTCGTCCAACACGCTCAATGGTTAGTAAGATCAAGAGAGCTCCTGGCAGTTCCACAACTCCCGAGATGAAAAAGTCTATATAGAGGTTGCCTCCTATAATTCCCAGGCGCATGACAAGTCCTTGATAGACCACTGCACTTGTGAACCTGCAGCAACATTGAAAGACACCAGAGAAGAACAAGGAAAAGATGACTTCAACCTGATTGGAAGGAAGGGGCATGTTGTAAATTTGACACAAGCTTTTAAATCCATCACAAGTCAAACTTACCAAGCAAACATAAGTATAAGTGTGCACTTCCTCATTTGGGGAGTTCTCACCAGATCTAAAATGGATGGATTGCTAACTTCCTCATCTGTAACAGTGATCTATATAAGAAAAGCAGATTTCAGTAGCAATATACATCAAAAAAACACCCTGCATAGTACAGAACTGTTGTTAACCAGATTCAAAGTGACAGAACTGGATGATCTTATCGAATTAACTGGGGTCTTTCATAATTATACCTTAAAACCTGAGAATCAAAAGGCTTGTCCTCTGGCATTTTGAGTAGGTCAAATTCACAAAGCTGGGGTTGCTGCACGGAGAATCTGTTCTTAGCAAAATCACAGTACTTCATGTTAAACTGCTCTGAGTAAACAAGGACAAAAGGTGTATTCTAAAGTAACATACTTGTGCACATTTATTAAATTGGGAGAAAACGAGAGTAAAGGTGGGTAAAGCATGTGGGATCCAGCCAAGTGTTCCTTTATGTTATATATTAAATCCTCAAATCTTACTTTGACAAAATAGAGTAATGTTAAGTCTAAGAGCAAGCATCAAACATCAAAGGACAATTTTGCTTTTGTCCATTCACTGGAATCTAGCATCTTTTTGATCCAGGAAAATTCAGCTCATCTTTATCTGGCCATCCAAGAAGTTGATCTTTTCTTCAGTTCATCAAATATTATTGTTGGCCGACCACGTCCAAGGCACTATACAGGAAATAAAACACAGGGCAAACCTCCGTAGTCACAGGTTGCCTCTAGTCGAGTGTGCCAAAGGCATCAGAGCATAGTTCCCTGCAGTGGCCACAGTGCACCTCCATGCACCTGTGCGGTCTGTCACCTCTGCTTGGAGGCCCTGTGACCTTCTCAGTCCCGATTTCACCTCGTCTGGGAGGTCTTTCGTAACCTCAGCACACCCGATGACTGCCCACCTGTGCCTCTGCCCGCAGCCCTCTCCCAGCACCGATACAACTGCGTTCCCTTACGCGTCTCCTTCTCTTTCTCCCTTCCGGAGCGCTGGAGCTCTCGGAAGGCGGGGACTGTATTGCAGCACCAAGCAACGTGCCTGGTGTCCGACAACTGCATAGTGACTGAACGCTGAAGCGAGAAGTCAGGGGCCCTGGAGATATCTGTTCCTCAAGACGTTGCCTTCAGTTTTTGTCCTCAAGTAAGAATCCTGACTGCTAAGGACAGGAGCCCTCCTGTCCGTTTGCTCAACTCCAGATCTGGCCCAGACGGAGTGGGAGTCTAGGCAAAATTTCCCCAAGATTTTGAGCCGAAAGTCTCTCGACCAGTAGTCACAAGAATTTGACTTGGAGAAATTCACACCGACAGTACCTTGTCAATCACATATTTATTCTAGACCAGGCGTCCTCAAACTATGGCCCGCGGGCCACAAGCGGGTGTTTTTGCCTGTTTGTTTTTTTACTTCAAAATAAGATATGTGCAGTGTGCATAGGAATTTGTTCATAATTTTTTTTAAACTATAGTCCGGCCCTCCAACGGTCTGAGGGACAGTGAACTGGCCCCCTGTTTAAAAAGTTTGAGGACCCCTGTTCTAAACAATAAATTCAAAGCGCCAACAGAAGCCTGATATCCTGTGCCTACGTTTGCTCCAGGGAAAGTACACACACTAAAGTAGACTGCAAATGAAGGTCTTCAGATCACTTTTTTTCCAGTCTTCCCAATCCTGTATTTCTTCTAGACCAAGACACATTGGTTTTCCACATTTTAAAATCTCTTAAATTGGGATGTGTCCTACAGCTGAACAGATAAGAAAGCAATGTGTCACAGGTTAAACAGCCCGGTTTCTCTGATTCAGGGGTACACTACGCAAAACCACTGTGTCTTTTTTTTTTTTTTCTTTTTGAAACAGAGTCTCACTGTGTTGCCCAGGCCAGAGTGCCGTGGCGTCAGCCTAGCTCACAGCAACCTCAAACTTCCAGGCTCAAGTGATCCTCCTGCCTCAGCCTTCCGAGTAGCTGAGACTACAGGCATATGCCACCATGCCTGGCTTTTTTCTATATATTTTTAGTTGTCCAGCTAATTTCTTTCTATTTTTTTAATAGAGACAGGGTCTCGCTCTTGCTCAGGGTGGTCTCGAACTCCTTAGCTCAAACGATCTGCTCACCTTCGCCTCCCAGAGTGCTGGGATTACAGGTGTGAGCCACCGTGCCCGGCCAAACCATTGTGTCTTAAAATCAGTAGTGTCTTAGAGTCAACAAAACAATAGTTTCCATGATGAGGACGGCGGAAGACCGACAATTGATTTTACCACCCATTCTTTCCTCCTCTCTTTTGATAGCAGAACCCATGGAATTTTAGTTGGGCACACAGCTGCCTGTCAAGAGTCACTTCTTCTAGCTTCTCTTTCAACTACGGTGGCCCTGTGACTAAGACCTCAGCAGTGAGGCGGTGGTGGATGTCATGCGCATAAGTTCTAGGTCCCAACCGTTAAGAGGAGATAGCCTGATGGAAGAAGATGCTGGTGAGCCTCAGCATTCACCCTATTGCAGATGACAGTGGAGACACAAGGTAAACGGAACCCGGTCCTGGGGGCCTGTGGAACAGAGCCGCCTTGCCAGAGCTGGGCTACTCACCTCTGGGGGCGCGTGTTAGAGAGTAAACACTTTTTTCTTTTTTTTGTCAGTACAGTTTTTGGGTCGTTGTTTCAGCAGCAAGTTGACCTGGACCCTAAGTAATACAGTGCCCACTCAGATGCTCCCTGAGCTAACCTTCTACATTTTAAGACCCCAGTGACGGATTTTTTTCTTTATCTACCTTAACTTCTGCTGCTCTAAAAATAAGGCAGGAATATCAAACGTGGAAGATAAGAAGTTGTTATATTACAACAATATGTTATTGTACGGTTCATTACTAAAATGTTTTCAACAATTAGTTTCTATATATTCCCACATTAAAATGCCTAATATCTATGGAGCGTGTAATATTAGATTCTGGGCTAAGTACTTTACATGGATTATTTCATTTAATTCTCATCAGAGCTCTATAATGTTAGTACTTTTATTAATCTCATTTTATAAATAGAGGCTCAGGATATTTAAGGATTAAATAGGAAGAAGGTACATAAGCCAGGATTTGAAACCAGACAATTGATTAGAGATCCTCTGTCCTTAATCCCCACATAGCACTGCTGAATATGTAGAAAGCTTTTATTCTAGAAAAATTCTTTATAGTTGATGGTCACTTCTATATATTTTTAAAGATACACTTGACCAAAAATTGAATCTTTAGTTAAAACACTGTTTTATGAAAAAGATCTGACTAAACTAATTTAGATTGTAAAGATCTTTCAATTCAGGATTAAAACCAATGGCAATACGAGGGTGGTTTTTCTCCACACAGGTACCACTGCTGACTTATTCCAGCGGTTAAGTCATGACGCAGATTTGGGTCTGTGCAGATTTTGGGTCTGCATCCATGACGCAGATTTGGGTCTGCGCAGCCGTGTTCGTCCCGGCCTCGTCTCCTGTCTTCTGTCCAGATGACACCACTGTTCATCCAGGGCACACGGATGGCAACACTTTTCCCTTTTCTTTTCAAAAGTGATATTCACAGCAATTTATTATTGGCTTTCTGTTATTTCCTCTTTGGTCTTCTTGTAGTTCGCCTAGCGCTATGGCTTCCATTTACTAGATATGAGTCCAAACAGATTCGCTTTCATTCAGGCCCCCATGTCAATATCTTAGCATTGAAGGGAAATCAAAATCACATATTTCAGGATCTCTGGTCAGTTCAGGTAGATAATTTGACATTTAAACATGTTTGTAGAGTTTTCACTTACTCCTGGTTCTTCCCTGTTCACAGTGATAAAATAACAGAGCGTCTCTTGTCCTCATGTTAGCTCTGTAGATGTTGCATTTTCCTGGCCAGATCTCCGGTCACTACATGACCACAGAATTATGGTATGCTAGATTTTAACAAGAATCAGTAGTGTCTTAGAGTCAACAAAATAATAGTTTCCATGATGAGGACAGTGGAAGACCTTATGGTCTTATGGATTAACCCAGAGATTGGCAATCTTTTTTTGCAAAGGACCAGATAGTAAGTATTTTTGGTTCTGTGAGCTGTAAGTTCTCTGTTGCAACTACGTAACTTTGCCATTGTAGTGTGAAAGCAGCCACAGAAAATATATAAATGGGTTCCAATAAAACTTCATTTGCAAAAACAGGCAGCGAGCTGGGTCTGACCTGCAAGCTGTAGATTGCTGACCCCTGAACCAGAGGGTCAGTGCTGGAGGAATTTATGCAGATACTACTATTATGTCCATTACAGAGAGGAATACAATGAGGCATAGGAAAGCTAAGTAGCTTACTCAAGGAGGACAAACAGTACCTAGATGAACAAGGAGGCTGATACCAAAGTTTGTATTTTTAACTATTATGCTATATTGCATCTGTAATAAGCAGAATATGATGTTTATTTTATCGTTTAAAAGTATGCTTTTATTATTTCATTAAGAGTTCTCATGAGGCAGTGAGATTATGGCAGTTTTTACCTTCTTTTCAGCTATATTCTCTTAATTAAAAATTAAAACCATATTATAATACTTTTATAACAAAAAAAGCTTACTTTTAAATGCATGGATTTAACTTAGACACTAGTGTACCTAGTTATTGACTCAGTATTATTGCCCCCTTCTCTTTCCTAACAGAACCCCCCATTCCCGTACAATGCATCAATGCATGTTCTCAGGGGAGCTGAGCCTGCTTCCAGCTGCAGAGGGAGGCCTGATTACCTAAGGGTAATGCTATCCTCTGTGTCAGTGACTGGGCATGTGTCCCACTTTGAGCCAATGAGCAGTGAGCTTGCAACATGATTTGGGCCAACGAGAAAAGGGCTTCTGGGAACGTCCTTCATTGCTCTTAAGTCAGAGGTTCCTGAAGGAATCTTCTCCCTCTCCCCTCAGGGAATGAATGAGGACATGGTGGGCCCGCACAGATTGCTGCACACCCCTCCCCAGACACGAGGGAACCAGTCCTAAGAGGAAGCTGCCCTGTCAGCAGGGTGGAGAAGGGGGGCAGAAAGCCATGGTTCAGTGAGACTGTGGAGACCCCAGTTTGGCTAGCCCCGAACACTCTGTAACTAGAATTCCAGACACATGAGGCAGTGAATGTCCTTATTGTCTGAATGCATTTTAGTTGGTTTTCTGTCACTTGTTGCCAAAAGCAGAATTATCTGAAGAATCCAGTCCAGAACAATGCTTTTGCTTTAATAACTGAATATTTTAGGCAAAATATTTTATAGTGAATACTTTAAAAACTGCTTCAATACTCCAATTCACTCTGTAAAAATAATTTGGTATTAGTCTTAATTCCGAACGTTTAAGATTTAGAACCAAGCAGTCTCATGATCTCTGCTTTTCCAAAGCACAAGTTTAATGCCTAATATCTTTCCTCCACCAACGAAATATGAAGTGCTGAGTACAAATGAAAGTAATCAAGACTATAAAACTGGTCCTCCCTGTCCAGTGAATGAAAGGATTAATAGTACTTCCAAGCGAGTAAGTATGTTGCTACATTTAAGAACAAATCCAGCTGGTCTTTGATTTACTAACATCTTCGCCCCAGTGACGCAGATATTCTGAAAGACGACCCACTTACTGGGCGTCCAAAGACCTTGGGAGACTAAAAGCCGTATCTCGGGTGGACTTCATCCAGTGAAGTCTTGGCAGCTTGTGTGCAGCGGCGGCTGCGGCTATTATTCTTTTACAATAACTCCTAGCTTTATAGCTGTGCTTATTTTTTATTGCCAAAGGGTTACCACATTTTGCCTAAGTCTGAGGCGGATACAGTTATACCAGGTTATCACATATTTTGAAAAATGTGCTTTATTCATTTACATACAATTTATTATGTTCACACATAATTTATATACAGTAAAATTCAGCAATTTTAAGTGCACACTTCAATGAGTTTTGACAAATGCGTGGAGTCATATCACGACTCCCACGCCATGGTACGGAACTCATCCACAGCCCCAGAAAATTCCCTAGTGTCCCTGGGAAGTCAGTCCCCTCCACCCACTCTGGGTCCTGGCACCCTCACATCTGCTTTCTGTCATGACAGTGGTGCTTTTTCTAGAATGTCACAGAAATAGAATCACACAGTCTGCTGCCTTTTGTGTCTCACGTGCCATTCTGTTTTCTCATGCCTTTTATACCATCTAGACGGGGGATGCTGGTTTTGATTTGGCGCAAAGGGAAAAAGGGGAAATGCTTGCGGTAACATTTGTCTGTTTGGAGGCTGGTTGCCTAGTGATGCTGCCCCGCTCATAGAAGCCATCCATCGCTCAGGGTTAAACTGCAGATGCCTCATCCTTGTGTTTACTCAAGGAACCGGATTGCTATTTGCTCTATCCGTCTCTTTGATCGTCCTTTAACTCTGCCAAGACATTGTTTGACAACAATGATGTACTCTATGTTAAAAGAGTACTTTAGTCGTCTTTCTTTGGTTAATTCAGCTCTCTTTACAATTCTTCCTGGTGCCTTTGTGAAACATTACTTCAAGTTGACATTTTAAATTGCCAAGGAAGAGAAAGACATTATAAATAACCATCTGTTATAAACATAGTATTCAGAGCTCCCCACGTGGAGGACTGATTTCAGGTCAAAAAAAGACAGGCCAGAGATGTGGTATTTGACTTATTTTTTTACTGGCACGTTATCTAAACTTTATGAGCCTTTGTTTTCCCTTTGGTAGCATGAGGAGGATAATGCTCACTTCATTAGGGTATTCTGAGGATGCGATTAGATGACCCATGCACGCGCACACACACCCCTGGAACACAGGAAGTGCTCAGAACCAGAGGCTGTAAGATGAACATTGCTTTTTACAACATTTGGGAGATACTTTACTTCCAGGTGACAATTCACTCAGCACTTTTCCAGTTAGTAAACTGTAACTAATGCTGCGATGCATAAAGGGAGATGCTTTTGAAGGTGCTCCTTCATAAAGAGAACTGTCACTGTGCTTTTTAAAAAAATATAGGAACAGATTTCTTTTTGTGTTGAATTTTCTTAACTATGCCAGATGTATTTAATGTCAATTTGGCACTGTTGATCTTCTAGGCTTAAGTTAGGGTAAATTTTCATGAACGTACATACAAGCAAACAACACGCCACGCAGAGAACCTTGCTACTCAAGGTGTGGCCTCCAAGTCAGCGGCGTCCACATCACCTGGGAGCCTATTAACTACGTCCTGCCCGGGACCTAGAGTCGGCATCACATTTTAGTCACGTCCCCAGGAGACTGGGGTGAGAAGCACTGAGGGTCAATGAACAACAAGTCCCACTTCAACTATTCACTACGGTATTCAGTTCTTCCTGGAGCCCTGGGTTGAGGAGAAAGTTGAGTCCTCTCAGGCTTAGGAGGGAAGAACGCTGCTTCTCCGCAGGCTCTGCCATGGGTAGGGGCAGGGGACGGTGCTGGGTAGCTGCGTTTCTAGCCTGGCAACTTCAATGGGTTGTTCTCACTAGGTGACTTCTTCATCAGTTGCCATATTTCACAAGGAAAGCTGACCCTGATGAGAAGAGGAACTTACCTATCTTGAGTCCAACACTGTGCCTTAACAGGTGAATGTGTCATCACTAATTCCCCCGGTAGGCTCTGATGTCTAGAAAATGTTAGTCTCTAAGAAGTCTATATGAATAAAACCTCGTTTGAAGATCTGGGGCACACTGATCCAACTCGAAGCTAGACTGCCTCCGGGTCTTACGGGCAAGCGTCAGAGACGGAGGGCTCAGCATGGCTGGGAGGAAGCACACCTGTGACCGCTGACGTATGCCCACGTCCTTCCGCCCCACTGCCCAGGGCACGGCCCCTTAGTCAGACAAACGCCAGTGCCAGAAGGGCCAGGAGCATGTACGTATCTGAGGTGACAGAGCTTTCACCAGCATCTCGGTGGAAATGGTGCTGCCTGGTATCCACAAAAGAGAATTCGCCAAATTACCTGTAGTGCTTTGGGGATTTTTGAAAATCTCCATTATCCCTTAAAACAAGAGGAGACAAAAAATATGTACTATGCAAGAGCTCATAGGATAAAGAAATGTCTGTGTTAAAGTTATCTGGAGTGTTCGATGCTATTTGAGGTAGTTAAAAATAAATCCCCGTCCCCTCAGTGCTGTTCAATAAAAGCATGTGAGCCATGTTTGTAAGTTTATATTTTCTAATGGCCAAGTTAGAAAAGGAATGGGCAAAATTAATTTTAATGATGTTTCATTTAATCCAATCTACCCAAAATATTACCATTTCAACTGTACTCAGTATGAAATTCATGAGGTATTTTACATTCTCTGCTTCATGCTAAATCTTTGACACCCATTGTGCAGTTCGCTCGGACGGCACATGTCGATGCAGACCTGCCGCATTTTAAGGGCTCAGCTGCACTGTTCGGCAGGGGCTCCTGTATAGGACACAGCAAGTCCCCATAACCTAGGCCCTGGTGGCTCTTTTGGGGAGATACGCTGTGGAGAAGACATCTTGTGCTGTTGGTTTGAGCTAGCCTGATGGAGCCCGTCACTCACTCCCGCAGGACTGGGCACGCCGCCAAGAGCAGCAAAAGGGCCTCTATCTACAAAGGCCCACAAGGGACCCAGAGTGCAGCCTCCATGTTAGCAAAGGTTAGAAGGTTGCAGTGGTCAGTCACGTGTTGGAACATTTCTTCATTTGTTAAAAACAAAGCTGAGGGCGTTTTTATTTTTATCTTTTATTTTTTGGGGGGGGGGCTATTAAATTAAGGGAAGGAGAGGAGAAAAAATAAGAGAAAGCACTCTCATTCTAAAACTCCTCATAAAGGCTTAAACTTGATGTTATGGGACTGAACGTCTCCAATGGCACCAGCAGATGCCAATAATCATTATGGAAACAGAACAAGTTGCTAAATATCACATTTTAAAAATGCCCAATGTCAGAAACTACAGTACACAAAAATTTTAGTTCTACTAATAGGCAAATTGCGAATCTATATGACACTAGGTAACCATGGATTTTTTTGAAGAGGGAGAGAAAGCTGTTGCAAGTGAATTAAAGCAAATCGTCTGCTATATCACAAATACACATCAAAGCCACACACCCCACCCATCACAATTCCCATCATCACTTCGTCTTAGTCCGAATGCATGTACTCCATGGGAAACCGCACACAGGTCCAAAGGGGACACGCATGCAAACACTGATCACAATCACTGGCGGCAACCCGGGGCCATTATCAGGAAGACGGAGATGTGAGACACACGGGCATGTACTAATGACAATCACGTGGCAGTTGGAAGCAAAGCAGGCACACATTAGCAAGTTGGGCAGACATTTAAAACGTGGTTGAGTGGAAAAGTAAGCATTACAACAAGATCTGGAGTGGCACAGTGCCATTTATGTCACCTAAATACACAAAGACAGCACCCTCTGAGTCATAAGGACACATGAATATCAAAGGTCGTAAATCAGACACATGGAGTGGGAACCTACAGAGGGAAGAGTGGGGTTGGGGGGGAAGGGGAGTGGAAAACAAGCAAAGTGAGGAAGGGCCTTGCATAGCCCCATGGTGACTGAGCCATGCACAGAGGGGCACAGTTAACCCTGCACCCAAAGAAGAACATGAACCCAAACAACCTCACAGAGGCACTTAGAGGCCATCTCAGAATTTCTTCCCTCTTCAGTGCTTCCAGATTTGCCAAATATCTAATTTTGCCTTCCTTATGTCTTACTCAGAAAGTCCTTGATTTCACTTGGGCATGCTGAGAAATTTTCCAAAGAAATTCAGGTATAGCTGAAGAGTCCTTCACCTCTTCCTAAGCACAGGGTATAACTTTAACTCTGAAAGCTCCTGCAGTAGTTGCTCAACAGGTGGAAACACTTCACTTGTGCTCCCAGGTCAGTGGCTCCTCTCATTACTGAGTATGAGGATGTCCGGTTCATGTCCAGAATGTGAAGACTGCCCACATGATGGGAATTGTGCTTTTCATTTCTGCTCATTGAGACCACAGGATGACACAAATTTACTGTGGTTTAATAACACCTTCCAATTCATTACTAATTACAGTTGCATTTACTTTCATCTGGAAAAAAGTACATTTTTATCCAAGATGTATTAATTCACTCTACAGACAAGGCTTGGTTGTAAATGGTTTGTGGATCTTTGTAGCAAGTCCATAGTCCCTAAGGATCTGTGGCCCACTGGACAGACTGGTCACATGATTCTTCCATCAACTCTGGGGCTGAGGTTACAGCTGGTGGGAGACAGGGGCGTGTGAACAAGAACACTGCAATCTACTCGTCCTGGGTTCCCTCTCTGGTCACCCTCCACGCCCATCGCTAGGGAAGGTGACAAAGCTTTGCTATCACAAGAAAGATTCCTCTGGCCAAAAAAATGTCCTGAGTTCTATTTCCCTAACATTCCCTAGGTTATTCTGGAAAGGATAAAGATTCTCCGCTATTTAATGAATCCTTTATTTTGGCACCTTACAAAGACTTCCTATCAATCCATTTCCCTTGCTATATGGAAAGGAGGAAATTATATTTCCTTCCCTCAAATAGTACCAAAGTCAGAGAAGAAAGAAAACACAGCAGGTCCATATTACTTTTTCCAAACCAAGTAGTGTAGCCCTCTCTGCACGCATGGGCCCAGCGCAGTTCGTATGAGTGGGTGGGTTCGCACCATCAGCACCCACAGGAGGACTCGTTGCTATGCCAACAAAACCTAGATGTCCTTCATCCACCCATCTATTCGAAGGATCTTAATTTTAATTCTTTCTAAGGAAGGGAGGATTTATCCCATGAAAATCCAGCACCTGATATCTTTTTATACCATGTTCCTGGATGAGGCCTCAAGAGACTGGATCTCAATGTGTTTTCTCCGCTACTATTTAGTACAATTTCCTCCTGTTTTATCTGCGTCAAAGGGGCACATCTGTGTACACGGATGTTCAATCTAGCTCTGGGGAATTTAAATGGATTTCACTTTCTTCCCAGGCTGCACCTCTTTTTTCAGGATTATTTTAGGAAAAAAGGCAATTTTCCTGGTGGGTCAAAGATCTAGCAAGCAGGACTGTCATGGAAACGGCAGCTCTGGATCATGAATAGCGCCAGGAACTCTAGCCGGGGCCCTTGGCTGCAAAGGGCTCTGAGCGTATTGTGCATCATCGCCTCCGCTGAGGACGGCGCTCACAGAGAGGAGCACGTTCTCATTTACTCACAGAAGGGAAGCACAGGCATTTGGATCGCAGAAACCTATTTTGCCAGAAACACAAGAATGGGCAAGATGGCAAAGGAACATAACACTTGAAAAAGCCGATAGAGTGGGAAGGTTCCAAAGAAGGTATCAGAGGGCCATTCCCCGGCACATACCGAAGACGGAAAAAAGAAAAGCAAATTCACTCCTCTTGTCTGTTAGAGAGGGACCCAGAGCTAAAATAATTGAATTAGGTGCTTTCACAATTCTCACAAGAGAGAGCAACCAATATTAACAGAATAAAATAAGCCTGCGTGGCTGATTTGTTTGTTTTACATTTTAATTTTGTTTGCAATACCAGCAGGTCTTGGGCTACGCTAGACAAAAGCAAATGCTTCTCTGCCTACCAAGAGCTGCTGGGTGGGAAGAGGGGACCCTTGTTCCCAAAGGGCCAGGGGAACCCAGCCTTTGGGAGGGGAATGCGGGAGCCCACTGATTTCCAGATTACATGACTAAAGCATGCCTGAGTAGCTCTCAGCATCACTGCACGGAGCTCAGATCTACCCTCCTGGGTCATAACCTACAAATGTTAGAGTCGGAGATGAGGAGGCAGGGCTGACGTCCAGTGCAGGGGCCTGAAGATCAGGTGCAGGTGTTAACGTAAATGACCCTCATGCAGAAGCTGTAACTACAGGGGCTGAGAACTGCAGGCAAGAACTGCCTTCACCTGGCTTGTCCGCTATCTCGGCCACCTTACATGAACTTTGCCTAAATACAATACCATTTACATTGCGGTTTTAAAATTTCTATGCCCTGACATCACCATGACAGTTCTCAGACAACTTTATAAAGTATAAAAATGGGAGGGAACCCAATTCTAGGAATTACTACCCAGATTTTTAGTAAAAGTCAACCCCTTATCCTTGAGTATTCCTCCCCTCAATTAGTAAGGCTACAAAAGACCAAAAACCATTTCCTCTTGGTGAAGCTGCTCTTCTTTCAGTCTGCCTGCTCTTTCATTTGACAGTATACTTTTGCTTTCAATAATAATAATAATTATAATTATAAAGCCTTTTGTTTGCTTGGCTTACACAATGTGTCCTGAAATTCTTTTTCCTGATGATCACCAAGAACCTGGAAAAACCTCCACCCGGAGGCAGCTAACATGTAGACTTGCCTGTGAGGTTTGCTGGAATCTCAGCAGCAGGGACGGCAGAGTAAGGGAGAACGGAAAGGGCGGTGGCTCTGAGTCTAAATAAGCAAAGGGACTTGCTCCTCCATGTGGAGAGGCCAGCCGGAGGGCAGAGGACACACTAGGGTCTTCTGTGAGCCGGCTCTGCTGTCTACGGCCCAGGTACTCGTCTGGAGGATGGGCTTTCAGCAGCAGCAATCTCTAGAAAGAGCAGGTACCAGCCGTGAAGGGGGTGCCAGCATCTAGCTTTATGACAATGAATGAGTGAAGACTTTCCTACTTTCTGAGGAAGGAGCAGGCAGGGAGCAAGCAGGGGCCCGGGGCCCAGTCAAACAGGGTAGGGCTCAGGAGCTGATGGAGGACTAGAGTAGAAACCAGGCATTGAGGAAGAAGGGGGTGGGGAAGGAAGCAGAGGCTTGGCAGGCACAGGGCGCTCAGCAGTCTGCCTTTGGCACTGGGAATAGGCCAGCAAATTCCAGGCCACATGCTCCAGTCGGGCCAAGAATCCCAGTTTGCCAGAGACACTTTCAGCGTTAGCTCTGAAACCCCCAAGTTCCAGAAATCCTCCCAGTCCTGGGAGAACAGGGACAGTTGCCCACCCTACTAGACACCCTCTGGGTGCATTAGCTGTCCTGGGTTCTGTGAATACAATTACTCTTTAGTAATATGTCCTCAGACATCAGCATTGGCTGATAGGATCGAACAACGAAGTTTATACAACAATAATGCTGAGTGCTTTCCTTTCACAGCTCTGATGAATATTTGTCAAACTTTAACTTGTATTAACAAGAAATAGTTAGGATTCTGACGGAGGCATGACCCAGTTATTTCAAGAGGGGATCTGGAAGATGAGCTTGGGTGCGTGGGAGGGAAGGCACAACTCTCTGCGGCTCTTTGCTCAAGATGCTACTCTGTGGTGAGGCATCCCACAGTGTGCGTGGCTCACTCCAATATTGTAATCTCAGTCTTTAAGGCACATGTAACTTGAATTTCTAATACCTTTAAAGCCACATAATGCTCTGCAACATCCTCTCCTCAATATTTATATGGGTTAAATGAGAGTCCACTTACATGGAAGATGTTAGGCTGAATTTCCTTTAGTGAACATGTTAGGTAGATAGCGAGGGATTCCAGGTTTCCTAGGGACGAAAGTGGGTGTCTTGCCTTAGTGTAATTGCCCCACCTGGGAAGAAGAAGAAGGGTGGGCCCCTGTCTTGGCCCTGCCCCACCTTAATCCTGTCCCGAGCGACTGCCACACCTGGGGTAGGAGGGAACATCCTACAAATCTACCAATCAGAATTTAGTGCACCAACTGCAAAAGAATGCAGAGGACTCTCTAGCCCAGGCGTCCTCAAACTACCGCCCGCAGGCCACATGCGGCCCGTCCAGGACATGTATCCAGCCCGCCAGGTGTTTTTGCCGCTGCCTGTCCTGCTTAGCAGCCGACTCATCCGGGCCCACAGTGCGCACTCTCCAACAGTCTGAGGGACAGAGAACTGGCCCTGTTCAAAAAGTCTGAGGACCCCTGCAGCCCATGGGCCAAGCTGCACAGGTACAATAGAGTCCAGAAAGTGACCTAGAACACCCCACATGCATAGTAAGACTCAGGTCATGCAACTCCCAACTGTCCAATCAAAGTGGTTCAATGGTGATGTCTGAGCCACTAGGGAGGTCCCTATCTGGATGCTATAAAACAAGACTGAGACCATAATCAAGCCCTTCCTTTTGCTCTCCCTTTGCTGTGACAATGGGTCCTTTTGTCATTTGTGGCATATGTATCACACTCTGTAAACCTACATCTTGCTCTTGCTCTACAATCCTATCTTTCTCTCCTCAATAAACCTCATTTTTGTGCTTGCCTTTCTTTGGTGCGTCTGGTCATTCTTCAGCCATGAGCGTGCCAAGAACTGACATTTCAGACCCCCGAAATCCAACAAAAGGAACTTACTAATCACTACGTTTGAGAAGGGAACTCAAGAGCCCTTGACATGCTCTCGACATAACAGTTTATCAGTACTGCTCTTATGACTATTTCAGTGTAGCATAAACAGTTCTCACATTTTACGTCAGATAGCGTTATTTTTAAAAAGTTAAAGACACAGAAAGTAAAGACAGCCATTTAAACATAGCCCATTTACAGAACTCAGGCTATTTCCAAAAATATGAAGTATGAGTAAATTAATGATTGGCTGCAAAGGTCCATTTTGTGTTGGGTATATCAAGTGTCCTGACATTTTTTTATGCATTTAAGACTATTCCAAATTAAAGCGAGCATGGTAATATGCATATGCAGTTATCATTTTTGAGACGTTTTAAAGATGAGGGCTTTGATGGTAGAATTGGCACCATTCGCTGTGCAGTGAAAGAACGAAGATTTAGCTCCGTCAGGGGAAAGCACTGGACGTGTTCCCAGTGACTTTCTTTCCAATAACCCTGACTATTTTTGAGACTCACACCTTTCCCGTTCTGACACAGGACTGCCCTGCAGACCCTTCCGCCACTGCCTGGGCCTAAACTATGTTCTCTGGAGCTTTTGAAATGAATTTCATGCAGAGAAATTTCGAATCCCAAGTCTGATATAACAACTGAACACAACGGTTAACACAGACAACATCATAATTGGACTGAATTACAATATAGCCCCGAGGGACTTCACGAAAGTAAGAATCATGTTGTGGTTCCTCTTTTGGAAGAAAAAATTGTTTATAAAAATCTCCCTTTGAAAGGAAATGGCAAAAACAGATATTCCCAAAGCTGGAAAGTCCCTTTCTGAAGCAACATTGGTATTTGTGTGACAGTTCATTAAATTATAGAAAAGACGGTAGCCATTAAGAGTTGGAAGTCTCTCTAGTAACTAAGGTAATCTAAAAATTACCAAGACACTTCTAATGAGGTTTTAATCTTCTCTGTTTTCGAAATATATCAAAGAGTGGGATCACTTATACTGATGATGGGCCCAAAGGAATTTGGGACCAGAAAGCTCAAATGTCCATTCTTGATGTCACCTGAACATACCACCAAGGGAACTAATTGCCCATGTACTTGTTTATGCATGAACATGTACTGACATAACACCTGGCATTCAATTTCAATAAGCTTTAAATCAGCTATGAACAATACACCAACAGGCATATCCTAAAAATAAGAAAATTACGATCAAACCTTATGGGTTTATTTTGCCAGCATAGCATAAAAATATCAGTAACAAATATGGACATATTAAGTTCTGTGGTACCAGAGGCTTTTTGTTAACTAGAATTGTCACCTACTATTCTCCATGAGCAGATCCCACACAAAGACAAGAGGTGTGGGAGTTCTGTAGGGAGGGGGAGGAGAGGGATGTTTAGGGTAAAGGCCTTTAAAATCCTTGAAAAATAGGAAACTAAAAATGCTGCCACAGTGACTACCTGTGTAGTTGTATAATCCAGTTCAGTACAGTGACAATGGCTGTCCAATCAGTGTATCAGTCGCCTATTGACAGATAACGCAGCCTAACAGCCATTAATCTTAGCAGCGTGAAGCAGTAAGCGTTCGTATGGCTCAGTGTGTGAGTTGCCTGGGCAGCTGCAGAGGTAGGCCTGGGGAAGCTTTGCTGGAGCAGCTCTACTCTGGGTGTCTCTTAGCCTCCTCTGGGCCCCGCAGGCGAGGCTGGAGGTGTTCTCTTCATGGTGATGGCTGAAGTGCAGAGGGAAAGCCCAACCTCAGAAGCATATTTCAACTCTCTACTGTATCACATCTGGTAACCTACCACTGGCCAAAGCAAGCCACATAACCCAGCCCAACGTGGAAGCGCAGGAAGTGTACTCCACCTACCATCAGGCCAAGGCAATTTGCCTTGCCACGCCCAACATCAATGAAGCCAGGAAGTATTTTCATCCCATGGAAATGAGAGAGAGGAATGAATATTTCCAAATTATAATCCAATCTACCCTAGCACATGCCTTCTGGATAACCAAAAATGTGTTGAGCCCTACTTTGGCAATTGAACTAGTAATACTACGATCAACTGCATTAGTTAGCTTTGGCTGCAAGAGCAGACACCTCCAAATCTCTGTAGCATATGGAGACAGGTTTAGCATACTGTAACTTACAGCAGAAACAGCTATTTCTCGGCCATATTGCATATGGCTGTGTGGGTCAGCTGGGGCAGCTCTGCTCCAAGGTGTAGCTCTCTCCCGAGACCCATGCTGAAGGTACAGCATCAACATGGGATATGCTGCTCCTGGGGCAGATGCTAAGAGCGTGAGGGCTGTCAGAAACTCATGATGCCTCTTAAAGACCCTACTCTGAATCGGTATTCTGGCACTTCTGGTGTTTGGGTCCAATAAAGTCAGGTGGCCAAGGCTCACACTTGGGTGGGGATAGAACTGCCTGCAGAGACGTATTGCTACAAGTCACCTGGCCATGGGCAGGGATGGGATGTATAATAATACTCTTACGGAGAGGAAGTGAATAGTTGACAACATCGATACAATCAATCACAGATAACACCACTTCACATTCACTAAGAAAGAATCCCAGCCCTCCATTACTTAGCAATAGACCAAGGCTACTACTACCAAAATTGTAGGCACTCTCATATGCTTGTCTATTCCTTTTCTATTTTAACAAACACACACATTCAGCACCTGGGACAGTGGCCATAACCTCCGACGAGCACTGTCATTTAATACGTCATTCACCCATACACACAGTACTATTACATGTCCATAACATGACAGAGGAAAGTTGAGCTGAGTAGTTAGTGATCAGGCGTAAGGCAAGAAACAGCACACTATAGGTAACAGGTAGGAAGTAATGTCCAACTGATACCAAAGAAAAATTTCACATTGACTGGAACATGCAAAAACTTTGCCTTATGAGCAAAATAGAGGGCGTGGCCAGGGCAGAAAACAGTTCTCTTCCCCAACATGCTCCCTTGGGTCACTGGGTGGATGTTCTCAAAGACATCATGAGACACTGTTATACTGCAGATGTGCCTGTGTTGTAATTATTATAGACTCACCACCAATAATTTGCTTTTTATTTTTTCAAGTAGGCCTTAGAAATTATAGTATGCAAATGCTAAAAGGCTAAGAACCACCAGACTAGATGTCTCAGGTAATCCTCCTTCTGTGTTGGGTGACCATCTACTTTTTACAATTCCACCCACCCTCTGATTTTCTTTAATTTCTACTAACCTCCTAGAAGCTTGCCTATTTTGCATTGGTATTTTGATTTTTGGATTCTATTTTTGATTATAATATAAGAGTATAATAATGATTATACTCTTGGTATATTAGAACCTGCAGTTCTGATCACCTGTTTGTCTACCTGTTAACTGTCTCTTCCACAGAGCCAGAGGTCAGCCAGGAACTTTGGAAGATGGGAGCGGAGAGACCAGTGAGACAGAGACGGAGTCTGCCTACCCATGAAATGAGTGCATCCATGTCAACTACAACTGAGGTGATTTACAAGACACACAGCCCTCAGAACAATCCATCTGGTTGAATGCTGCAATCAAATCCATCGAACTTTTCTCTTCCCATATCTTCCCTCTACGTACTACAGTCCTGTGGATTGGTGTGACTCTAGATTGTAGTGAACTTAGGTTATCTTCTGTAATATAGGGCATCCTTGAGTAGTTAGATCCTTAGGATCCCCTAAATATACTAGGACCCCTGGTGTCAGCGATGGAACAGGCTGGGCTTGGCAGGTGGCCGAGGTTCTTTTGGAGAAAGGATAGTTCAGAGCGGCCAGATCTCCTAGGGCTGCTTTGAATCCAACCAGATTCCTTGGTTCCTAATGTTGACATGAACAATATTTATTTGAGTCACCAAAATATGAGTAATTGATATAGGCCATGCTTATCATTCCACAAAAGCTATACTAGGATCCTGCTCTGATTTTGGTGTTGGGGTTCAAGTGCAATGCCTGCCCTGATGGCCAGCACTTCTGGTTATTGTGAAGAGGTGTTTTGCACATCATTATGCTTTGTGGGGACATAAGGCCCTTTGAGATGGAAAACCACGGTATGGCCTCTACTATGATTAAATTCAGCTCTTGGCAAGGTGTTCTAAACTGAATTGTTAAATCCTTCTCATTTTGAAGATAAAGTTTTGCTTTTCTGCTTATGTTGTACAACTATTATAAAAGGGTTTGAGATGGGTAGGTTCAGTTTGGAGACATTTGTTTCAAAAACCAAAGCCCCCTTGGAGAAATAGGTGATTCAAGTGGGAGCCTGGAACTTACAAGATGAGTTTGTGAGTTGGAAGTCATGGTGTGCTAGGAAGTGTTCCAAAACTACTAAAAGGGTGGCAGGACTCAGGAACCAACACAAACACGCTTCGTCTGCCCTAAGAAGGGGCAATTTGCGCATCAATAAGGATATGAACCAAAAAGTTGCGAAGAACTGAAACATTTACAATCTGTTTAAATCCAGGTGTTCATAATGAGGCTTGAAAAACCACACAACTCACTGATAACTTTTGGAGGATGTGGGGAACCAATTCATTATTTTGAAAAGAAAGAAAGAATTATGCTTATGTCCTGCCTTTCCTATATGAACTATATTTCAGAGTAACCAAGAGTTGATGGGAGAAGTTGGTCTTCATAATAATATTTCAGTAATAAATGAAAATTCCACTAAGAGATGGATCTACATTTCCATTAAATGTAATGGAAGAATTGTTGCCAAAAGTATCAAATCTGAACCTGATTAAGCTCTAGATCTAATCACCAATTTACAGAGAATACAAAAGTCAGAGGAACAGGTTAGAGGATCCTAAGGATGTAATCAACAAAATTTAGACTGTGGGAAACTCTACAGGCAAAACTCCCCAGTATTTTTCACTTCTAAAGTTTCCAGGAAAATAAAAAGTGCAGGAACTTATAGATTAAAGAATCCTGAAGAGGCAGCCCAACTCATCACAATATACAAACTTCAGGAGGATTCTAATGCAACTAACAAGCCATAAAACAGGATAAGACATTCAGGGAATTGTAAACCCTGATTTGATAGTTGATACTAAGGAATTATTTGCTTTTTCTTAGAATAATGGCATTGAGCTTATATTTATATTTATATTATATATACCTCTGCCTCCACCCCCGCCCCCCATTTGCTCTCACAGTAGCAATGAGTCCTCACAGCTGGATCAAAGATGTGGTTTCTTGTACTGAATTTTAAGAGCCAAATGAGTATTTCTTGCTATTCATCTAGCAGTGTTCTGAAGATAGTGCACACATATTCCCTGAGCTAAGTATTTAAGTATTTCTATTTTAGAGAAAAATATTACAATATGAAATGCTATAATGGCTGGATACGATTCTTTTCAGTGAGTGGCAAGAGTAGGTTGAGCATAGAAAAAATAAGATTGGTCAGGAGCTGGTAATTGTTAGATCTGGATGATATGCATACAGAGATTCATTACACTAGTTTCTCTATTTTTGAATCGGTCTGAAAATTTCCATATTAAAATTGTTGGGAAAAAAGTAAGAATAAAATGAAAACTCATTAGGATAATAAAAACAAACAAAAAACCATAACTTAAGCTTTGGTAACCGAATGAATGGCAAGAGTGGCAGCTAGGATGCTAGAGTCAACTCCCCAGGGAAATGGGAGTCTGGCTCCAGACCTGGCTTTTCAATGGAGACCATCTGTCTAACCTCTATAAACTAGAGTTAAAATGACTTGGAAGGCACTGGATTCCATAGTTCATGATCTTTTACAAGCACAGCCATGCAGAACAGGGAACTAGTTTGCTGTCAACATGATCTCTACAGTGCTCATGAACTATTAAATAGAAGCTGGGACAGTGGGTCCACAGGAGCAGCCCTGAACTGGACACTCACAGGATGTGTAGCAGCAGCTGCTTCTGGAAATCAGACTCGTCTCTTAGCGACATTCACTGTGACACACAACTTGCCTGACGAATGCGGCATTCTATTTCACAAGCCATCAGCACACAGCTATTTGTTCTACGTTCTTATAAACCTTGACTTAGATCTTATATATGCTTACCTCTGGGACGATGTGTGCAGCATCTTCAGGATACTGCTAAGTGAATAGCAAAAAACATGCATGTGACTATTAAAATTGAACAGAAATGGTCATACCTTTGATCCAGCTGTGAGGACTGACAGTCAATGGGCTGAGAGCAAGCTAGAAAAGCAGAGGAATGTTTTTTCCCGAAAAGAGATGCATAGCTCAAATGTGCTCACTCAAAGGATGACAAGGATCAATTAATCATAGTCCTTAAATAGATCATGCTTTATCTTTACCACACATTTTATGATCTGTAAACCTCAAGGTACATCATTAACCTATTTGCATTAGTGGTAACTGGTCAGTAGAAACCTTTGGAAACACAGAGGCCACTGCCTGCCACCTTAATATAAGAAGGAAGAAGGTAGAAATCTAAATATACCTGACCTAGTTCTAGGGGTTAGGGAGGGGCCAATACAACCAACAAAACCTAGTTCTTATCAGAATGTTCTTATATGAACATTTTTATCGAAATAAACTGAGTGCTATGAAGAAGACAATGTTAGCAGCTTAATATTCTTCAAGATTTAAATCAAGATTCATTTCTTCCAAAAATTCTTCTCTAATATTTCTTGTATAATAATCCTTCTGTTACTCTGCATTCACTTAGTCTTTGCAGCTAAAGCGTTGTCATATTTTTCTTTATACGCTATTCTCTAATCATTTATGGGTTGCCTCAAATATATGTGTTATTTACTCTACTGCATATCAAATCTTCCAGAATGCAAAGAATAAGCTTGTAATCGCCCACCCCCTTTCTTAGTGCACTGATACAGAGGCATCCAAAACACCTGCTGGATGAAGGAGGCAGGGAGGAAGGAAGGAAGAAAGACCAGCATATTCTAAAGGATAAAATATTGCATTCCTGCTCAAGCTCTGGTTTGAATAAGTAGTGTTTCCAAGACCAAATTTAAGAACATTTCTTTACACTAAATTCAATGTCAAAAAATTTATAGTTTGCACAATCAAGATGAATCATTAAATATAGGGCCTATAGTAAGTAAAGTATAATAATTCAAGTAACTTGGTACAACTACTACAATACGAACTGAAATGATCAATTAACCTCAACTATAATGTTATTATGACTTTATAATTATTTCTTCTTTAATATACCCTATGACCTTTCCCAAGATTTTTTTAGTTCAGTCAAACTGAAAATTATTTAGTCAACATTTGGTAAGACACACACAATTTTAAGAAGCAAATTTAAGTACATATGTGACAAAAAAATTAATTCATCTACTTTAACAATCTTTGGTACCAGTAATAAATAAAATTACCTCTGAGTAATTTGGTGAGAGATATTTCCCGTTGCATTTAGCAATGCTTCTCAGAATTTTTAATGCTTTGTCTCCTTTCTTCCGAGTAATCAGCCAGCGGGGAGATTCAGGAACCACCCTGGCAAAGGGGGAGACTTTTTTGAATTTTGCCTAGGAAGTTCAAAACCTAAAAGTTTATGACGAGTTTTTCTATCAAAATGGATCTTGCAATTAGATACAAGTTTAGGAGACTAGGAGAGTTTATAATAGGCCCTGTGAAATGTAGACTATCCTTGCAAGGTTATAATGGATGGAAAAAATGCTAACTTGATAATTGGATCGTTGCTCATCAAAATGATCAATATGACAGCGCTCTTGAAAACCAAGATCTCCCACACTATAATATCTCTGGTGATATATAAAAAGAATTGGTATTTAATGAGTATTAGGAAAAGATTAAGAACCTGATTTATGTAAATCAACTTGCTCATATATTAAAATTAAATTAGAAGAATCATTGAAATATGTTCATTCTCCAAAAAATAAAATGCATATACCTACAGCTTTTTGGTAACAGTTTTTTGATGCTCTTAACATTTTTTTATTCCCCAGAGAATTCCTGAGTAATATTAATTTGCTTAACAGATTATAGAGAGAAGCAAATAAATTTCATTACATTTAATTTGAATGTTGCAATACTGGCAAATTTGGTTTGTTGCTTTATTGTTTTCATAAAGATATTGCAAAACAATAATACATAATGTAATACTCTATTTAGAATTTTGTATTTTGGTATTTTATTAATTTATTTTTAATGACAACTATTAATTAAATAATTAATAAATAGTCCCTATAAATCCTAAAATTCTCTAAAAATTCTCAAAGCACATAGCTATTTTGGAGATGTTAGAAAATCTCCTTTATTGATTTCATTTGCACATTGGTTTGGACTCTACATTTCTGTGGAATAAGAATAAATATGATAATAACCAAAGCCACATTACCAGTAATAAAGGAGGAAGAGAAAGTTGGGCAGCGTTATGGCTAGCTGGATCCCTTGCCAATTGGGGATAAAGTAGGCAATTCCAGGGAGAATTATGATTCCAAGGGTGAAGAACATTTGAATCACTATTCCCACAATCCTCCTTTGTTTTGAACCTACTATTTCTGTCACTGAAGGAAAACAAACACAAGAGGTTAGGGAAGCTCAAGATCGGCTCCAAAAGAAACAAACACATTCAGAGACATTGCACCTGTTATACCCATCAGTACTGCTAGACCACCCTGGAACTCCACACCAGCAGAGATCAGGGAGGTGTGCCTTCCTCATACCTTACATTCTTCTCTCACTCTCTTCTCTGCCAGTTACCAAAAGCATTTTCCACCTTCCTCTCTCATACACTCAAACCCAGCACTCTTCTGGGTTCACTGGGGGAACACAAAGAATGTATGTGTTGGTTTTAAGACAGATTCATTGATGATTATCTTGAAAGGTGATTGTAATTATCAAAACATAGTAAGCTGGCTAAATTTTATCACTGTATCTCTAAAGATTTGCACATTACAGTCTCTTTAGGAGATTCTTTATGAACATTAGACTTTACAAATACTTTTCATTATCACAAGAAAGCTTCTATTAAATGATAATTCTCTCCACAACGCTAAATTTTTTCACTTATGTTATATTTCTTTTTTTGGAGACAGAGTCTGACTCTGTTGCCCGAGCTAGAGTGCCGTGGCGTCAGCCTAGCTCACAGCAACCTCAAACTCCTGGGCTCAAGCAATCCTCCTGCCTCAGCCTCCCGAGTAGCTGGGACTACAGGCATGCGCCACCGTGCCCGGCTAATTTTTTCTATATTTTTAGTTGGCCAATTAATTTCTTTCTATTTTTAGCAGAGACAGGGTCTCACTCTTGCTCAGGCTGGTTTCAAACTCCTGACACTGAGCGATCCACCTGCCTCGGCCTCCCAGAATATGTTATATTTCTTTAAAAATTTTAATGCTGGAATCCTTTTCTTCTCTTTCCACCTTCCTACTAATTGGTTTCTTCTTTTCTGATCATACTGGGATTGTTGTCCTAAGATCACAACTTTGAAAATTCACCTAGACTAGGGTCTTCTTAAAAATGCCTCACATTCCAGAGTTATCCCTTCTGCTCCAACAAGTGACAATCAAACCCTCCTGACACTTCCCCCACCCACAGAAAGATCTTCAAGATGTCTCCAAAGTGGGCACTGCTTGGAGATGGCAAAGTAATAACAGGAGACAGTGGGAGCCCAAAGATCTGGAGCAATAATTGAAGATGGGAATTTGCATTTCCCTGGTCATGAATCCACCTTGATTCTTAAAGTAGGTGGCTGGTCCCGGACTAGAAATAGAGCCAAAGGGAGCAGCCAGGACTTTCCCAAGTAATCTGAGAAAAAAGCAAAGGGAAGTTCTTCTTTCTCTCCTACCCAGAAGGTCAAACTTTGTAGTTAAGGAAGATAGCAAAAGGTCACAAATGAACTTCTCATTTTTTTTTTTTTATTTTTTATTTTTTTTTTTAGAGACGGGGTCTCGCTCTTGGTCAGGCTGGTTTCGAACTCCTGACCTTGAGCTATCCACCCGCCTCGGCCTCCCAGAGTGCTAGGATTACAGGCGTGAGCCACCGCGCCCGGCCTGAACTTCTCATTTTTAAGACATATTTCTCATATGGTAAAAAGTTCTCCACTTGTACAGAAAGAGGAGAGTTAGAGAATATTTGAAAACACAGGAAAGTAGTCTCAAACTGTATCGCAGAATATAATACACAGAAAATGCTTTAAAATGTTGTCTCAAAGAGCTATTGAAATTTTTATAAAAATAAATTTCTAATAAAGTAAAGCTAGAAGCCATATGATAATAGTATCGGAGTACTTGAAAGTGGATGACTCCAGTATGTTATGATATTCCATATTTGTTTCCCAAAGTAAGGAGGCATTTCAGTTTCTAAGGCGGTCAGAATCCTGGCTCTCAGCCCTCATAACTACAGAAATAATTACTGGAGCTGCAATGAAATCTCCTTTGTTAAAGGAACACGAGGAAGGCCAACAGTTGGCACTTCTCAGCCATCTAGCCCTAGTTTCCCAATAGAGAAGGCATAACAATGTCTCACCAATCACGTAGCAAGTCATCCACGTCCCCTTTCCAAACACACCTTGCAGAAATCGGAAGAGCACAAACACAGGGAAGTTCGGTGCAAAGGCCACCACGACACCAGTGACGCCAACGCCAAGACAGGATATTAAGTAAATGACTATTCTGCCGTACCTTTTTGAGAGAGAGGAAAAGAGGTCACCTTAAACATTTTCTTCAACACAAAGGGAAAAAAAACTGTCATTTTAAGAGTTGCTAAAAAAGTTTTAAGTGCAGAAAATGTGTTCTCTATATCTTCATTATTATAAAGTAAAGGATGGTTGAAAACTCTATGTCTTGTTTTATGGCAAAAACAGGGCAATTAAACATGTGCCTCTAAAACGACATTACAAAATTTAAAGCATGGAACACGTCCTTCGTGATTGCAGTTTCCCAAAAGATGGTGGCCCAGACGTGATACTTTCTAGTTTTTGTGGGTTGAGTTATAAGGAGAGAGTGGTAGAAAGAACTAGCAATGGTGTATGACAGCCAGAAGGCCTGGCCTGGGATCTTCTCCGCTCAACCACCTATCAGCCACAGGGCCTTGGGCCAATCCCTAAGCTCTCTAAAACTCAGATTTTGTTCTCTTGTTTTTGTTTTTTACCACCTTTTCTAGAATGAGGTTGTAGAGAGAGGATCAAATAAGATGCTAATGTGAAAGCTCTTTATAAACGACAAAGTTCACAGCCAATGTGGGTTGTTCTTAATTTTTCTATTTTATTTTCATCATTTACATAATAATTACTAAATAGCTTAGGAAAAAGGAACAGGGTATTGTGCACAATACTCCAAGAGTCTGAGGTTAACTGGTTCAGTATAGTTGTGTCAAATTATTGGCTGGTGAAGGTTTGATGTCAATGACTATCAAGATATTTGATTCTATGACATTTTCCACAGAAATTTCCAAAATATTTGCACATACAGCATCTTGCTTGAGTTAGCAAAGTAGAGATGGAAGCAGCCTTAGATTTTTTCAAGTGACTCTATTTTACAGAGCAGCTTTAGGTGCTCAGGAAAATTGAGCAGAAAGTACAAAGAGTTCTCTCTCATATGCCCCCTCCCCCAACACACGCACAGCCACCCCACTGTCAACATGCACCGCAGGAGTGGTACATCTGTTACAACTGCGAGCCTACACTGACACATCACAATCACCCCAAATCCATAGTGTACGTTAGGCTCACCTTTGATGTTGTACATTCTAAGGGTTTGCACACGTGTATAATGACATGTATCCACCATTGTAGTATCAAACAGAGAGTTTCACTGCCCTAAAAGTCCTCTGTGCTCTACCTGCTTATCCCTCCCTCCCCTCGATAGCTGGCAACCCCTGATATTTTTACTGTCTCCATAGTTTTTCTCTTTCCAGAATTACATAGTTGGAATCATATAGTATGTAGCCTTTTCAGATTGGTTTCTTTCATTTAGTAATATGCATTTAAGTTTCCTCCATGTCTTTTCATAGTTTGATAGTTCATTTCTTTTTAGTGTGGAATAATATTCCATTGTCTGAATGTGTCACAGTTTGTTTATCCATTCATCTACTGAAGGACATCTTGGTTGCTTTGATGTTTTGGCAATTACGAACAAAAGCTGTCATATGTATACCATGTTTCCCCGAAAATAAGACAGGGTCTTATATTTATTTTTCCTCAAGAAGACACCCTAGGGCTTATTTTCAGGGGATGTGTTATTTTTTTAAGTACGGTACAAGAATCTATATTTATTCAAATATAGTTCAGTCGTCTTCTTCTGGAACATCATCATAACTCTCCAAATCTCGAATTCCATCCTGAATTTCTTGCGACTCTATTTCCTTTAGAACCATTCCAATCTCTCATGTCGAGCAATAGAGCTCTCATGGGGCAGATGAGAAGGGCTGCTCGTCTTCTTTACCACTCCGCGACGAAATGCATGGGTTGTGCAGATATGCTGAATAGCCACGCCCATCACTAGGTCTTATTTTCGGGGTAGGGCTTATATTGTGCAAATGCTTAGAAATCCTGCTAGAGCTTATTTTATGGGTAGGTCTTATTTTCGGGGAAACACGGTACACAGGTTTTTGTGTGAATGTAAGTTTTCAACTCCCCTGGGTAAATACCAAAGACTGTAATTGCTGGATCATACAATAAGAGTATGTTTAGTTTTGTAGGAAACTGTCAAACCATCTTCCAAAGTCACTGTATCATTTTGCATTCCCAACAGCAATGGATGAGAGTTCCTGTCATTCCACATCATGGCCAGCATTTGGTGTTAGCAGTGTTCTGGATTTTGGCCATTCTAATAACCATATAGTGGTATCCCATTGTTGTTTTAATTGGCATTTCTCTGATAACATATGATGTGGAGCATCTTTTTCTATGCTTCTCTATCATCTGCATATTTTCTTTGGTGAGGTGTCCATTAAGGTCTTTGGCCCATTTTTTAGTTGGGTTATTTACTTTCTTGTTGTTGAGTTTTAAGAGTTCTTTGTATATTTTAGATAATAGTCCTTTATCAGATGTGCCCTTTACAAACATTTTCTCCCAGTCTGTGGCTTGTCTTTTCATTATCTTGACAGTGTCTTTTGCAGAGCAGAAAATTTAAATGTTAATGAAGTCCATCTTATCCATTCTTTCTTTCATGGATCGTGCCTTTTGAACTGTGTTTAAAAAGTCATCACCAAACCCAAGGTCATCTAGATTTTCTCCTATTCTATCTTCTAGGAGTTTTACAGTTTTGTGTTTTATTTTTATGTCTGTGATCCACTTTGAGTTAATTTTTTAAAAGCATGTAAAGTCTGTGTCTAGATTCATCTTTTTGCATGTGGACATCTAGTTGTTTCAGTACCATTTTGTTGCCAAAGTATCATTTTTCTCCATTGCATCGCCTTTGCTGCTCTATCAAAGATCAGTTGACTATATTTAATTGGATCCATTTCTGGGCTCTCTATTCTGCTCCATTGATCTATTTGTGTAAAAAATATATCTATTTTTTCATTAATCCCACACTGTCTTGATTACTGTAGCTCTATAGTAAGTCTTGATGTCAGGTAGTGTCAGTCCTCTGATGTTGTTCTTCTCCTTCAATATTGTGTTCTGGGTGTTTTGTCTCTCCATATAAACTTTAGAATCAGTTTGTCAATACCCACAAAATAACTTGCTGGAATTTTGACTGGGATTGCACTGAATATATAGATCAAGTTGGAAAGAACTGACATCTTGACAATATTGAATCTTCTTATCTATGAACATGAAATATCTCTCCATTTGTTTTGTTCTTCTTTGATTTCTTTCATCAGAATTTTGCTCATACAGATCTTGTACATATTTTGTTATAATTATACCTAAGTATTTCATTTTTAGGGGTGCTAATGTAAATAGCATTGTGTGTTTAAATGCAAATTCCACTAGTTCACTACTGATAAAAAGGAAAGTGATTGACTTTTGTATATTAACTTTGTACCCTGCAACCTTACTATAATCACTTATTAGTTTCAGGGTTTTTTTGTTGTTGTTAATTCTTTTGGATTTTTTTTTACATAAACAATCATGCCATCTGTGAACAAAGACAGTTTTATTTCTTCCTTCCTAACCAATATACCTTCTATTTCCTTTTCTTGTCTTATTGCATTAGCTAGGACTTCCACTACACATTGAAAAGAAGTGGTAAGAGGGGATATCTTTGTCTTATTCTTGATCCTAGTGGGAAAGCTTCTAGTTTCTCATCACTGAGTATTATGTTAGCTGTAGGTTTTTGTAGACATTCTTTATCAAGTTGAGGAAGTTCCCCTCTATTTCTAGTTCTGTGAAAGTTTTTATCATGTGTACGTGTTGGATTTTGTTAAATACTTTTTCTGTATCTATTGATACAATCATGTCATTCTTATTCCCTAGTCTGTTGACATTACCAAACATGTTAATTGATTTAGAATGTTGAGCCAACCTAGCATACTTGGAATTAATCCTACTTAGTTGTGGTGTATAATTCTTTTTATATATTGTTGAATTCTATTTGCTAATATTTTATTGAGAATTTTTGCATCCATGTTCATGGGAGATATTGGTTATAGTTTTCTTTTCTTATAATATCTTTGTGTGATTTTGGTATTAACGTAACACTAGATGCACAAAACAAGTTGGGATGTATTCTCTCTACTTCTATCTTCTGAAAGAGATTATAGAGATACAGAGAATTGGTATAAATTTTTTCTTAAATGTTTGGTAGAATTCATCAGTGAAACCATCTGGGCCTAGTGCTTTCTGTTTTGGAAAGTTAATTACTGATTCAATTTATTTAATAGATATAACCTATTTAGATTGTCTATTTCTTCTTGCATGAGTTTTAGTAGATTGTGTCTTTCAAGAAATTGTTCCATTTCATCTAGGCTATCAAATTTTGGGGCATAGAATTATTTATACTATTCCTTATTCTTTTAATGTCCATGGGATCTGTAGTGATGCCACCTCTTTTATTTCTAATATTAGTAATTTGTGTCCTTGCTTTCTATTTTTTTCTTAGTTAGCTTAGCTAGAGGCTTATCAATTTTATTGATCTTTTCAAAGAACCAGCTTTTGGTTTCATTGATTTTCTCTACTGATTTATTTTTAATTTCATTGATTTCTGCTCTAATTTGTATTTTTTTTCTTCTGCTACCTTTGGATTTAATTTGCTATTCTTTCTAGTTTCCTAATGTGAAAGCTTGGATTATTGATTTTATATATTTCTTCTTTTCTAATACAAGCATTCAATGCTATAAGTTTCCCTTTAAGCATTGCTTTTGTTACATTCCAAAAATTTTGGTAATTTGTGTTTTCATTTTCAATTAGTCCAAAATACTTTTTTTTGAAAATATTTTGAGATTTCTCTTGAGAGTTCTTTGATCTATGTGTTATTAGAGGTATGATTGTTTGATCTCCAAGTATTTGGAAATTTTCCAGCTATCCTTCTGTTATTGATTTCTAGTTTAATTCTACTGTGGTCTGAGAACAGACATGGTATGATTTCTATTTCTTTAAATTTGTTAACGTGTGTTTTATGGCCCAGAATGTGATTTATCTCGGCGAATGGTACATGTGAGCTTGAGAAAAATGTGTACTCTGCTGTTGTTAGATGAAGTAGTCTATAGATGTTAATTATTAGATGTCAATTGATGGTATTGTTGAGTTCAACTATGTCTTTACTGATTTTCTGCCTGCTGGATCTGTCCATTTCTGACAGAGGGGTGCTGAAGTCTCCAACTACAATAGTGGATTCATCCATTTTTCCTTGCAGTTCTGTCAGTTTTTGCCTCATGTATTTTGATGCTCTGTTGTTAGGCAAATACACATTAAGTATTGCTATGTCTTCTTGGGGAACTGACCCCTTTGTCATTATGTAATGCCCCTCTTTGTCCCCAATAACTTTCCTTTCTCTGAAGTTTGCTCTGTCTGATATTAATATAGCTACTTCTGTTTGCTTTTGATTACTTTTAGCATGGTATATTTTCTCCATCCATTTACTTTTCACCTATATGTTTCTTTATATTTGAAGTGGGTCTCTTGTATAGAATATATAGTTTGGTCTTTTTTGATCCAGACTGTCTCTGACTTTTAATGGTGCATTTAGACTATTTACAGTCAAAGTAATTATTGATCTAGTTGGATTAATGTCCGCCACATTTGTTATCGTCTTCTATTTCTTGCCCTTATTTTTGTCTTCCATACTTTCCCTCCCTCCTTTTGTGGTTTAATTGAGCATTTTATATGATTCCATTTTCTCTTCATTCTTAGCATGTCAGTTAAATTCTTTGATTAGTGCAAAAGTAATTGCAGTTTTAGCATTATTGAAATTTGATATTGGAATACATTCTCAAATAAATGTGGTTATGTTATACATCATTTTAATACATATTTCTCACTTTATGTTTTTTTGCTAATGACTTATTACTTGCTGTTTATTTTAGACTATGGAAATGATGTTAGACAAAAAGCCAATTCAAGCGATTTTCTTATTCGAGTTCAAAATGGGTCGTAAAGCAGCAGAGATAACTCGCAACATTAACAGCACATTTGGCCCAGGAACTGCTAATGAACATAAAGTACAGTGGTGGTTCAAGAAGTTTTGCAAAGGAGACAAGAGCCTTGAAGATGAGGAGTGCAGTGGCCGGCCGTTGGAAGTTGACAACTACCAATTGAGAGCAATCGTCGAAGCTGATGCTCTTACAACTACATGAGAAGCTGCTGAAAAATTCAAGGTCGACCATTCTATGGTCGTTTGGCATTTGAAGCAAACTAGAAAGGTGAGCAAGCTTGATAAGTGGGTGCCTCATGAGCTGACCCAAAATCAAACAAATCGTCATTTTGAAGTGTTGCTTTCTCTTATTGTACGCAACAACAACAAACCATTTCTCGATTGGACTGTGACGTGCGATGGAAAGCGGATTTTACACGATGACCAGCAACAACCAGCTCAGTGGCTGGACTGAGAAGAAGCACCAAAGCACTTTCCAAAGCCAAACTTGCACCAAAAAAAGATCATGGTCACTGTTTGGTGGTCTGCTACCTGTCTGATCCACTACAGCTTTCTGAATCCTGGTGAAACCATTACATCTGAGAAGTATGCTCAGCAAATCAATGAAATGCACCAAAAACTGCAACACCTGCAGCCCGCATTGGTCAACAGAAAAGGCCCAGTTCTTCTCCACGACAAAGCCTGACCACACATCGCACAACCAACACTTCAAAAGTTGAATGAATTGGGCTACAAAGTTTTGCCTCATCTGCTGTATTCACCTGACCTCTTGCCAACTGACTACTCTTCAAGCATCTTGACAACTTTTTGCAGGGAAAAAGCTTCCACAACTAGCAGGATGCAGAAAATGCTCTCCAAGAGTTTGTCGAATTCCAAAGCACGGATTTTTACACAACAAGAATAAACAAACTTATTTCTCATAGGCAAAACTGTGTTGATTGTAATGGTTCCAATTTTCATTAATAAAGATGTGCTTCAGCCTAGTTATAACAATTTAAAATTCATGGTCCAAAACCACAATTACTTTTGCAACCTAATAAAAATTTTTTTTACTGGTTGCCCTAGAGTTTGCAACATACATTTACAATTAATCCAAGTCCACTGTCAAATAACACTATACCACTTCATGGGTAATGCAAGTACCTTATAATAACAAAATAATCCTAATTCCTCCCTCCTGTCCCTTGTATCATTGCTGTCATTCATTTCACTTATACAGTAAGCATACATATGCAAATATGTAATATATATAAGCATACACAATCGAATACATTATTGCTATTGTTTTTTGACAAGTTGCTGTTAGACCAATTAAGAATAAGAAAAATAAAAATTTTTATTTTACCTTCATTTATTCTCTCTAGTGCTTTTCCTTTCTTTATGTAGATCTGGATTTCTGACCTATACCATTTTCAGTCTCTCCAAAGAACTTCTTTTAACATTTCTGGCAAGTCATGTCTACTGGCATCAAATTCCCTCAATTTTTGTTTGTCTAAGAAAGTCTTTATTTCTCCTTCACCTTTGAAAGATAATTTTGCAGAGTACAGAATTCTAGATTGGTAGAGCTTTTTTTTCCCCCCTGTTTTAAATATTTCGCTCCACTCTCTTCTTGCTTGTATGGTTCATGAAGAGCAGTAGGATGTTCACTGTTCCTCCTCTATTGTAGAGGTCTCCCCTTACTCCCAGCTTCTTTCAGAATTTTTTCCTTACATTTAATTTTCTGTAGTTTGAATATGATATGCCTAGCTGTATGTTTTTGATGTTTATCCTGCTTGGATCTGTGGTTTGGTGTCTGTCATTAATTTGAGGAAAGTCTTGGTCATTATTGTTTCAAGTATTTCTTCTGTTTCTTTCTCTCTTTCTTCATTGGTATTCCCATCACACATACATGAAAGCTTTTGTAGTTGTCCCATAGTTATTTGATATAGTTCTGGTTTTTGGTTTTTTTTCAGTACTTTTTCTGTTTTTCAGTTTTGGATATTTCTATTGAGATATCCTCAAGCTCAGAGATTCTTTCCTCAGCTATGCCCAGTCTACTAATAAGCCCATTAACAGCATTCATTTCTGTTACAGCATTTTTGATCTTTATCATTTTATTTATTTATTTAGAATTTCAATCTCTATACTTACTTTACCCATCTGTTTTTGCATGCTGTTTACTTTATCCATTAAAGTCCTTGATATATTAACCATCGTAGTTTTAAATTCCCGAACTGGTAATTCCAACATCTCTGTCATATCTGAATCTGGTTCTGACGCTTGCTCTGTCTCTTCGGACTTTTAGTATGCCTTGTAATTTTTCCTTGATAGCCTGATATGATGAACTGGGTAAAAGGAAGTGCTGTAAACAGGCTTTTAGTAATGTGGTAGTGAGGTGTAGGGACAGGAATCATTCTGCGCTCGCATGAGTAGATCTCGGTATTTCAGTGAGCCGACATCTCTGAGCTGTGAACTTCACAAGTGCTTCTCTAGACTCCCCCACCAGCTGCGATAGGATGGCTGGAGGGGGCTGGAGCCAGCTATTTCCCTTCTCCCACAGGGAAAGCTGGAAGGAGCTGGAGCTGGTATTCCCCTCGCCCCAGGTCAGTGAGGCTCTGAGAAAACCTCAGCAGGTCAAGATCTGGTTAAACACAGTTTCTCCAGAGGGCAGACAGTGTTAAGAAAAACAGAGTTTTCTGGTATATTTCAAAATGATTCCCCTTCCCCTCCTGCTGCCAGGATGAGGGATTTTCCTTCATAGTCCCTTTGAGACCCTACTAGAGCTCCAAGAGGTAAAAATCACAAAGGCGTGGGGCCCCTTTGACTGGGTCCCTCAGGAGTTTTTAATTCTCAAGCTCATCCACACCGAGCCTCCAGCAATTCATCAGTTACATTTGGTTTTGTCTATGCAGGCACTCCCAAGGAGGTTTCTGCTCATGGGTTATGACTCTCTGTATTCACCTGCTTGTGTCTCTAATTAGGGGGGTGGCGAGGAGGGTGGTGACAGCAGTTTGCTCTGCGATCTCTCTTCTCTTATGGATCTAAGAAGAGTTGTTGGTTTCTCAGTTTGCTCAGCTTTTTACTTGCTGTTAGGACTGAGTAGCAACTTCTAAGCTCCTTATATGTCAAACTGGAAACTGGAAGTTCCAATTTAGATTTTAAAATTGACCCTCTGCCCTTCCTACATTGTCCCCTCATAGATATATGGCCTGTTAAATTCTTTCTTGTCCTTTCCTTCAAGGATACAAATCATAGATACGCAGGAAGAGAAAAGGCCACAGGCAGGGCAGTCCTGCCAGGAGGCAGAATTATTCTCAGCTCATCTTTCTTCCAGGCCTGGCACATCTTTTCCAAATGGCAAGTCCACTAAGAGGACAGATGCCCAATCCTCTCCCAGAACACAGGTAGGCAAAAAAACCCCTCCTTTAGTAAAGTTAATTGAGTTTGGAGTATATTCATTGATTGTGAAAGAAAAAAATACAAAAGGAATAAAACCTAATTTTTAAATTTGTGAAGAGTAAAAACAAAACAAAACAAGCAAATATTTAAAATGCATAACTCAGTAGCCAGTTAGGAGAGAAAGTGATTAAGAAAGGAAAGGTGAAGTTTGAAAGGGCTAGAAGTAGACACAGGAGAAAGGACATCAATAAAGGAGAAGAAAAGGGGGAAAGAACATCTGATCCAAAAGGATCCAGGAGAAACTCAGGTGCAGAGGAGCATTGTGGGGGAGGGCTAGAGAGAAAGTGAAGAAGAAAGAGAAAGTGACAGAAAAAGAAACCTTATGTTCTATCCATTTTGAAGTACTGGTCTGATCAAACTCAGATCTCCAATTGGCTACAGCTGCCCAACCTCCGGGTGGTACCGGTCCGTGGCCTGTTAGGGACCCAGTCGCAGAGCTCTGCTACACCCACTTTCCCTTCTGTGGAAAAACTGTCTTCCATGAAACCAGTCCCTAGTGCCAAAAAGGTTGGGGACTGCTGGGCTACAGGATTTGGGGCCCTTTGTTATTGAATTAGCTAATTAATTGCTGTTCGCAGCTCTCTAAAAGGTACCTTTAGTATCCTCCACTGAATGGCACAACCACAAGAACTCACCAAAGGCTGGGCTGGAGTAACCAGAAAATATTAGGCCAGATGTGGCCATGGGCCAAAGATTCCCAATCTGTACCCCTTCTGAGGAGTGCAGAGAGGATTATTAGATTACTCCAAGTATTTTCCTAGCTAGAATTGGGATAAAGGAATAGAGTTAAACATTAACATAATAACATGAGTAATGTTAGGAACAAGAATATTTAAAAGAAAGCATGACTGTCTTGAATATACACACTTGCCATGTCTACCATTAGCCAGTTACAATTATGAATATAAAATAATATTTAATAGATAAAACCCTTTTAATGGTTTTGGGGAAAACATTGTTTCAAAGAGTTTTAAATTTTTAGAATAAAATACACAGGTTTGTTTTTTTAAAAAATTAAATGAAACAAATTTGGAACAGGCTGATCTTAATGGCTAAATTTATCGGACCACAATCAGTGAGCTGTTATTGAAGCACATTGAATCCATTCTGCAGTACGCAGTGCAACAATGTGTCAGCCCAATCACGATGTCACTGCCTTGTGGGTCTGTTTTCTTTCAGGGACTTTCAGACCAACTGGGAACAGCCTCACTCACACCTCTGTATAGTTCAAGGAGGAAGGAGATGAAGTTTGAGAAGGAAAGAATTAGTCAAACCAAACAAGTGTGGATGTCATGAGTGGTGGAATCAAAAACTGTCTTTAAATTTAGCAAAATTATTGTTCTAAGAGTTAACTTCAACCACTTTCCTCTCCATATTTATGCATTGTATTATAGTCACATAAAACAGCTGTCACGTTTGTACCTACCTGTCTGCTGCGTAGCCTAAGGTGAACGCCCCGGCCAGGAAGCCAAGGTTCAGGATGGCTTGGGTGACGTCCAATAGCCACGCGTTGCCACAGACGAGGTCAAACTGGGAAAGCAAAGAAAATACACTTGGAGACATGTGGAAATGTTTATCTTCAAAACATGTTATCTTTTGTGTAGATCACTGCTCTTTAAACATTTTTGCTCCATACACTCCTAAAATAAATTTTGAAAATGTTATCACATGCGTATGTTTACATTGATAAATAAATATTTTTTGTCAGCTTAATTAACTGCAAACGATATGATTTTCAGTATAAATACTGATATTTTGAAATAATGTTATTATTACATCTTCCCTTTAAGTGTATTCAACAGAGTAGCAATACCATAGCAATTGGACACCTACCATCCTCCAGTAAAAAGGAGTTCTTTAGCAGTCTACAACTGGGTATCAATCTTTTTATCTTTGAACTCTTATTTTCATTCCCACATACTTTTATCCTTATGTAATATATTTTACATAGAAAATATTTTATTACTTCACTATACTTCTTTGTGCACTAAGTTATATACATAAATTGACATTTAAGTTCTTAAACTTTCCTATGACAATAAGTCTCTAAATATTAGAATTCTGATTGGATTATAATCACAGTTACTTTTAGACCATAATTGATAAAAACATAAGATATCATGAATTTTGAAAAATAATGATTACTTATAAGTAAAATTTTGTTGGAAATGTACCTCTCCGTTTTCAGAAGAATGTTAATGGAGGCCGAGTTTTCCCAGTTAGGCCATATCATCTGTGGATGAGTATTACTTATTACTGGAATGACTTAGGACTCAACATTAATTCTATTCCTGTTTTGCATTTTTATAAATTGGTAGGCCAAAAAGACTTATCTGTATAAATATAAATAAATTAATGGGAATGAAGGGAGTTTTGTTACAGTAATGTTAGCCAATGTCATGTAAGTTCTCCAACAATCTTGCTCTAAGGAAAAAAAATGGAAACCACCAGATTTAAAAAAGTTCTTTAATTAAGTCATTCGTCATTTACTTTTTTTCTTAATCACTTTCTGAACACTAAAACAATATTTCAACTTGTCCCATTGTTTGGTGCCCCACAGGATTTAAAGCCTCAAGTTGACGCATCATAGTAAGATGGGAGAAACGCACGATTCATTTTGCAAAGTGGGAAAAGAACAGTTTTGAATAGGGACCTGCATCCTTACCACTGGCATATGTGCAGGCAAACCGGTCTTGGGAACAAGGACATATGAGTTGAGGATCTGAAAATTCACTCTCTTAGAAGTATCTAGAACCTCAACCTCTGTGATTGTCTCTGTAAACCCCCAAATGGTATGCTTACCCCAGTTTGAAAACCAGTGCATTGCACTGTGGCATGAAGAGAAAACTAATGTTGTTGAAAGAAGAATCCCAAGTAGTCTCATAAATACATATTCATAAGCAAATTGTCATATTTATTGATAGAACCCAACCTCTTGACTTGGCTCTACAGCTAATGACTTGTCACCTAATACAGTCGGAAAAAAGTTGGAGGCAGTAGTAGCTGGCGCCTCACGGAGATGCTGAGAAGTCTGACTGAGGTAAGAGTAAAGAGATTTACATACATGTGTAAAGTTGTGATCACGGTAATTTAAAAGGAATTTTATCATCAATTTTGGTTTACTAAAGTACAAAAATTTTAAGTAAACTAATATATAATTATTTATCTCAAATAATTTCCCATTGGAATTCAACATGCAAAGAATGTTAAGTACATAAAATAAATAATAAAAGTAAATAAAATCTGAGAACGCAAACAGACTATTTAACTGCCAGAGAAAATGCCATATTTTGCTTTAGAAAAGTATCAACTAGTATCAAATATAAAAACCCAGAGAGTAGAATTTGCTTCACCCAGCCATATTTCAAATAGTGGGGTTAGCCAGCACAGGGACACAAGGCACACTTTGTATAAATGACATAGCAAGGCCTACCAAGAGCTAGACTTTTCATGAATTTGTTCAGCTGCTTTTGAATTGTGTGAATTAAAATGCCCCCCAAATATTCTTTAAACCTATAAGATATTCTTTAATATAATATTGATTATCTTCTTGACTCTATCATAAAAGAAAGTCAAAAGGGTCTTTCCGTATTTCATATTAAAACAAAATTAATTTAAAATAAATGTCTAAATGGTTAAAGCGCTGTGATAACTAAACATTTTCTAAAGTACAATGACAGTCATCTGGGCCAGATACTGCCTGTCCTTCTCTGCCTTCTCCATCCCAGAAGGCTGGAGGTGTGCAAACTACATTTTCCAGACTCCTTTGCCAGCAGGGTTCTGTTTAGGTTCCACCAGTAGGGAGCTAATGCAAGATCAGAAGGCCCATTCTACTAAGTGAAGCATCTCAAGAATGGAAAAACAAGCACCACATGTA
>VBSM01000361.1:101573341-101618989 GCA_008086735.1 Cheirogaleus medius | reverse complement strand
ACATCCAAAAAACAGAAAGATTAGATACTGACAACCTAATGAACAAACTAAAGGGACTGGAAAAAGAAGAGCAAACCAATTCCAATCCTAGAGGAAGAAAAGAAATAACTAAGATTAAAGCACAACTAAATGAAATGGAGAACAAGAGAATTATATGGAAGATCAACAAAACCAGAAGCTGGTTTTTCGAAAAGATCAACAAAATTGATGGCCCTCTGGCTAGGCTGACAAGATCTCAAAGGGAAAGGACTGTAATAAACTCAATAAGAAATGAAAAAGGAGAGGTCACAACAGACACCACAGAAATACAAAACATTATGTTCGACTACTACAGAAATCTATATGCTCAAAAACTACAGAACGAAGACGAAATGGACAGATTCCTGGATTCATACAACCTCCCTAAGTTCACCCAGGAGGTAACAGAATTCTTGAAAAGACCAATCTCAAGCTCAGAAATTGAAGCAGTAATTAAGAACCTCCCCAAATGGAAAAGTCCTGGGCCAGATGGCTACACTTCAGAGTTCTACCAAACATACAAAGATGAACTCATACCTATACTACAGAAACTATTCCACACCATTGAGAAGGATGGTATCCTTCCTAACTTATTCTACGAAGCCAATATCACCTTGATACCAAAGCAAGGAAAGTATGCAACAAAAAAAGAAAATTACAGACCGATATCCCTCATGAATATAGATACAAAAATCCTAAATAAAATTTTAGCAAATAGAATTCAGCAGCACATCAAAAAAATAATTCACCACGACCAGGTGGGCTTTATTCCAGGGATGCAAGGCTGGTTCAACATACGCAAGTCTACAAATGCAATTAAATTCATAAATAAAATCAAGAACAAAGACCACATGATTCTGTCAATAGATGCAGAAAAAGCATTTGACAAAGTCCAACATAACTTTATGATAAAAACTCTTAACAAAATAGGCATAGACGGCCCATACCTTAAATTTATCAAATCCATTTATGACAAACCCACTGCTAATATCATACTAAATTGGGAAAAACTGAAATCATTCCCTCTTTGAACTGGAACTAGACAAGGATGCCCACTATCTCCTCTCCTATTCAATATAGTGCTCGAAGTCCTAGCTATAGCAATCAGGCAAGAGAGGGGTATTAAGGGCATCCAAGTAGGGGAAGATGAGATCAAACTCTCACTCTTCGCTGAAGATATGATATTATACCTAGAAAACCCCATGGATTCATCCAAGAGACTCCTAGATTTAATGATATTTATTCTTGTTGCAGATAATTGCTGTTGGCTTTTAAAACTATATCCCAAAATAATATATCCACACTTTCTGTAAGGCTGAATTCTAAGAAAATGAAAATACCAAATAAGGGGGGGGTGTTGTAGAACAGTCCTCAAAGGGGAAAACTGAAAAAATTATTCAGAAGAATAATGTAGATAGGGAACTCAATTTCTGTGAGCATTTTAAATAAAATTTTTACTAGAAAACAAGGGAAACAATCTAAATTAGGGATTTAGAAACATAGAGCAATTTAGTAAATCGTTCTTTTTGTAATATGATGTAATGTTGACAGTAACATAGTGGTTCTCAAGTACCAACAGTATCATCTGGGAACTTAGGAGAAACACAAATTCTTGGGATTATGAAAATAAGTAGTAATTCAAAATCTAAACTGTTGGAACTCTAAATTATTTTGAGCCTTAAAAGACTGAATTACAGGGCCTTAGTCACATGACAGTCAGCAGTAAGCTTTTGTTTGTCTGAATTAAGTCTTTTCTCTTACCTGCCTTATTTTGTAAAATGTAAATGTCCAAGGCTCAGGGAAGACCCTTTCTCTCTTACTGTTGATTTTCATTATAGATTAACTTTCCTCTTACCTTTCTCACACAAAGACTTTATGGCTATCACAGTGCCTTAAGATGGAATGTTAAATATACTCTTTTAAATCAGAAAGGAAATAAAAGCCAGCTATAAAGAAACAAGCTGCACAGAAAAAGAAATGTAACTTATTAATTTGTTGTAACTCCTAAACTAGCTTTGTGTTAATTCTGTTAAGTTTGTCTTTTTCCTATATAAGCAAGAATTTAGCTTTTAACTTTGGAACACTACCCCCATTTCTCTGGAGAGGTGTGCCCTGGAATGGCCATTCTCAGCTTTGTGCCTGAATAAACTTTTCTTTTGAGACAGGGTCTCACTCTGTTGCCCAGGCTAGAGTGCAGTGATGGCATCATAGTTCACTGCAACCTCAAACTCCTGGGCTCAAGTGATCCTACTGCCTCAGCCTCCCAGAGTGCTAGGATTAATAAACTTTTTAAAACTGGAATCTGACCCTTTTGATTATTTCAGGTTGACAGGATCCACCTCAGACTCACTGAGTCAGAAATTCTGAGGGTGGGGCCCAGAAATCTGTATTTGAACTGTAAACTAAAAATAAAACCCCAGCTATGACAGGGATGGGAGATTGGCCATGCCTCCTTATACTCCCTCCCTTTTGGAGTTTAGACACAACTGATCAGCATTAATGTTAAAATAAAGACCAGAAGACTGACAAAACAGACTCTTTGTAGCAATAAGATACCAAATTATAAACAGGACCCAAGGCCCTACAAGGTAAGGGTTAAGTCGCACCTGTAGGCTATCAATTTTGTGAATCAGATCATTATGACCCAGGATGTTGTGGCTTGCTCTCACAACCCGACTCTGACATAGCACCCTTATCTTGACTGATATCTGGCTGACTCCAAGTTTCAGATGGGCCTTACTACTTTAACCAATTGCAAAGAAAAGAATCTCTAAATCCACCTATAATCTACAAGCCCCTGCTTCTAGATATTCCACCTTTTTGGGATGAACCAATGCATACCTTCCATATATTGATTTATATCTTTGCCTGTAACTCCTGCCTCCCTAAAACGTATAAAACCAAACTGTAATCTGACTGCCTTGGGACCACTTATTCAAGGCTTCTTGGGTTTTTGTTTTCCTTGGGCCAAGGTTACTCATATTGACTCAGAATAAACCTCTTTAAATATTTTGCAGAATTTGGTTTTTGGGTCAACAGAACACAGTTCTCCAGGGGATTCTGGTATGCATCCAAGTTTGAGAACAAAAACCTAACATATTATTTACATTAGTTTTTTGGGTTTTTTTTCCAGATTGGACACTCTGACATGTATTGCTGGCCACCACCTGGGAAGCCAAGGGATATTACATGCGTCTTGAAAAAATGCATAGGCACTGTACACAAACTTATGGAGTATCTATTGCTACATAACAAACTACCAGAAACTTAGCGGCTTAGAACAATACTATTCATTATCTCACAGTTTTGTAGGTCAGAAGTCTGGGTGTGCTTGGCTGTGCTCTCTGTTTAGTATCTCATACTCAAGGTATCCAGTGAGCAGAGCTCCCATCTGCAGACTCTAGGGAAGAATCTGCTTCCCACCTCATCCAAGCTGTTCACAGAATCCAGTTTCTTGCAGCTGCATGACTGAGGCCCCCGTTTCTTGCTAGTTGGAGGCCAGGAGTCATTCTCAGCTCCCTTCCCCACTGCCTTCTCCATCTTCATACCCAGCAACGTTACACCACATCCTTCTCAGGCCTTGAGTCTCTGCATTCCTCTTCGGCCATCAGCCAGACAAGACTGTTTTCAAATGTGATTACTAAGACCAACTCAGATGCTCTCCTATTTTAAGGTGCAATTGAGAATAAGCACGCATACCCTGCCGGGCCGTGACTTTTCCTCTTCCCACATTCCCTTCTCTTTTCCTTATCCCAATCTCCCCTCCTCACTGCTCACAGATGAGGGGAAAGGGCAGGCTTCAGAAAAAACAAAAGACAGGCTAGAAAAAAGAGTGAGATAAAGGGGCAGAAGAGAAAAGCACTGGAGGCAAAAAAGCAAAAGCCCCAAACCTGGTAAGACTTGCGAGTGGCTAGCTGCCCAACTGCCCTGGGCGGGAGCGCGTCTCCAGGGGTGCGCGCATGCGCATGAGGTCGTGTGAGTGTGCGTATGGGGTGATCGCACATGCGTAGGGACGTGTGACTGCTCCCACCAAGGGCGCAGGTAATGGCGTGCGGGCCCTGTAACATTTTCACGTTTACCCCAGGGGACCTGGGTTCAAAGAGTGGGGAAACACTGCTTCACGCAGTTAGGAAATAAGGCATGAGAAACAAAAATTGGCCTCCAATTCCTAAGGGGCACAGATTTATGGATTCCTCTCCTCATGGCCAACTGAAAGGACGCAACCAATTCAATAACCAAACGTACAAACCTCAGACGGGAGCTAGAGAAGGGTCCTGCCCACAGACCCGAAGCTCCAGAACGTTCTGGCAGAACGCAGAGCAGGTATGAGCCCAGCCAGGTGGCCTCTGCCCTGCCACCACCTGAGCTGAGGCGAGAAAGCCTGAGAGGGAGCAGAGGGAGGAGACCCAGGCCCCTTCTCTTACGCCTCTTCACTAACAACTCCTGGGCTGGCTCCAGGGCCCACGAAGCCGGGCCTCGAGGGCCTCTGCGGGAAGGACTCTGGGCGTGCAGCCAGCGCAGGAGCCTGCCACGTCCACTGTTGCTCACGGCCTGGAGTCGGGGAACCCTGACCGCTGGGGATGTGCTGGGGGTGGGGGTCCCTGGGCAGACACTCCAGAGGTCAGCTGCTGAGCACCTGGAGGGAGAGGGGTCACCTTCTTCCCTAGCTGTCCTGTGCAGCCCCATCCAAATCATGGATATCTCCTCCTGAGCCCACACAAACCAGAAAAAATTGCAATAAATGGGAACTAAACGAACTGAACAGGCACTGCATCTCCCTTGACAGACTCTAGCACACCTGCCGGCACTGAACAAGCTGTGTCCTTCTATAAACCTAAGGAGAAGAAAGCGAGCAGGCAGGGAAAGGCAAGACTCAGCAGTTCAGAAGAGCAGAACTGTGGGAGCATTTGGAGAAAATGATTCCTAGTGCAAATGGCTACAGCAAGAAACAAGAAGTAACTAAAAGACCTGAATTCGTAGTTTCAGTGAGATGTAAGAGTATGTTACATTGATAAATTAAGAACAACTAGTCATGAAAAAGGAGTGTTCTGCAAAAAGGAATTAGTGAAGATGAAAATCATAATTGCTGAATTTAAGAAAAAACGGAGATAAGATGCAGTAGACTGGATGATGGAAGAAGTAAGACAGTGACCTGGAACACCGTTTGAAGAAGCTTTCCAGGAACCTGAGAAAAAGGACAAAGGAGGAGAAATCTGAGAGAAAAGAAGCACAGAGAAAAATCCAATGTGTGAAGGCTGGTTTTTCCCTAAGTGGAAAACAGACAAGAGACTATCTGATAAAGCCAATAGAGAAATTCTGTGGGCGGGAGAAAAATTACAGCAGGCAGCTGGAGGGAGCAAGGTCTCACCTGCAGCCAGAATTTACTTACGCCTGACCCTCAAGCTCATCCAGCCTCCTACACCCCTGGATGAAGTACCTGAATCTTTCCTGGATTCTCCGGTAGGAGTCTGCTTGTTTATTATTGTTGCTCCTCTGCAAATGCTCTTGTCCCTCACCTTCCTGCCCCTAGTATGAGATTCAGCTTTCTCTGCTAAGTCAATTATTGTCTATATTTATTAATATGGACAGATATGTTCATTCTGAGTAAAAATAAAAATCAAATTACAAAACTAGGCATATGATTTCATAGGTGTAAAATAATCTTAATTTATGCATATATGCTCATAAATTTTGTATCCTTGGAGGATTAGTTCCAGGACTCCCCTTGGATATCAAAATCTAAGGATGCTAGAGTCCCTTATATAAAATGTATATAACCTAAGCACATCCTCCCATATACTTTAAATCATCTCTAGATTACTTATCATACCTAATAGAATGTAAATATTATATAAATAGTTGTTACACTGAATTTTAAAATTTGGATTATTTTTTACTATTGTTTTTTTCCAAATATTTTTGATCCATTGTTGGTTGAACCTGTAGATTTGGAACCTGTGAGTAAGAGGGCTGAAGCTACTCTGAAATGTCAGAAGAGGACACCAATTAAGCTGATCTAAAATTCTGAGTGGTTGGATAATCGGTGAGTTTGTTTTCAAACCTGCATTTTATCAATTTTTTTGTCACTGAGTGTTTTTTTAATGTATTTTTTAGGAAAAAAATGTAAAACTATATCCACTTTGGAAAAACACAGAAATTACATATGTAGAATGTGAAGTCCTATATTAGGAGGGTGGGAAAGAAGTTTTCATTGAGGGAAACAAAGTGAACATAGCAAGAGGAAAGTGGAGGAAACAGTCCCTTAGAGTCACATGCAACTGTCTATATGAGGCTGGTTTGGGGTGCAGCAGAGTAGGATGTTCTTCCTGGCAAAATGCTTGAAGTAATTGTTAGTGGGGAATCTGGGGTTAGTCAGAGTGGGGTGGGAGATTGTTCTCTTAAAAGTCTTCCAAATCATATTTAGTTTCATTTGAAATTTAGGAAATAATTAAAAATGTAAAAACACTGAGATTAACTAGTGTACAGGTATAGTTGAATTCTTTAATGTCTAAGGCAAGTCTGCTCTTCCCACTGGCCAAGTCCATTTCTGGTAAATAAGTTTTTGTGGCATAATGCGTCCCTGCCTCACTGCCATTCCCTGGTGATTGAAGCTTAATGCACAAGCAGAACTTGGATTTATGAACTGTACCCCTTGATGTTGTTCTTTGGTTCTCTGAGGTGCCATTTGTTTTTCTTCAATTTTTTTTCTTTCTCTTCTTAGGATTGGTCATTTTTATTGATCTATCTTTAAGGTATTTGAAGATAACTTATTCTTGCTTCTTCCATCTCCAATCTGCTGTTGAGACTACTTAGCAAATTTATCTCAGTTATTATGCTTTTTCAGCTCTAGAATTTCTATTTTTTAATAATTCCACATCTACTCATTCATTAAGACCATTTTTCCTTTATTCCTTTAACATCCTTTCATTGGTTGAACATATTTATAGTAGCTGCTTTGAAGTCTTTGACTACTGAATTCAATATTGAGGCCTACTGACAGTCAGTCAGACTGACCTTCTCCACCCCCACTCCTACCAGCAGTATTATCACATTTTCTGTTTCTTTGCATGTCTTACTGGTGAAGTGTCAAAGGACAAGGTAGAAAGCTAGCAGATAGTAGTTACTTCAGCCTCTCTGAATCCTGTTGTGCAACTCTAATGGTCATTGGCTTTTTGTTCTGATAAGAAGTTAGCTTACCTGGACTCAAACTACAAACTCTGACTGTTTTGTGATAGGTACAGCAACAGATAATTCTCCTCAATGTTACAGCTTCTGGTGCTGCTTTGTTTCAGCATGGCCCCCTGGTGGTCTCCCCATGCTTGTATAAGTTGGTGGTCAGCCAAGGATTTGGGAAAAGTTTACATTCAGACTTTGGGCATAGGTTAGGGGAATGTATTCAGTGAATAAGTGAATCTGGATTTTTATTTTCTTTTTCTAAGACAAATCAGGTTGGACAAAATTAGGCATCAGCATACTTTTGCTCTTATAATCCTTACAGGATAATATTACCCTTTCCACATTTAAAAATCACATGAAATGAGCTCAGACTATAAAATCATTCTAAAATGAATGATTTATTGTTTTAAGAAGACTAAGTATCTCCTACTATTTTAAATATGTCCTTTGGAATTTCCAATTTGTAAAATTTTCTCCATTCCACTGGACTCAATGGAAATATAGTTAACTGAAGTATTGAAGTGTTATTGTCACCGCATGTCAGATGGGATATTTCTGGCACTCTACTCCCAACTCCAACACTCCCTACATCCCACTGAGTAAGGTTTTGGTTCAGCTTTCCAGATTTGTAAAAAATGATGACTGAAAATAGACATCATCATAATCTCTGTACTATTAATAATACAAGGTCTCTATTATTTATTCCTCTTCATTATTGTGAAATATGTAATTTACATAAATAAAATCAATAAATTTACATTAAACTACTTCTTTCTTCAGCCTTATTAAATGTAAGTCTCCATTTATATGTTTATCCTTGAAGATACTGTAGTTGAAGTACATTTAACTATTAGTGTTTGAATATATTCATCTAACTCGCCTTTAGAACAGTGCTAAAGTCATGCATAATATCTGACTTGTGTGTTTCCCAGTATTCTCAGTCCCAAGAGACCAAGGTCAGCCTTGAATACTGGAGAGGAGCTGGCTTCTATAGTACCTTATTCCATAACATCAACCATAAATCTTAATATTCAAAGTTCAAGCTTCAGGGTGCATGCTTCCAAAAATGGGTCTGCTAATAAGCTTTTAAAAAACTACTACATCTATGTAGAGCTAAAGGACCCTCAGGCAGCTGTCTTTATAAGATACTACTAAAGTAATAATTTACTATAGAATAAGAACAGCTCCTACATGTGGTATTAGGGAGGAATGCCACTTTTGTTTTTTGCCTTGGAAATAATTATTATCCCTCCTTTGATTAAAACCTTCAGTAGTTCCCCATTTTAACAGAATAAAGTTCAGGCTTTATTAATAGTTCAGGCTATTTATTCCAAGGCTTTTCCTATTGTGCCTTGGCACATTTTTCAACTCTTACCACCCATCACTTTTACCTTCGTAGATACATTGGCACATTCACCAATATTTGAATTATTTTTACTTTCTGAGCTTCTGGCTGTTCTCTTTGTCTGGAACAGCACTTTTTCCCATCTCTTCTCTGCCTAATAAAATCCTACTGATTCACTCTTCAAGGCCTAAATAAGATGCATCCACTGGATTGGAAATGCCCTACATATCTAGTTCAGTTGGCTCTAGAAGTTAACAGCTAAATTGTGACCATATATCCTGAATTTTCCAGAAATGTCTCAATTCTATCATATTCTTTGTCTCTAAAATGAACTTGTTACTTCTCAGACTACATGCCCCTGTTTTTTTATTTAAAAACTCTGATTTAGTACAGCATTATCATTCTGATCATCAGATTAAAGTGCTGGAGGAAAAAACATAAATTAATTTTAAAAGGTCATTGCACATAACCTAATTTTTTAAAAGAATTTAAGTAGCATAGTGACCATATAGAAATTAGAAGAAAACAACAGAAATAATTACTGCCAACTGTAATTCCACTCTGATATGCATATTCTTTTAGACTTTTGTCTATGGATTTATATGTGTATATATGTTTTATAAAGATAATGTTATATTCTATTGCTATTTTATATAATCTGCATATGCTTTGTGAGTTTGTGAATCTCTCTTTAATACCATCACCATCAATGGCTGTAGTTAGTAAATTGTATGTATGACCATAATTCTTAAACCAATCCTTTATTTTGGATAAGTGGTTATTTGTTTTTATTTTCCACCATTGTTCTAGAAACACACTAAAAGCCTATTTTTTAGAAAAGGTTACTAAATCTATAAGAATTTTGAAATATAGTCAAGTCATAGCAAGCAAAACAAATGCATTGGGTGCAAAAATGAAATTGTAATTTTAATAAAATTATTTCAGTTGTTTTGTCAACCTCATATTCCAATTTATTCTAACAAGTTTGAAAAATATTAAGTAACATAATTTGATAATTTATGTGCGTTACAGATTCTTTTGTAAAGTGCTTGCACAGACCTCCTAAAATAAATACACCTGAATTCATTCCACAGAGATCCATTTTTTATTCACAGTTTTTTAGCCCCAGTTTTTCAAAAATAAAACATAGGATCTGTCTAGTTTAAACTCAGTTTAATTATAGTGTTTATAACTTCTTCTTGTAATTGATTATATATCCTTTATATGACAATAATCCCCTGAAATAATTAGGACTTGTAAAAACTTTACAAGGGTATGATAAATATATAAAAATGACTTAACATTTTGGAAAGAAGGCTTTCCAGAGTAAATAATGGGAAAAATAAAATCTGGTGATGTACTCAACATGTATATTTCAGATGTATTCATCTGCAGATGATTTGTGAGCGTAGATGACAAATGAGATGCAGATCAGAAATAAATGGCAAAGACAGAGCAGGAGTCACAGCTCCCTGCTTTCTGATGACTGTAACAGTAATTATCCATGGGGCCAATTTGTATTTGAAATCACACAATTAGCACAAAAATGGGCCAAGTGTTTGATAAGTACTAAAAAGCAAAACAAAATACACAGGATTTATCCTTAGAAACATTATAAGATTTAAAACTAACAATAATAACAATAATACAAAGTTCAGCAGTCTTTTGTGATTCTTTAATTTGGGAAAAGGAAGGTACTAAATTAACCTATAAGAAAAAAGAGACTTTGGGACTTCACTGGTGCAAAAAGTAGTTCTATCACATTTCATTGACATTTTGAAAACAGTACCAGGGAATATTTTTGCCTCTAGAAATTTTCCTCAAATACAGACAAAGAGATATTGGGCAGTTTTCTGTGTTCTAGGACCCGTTGTAACCAGCCTGGGCAACATAGTCAGATTCTGTCTCTACAAAAAAATTAGCCAGGCATGGTGACGTGTGCCTGTAGTCCTAGCTACTCGGGAGGCTGAGGCAGGAGGATCACTTGAGCCCCAGAATTCGAGGTTACAGTGAGCTATGATCGTGCCACTGCACTTTGGCCTGGGCGACAGAAGGGGACTCTGTCTCAAAAAAATAAAAAATTAAAAAATAAAAAGATCTCATGTAATGTGCAGGAACAATGCCACAGCCATCACACTGTAGGACAAGGGAAAGTGAAACAAATAGAGGGAAATTATTAAAAGTTAAAAAAAAAATCCCCCAGTGAGTTTAACTCCCTTTTGAAGAAAGTAAAAACATGATCTTTTCCATGTGTCCTTTGGATAGAGAGACTCCCCCTCCCCTGGGTCTGTGGGAGGTGTGGTGCCGAGTTCTTCGTAACCACTGGGGCTGCTTCCAGGACATGTAAGCTCCAATCTCTTTCAGAAATCTGCCATCTTGAGATGTCAAGGATTTTCTGGTACACAGATGGTCCCAGACTTATGATGGTTCAACTTATGATTTTCTACTTAACAATGGTACAAAAGCAATACAGGTTCAGTGGAAACCGTACTTTGAATTTCAAATTTTGATCTTTCCCTGGGCTAGTGAAATGTAGTATGATACTTTCTCATCATGCTGGGCAGCAGCAGAAAGCTGCAGCTCCCAGCCACATGATCACGAGGGTAAACAACCGATACTATACTCTACAACGTACTGTATCCAATAAATGATTATACATGAGACATTCAACACCTTACTACAAAATAAGCTTTGTGTTAGATGATTCTGCCCACTGGTAGGCTAATGTAAGTGTTCTGAGCACGTTTAAGGTGGGCTAGGTTAAGCTGTGACATTCAGTAGGTTAGGTGGATTAAATTCATTTTGGATTTAGGAGATTTTCAGTTTATAATAGGTGTATCAGGACATGACCACATCATAAGTCGAGGAACATCTGTATATTACTGTCCACCAGACATTCCCTGAAGAGGAATTCTAGGGTAGAGAATGAGAGCCATCACATCTTATTAGATTTTAGTTTCTGTCTTTCAAAATTATGGTAGCCCTTTTTCTCCACTTGGAAACCACAGTTGCCAAAGATTTTCAAAATCTCATCAGAACACATAGTAACATGTACACCTTTTAAAGTTTGCCAAAGTCCACATTTTGTAATAAGAACACACTCTTATGACATGGACAGCCAAGGTGATGAAATACTAGCACCATTGCCCTATGAAAATCCACTTTTCCAGAATATTAAAACTAGCCTACAGAATTTGAGTCTTTGGTATTTTTCCTGTTTAACACGGGTCTTCTTTAAACTTCTAAAAATCATTGACTTTGATATGAATATCATAAAGCTATATTCTAATCCTGCTACCAGCTTTTTTACTCTGACACATCATTCTAGAATCTTCAGAGCCTAATTTCACACATCAAATTAGGGAGCACTGAACAAATAGTGCTGAAGGTCGGTGCTTTCCGGTTCTGATATTTTCTGATTCTGTGAACGTGGAGGGAGTATTAGACATAAACAGCAGGTTACTCATATCACTAATATGATTACTGTTAGATTAGGAGACAAACAAACATACAAGGAAAAGATTTAGAGAAGAAACATAACATTAAATAAACCAGTAAAGAAAGCAGAAACTATTGTTAGGATAAGTTAACAAATTATCACAAGGTTAAAAACAGTGAACTGATTCAAACGAATATTTTTGAGCCAAACCTAAGCTTTCTTAGCAGCCTGTGCAGATGGCCCCTTCCTCCTTTTGTGTCTTGTGCTCACTTTTACCTTTTGTTTTTTTGGTGGTTTGTATTTGAGAGCAAGAGTAAGTGGAACTTGACAACAGACTTATTTTCATAACATTTCCAGTTGATTGGAATGAGGAAAAGAGACTTGAGAAAATGCTCAGTCTTAGGAGAGTTCTGGCCAGGTTTTATGGTAGAGAGCTTCAAGGAACAGGCCAACCTTGGGACAATAGGATTTTTGACCGAAGTCTACCTGGAGATCACAGCTTTGCAAGCATTTCCCTGTTATGACTGGAGAGTTTATAATTATTTGACCCAAAGTACAGACTAAACTTTGTTATCAACCTCTGATTAGCTCCACATGTGGAAAGATCTTGTTTCTAGCCACCCTTGGCAACAGTGTTGTTCCAAGAAAGGGCCATATGTGCATAGCAGACCCTAAATGCAGAGGGAACCAAGAAATCAAAGAATGAGGTAGACAAATCCAGTTTGTCAGTACAGGGTGATCTATTGGGAAATCTGGAAAGCATAGCCTTAGGCAGCCTCAAGACAGGTAGACGTCCACCCTGTTACTCCGCAGACCCAAGGTTTACATATCACAGGGAAAGGGTGTATGTGCTCGATAGAGACAATTAAAGTCAACCCTCCAGAACAGGCAAGAATGCTGTGTGCGTCAGCACCTATAATTTGTGCAATAATATCAAGGTTGCTTTGATCTAAAGGCAGGATTTATAGTGAGTACATGTTCTTACACTAAGAACAGTGAATAAAGCAGGAATCAGGAAGTGTTCCCGGGACTGGGACCAATCAGAAGTCAACATGGCAATCAGCATCCAAGGTAGAGTCACTTTTGTCTCCACAAGTATCTTTCCCAAATTCCTTAGGATACCCAAAACTGTCCTTGCCCAGGTGATGAGTGTGATAGAGGGAAAGACCTGGTCTTCTCCACGACTGGGATGCATGTTGATGCTACTAGCTCTAGGGCAAAATTAACGTATCATCCAGGACTGCCATTCTAATTTGTCATGGGATCTGAAATCACATTATTAATGGCGGTGCAAGGTTCCAAACTGAAAATATTTGCTTCTTAATGCATTTTATAAACAAATTGTTTTCATTGTGGTTACTTGGAACTACTAAAACAAAAAATATATACATGAACATACAGGGCTGGCTCCATGAACACGCATTAACCAAGTAAGCAGGGCACAGCAATGCAGCAACCTTCAACAATTGGGTGATTTGTATTCTCCACATGCAGGTGTTCAGGTGAATAAATACACAGGTGCTGCCTTATTGCGAGTACTGTGGCATGCTTCAAATCTGAAATCTAGTGCCTAAAATGGATTTTTATTGACATTTCACACTACCTCTCTATCGGCCAGGCTTTAGATTAGTGGTTTTACATACACTGTCTCAGTAAGTCCTCCCAACAACACTGTGAGGTAAACACAATTATTATCCTTATTTTACAGATGAAGAAGTAGAGGCTTAGAGAGATTCGGGTACTAGTCAGAGGTGCCATGCTCATCAGTAAGTGAGAGGGAGACTGAACTCAAGATCTCTGACTCCCAGGTTCACACCCTCATCACCCAGGCTGCCCCACCTGCCCCTACGGATATGAACAAAGAAATGCAGCTTTTCAAATTTCTGAAAAATACATTCTTCATTTAAGCAGGTTCCAGAGATCATTCTTAAAATAATTTTACTTGGGTAAATGTACAGTGCAGGAAATATGCAAAATTCCCTTGTTTGGAAACCTTTTAAAAAACCCTTGTCATTGTTCTTTAAATAAATAAGACTCATTAAACTATCCTTCTTAGTAAGTGAGCTACTTCCATCATATCTTTGCCAATTGAATATTGCCTCACGCTTACTCTGTGTGAGCATTTTCTGCGACTGGCATAATGCAAAACAAACGTTGATATCGTGCAAGTCTGAGTTTTCTTTCCCTTCAAACATCACTCTGGCAGTTTCATATTGCTCTTAGAACCAATTGCTTGGGGGAAACAGGTGCAAGCTTTTGAGTATAAGAGTTATGCATCTTGGCCTTAATGTTTGCTTTGCAAAGAAGGGGTGGTTTTAGAATAGTGTCATCTTGGCAGTTTATATGTCTTTTTCTTGGCTCACACTTAGGCTAGACAACAGGAAAACTGACTATTGGCAAGACTGTATTTATTGTGTTTAAACCTATGAGCATTTCAGAAAGGCAGGGTCCTGGCTATGTACATTGAGGTAGAATCTGGCTTTTTGTGAGCCCCTGATTTACTCTACTTCTTTTAGGAAATGGAGGAACAAAGCCATCAAAGTTCCAGATCTCTTTTAGTAAATTTCTGGAAAGAGGTGCTGCCACCAAAGGTTTGGGTGACCATGTGGTCTTTCTTGCACCCACTCTTCATCTGCCTCTTTGGAGTGCACCTACAATGCAGAGAAGCTCTAACACCAACACTGCAGAGTTACCTTACAATTTAAAGGTGGAGACAAGACACACATGCATTTCTTTTAATAACTTATTGCTTAATGGAGAGGCCAGCACCCTTCCTAGGGACAGCCTGAACGTGCTCAAGCTGGAAAGCAGGATCCCCACAGATGAGCACCACGGTGCTAAGGAGGAGTCACGGGAAATGCCCTGTGTCAGAGAGGCCAGGGCCCTCTTGGTACATGCTGGGTGACTTTGGGGAACAGGGGCAATTTCTGTCTCACAAGATATTGCCACATTTAAAGTACACTTCCAGGTCCTGTTTCTCCACAGCCTGAGCGAGGCATAGCAAGCTAAGCATGGTGAAAAGACTGTTCATTTTGTTCATTCATTCAGAAGACTTTCATGGATTGCTCCTGAGTGGAAGGCATGTTGTTGTGCACTGAGAGTGATAGAAATTGGGTTCTGCTTTGCTAGAAGCTTCCAGCTGAGCACCAGTGATGTGGTCTATGAAATAGAATAAAAATTGGAATATCATAAGAGAAACACAGAATGATATTCAAGCACAGAGGAGGGAGAGAGGAGTTCCAGCTGGGAGGTATGTCAGGAAAGGCTGTTTGAAGAACTGGTTATATACTGACACACAGAAGCAAAGGGCACAGGGTCAGCAAGGAGACAAGGAAGGGATACATGGACAGGATTACACTATCTGCCAAAAAGTCCCACCAGGAGACTTACTGGTAAGGGGCATCTGAGTGGCTCTAGATAGTTGACAAACCATATATTTCCCATTATTTTATTTGATTCATACAAAATATGAACTTAACTCTTAAGACTCTTATATTTACATGAAGTCTTGACTGAGGGAATAAATGTGAAAATAGTTTAAGCATTGCAAAGTGCTATATGAATAAGATGGTACTATTTATTTCTAATGATTAGAAAGTATTAGAGAGTATAGTATAATTACATGTACATGCTGCTTTATTAATGCTGTGTTCCCCCAACATAGCTTGATGATAATGTAAGAGCATTAAACACCTGGATTTAACACTGGATTTCTATGGCTCTCTGTGATTACTTTTTAGAAAGATGGAGATACAATGAAAGACATTCATATGGAGGCTCACATATGTAGGCAAACAGAAAAATGGACTGGAGACAAACTACAAGAGTGGATGTCCCTGAGGAGGGAAATTGGGACTTGTGGCTGTCCAAAGATGGCATGACCAGAATTCCCAACTCACATGCTCTTTCAGAACCTTGCCATACCCCCTCCAGGAGGGGGAGTCTAATTCCCCTTCCCTTGAATCCAGGAAGGGCTTGTGACTCTCCCAGAACTGGCAGAATGCAGCAGAAGGATGCAGTGTGACTTCCAAGGCTAGGTCATGAAAGGCAATGCAGCTTTGTGAGCTAGAACATACCTTTGAGGCTCTGAGTGCTATGTGAGAACTCTGAGGCTGCATTGCTAGGAGGAAGCCCAAGCTACATGGAGAGGTCATGTGCAGTTGTGTCAGCTGAGGTCCCATCTGAAAGCAGTAATGACTGCCAGTTACGTGAATGGCTCCTGCCATGGCCATCAGGTAGGCCCAGCCTCTGAGTCGTCCTCTCTGAGGCTGCATTTTTTGGGGCAGACATAACACTCCCTGTTGTGCCCGTTCTGAATTGCTGACCCTCAGAATCTGTGAGTATAAGAAAATGTCGTTTTAAGTCGCTGAGTTTTGGGATCATTTGTTATACAGCAATAGTAAGTGGAATTTCAACCTTATCTGTAATAGTTTATTTCCTTTTTTAAAAAAATTTAAAATAAATATGATAAAATGCTAACATTTGCTCATTCTGGGAGGTGGGTATGTGAATATTTATAATATTTTTCTTTGAAAACTTTTATATTTTTAATTGAAAATATGTAACATAAAATACAAATTGTTGAAATTTCCAGAAAATTTATAAGTGCTAATGTTCAAAAAATAAAAAAATTCCACAAAACTCACATGTAAAGATATTTATGTTTTACTTTGTTGATTTAAGGATTCAAAGAAAAGATGGAGATGAAAATACCATACTATAAAGTGGCCATTTAGGATAACAAAGAGATGTCATTGGAATTGCTATAATAATGGTTCTACAGAATAGAAATTCTGATTTTGTTTCACATGAATTATAAATGAGCTAGGCCAGGCGCAGTGGCACATGCCTGTAACCCTAGCACTCTGGGAGGCTGAGGCGGGAGGATTGCTCAAGGTCAAGAGTTCGAAACCAGCCTGAGCAAGAGCAAGAGCCTGTCTCTACTAAAAATAGAAAGAAATTAATTGGACAACTAAAAATATATAGAAAAAATTAGCCGGGCGTGGTGGTGCATGCCTGTAGTCCCAGCTACTCGGGAGGCTGAGGCAGAAGGATTGCTTGGGCCCAGGAGGTTGAGATTGCTGTGAGCTAGGCTGATGCCACGGTACTCTAGCCTGGGCAACAGAGTGAGACTCTGTCTCAAAAAAAAAAAAAAAAAAAAAAAAAAAAAAAAAAGAGCTAAAAATGTTCATAAATAGTCTGGAAAATGTTAGCATGCTACAGCAACCTTATTCATATGATTTTTTGAAATGATAATGGATTTTGGCCTGGTCAAGAAGGTTAAAATAAACCCAAGCATTCAGGGATAATTTGTGAATATGTTATGTCAGACTTTGAGGTTTGTGTTATTTACAGATAGAGCATTACTAAAAAAATAAAGAACAATGGCAAAATGTTTCATTGATAGGAAAATTTCCTAAAAGCCAAGTGAGCAACTGGAAATCATGGCATTGTTGGAGATGATGAAATGCGTGACAGTTAACTTAAAATTACTTCAACATTTTACTAAACAGAATAGTTTCTATAGACCATTTCTAGATTTTAGATTCATGGTTCCTGGAAGTATGCATGAATCAGGAGACTCAAGCATGGCCATCTGTTTAAATGTATTTGGCTTCATCAGAAATTGGACAGAATATGCAAGCAGTGAAATAAGAGATAGATTGGGGAGTGCAGAATGAGCAAAACAGTGAAGTATGAACTGGTGACTATAGTAGCTACTTGTGCAAAACACAGGGTCCCTAAAGAGTATGAATCCTGGACTGCGTGCAGTGGCTTATGCCTGTAATCTCAGCACTTTGGGATTTGGGTCAAGGTGGGAGGATCACTTGAGGCCAGGAATTCGAGACCAACCTGGGCAACAAGTGAGACCCCATCTCTACAGATTTTTTTTTTTAATTTGCTGGGTAGAGCGGCACACACCTGTAGTCCCAGTTACTTGGGAGGCTGAGGCAGGAAGATTGCTTCAGCCCAGTAGTTTGAGGCTGCAGCGAGCTATGATTGCACCACTGCACTCCAGCCTGGGCAACAGAGCGAGGTCCTGTCTCTAGGGGAAAAAAAAGTGTGAATCCCATTCCTTCCTCTTGCACAGGTGACACTTAGGTATTAGATCAAGAGTGAGGAGATTAGTAAAGAACAATCTCGGGGTCATTGCAGACCCCAGAAGATCTGATTCTGTAGCATGGCAGGGATGGAGGAGGCCATGCTGGGCTGAGGGGTGAATGGGGGCTTAGGAGTGTGGAGGCAGTGAGTGTGCCTGTGACAAGGAGCTACAGATGCTCCGCTGCAGAGACGCGGGGATAAGGAGCATTGTCTAAAGAGCAGATGCATGGGGGATGGGGAGAAAAGAGCAGATGCATTTGAGCAGGTCTAAATGTGGATGGCCAGTGAAGGAGAGAAGAAGACAGGAGACCCAAGGGAGGGGCTGGGAGTAGGATTCACTAGAGAGGGCAGGAGGGGGTGGGGACCAGAGCACAGGAGAAAAGACAAAGCATTCAATGGGAGGGGGGACCGGGGGGTGGGAGGGTATCATGGTTCTTCCTCTGTTAAGTTAGGAGGAAACAATGGGATGGATATAGGGAAATTTATTGTCGTGGTACAGGACACTGAAGAAACTTCTTATCCTAAGTTTTCTATTTCCTCAGGGACATGGAGAGTGAGGATTTGCTAAAAGTGGTGGGGACAGGTTGACAGTTTGCAGAGAACAGAGACTGGAGAACCCGAGGGAGAGGGGATCAGGGCGTGGCAGGACTGGCAGGCAACGAGGAGGGGCCCAGGGACCAGTGAGCACAGAGCAACCCGTGTAGTGTAGGGTGTCTCTGGGGTGCTCACAGCCCAGGCAGGAAGGGCAACTGAAGAGCTGGACCTCAAGTCTGAGCTGGACAGGGAAGGAAGGAGAAGGGAGATCCAGCAGGGAGGGGGCAGGGCTTTATGGATGGAGGTAAAGGCACTGGCATGGTGTGAGGCTGGGCACAATGTGGAAGATTGGGACCTGTGCTTCTTGGTCACCTGGTGCCCCAGCACCCACAGCATGCCTAGACCCCCTGGCCATTCCACATGCACCTCTAGAATGAATGAGTTAGTGCATGTCAGGGCTGGCTCAAAGAATGGCTTCCAGGATGACAGGAAGGCCCCTGATAACAGCAGCTCAAGACACTGCGTAGCAGCTTGCCTGGCTGGGCAGAGGGAGGTTCAATTACATACAAATTCTGCATGTAGAGATATGACATCAATGCCCGTTGGAATTGTGCAGCATTTTATAAGATCCATCCTCTAAGCATATGCGAGTTGCAATGGGGGGGAAACACTGCAGTAAAGGAAACCACAGCAGTGAGTAGTAGCTGAATTTTTAAGAACAGAATTCCCTATGAACTTTCTTTGAAGAGAGCCATGTTTTTCATTCAAGTGTAAGGTTAGCCAGTCATCATTGCGATCGAAAAATCATTAGCAAACACAAGCCTCCTTCTAGACCAGTGGTTCTCAGAGGATGGTGCTGGACCTGCACATCAGCAGCATCTGGGAATTGCAGGTGTTAGAAATGCAGATTTTCAGCCCCCACCTTGGACGCAGTGAATCAGAAACTCTGGGGTGAGAGGCCCAGCAATCTGGTTTCAATCATCTTCACAGATGATTGCGAGATATGCTAAAATATGAAAGCCTGCTCTCAAGGCAGGTGTGTAGGGACAGGACATTGGTCTGGGGTGACCTCGACCATATAGGGAAACCACTTCTCATGCTGTGCCATCTTGGGTGAGTCACAAAACCACTCTCAGCCTCAATTCCCTCCTTTGAAAAGTAGGAAAATAGTAATTACTTCCCTCATAAGGCTATATGATGCTTCAGATAATTTAGTATTTAAAACATGTGGAACATATCTAGCTATTATGTTTTGTGACTAGAAATTTTCAGTAATCAAAATAACACCAAATACTACATAATTTCATACTGATAAAAAATTAATGCTTCCTGAACCAAGGAAATGCATCTTGCTACATCGTAAAAAAAAAATCACTGATATAAAAAAATATAAACTAAGCCGGGTGCGGTGGCTCACGCCTGTAATCCTAGCACTGTGGGAGGTCGAGGCAGGAGGATCACTTGAGGTCAGGAGTTCAAAACCAGCTTGAGCAAGAGCGAGACCCTGTCTCTACTAAAAATAGAAAAAAAATTAGCCAGTCAACTAAAAATAGAAACAACAAAAAAATAGCCAGGCATGGTGGCTCGCGCTTGTAGTCCCAGCTACTCAGGAGGCTAAGGCAGAAGGATGGCTTGAGCCCAGGAGTTTGAGGTTGCTGTGAGCTAGGCTGACGCCACGGCATTCACTCTAGCCAGGGCAACAAAGTGAGACTCTGTCTCAAAAAAAAAAAAATGTCAACTAGACAAGATAAAATATTATGTGGAAAGATATTTAAACAGACTGTAGCTATTAAAAGCTACAGGTTAAAATCATATCTGCTAAATGAAGCAATTGCCTTTTCAATTATTCATATTGAGGGAGGCAACTGTAAGATTCCCATATCTGGTTCATCCAGTTTTATCTTCTGATCCTGCTTTGAGTGATGGAGCCGTCTCATTACCTTATAGCACTTTACAAACTGAGGGCCTCTATTCCAGAGGCTTGATTCTTCCCCATGCCGTCCTCTCTGAACAGCCCCCTCTTTTGTGAGAGTCTTTTTGTTCATGTGAGCAACTAGGTATCTATTTTGCTTAAGAGATCATTAATAGTGTTCTTTTACTAACTAGTGTATAGGATTTCACAACCTCTCTGTTGGGCCTTATTGAGAAGGGATTTGGTGCCTTTTCCTTTGCTGAAAATCCAATATTATCTGTATGCTTTAATTTTTGCACCTTCAACTTGTTCCTCAGAAATCCCAGCAAGTGGAACAACAACATAGTTACTCTGTTAACAATCTGCATGCATTCTACTCATCACTTTTTTTGTTTGTTTTGTTTTTTTAAAGACAGTGTCTCACTCTGTTGCCCAGGCTGGAGTACAGTGGTGTCATCATAGCTCACTGCAGCCTAAAAACTCCTAGCCTCAAGTGATCCTCCTACCTCAGCCTCCAAAGTAGCCGGGACTACAGGTGTGCACAACCATGCCTGGATAATTTATAAATTTTTTGTAGAGACAGGACCTTGCTATGTTACCTAGGCAGGTCTGGGCAACATAGCAATCCTCCCACCTTGGCCTCCCAAAGTGCTGGGATTACAGGCATGCGCCACCACTTCTGGCTATTCATCAGTGTTAAATGTGGCACCACCATAATGTTCGGGCTCCTTTCACTCTGCATTTGGCAAAACAATATCTTGATTAGTTAAGAAGAAAGTGTAAGCAACAGTCACTAATAGCTCTCTCCTTCAAGGCCTCTGGGTCTCCACTTTACAATAACCAATCTACCACACACAGAGTTTAACAATATGGTTGAAATCATGCAGTATGCACATATTTATATCCTAGACTTTTTTAAACTTAATATGATATCATCAACATTTCTACATTATTATCTTATAAACACAGTTTTATCATCTCTGTAGTAAGTATATCAAATAGGTACACCATGTTTATTTAACCATATTCCTCTCTAATACACATCCATGTTATTCAAAATATATATCTTGTGAATCATTTTTTCGACTGGTAGAGTGGTTAGGGTGACCAGCTGTCCCAGTTGTCTGGGACTCTCCTAGTTTTAACACTGAAAGTTCCACGTCCCAGGAAACCTCCTCAATCCCAGGCAAGGCAGGAGAGCCCTGGGTGCAAGCAGAAGAAAATGGGGCTGGCATGCAGAACACAGTATTTAAGGAAAAACCTCTACAGACAAAGAGGGCTATCAAGGCAGCCCCTCTGCAAGGGGGGGGGGGACACAGGAAGTCTACTGTGAAGTTGATGCAGCTGCCCACCCCATTGGGTGGACAAAAGATGGTAGCAGGGATCCAAGATATGCAGGTGCTTGGAAACAGGAAAGCAACAGTCTGGTGAGTGTGGCCTGCTAAGATTCTGTGCTCTCTGTCCTGTGGGAAGTGGGCAAGGATGTGGTAGCTCCCCTTGACCCAGCTTACGAGACCAGCCGGGGCAACATAGCCCCATTTCTACAAAAAATAAAATAAAAAAGTTAGCAGGGTGTGGTGGTGTGCGCCTGTAGTCCCAGCTACTCAGGAGGTTAAGACAGGAGGATCACTTGAGCCCAGGACCTTGAGGTTGTAGTGAGCTCTGATCTGGCCACTGTACTTCAGCCTGGGTGATAGAGTGGGACCCTGTCTCAAAAACAAGCAAAATAACCCCAAAGCAAAGAAACCATGGTTTACACCAAAGAAAATTTGGGGAATGCAACTACTAAACTTGATGATTGAATTATTAAATTGATAATAGGCTTTTCAGATGGAAACTGAGAGACATCTGTGTGGCATTGTCAGGAAAGACCTTCTATGTATGCACCAGTGGTCTGCATCTGGGGACACAGCATCTCTGGGTGACAGCTGAAGTCATCTGTGTATTGTTCATCACTGTCCTCAGCCAGGGTGATACCCACAGGTAAACAGCTCCCAGGAAGGGTTAGGGCAGCTGCCACAGAGGACAAGGATATCTGCAGTATTAGCCCACTTACGGTGTGTTTGGTCTACAAGATATCAGTCTATGCCACAGGCCTACTTTAAATGATGTTTCATTGCATACTGAAATTTAACAGAAAGCAGCTGACTGTGCATTAGAAAGGGAAAGCTCCTCAATTGCCCACATCTCTTCATATGCTTACTGGCCTTTTGGGCTTCCTTTTGTGAAAACTGTCTATATCCTTTGTCTATTCCTCTGCATGACTTTCTTGTTGGTTTACAGAAGTTACTTTCATGTTCTAGAGATATCAGTTAATCTCTTGTTGGTTCAGATGTTGCAGATTTCTTTTCCATTTCTCCCATCGTGCAGCTCCAGACTTTGGGCAAGTTACTTAATCTCTCTGTGCCTTCCTGCCCTCCTCTACATGAGGGGAATACAGCACATCCCTCACAGAGTGGGCCAGGATTAAAGGAGTTAAAACATGCAAAATGCCTACAACATATGTGTCAGACAAACAGTAAGCATTCTTGAAGCACTGAATGTGCTTAAGTATTAGTTACATAATAATACTTATGTGGAGTGGTATGGCTCTACTAAGTATTACTGTGATCCTTCAGTTAACTTTGTTTATGGTGTCTGTCATTAGACAGTAATTGATATAATCTAGGCTGTCGATTTTTGGCTTACATTTGTACTTTTGAAATTTTCTTTAAAAAATCTTCTCCTGACCTTGTCATGCTTATCTATATTTTCTTGCATTAACTTTACTTTTCACTTCAACATTTAAGTCTTCATCCACTCTGAGTCCTCCTTTGTATGTGGGGCTAGGTAGATTTATTGTTTTCCATATCAGATGAGTCATTTTTTTTTGCCAAACAATTCACCCTCTATGCACAGAGCTATGGGGCCAGCTTCGCTGTATGTGCTGTCCTCCTGGACGGGGTCAGTCTCTGAGTGCTCTGTCCCGTCCATTGGTCTATTTGTCTGTTCTTGCTCCAGGACCATGCTGTTCTTATTATTTTGGTTTGGGATTTCATCTTAATTTCTGGAGGGAAAGTCCTCCTCTTTACTCTTTACCCCTTTTATTTTATTTTTGGTAGAGATGGGTCTCATTATGTTGCCCAGGCTGGTCTCAAACTCCTGGCCTCAAGCGATCCTCCCACCTCAGCCTCGAAAGTTGCTGGGATATAAGCATGCGCCACCTCACTTGGCCTTTTTTTTTTTAACCCCTTCTTTTAGAGTGAAATACCTATTTGTGGACCTTTATTCTTCCATATAAATATTAGACTAACTACATTTGCTGCTTTTTTTAACTGATGATAAATAGGAGCATGTATCCCAGCTACACGATCACCCTGTATTTTGTCACCAAGTCAATGACAGGTTGAGGTAAAAAGACTATTTTTTGGAAGAAGTTAATAAATGCATACCATGTATTAGCATTAATTTAAATGCTTTTGGGAAGGGAAACTCACAGAGTGGACTTTCCTGTGACTGGTTTATAAAAGGTGGCTCAAGACATTACTCCAATTTGACTAACGCTGGACTTCCAGAACTTTAGTAGTTGTCGTTTGTTTATTTTCTTAAAGAAAGGAGGCTCGAGAGAGACTGAGAAAATGGAAAAGGAAGTCAATATATAGATATTTAAAATTTTCAAATAAGCCTATGTATATCTTTTAATACCTCAACAAATTGTATGGTTTAAAAAAAAGAAAAAATATTTAAGTAAAATGTCTATAAAAGTTTAGTAAGGAAAAATATCTAATTGCATGGCATGCTATTCAGTGAGAATTGAAAACTGTTAAAAAGAATCCTACAATTATAAATACTTGAAAAGTACATGAAATATGTTTTGATTCTTCTTCTAATAGTGGTAATAAGATAATGAGTTAAAGGTCAGGCTATACTAATATGAAATCCAGAAAAGGAGCCAGGATTAATCTTTCTCGGACTCTGTTTACAAATGTTATTATGGTTCTTTCTAGAAAATTTTCACATATATAAAAATCATTGTTCAAACATAGACTATATAGAATATAGGTCAATAGCTTCCATTGTGAATGCTTCTTGAACAAGGTTAGCTTTCAACACTATCACCAATTTTGTTATTTGTTATTTTTATTTCCTGATATTGTGACTTATCAAATCCACAAAGGCTGGATTTAACTGCAACCTTCTATTGCTTCATAAAACAGCCTGTTTGGTATAGACCATTAATTAAACTGCAGGGTTTTCTTCTGTCCAAAAACTCCAGATGCTGAGATGTCTTTTTGATATTTTACAATGCCCAATGCCTAGAGTTAGTGCTTACTAAATGTAAGCTACTGTGAGGAAGAAGTAGAATAAAGTGCTCTAAGATTTGAGATGTGGGAGTGGTGTTCTAGACCAGATGAGCAAGACAGTTTCATGTGGACGTGGGCTTTGCTCAAGGGAGGCAGAAGCAGAGGAAAAAGGACTATCCAGGGAAAAAGAAAGGGCCACAGAATGTCCTGAGACCTGCCAGTCTAGTTTGGATGGGTTCCCAACATGGGGAGTGGCACTCTCCAGGGGGGGAAGCAAGCCCCTCCCGTAACAAGGCATGGGTGGACAGCTCCCGAGGTGAGGATGTTTTGTCCATGCTCTGTGTTCTTTGCCTTTCCCTGCCTTTGGATTCTGCTCTCAGATTCCTTTCCTCTCTGGGTCTTCTCTTGGGATGCATCGCATCTGTGGTGGCTGGGCAGGCTTGAGGCTGACTCCAGCTCCAGAAGGTGGCATCCAGGCACAGGCAGTCCTCTGGGATGACTGGTGACTCAGCCCTGCTCACTGTGCTCTGACGTCCACACCAGAGTCTGGGGCCAAGGCCCTCATTACGCATGGTGTGATCGTGCCTGGGCTCGTCATCTTGCAGGGTTCTCTGGGGACTTGGCATGGTGCAAGCAGCTGGTTGAGGATTGCAGTCCTTGCCATCTCCTTCCAAGAGCCATGTCCAACAAGTCCCTCAAAGTGGGCAATCACAAGAAATGAGTCCAGAGAGTTAGCTGGGGCAAGGCCATGAAAGACCTCAAAGTACCAGCTCGGGCTCCCTATCAGGCCCTGTCAGCAGCTGGAAGGCTTAGTGCAAGAGTGACGTGAGCAGTGAAGCTTTAGGAAGATCAGGAGGCAAACATCGACTCTGCAAGGCATCGTGGCTGGCCCTGCAGGGAGTGGAGTGGGGTGGATGCAACACAAATTTGAGTGGCATACAATCTCGTCCTCCATGAGCCTATAATCTGCTGGGACAGTGATGCTACCCCTTATCTCCAACAGCACCACCTCTCACCCTGAAACAACAGTAACTTTAAGATTGAAAGCTAACGATTTTATCTCTGTGAATTGTGAGTAAAGGCGTCTTTAGATGCCGCAGGCTTCCTGCGCAAGCCCTGCATCCTCACAGCTGAGTCTTCCACCCCAAGTCTAACCCAGTCCTGGGATTTCCCTGGGTTTAGGAAAGTCCAAGGCTCCGTCCCAGCATCCCTGTGCTCAGTCTGCAGTCAGAACATGGCCTGGGTTTCTGAATGAGCCTGAGTCCAGCAACCCCAGAGCAGACCAGGCAGGCTGAGGACTTGGGTACCACATTTAGTGACAAAGGTCAAGAAGTGAATTAGAATGTGCCGAGGGCTTTCCATATGCTCAGTGGTTCATGCGCATTTCTCATTTGCCCTCAGAGCCACCTGGATGGGTAACTGTTAATTCCATGTTACAACTTGAGTACGTGGAGGCTTGGGATATCCTGCCAAAACTTGTAGCTCTGACATTCCATCCTGGGTCTTTCCTTAGTTTTTATTACTGAGCTCAAGTTTATACCAGCTCCAGAAAGTAGACCCCTGTCATGTCCTTAGTATTGGAATCTTGGTGCTATGCTTAAAGAACACTTCTCTCAGACCTAGGGTTGCCATCCACCCCTAATTTCCAGAACCAAGCTGCCTTTCTGAATCAATTTCCTCAGTATCTGTCATCAGCAACCATAATCATCTCCCGGTACTCAGCACTTATGATACATCAGACAACACAGAAGCACCTTGCGTGTGTTATTTATATAAGCCTCGCATCAACTGTACACAACCACCGTTCCCATTTTGTAAAAGCCCAAGCTCAGGAAACTTCAAACTAAGCAATTTACTCATATTCACACAACTAGTATGCCTATATTCTCAGCTACCTATTTGCCTTGGTGATAGGCTACACTAAACTAGTTCAGATCTAAAATTTGATCATTTCTTCACAAAATTTTGCAACAATAAGTTGTCATTATCTAGTTATAAATAAATAAAGACAGTTTTATTCGGTATTGTAATGTATATGACTTGGTCAGGTTTGCAATCAAAATTCTTCTGTACATGCCACACACACACACACACACACTCTGGATGGGGTATAGCAATCCATTGTCAGCTAGGTGGCTGACAATGATGTGATAAATCTGTGACACAATTACCAAGTAACTGAGATACACAGAAAGATCAAGAATCTCCGTTGGAAAGATTCTTGGAAAAATTTCTTATATTCCTGCAACTTTGAAATTTATTTTTTTATTTTTTAAAAGTTGATGCCAAATTAACTTGAATTAGTTTCAATCTAATTTTCTCCTGTACCCTAGATATTTAATATTTTTAACTATCTATGTGACTTTCCTATGAGTATTGGCTTTAAAAGACTCATTTGAGAACAATGAAAGGGAATTTACTTCTCAGTAGACACTGCAGAGCATTGCTTTGGAAAATCATCCATATTAACTGTACATGCTGTTTTTGCCACAACCTCTTAATCCCCATAAATGTGCCACAATCAGTCTTCGGAATAGGAGCTCCTGGAGCCTCGTCCCTCCTGTTTATGCCTCAGAGGCATCAACTTACAGCATCCCTCCCCACGGAGCTGGAGACACACATGTTGTCTTTCATCTTGTGCTTTCGGTCGCCCAGCGCTTCCAACTGGCAGAAGCGCCGTGAAATCAGAGCCATCCTGTGCGTACGCTGGGCATAAGCAACAACTGCAAAAGGCATCTGAGACGTGAGACACTGTCGAGCAGCGAGGATGATGAGAGTTAAAGTTAACATTTAATTTAAATGTTAGGTTTAATGTTTAAGTATCAATAATGAGATAATTGAGGCAGAAGTGTGTGCATATGGATGGGCTTGGGAGCTCTGGTTCACTTTTTCATGTGGGTCCCAGCGGTCCTGTTAAAATGGAGAGCCAGGGACTCACACATAACTCGCTTATCTCCTCTGCTGCTGCCCTGCAACAGTCCGCAGGAGAGGTCACCTGCCTCCTAGGCCTGGGTTGATAGCAGAGTGAGCACCTCTGTTTCCGAGGTCCGGGCTTATACCCACCTTGCCTTTACCCAGCAGTTTCCACTACTTGCGCACATGGCCTAGGGCAGGTTCCCCTCCTCAGACCCCGCAGGGTGCTAGGATGCAGAGTAGACCTTAGAGAAGGCAGGTGGGACACCTGCTTCAGAGCGACAGTGGCCGTCCTCCAGGGCCATCTCTTCCTGTTGACACCATTTACAGTACAGCAAGCCCACAGGAAGAAAGGGATGGATCAGAATCCATCCTGATCTCAGGAAACACACACCCCATGTTTTACGTTAGCTCCATCCCCAGATACCTTCCTACTCTTGTGTAGATATGGCAACTCTGAGCTCAGGTCAGGAATTGATGAGCCCGGGGCTTGAGTGCTAACTCAAGTATAGCGTGACAGGGAGAGGAGAACCTTAGACCAATTGCCAATTAACTTTACTCAGAGAAGGAAGAAAGTCTGTGGGTGCTGCCCAATGCCCCAGTCCCACACCAGCAATCTGTACAGAGTTCTTGAGCCTCAAACCTGCATTCTTTCCACTACATGTCTGCTTCACTGCTTAATCAAAGACCAGTATCCAAGCTTTGAGAAAATATTCAACAATAACATCCACGCTTCACCCCTCCCCGGCTTTCATTTTTAATTTCCCCAAACACAGTTTTTAAAGTTAAAGTGCTGAATCACTCTTCTACTTTGAGGGGTATGCTGCATTGGGCCCATCTACCCACCACTGAAATTACTGCATAGTGTACACGTAGGAATTTTTTAAAATCACACTTATTTATTCATCTTCTTATAAGCCCCTAAACTTCATCCATTACTGTATTTCTCTATTATCATATAACTACCAGCCCCAAAGGTATTTGTTTTATTATAAACACAGAGAAGAAAAGAGCACAGTAATCCTTTAAAAGCAATGTTACTGATCTCTTGCCCAGATAAAATAGCATTAACCATCATTTGACATGTTCACCAGTCATTTATCATTCTAAAAAGCTACACCAAGAACCTTAAGGAACTTTGCCTTTTCCTCACAGGATATAAATAAACTTCCTTTCTTGGTTATTGTTTAAGAAAGAAAGAAAAAAAGAGGAAGAATGTTGGAAAGGCTTTATGTTACTTTGAAAGTTAGGTGTGTTTGCTCCCCGCTCTAGAGCCTCGAAGGGTTCAATGCTGTGCCCTTGGGACAGTTGGGGCCAGGCCCCCCATGTCCCCGCTGCCCCTGGGCCCTGCGCCCGCGCCCAGCTGCCCTGGAGCGGGCTCGGCTGGCGACACAGCCTGCTGTGGAGCGCCAGGACAGCTGGGAAAGCCTCTTCTGCACAATGGACGTCAGCACATAAAAATTATGGCCCCAAAGAGCCAGCGGTTCTATTCCTTCCTGTTCCTTCCATGTTCCAGGTCACATCCCCCAAATTAAGATTCAGCAGATGACAGAAGCCACGAGCAGATAGGAGTCAAGTGACGTGGGAGTCTGTTCTCAGCCTGCTCAGAGGCCTGTGTGGGAAGTTCCTCAGGCCTATGACCTCCTAATGATTGGTCGCCAATGACTGGTCACACCTCGTGGCTCTGAGGAGGAGGGAGACACGAGGACGGACGCGCATTGTGAATCACTAGCAGTAGCACTGTCAGGAGAGAGGCCTCCTGTAACTCCATGAAGGCCCATTTCGGGGTTGGCCTCACTACAGTTATAAAAGGGATTAAATTTGTTGCTCACTCCCTTTCTCATTCACTCATTAACTTAATCACAGATATTTATTAGGCACTGTGTTAGGCAAGGAGGACAGAGTGCCGGCCCTCCATCCCCTCACAGTCTGATGAGGGCGGCACTGAGCACCACAGTCTGCACACAGCAGGGTGGTTAGTGCTGAGGCCAGGAAAGGAAACCCAGCCCAGCCCCAAGATGGGGTCGGGAGGCGTTTCTGGAATAGGTAACTCTTAAGCTGATCTTAAGGTTAAAGATGGAGCAGCCTTGGAGGAAGAAAGACAAGTATTTTGAGAACAGGAAACAGCACATACAAGAGCCCAAGGTGAGGACAGCCTGGAGGTTGAGGATCACAGCCTGGAGGGCTGCAGGCCAGTGTCCCCAGAGGGGGGCAGCCTCTGGGGCAGAGACGCTGGGCAAAGCAGGGGTGGCCTTATGTACCAGGCCCAGCAGAGGGTGATCTCAAGGTGCCTGCAGCCTTGTGATCTTTGCCCTACCTGAAAACATACTACACATACTGGCCATACATGTAACAGAGCAGGCTGACAGTAAGAACTGTAACAAACAATCCCCTAAACCTCAGTGGTTTAACATAAGAAACTTTATTTCTCATTCATGTTCCCACAGTCCCATGCAAATGAATTGGTGTGGGGAGAGGGTTGTGGGAGGACTGCCCTCCTTGCAGGCTTCCAGGAACCAGGCTTCCTTCTATTTAAGGACTCCTCCATCCTTTAGGGGGGCTGCAAGAGGAAGACCATTCTGACTCCAGACCTGGAAGTGCCACATTTGCTTCCCCATCATCATTGACCAGAACTTGGACACATGGCCCCACTTGCTGAAAGGGAAGCTGAGAAATATGACCCACCTGGGTGTTCCAGAGGAAAAGTACTGGTATTCTTGGCTTCAAGAGCAAATTAGTGCCCACGAGATTTAGCTTGATGTGTTCACAGGAACTAGCTGTTCTGAGCACCACCTATTGCCAGGCCCAATGGTAGGCATTTTGCATGCACACGTCAGACCAACTGCTATGATAGGTGTTATTATACTCCTTCTAGCTGAGGAAACCGAGGCTCAGGTAGATGCTGCGACTTGTCCTTCAAATTGATAGACAGAGGAGCTGGGCTTTAGTCCCAGATCTATCTGACCCCAAAGGATATGTATGTTCTTTCCATTCTACTAAGGTTCCTTATGCCAAGAACAACCCAAAGATGAACAGCACAGATGTCTGTGCCACACTGTTGGGGTCTCACTGAGTTTGCCCCTGCCTTTGCCCAAAGCTCCTTTCTGTGGTTTGCCAGCATTCCCAGGGAGGGTGGTTCAGCTGTGGGCTGCTTCTCCCCAATCCGTTCTAGTATTGTACTATCAGTTGTCCATCCCTGGAGAGCTCAAAACTTTTTGAAAATAAACAGCAGCATTTCCTCAGATAAAATTTGGGATTCCTGCTGTACGATAAAGGGTTGATGTTTCCGTCCCAGAGTCTGCAGTGTCTGGAAGACCTGGCACCTACTTCTCTTCTAGTCGTCATATTCTCATCATGCTCCTCATTAAGAAACACCCAGCTCGGCTCGGCTCTCTGTGTGGTCCACGGACCACCTGCAAGGGCCCTAGATGCTTGTGAAAAAGGAAAATTCCTGAACCCCACCCCCCATCTTTTGATTCCAAACTCTGCAGGTGGGACCCAGGAATGCACAACACCCACTGCTCCGGAGGGCACTTAATCAATGGCTGCAGAGGAAATGATGATGAAGATGAGAGAATGTGAGAATGGAACAGTCTTTTCCTCATTTTCCTCTTGGACTCCTCCTTGTCCTCTGAGGCTGAAGTTAAGGTCAATGTACATTTTCCCCCCATTTACTCCTCAGCCCCATCAGAGGGTAGATCCCTTCCCCACACCTAGCACCACTGTCATCCATCCCATCACTGTCTCAGTGCAGTTCTCCCGGCCAGGCCTTAAGCTTGTCAGAGAAAGACTCTCATTCATCCATGAATTCCCAGCCTAGCACAGTGCCTGGCATATAATAAATGCTAAATAAATTTCAACTGAGCTTTTGTCGATCATCTAAAATATCTGTTGCCAGAGAGGAGCAGGAGCTACTCTTGCATAATTTCATAATGAAGCTCCTTATTATAAATATTTTCTTTGTTGTTGCATGGATCTGTCTAGCCATCCTGCTGCCTAGACCAAAGAGCAGACACCTTTGGGGTGACTGTTCACTCATTAGAGTCCTGCTTTCACTCCATTGAGAATAAACTATTAAACTAGTAATCCACTTTTGTCATCTGCAGAAAGGACTAGTTACTAGGGACTCTTGCTGAAAGACAAGATTCAGCATAACAACTAAGTTTTGTTGAATTGTTGATGTTTCAGGAGCTAAGGAAAAACTATACACCTTGAATAAAAACAAACAACAACAACAGATTCAGTCGTCACAGATTCTGCCAGGTAGTCTGGAAAGGAGAAAGTGATTCTAGGTCAGTAGTGTCCCCCAGCTCCAACTGAGACAAATTCAAATCCTCTCCGGACCAGCCAGCTTTCCCGCAGAGAAGATCAACCAACTGGGAGCTCACAATCAGCAAACACCAAGCACACAATAAACTACTGACAGATTTAGAACACCAAGGACTTCAGGTACTGTAGCTACCAGACATAAAATGTAGAGTAAGCATATGTAAAACATTATAGAAATTAAAAACAGACACACAAAAATGAATGAGAAATAAGAGACTACCAATAAATGACCAGGCATATTTATAAATAACAAATATAACTTTGATAAATGAAAGAATAATTATTGAAATAAAAAGTCAATGGATTAAATAGCAGATTTGATACTGCTGAATAGAAAGGTAGTAATCTGGAAGATAGGTCTGAAAAAAATTTCTAGAGTCTCCATATAGATACAGAAATGAAAAATATAAGAGAAAGATTCAGAGCCAAGAAGGACAGAAAAAGAAGATCCAACTATGTCTAAGAAGAATCTCAGAAGGAAAGAATAGAGAATGGAAAAGGCAACACTGACGACAGAATGGCTGAGAATTTTCCAGAACTGATTAAGGAACTAAATTCACAGTTAAAGAAAACACAACCTTCATTAATCCAACAAGTATTAGTTGAGTGCCTCCTCTATGCCAGATGCTTTTTACAGGCAATGTATACCAAGCTAGATAAATAAAAGAAATACACACCTAGACACAACCTGAAAGAAAAACAGATCACCTATAGCAAAAGGACAGTCAGAATGACAATGAACTTCTCAAAAGCAAAGTGAAAGTGACATGACAGAACTAACCTCTTCAAAGGACTGAGAAAAAATAATCTATAACATAGAACTATGTACCTTACCTAGCAAAGGCATCTTTCAAGTAATGGCAAAATGAAGATACTTCCATATAAACAAAAACTAAGAACATTTACCATCTAGAGATACACACTAAGTAAACTTCTAAAGATTTACTGCAAAAGGCAGGGGGAAAATGAGATACCATATGGAATAATGAGCAAATCAGGTATAAATATAAACCCAAACATATAAGATCTACATAAAAACCATAAAGTACAGATTTAGGACAGACTTAGTAATAAAAGGACAGACTTAGAATATTGGCTACTAATATTTGCAAGACAGGAGGAATAATGACTTAGTTAAACTGGTTAAGATTCTTCAGTTGTTTAGGAGGAAGTCACAGTATTAAATTTAGCCTCTGTTGAGTAACTTAGTAAAATTTCAAGGGTAACCATTAAAAGAATTAAAATAAAGGATCTAAATTCTAAACAAAAAAAGAAAAGAATAAAGCAGAATATGAAAAACTAAAATCACTTTTTAAAAGAAAGAAAAAGGAGAAAAAAGCATAGAAAGACCAAGACAAAAGAAAAAAACTGAGGCATAACAAGCCCAAATATATCAATTATGATAATAAATTTAAAGAGACTAAGCATACTAATTTAAAGGAGACTAAGCACATTAGATAAAAGCTAAGTCAAGTTATATACATTTTATAAGAGACACACCTAAACTGTTACAAAAGGGTAATAAAAGATATAGCAGGCAAATATTAGCTAGAAGAAAGCTGGAGTAGCTGTATTAATAACAGACAAAATATATATTAAGACAAAATGCATCACAGATTTTAGAGTCACTGTATCCTAATAAAAGGTTCAATTCACTATGACGATTTTTTAAAATTCTAAATTTGTATGCATATGTATTCAAGAAAATTGCCTATTATATATAAATTTTGAAATCTGTAAATACAGGAAGAAACTGACAAACCTACCAGTGGCAAATGATTTTATGTTTCTTTAATTATTGATAGACCAAGCAGATGAAAATTTAATTAAAATTTAGAATTTTTAATAGTATAACTGACAAGCCTCAAATATTGGACATCTTTAAGACCCTACACCCAATAGCTAAAGAACATACATTTTCTCAAGTATGCATGGAACACTGACAAAAGATGACTTCTTACAAGGCCAGAAAACAAGTTCCAATAAAATTTTAAAAAACCAGTGTCATACAAACCACATTCTCTGACTATACCACAGTCACATAAGAAGCCAACAATTAAAAGGTAAGAACATCAGCATACATTTGAAATTTAAGAACAAGCCTAAATAAATCATGGGTCAAAGAAAAACATAATGAAAATTTAAAATACTGAGAATAAAATAATTAAAATATGCATGTCAAAACTTGCTGAGATGCAAAGAAGTTCATAGGAGGAAATTTATAGCTTTAAATATTTATACTAGAAAAGAAGAAAGGCTGTAAATACTTGAGCTACACATCCAACTTAAACTGGAAAAAGTAGACCAAAAGTAACCTCCCAAAACTAGAGCTAATAATAAAGAGAAATTAATAAAACAGAAAACAATGCTATACAGTGCTTGGTTCTTTGAAGCTGTAATAAAACAGACATTCTCCTGGTGAGGTTAATTCAGCAGAAAAAAAAAAAAGGTGGGGGAGAAGGCCCAAATAATGTTAGAAACAAAAACAATACAAAACTAAGATCATTCTAAAGTGCCCATACCAAATCAGAGACTCAATCAGACTAGAACCTGGGCCTGGCTAAACCCCCATCTCAACAGTGCAATTACATGATTAACAAATCATCAGTGAGGACAGGGTGACGATGGCACAGATGTCTGTGGGACGGCCCACTGGGTTGGCCTATGCCTTGGCACAGACATGCGAGAGCACGGCACAGACACATGAAGCACATGGACAACCCCTGAGAACAAAGCAGCCACCACTCTCTCCAGAATAGCTACATCCCTCAAATTGACTTTTCTTTTATACTGCAGGAAAAATTATCTGGAAAGGAAAAACAAGTGTGATTCAGTCTATTTCTAGAAGTGATCTAAGTTCCCAGTGATAGACTAAGGAGAAGCTCCTTTTTTTTTTTTTTCATCCATGGCACACTAGCAAGCATTGAAAAATCCTAACTTCAGTCTTAAGACTCACTCCCTGTACAGTGAATTGATACATTTGGGGTGGGGCTCTGACTTGCTTCTCTGCATTACATCATGTTTTATTCTGCCCAACACTTGACAACCTGATAAGGCTGAGAATCAGGCCCCAGAAAAGTCTACATTAAGGAAGTTCAATGTAGGTGGGAAATCCACTGCCTTGCCTTGAGCAGGAGATGCAAGTTGGGAGCTGGCTTGAAACGACCCTGCAGTTGGCACTGACCTTTGACTTAGCGGCTTAGAGCTATTTCAAGCTGTAAGATGCGAAGAGGGTGGATGAGATTTAAGTGACTATTTTGCAACTTTCACATCAAAAGGATAGAGAACCATTCGCACCAAATGAAGGCACAGCCTCCCAAACTGCCAGTTCCTGACACCAGGAAACAAAACAAAATGTTGGCCCAAGGACTATGATAGTAATAAAATAAACACAAAGTTTCAACAAGATTTCTGCAGGTTATAAAGTGTGAGAGGTTTATGTACCATGTTTCATGGACTTGTTTGAAGGACTTGGAGCACTGCATGGAGCAAAAAGGACTGACTTACAATCCAGACTCCTGGATTTGAATTCAGTCTGGGCTACATAAAAGGTGTGGGACCCTGGCAGGTCCTATGGTATCTCTGGCCTCAGGTCTCTATTCTATAAAGCCAGGACAATGATACCTTCCCCACAATGGTGCAGGATTAAGAATAATAGCCACATGGAGGCATTCTGCTATCTGGTTAGCCTGTTAGCCTGTCCACTTTATAAACTCTCCCAATTCACCCATTTGCATGATAATATCTGACACTTCAAGTTTACAAAAATGCATTGGATCTATAATGCCAGCTGAAGATGGAACACAGTTCCTTTCATCACTCTGACAGAATTTGAAAGACCAAAAACGAATGGGATCATAATCAAAACCAAAGACAGTAAAACATTAGCCATGCAGAACTCTGAGAGAGACTGAGTTGTTCTGGATGGCTGAACTTCCTGAATAAATGGGGGTTTCCTCTTAAGAATCAAAACATGATGAAAAACAAACACACCAAAGAAGCACAAACTATTTGGGATTAAAAAAAAAATCTCTCCAATACTTTTCAAAAACTTTTCTGTGGCTTTAAGGGGCACATTCTGAATACCATTTACTTTTCCTTGAAAATTTTTGATCATTGTTCTGGACATACTAAACAGTACCCCAGTGGTGACACTGATGGCAATTGTGGGACTGTAAAAGGCTTAATCCAAGGCATAATTTTACAGATGAGAAAGCTAAGCCCAGAGAGGGTAAGTGACTCACTCAAGCCATACAGCTAGCTGGAAACTGAGTCAGACACCATCTCCTGACCTTTCATCATTCCACACTGTGTTTTAGAAGCCACTGACCTTCATAAAGCCCCAGAATGGTAGTAACCCTGGTAACCCAGAATGTTTTTAAAGTATCTGTCAGGGCATTAACTTACAGATTTTTATGTCTCTCTTTGTTGATATCCACAGATCATATTCATGCATGCAAACCTCCCTCAAACATGTATGCATTTTGCTTTTTAAGACTGCTTTTATTCTTCATTTAAAGTGTCTTTAAAAATCAGGTGTCTACTCTCCAGGTGGGTCTTCTTGTTCTTTGGGGAATTAAGCACTAAGCATCCCTGCTAAATGGAATAGGTGCAGCCACCTAACTGATGCGATTCTAGGGAAGTACCAGTGATAATGTCTTCTCGCACCCAACCACATGCCATGTCCTGTCTTGTTCAACTGTGAAATCTCTATCAATAAGACCACCACAGTCTATAAGGCAGTCCCCAGCCTTACCCACAGATTAAGTAGAAATTAAAGGACCCAAAACACAAGTAGGTACACACTGCCTGGCTGTGCTGCCATGGGATTCTATGCCTAGAGCACTCAGTGTAGGGCCACGCACCCTGTGCTAACACACCCATACGTGGCATTATGGAGCATGTACAACCGCAACCATCTACAAGCCGAAGTGCAAGAGAAGGTCCCCAGACTAAAGAACACTGTTAACAGCCACAGGAAGGGCACTCCCACCTCCCTCCAGTGTTTTCTCCATTATTCAAGTAGGTGCTTTAAAATGTTAATGACAAAACAATAAAGCAAAGACAAAACTTTGTCTTCAATTTACCTGAGCATATTCAATCATTTTTTGAAAATTAAGTTGAGCTATGATTGTAGAAAAAGCACAGTAAAACTGCTCATGCCTGCAACCCTTGCTCTACTGAGGCAGTTTCTGAGTCGATTATTACAAAGTGATCCCTCTTATCCAACCCTTTAGCTTTCCCCACTTCTTTCAGATGTTGCTCTTTGACCCAAAGCAGTTTTACCAAAATCATTCCCTGGGAGAGCCTCGACCTTTGTCCCCTTGCATTTCAGATAAGCATTTGGGCAACTGGAAAAAGTTACTGCTGCCTTCAAACGTTGACATCTCCTTTCCTTTGACCCCTCGAGACCACAAGCCAATCCGGACCCGCCAACGTCGCTTGCCCAAGAGACTGAAGTTCCCTACTATGAGTCCACCCATAATTTCCAACTACGGCGACAACACATCGCAAGATAACGTCACGCTGGATGCTTTGACTCTCGAGAAGGTGTGAGCGATGCATCTATATAACCTGGCTCCTATGACCTTTTTTTGTTCACACCTGAAACCAAAGCATCTCTCCATTAACTCACTGGCACGGGAAAGTAAGGAAAGGTCTTTCCTGGCATTTAGGACGCCTCGCTTCCAGGTATGGGATGAATCCGGTCGGTCGCCATCTCCGCTGACCTGCCCTGGTGGCCAACTTCTCGCACTCTACGTGTCGCCAGAGAGTCAGCACCGTCCTCTCCCGCCAGCTTTGGAACGCGGGACAGGCGCGTCCCGGAGAGATGCCCGAGCCTATGGCCCCGCGCGAGGGGCGGCGTGCCCGGCGGGGAGCGGAGCGGGCGCGCCCTTACCTCGCTGACGATGGTGGCGTGGGCCTGGGCGTAGCGCCAGCCGCCGCGGCACGGCACGAGGGGCGCCGAGCGGTTCGGGAAGGCGGCGAGCGGGTCGGCGCAGCTGAGCGCGCCCGCGGCGGCGGCGCTGGCGTTGACCGCCTCCAGGAGGTAGCGCTGGCAGCGGCCGTCGCCGGGGCGCACGGGGGCCGCGGGGCCGCGGCGGGCGGGCGCCGTGCGGTTCCACTCCTCCTCTGGGCTCCAGCCGCAGCGCTCGGCCAACGCCGCGGCGCTCGGCCCGCGGCACCAGTAGTGGTCGGGCTGGGTGCCCAGGAAGACCACGCTGACGAAGAGGAAGGCGAAGGTGACGCCCGTCAGGCACAGCAGCAGGAACACGCGCCGCTGGAAGCGCCCGAACTCGCCGGCTCTCTGCAGCGCCTCGTCGAAGGAGGGCATGGTGCGTGCGGCCGCCGGTCGGCCCCTCGGCTCCGCGCCCCGCCGCCCGCCGCTGTCGCGCGCCTCCGCGAGCGGGTCCTGCCGCCCGCAGCCCCGGCCTCCGAGTGACCCGCGGGCCCCGCCGGCCGCCTCCCTTTAGCCCGCCGCCTCCCCCGCGCCACCCGCCCCACTCGCCCTGGCGCCGTGCCCGCGTCCGCCGCTCCTCCTGCTCCCCGCCACCCCCGCCTCGCCCAGTGGGTGCCCTCCGCAGCCCAGCCCCGGGAGGTCCCGCGAGAGGCCGCCGCGGACCCGGCGCACGGGGTCGGGGTGGGCGCGCCGCAAATCCCGGGTGGCAGGGCCTGGCTGCGCGCCACTGCGTGCCAGGGACCCGGCCCGGGACTGCGAGTGACGGGCGCAGCCTTGGGCCTGGCGCGAAGCTCCATTTGGTCCCTGCCAGCAGCCTGCTCTGCAGTCGGTCCTGGGTCAGGCTCCAAAAGAAGAAAGTTTCAGGGTCACCCAACCGCTCCGGGGATTCCTGGGACTCGGTCTTTCCGCGGTCCCGAGTGCAGACTGAGGACTAAGGACGCGCGCGCGGCCCGGGTCCCGTACCTGTACCCGGAGAGCCCGCTCCAGCCTCGCACACTGCCTGTGCAGAGGCGGCGCTGCGCCCGCAGGGCAGCCAGTTCGGAGACAGACAACGCTTGGCATCTGCTCTCGACCCATCGTAGAGCTAGAAGCAGGAGGGATTAGATTTTTGGCGACATCTCCGAGACTGTCCAACTTTTTCAAAAGGGCAGCTGGATCACCCACATGGGTTGAGCGACTTGCTCAGAGTCCTGGAAGTTCAAGGTGAGAAGAGACTACCTCAAGGCCAGACCAGATACAGGTTTCCTTCCCCAGGACCTTCCAACCTACTCTCAGCCTGAATCTCCAGGAAAGGGTGTTTGTGGTTGGTTCGAATCCTTGTTTTTTTTCTTCTTTATTACCCCCAAAGATGTGCAGAGAGGAGTAGGATACCGCCTCCAGGCCGATGCTCCCAGCCCAGGCCACTGTGTCCACGTTAGGACACTTTCCCTGGCCCTGGTTAGAATCCGCTTCTGGGCTGCAGCCTTTGGCTGTGCGGACCACCCTGCACGCGCTGCTCTGAAGGCATTTTAAGAGAAAAACCAAATCACACTCATCTTTGTATCTGATAAACGTCCACATCTATTCTATATCTGCACTGTCCAATATGGTACCTATTACCCATGTGTGCCCATTTAAATTTAGATTAGTTTAAATTAAAACTTCTTTTTCTTATGAGCCATGTTTCAAGTGCTCAACAGCCACGTGTCTAGTGGCAAGCACATTGGACTGCATGGACAGAGAACATGTCCATCATCACAGGAAGTTCTGGTGCACAGCCTGACCCAGGCATAGTGATCAATAGATGTTGGTTAAACACAAATAATAAGAATCAATTCTCCCATAACTAGCTTTTGTGGTTTTTTTTTGTTTGTTTGTTTTTGAGACAGAGTCTCACTCTGTTGCCCTGGCTAGAGTGCCGTGGCGTTAGCCTCACTCACAGCAACCTCAAACTCCTGGGCTCAGGCGATCCTTCTGCCTCAGCCTCCCAAGTAGCTGGGACTACAGGCATGCGCCACCATGCCCGGCTAATTTTTTTTTCTATATTTTAGTTGGCCAATTAATTTCTTTCTATTTTTAGTAGAGATGGGGTCTCGCTCTTGCTCAGGCTGGTTTCGAACTCCTGAGCTCAAATGATCCGCCCACCTCGGCCTCCCAGAGTGCTAGGATTACAGGCGTGAGTCACCGCGCCTGGCCGTAACTTTAGCTTTTGTAAAACACACTGACATTGACTCTTTTTGAAAAAGTAATGGTTTTGGTTTATTCATCTGAAATTTTATAGTTGTTATTTATTTTTATTGCATTAAGAAATGAATATACCAGGTATAACAGATATACCAGGAATGGATATACCAGTATATTCACCACATATTGAGTTACCAAAATATGTCATTTTAATGACATTTTTACTGTTTGGGAAGGTTAATTTGTTTGAGAATATTATAATAAATGTTGAAACAAAACTCTTTTCTAAGATCTGTTGGAGGAAAATTTGGCAAGTGAATTGGTGCATGTGCTCAGGCCTAAGGAAAAAAATGAGAAATCATATTTTCTGTTTTAGCAAGTCGGTAAAATTGTTCGAAAGACTCTCATTCTTTCCTTTTTTGGCATGGAGTGGCTATTTTTTACCTTAGCATGTGAAGGTACTAAAAGCTACAGAGCACATCCATTATTCTATGACCTATAATTAGAATCTAACTTAGATTTAAGTCGAACAACATTCATAATTATCTTTCACTTGCCAGTTACTTACAACTTGAACTTTCTTAGAGGAAAGTCTCTGTTTGGGGAAAATATCACAGATAGTATTATCCTTTTGAAATAAATGCTTTCTCTGTACTCGAAGCATCTAGGGTGTTAGACTTAAAGTCACTTTTGGAGAAGGCGGTAGCCAAGAAAAAATGCTAAACGGGACTAAATATTCCAGAGTTGAATTATGACAAGGTAGGAAACCTTATGTAAGCCTGAGAGACCTCTGGAGTTCCTGTCCTTCATCACAGACGGCTGAGGGCAGAAGGTTTGGGCTCAGGTCCCACGACTGTCACCTGCGAGGAGCTCTGCAGAGCACAGTGTTGAGGAGGACTTGGAGGCTGAGCGGACGGCAGGCCCCAGTCGGTCAGGAATGCCCACTGCACGGGGAGGAGAGGGGTGCGGCAGAATGTGAAGAACCGTCGTCCTTCTATTGGTCAGTGCAGTCTGGGAAGTGCCAGATTCCACAGTATTCCCTGTCTGTCTCCACAATTCTTAAAGCAGGCATCCTGTCCCTTAATCCACATCATAAAGCATCCCATCTAATGAAGGGCATTTTCCCCACAGAGATAATGCAGTTTGTTTAGAATATTCCATCTATATACAGATATGTTCATTCTGGAGTGGCCCCAGAGGTGCTCAACATCTAATCATTTGTAATTTGAGAGAAACACAAACTTGACTTACATGCGCTTCACGATAGGTGGGTGCGAGCCAGTCACTTATCTAGTGAGTGAGCCTAGCCACCCCCCACAACAGCATCTCAACCCAGCTCTGCTCAGGGTTTTTCCAGTCATCAAGGAGGTAAAGTGAAAAACAAAATTTGTCTTTTTTGTGTAGGAGAAGACAGCTTGCTTGTGCGGTAGTGACATTTGTTACTTTGGGATTTGTGAAGGGCTCAGTAAAGAGGCCACTGTGCTGCTAACTACAGCTCTACCATAATATTGCCTAGAAGTTTCCGCTGGTGGACCTCATTATAGATGAAACTGTCTTTTAGTGAGGTACCTTCTGCAGTTTGGTAATGGTTCCCCTGGGAAAAGCATTCAAGAGAGATCCACTATTTCTGAATCTCGATGCCATTGTACATAAGTCATGTTAATGTAATTTCAAATGGGAGAAGGCCATCTCAGGAAAGTTGCAGGCATCAATTAAAACTTGATTTAAACCTCCCAACTAATCAAACTTAAAAACTGAAGAATAACACCTTCATTGAAATTGTTATAGAGGCATATTTCTTGAAAAGAAGTGATGCTCACAGCATGTTCTATAAAAGAAACAGGTTGCAAAGGCCACATTTGATATCAGTGTTTCTCCACCATCTGTGATCTGACTTCTGTCTGTCTTTCAGTCAGATTGAAAACCCAGGTTTTCAAATCTGTTGCAGATCAATACGGGCATGACCAGTGTGCAGCTCATAACACATGCACCCCGAGGTGAATTCACAACACCGGAACTGCTCTACTCCTGTTCATGGAGATGCAGCCAGGGTGTCACGGTGGTGTCGGATTGGTATAAACCTTTCTAAATGTCTGCTCCCAACTTCTACACTTACCTAACTGCAAACAGGGAATAACAATTTACAGACCAGCTCTAGCAGTTCATTCTCTACAATCCCATTGTTTTGTAAAATAACATATATATGTTCTCCATAGGAATTCGTTATTGGATCCTGAGCACAAGTAGATGCTGTCACACTGCCGGCGCTCAACAAGTATTTGTGGACTGAATGACATTTCCAGTCTGCACATGCAGGAAAGGTGGCGTGGAGAGAGGTACTCTGGAGTGTTGGTAGTGGTTGTTCTCCGGTAAATAACAGTAGGGTGATTCTAGTGTCTAGAGGGAGAGATGCAGGGAGGCAGGGGCAGTTGAGGGGTTATTTTCAAGGGCAGTGTGGTGCCCCAGTCCATGGCACTGATGCCAGTTGTCTATAGCCCAGGTATAGGAACACCAGCAGGGGCCTCCTCCTCGGGGGGCCCACTCTGGGCATGCTCTTGGGGTCAGCTCCTGCTTCCTGGCCTCTCCCCCGTCTACCTTCTGACTCTGGTTCTCCAGCCTTCCTGTTGACTCTGTGAGCCACTAGTCTTTATTTTCCCAGCACATCTATTCTCTTAGCCAGTGTTGGTGCTATGGACTAAACTGTGTTCACCCAAAATCCATATGTTCAAGCCCTCACCCTCAATATGTTGGTGTTTGTTAGGTGCAGCCTTTGAGACATAATTAGTTTTAGATGAGGTCTTGAGGGCGGGGCCCTCATGATTAGTGCCCTTATAAGAAGAGACACCAGAGAGCTTGCTCTCTCTCTGCCATGTGAGTGTACAGTGAGAAGGTGGTCATCTGCTAGCCAGGAAGAAAGCCCTCCCCAGGACCCAGTCATGCTGGCACCCTGATCTTGGACTTCCAGCCTCCAGAACTGTGAGAAATTAGATGACATGTCTGTTGTTTAAGCCACCTAGTTCATGGTATTCTGTTATGGCTGTCCCAGCAGACTGAGACAGTTGATGCCATTTGTTTCCATCAAGAACACTCACCCATTAGAAAAAAAAAATTGAAAAAAGTTACTCAGGATCCACTTTTAATTGTATAAAACCTGCAAATGTTACTTACTTATTAGAGATATTAAGAAAAATATCATAAAATTTTGAAACTTAGTGATGTTTTTAATATAGAAACGATTTCTCATTTAGCTTTTTATCAGCCACAGAAGAAAGAGATTAGGTTTCTAACAATTTGGAAACCCAGGTTTTTCAACATTTCTACATGTGTTTATGTTAGTAGAAATCACAAAATATGGAGCCTCAAATCTCTGCTCAGTGGCTCACTATCCAAAGGACATTGCACGTGAGGATGTAAAGCTTGGATGTGGCTATTTTTCTTAATGTGAGCAATCTTCAGTCTTCCAGGCTCCAGAGCTTCAGGACGCCTGTCCCCTGCTGCCCTCACGGTGCTGGGCCCAGGAGCTATTTGATTTCAAAAAGTAAATGTTCCTCTCTGGGATTGATTTTTTTAAATGCACTTAAAGTAAGCAGGTTCACATATAACACCATGTAGGTCTGATGTAAACATTTTGCCAAAAATACCAATGGGGCACTTTAAATAAATTTTAACTAAAGTCATCATTCTATTTGCAGATTCCTTTCAAATGGATTTTCGTTTGTATTTTTGAAATTGCAAATTATTTCTTTCCTAGTGTACACTGTAGTAAAAGTATAAATTTCTGGTTCTAGTATAAGCCAATAAATAATTTCTTCTCCAAAATACAGCACAATTAAGATCATTGGACCATTTCCTGATTGTAAAATAAAATGAGTTCAAATTCTCTTTTCTTCTAAATACAAAAATAAAATGTATAACTGATGGTGATCCAGGTCATTTTTAGTGCTATGTGTACATATTTATTGAGGCAGGTGTTGTAATGCAGTTTGTGGAATGCTGGCAGATGAAATATTTAATTTTGTGAGGTTTCAAAGCTATGTCTTAAACATGAAAGGTGAAAGCCATGCAAAAAATTCAAAAGAAAATCTTTTTGTAATGAGTCCTAAAGAAAGAAGATAAAGGAAACAAGAATATCCACTAGAAGTTTTGATGTAAATGGCAGGAGTATATATAAATATTTCTGTTTTAACTGTTTTTTATTGTCTTTTTATGTAATTAAAAGTCTAGTTAATTTTAGGGTATATCTTGAGTAGCAGCATTGGAAGGCTATGTCTGAGCCACTGGTGTAAATGCTGGGAGAAAAGGCAGGAGAGGAGCCGTGGATGAGACCCAGTGTGAACAGCAGGGTGGGGAGAGACTAATAAATTGCTGCTTCGATTTCATGTCACCACGTCTTAGGTTCTCCCTGGAAGCCACAGCCTAAATTCTGATCTCAAATTCTCAGTGAGATAAAGCTACGTGGGACATGTTTATTTTTCTGAAAAGAGATGAGACTACTCTGTTCTGCGCATTTCTGGCTCTCTGCAATTAGAGCCTGCTGAGACTGTGGGTGTCTCTCCCCCTTCTTCCAAGGAAGCCTAGTCACCTTTTTCAGATCTGCCAAGTCGGTGCCCAGGTTCCAGCCACATCTAGGCACAGTGACGTGTTCTCCTCGAGAGGTTTGCTCAGAAACCAGGGCTCCTCTTGTGAGCTAACTGCCACCCTCAAAGGTGGGCTGGTACCTGTTCCATCCACATCGCCCAGCTCAAATCTCTTACCGGGTTTTATGTCATTTTCACTTCAAACCTAACTTCAGGCTAGGTTCCCTCTTAGCATCCATGGATTTCCATGGAATGAGCTCTCTGCCGGGGACCCTGCCGTGTGCCGTCCATACCGTATCCCTGCGGTCCCCAGAACCACGCTCACGAGGGACTGCCAGCCCTTCACAGCGAGAGATCTGAGGCTTGGGAAAGTTGACGTCATTTGGCCAAATGCCACACAGGCTGAAGTGGCTCCTGGTCACCCTCTGTCTGCTGTTCCTACCGTTCTGGGTCCCCTGCGGGTGTGCTCACCTGGACGCGCTTGCCGCGGTCACATCTCCTCTCACACTTTCCCCATGACTTTTATGTGAGTACAAGACATTTTTTCTTTTCACTTAAGCTCCATTTAAAAAAAAAAAACCACTGTCTTATGATTTCTACAATGATCTCTATATGATATCTTTGACATGAGGGTATCATCAGATTTTTTTCAACTGAAAGAAATTTTGGAAGCCATTTAATCTAACTTTCTTACTTTACGATCAAGTAATTAAGGACTAAAGAGATTAAGTGACTCAGTGAAAAGGACTTCACTCAAGTTTGTATCAATAGTGAGAATGGACCCAGGTCCATACACTATGATAAATATGCTGACTCAGATTAATTTTTTTTTAAATTTTTTTAATTTAATTATATTATGGGGGTACAAATATTGTTAGGATTACATATATTGCCCCTG
>VBSM01000361.1:101553103-101573241 GCA_008086735.1 Cheirogaleus medius | reverse complement strand
GCAGGGTCGAATGGTATTTCTATTTCTATCTGTTTGAGGTATCTCTAAATTCTTTCCCACAAAGGCTGCACTAATTTTCAGCCCCACCAGCAGTGTAAGAGTGTTCCTGTCTCTCCACATCCTTGCCAGCATTTGTTGTTTTGGGGTTTTTTGATACAGGCCATTCTCCCTGGGGCTAGGTGGTATCTCATTGTGGTTTTGATTTGCATTTCTCTGATGATTAGAGATGTTGAGCATTTTTTTATATGTTTGCAGGCCATTATTCTGTCTTCTTTGGCAGATTAATTTTTTAAAGCCTTCATTTCAACTCATTCGTTTAGTTACAAATATGGTATATTCTACGATTTAAAAAAATCTTTGCCTTTTTTATATCAAACTTAATTTATATCAATATAAAACCTACTCGGTCTTCACTCAAATAACATTGTCAGGTATTTTTACAGTGAAAAATGGAAGCTTTTGTTGCAAAAACAGTTTTATCATTTGTACTTGAAAAATGAAATGATCTCATAATTCCAAGGCATTATATTTTTTTAGGGGGAAAAAGATAACTAATCAAATCCAAATTAGCTCTCTACCTGAGTTAATAGCTTTGTACCAACATCAGCTTCCTGGTTTAGACAAGGCACTGTGGTTCTGTAAGGCATGATCATTGAAGAAGCAGCTGGAGGGGGCGGATGGAAACTCTCTGTACTATTTTGGCAACTTCTCGTGAGTCTTGAACTATTTCAAAATAAAAAGTGTTTTACTTTTTTTTTTTCTTGTTTTTAAGTAATGACATATTGCTAGGACAACCAGCCCTGAAAAACTTTGCAAAAATGATCATGCCCTTGAGCCCTTCCTTTGAAGGACATGGCAGTCTCCTACCTCCAATTCCAGTACCACCTCCCTGGCCTGCACCATCCCTAGCCACAGTTGCAGAGGCATTCTCGGTATACTTCAGAATGCAGGAAATTAAAGAGAGTTTTATGAGGTTGCCTGAGAGTAGAGGCCTCCTTCTTAGCATTGTTTCGATGGGGAAATGCTTCTATGCTCCAGAGACCCAAATTGCAAGTGTACTCTTGAAGCCCAACTATTTGTAAGTTGGGAACTGCCTGTGTGCTCACTGCCATGAGTGTGACCTTGGGTTTAGTACAGAGGACATGGGAAGCTTGCTTTCTTCTGCTTTGTAATAAGCATTCATCTTTATATGGGAAAAGATGCCAGTTTTACCAATATGGTGATCAATCATACTTCCCAAGGCAAGTCTTATAAGAAGGTTATAACCCCCAAAAAAGTATTTATGTTTCTTATACTCTTTTACTTTTGTAATCATTGGTGTTAATTAGTGATCTTGCTGCAAAATATTTACTGTCTTTGCTTAATAAATACAGCCACACTTGGTGTATAAGGTTTGTGTGTGCATATCCCGCAACACACCTGAATGTACCTCAGAACAGTCTGTGTTTAATAACCTGGCTCTCTGGGGCATCAGCCTGTGCCCACAAATGCAGCCCCTTGGACAGGTCCACGTGAACCTCAGTAGCTGTCAGTACTTCCCACTCCTACAGGAAGCCCTGTCCTTGCACATTCTCGTGCCCACGTCTTCCTGGGAACTCACAGGAGCTGACTTTTATGCACATCCCAAATATTATTTTGACAGTTTTCTGCACTTCTTGTACCTTTCCAGGAATCTCTAAGACAACTGTGGGTGGAGATGTCTCATTTGTACTGTGGAATTGCATCTTACTCACAGGTTAAGTCCTTAAGTCAGAGAACAAGGAGAAAATAAGGTTAAAATATGGTTTAAAATCATCCTTGAATGTCTTTTCAGTGTCCAGAAAGAGAACAGATCATGGTTCCTTTGGTCAGGGACCAGATGCAGCAATTGGCTTGAGCCCAACGATCATCTCATTGGAAAATAGAGAATTAGAATGGTGATGTGTACATGTGGGAGGCTTGGGGAGGCCAGAAATGGCAGATGCACATTTACTTGTGCACACTCTATGGGGAGTTGCGAGGGGCTGGATTAGCTTCACTTCAGGCTCAGCCCACAGGTTTCCATGGCTCCTGCCTCCAGTGCATTCCTCAGGTCTGCATATGTCTGACCCAAGTATAATCAGAAGTCTTTCCCACAGATTTCCTGGGCTCCAGTCAAATCAGGGATCACCCCTGGGCATCTGTATATGTGTCCCTGAAGATTCTTTCTGTGTGTCCAAAGCCCACAGAGTATGGTGGTCACCTACTTGACCAGCCAGTATACACCTGAATCTCTGTTCCAGACCAACCAAAACTCCTTGTCACATGCTAACACTCACCTGCCTACTGGGGTCCTCCCCAATCCATCCCCCCATCATCTAAGCCCTCCCAAGATAAGCCCTGTTTATTCAGTTAGTCACATGTTGTCATCACTACCCCCAAGTCATGCCAATTCCCTCTTATACTTATGCTCAATTCTTCTTGAATCTGAAATGCTCTCACTTATCACTTTCTTCTGCCCCCATGACCTCTATTCTATGAACATACATTTATATCCATATTCATACCTTTTATATCAACATAACTATCTACTGTAGCAAGGTAGTTAAGTGACCAGCTTCTAGAAGCTGCTCTGGAATTCCACCTCTGTCTCTTATTTGCTATGTGTCTTAGACACATCGCTTACTCTCTTTGAGTTAGTTTCCTCTTTGATAACAACAACAGCAGCAGCTGTGTAGGATTGTAGGGAGAAATAAATGAAACACTATAAATTGATTGCTTAGCATAGTATCAGACAAAAGGAAGAATTCAATGTTAACTATTGTTCAAAATTCTCTCCATTTCCAAATTTTGCCCCCTCCTACCCCCATCATGCCTCTTTCCTAAACTCTGTTGTTTCTCTTAACTCCTAAATATTTATGCCCATATCATACCACTTGACATTCAATAGCATACCAGCTATCAGGAGGCACTCTTTTCTAATTGTGTAGTACACTTATCATTGTCTTCTTAATCTTATTGATGACAGGGACTGCATTATGTATTTTATTTCTCATGTTTGAAAAATGCCCATTGTATTGCTAGACATATTACTAGATAGTCTACAAATAATTCATTGGCTCTTTGAGTAATTTTGAGGAAATCCCAATGACTCATTTGGTTATCAGCTTAGAATATTCATATTTTCTGAACCTCTTTATTTTGAGTGTTTTGGTTTAATAATACCTTTCCCCATACTCAAATGGGAAAATAAATTAGGATCTCTATGGTTTCCAAAAACTATCCTTTCTTCTTCATCCAAGAGCAAGAAAGCTATGATCTCACATTATCAAAATGGGCCCAGACGCCTGACGCAGTTGCTAATTATTGCTCCACTGACGTTTTCAGATGTGCTTCTGACCAGCCTGTCATGAGTTGATGATGCCAATACGACGACTTTACAAAGGGAACTTGCCAGGGCAACAGTTGATTTATGACTTATTGCCCTTGCAGGTATTATATAGACATAATCTAAAAGATCCTGTTTGTGTTGTTGGCAGACGTTTGTTCAATGGAGTTCATTATATACCTCAGATACAGTGACAAACTGATTTTAAAAATCTTTCCACTTGGATATTTTATGACTGTGAAATCTCCATTAGAGAACATCAAAAAACTTTTTACAGATGTGATGTGTGAAGCTATTGGCATAATCCTTACTCAGATGACATGCCCTGAGAATGAGTTTTCACATGGCTGAAAGTATGGCTGTTCATAGTATTAATCAGTCCAAATACTTAGGAAACTGAGTGTGGGAAAACTGAAATTGCACATGTAAATACCAGCTCCACAATAGGACATGAGATTCATGTTATCCTTTCAGAAAAGGGAATACTAATGGGTATTAAAGCAAGCCTATTTAACATTATGTTAATATAAGCTCACCTGAAAAAATCAGATGGATTTAGGTGGATGATGGAATTTTTGTACAGATGGATTTTTTGGATGGTGAAGTGTCTTTAAACTTAATTTTTAAATAAGAAATAAGCATTAGAAGCCATGTGTAGATACATCCTAAGTCCCTGACTCTGAAATCTCAAATTTGAAAACATGAAATATTCAGGTTGGAAGCTTGCCATCCAGAGAATGTTGGAAAATAATTTAACTTGCCTTTCCTTAAGGTGCCTGAAATGAAGCCCCAAGAGGCAGTAAGACCTGACTTTAACCAACTTATATTTCAATTAAGAAATCAAAATAATAACTTTTGTATATAATTTCATTAATCCTCAAATAGTTAAGATGGAACAAAAAGTTTTCTACAAAAAAAGTAAACGTCATAAAATAAAGGGTATCTCTTTGATAGGCATAGATTTTCTTAATTGAGAAAAAATCATTAATTCATAAAACATGTCATAAACTCTAACCACATTGTTACAGGGGTCCTCAAACTATGGCCCATGGGCCACATGCCGCCCGCCGAGGACATTTATCCGGCCCGCCGGGTGTTTTTGCCCATTTTGTTTTTTTACTTCAAAATAAGATATGTGCAGTGTGCATAGGAATTTGTTCATAGTTTTTTTTTTAAACTATAGTCCGGCCCTCCAACGGTCTGAGGGACAGTGAACTGGCCCCTTGTTTTAAAAGTTTGAGGACCCCTGAATTATTGCAAAATCTGTCATTGCCATCTTGTTTTCAGAGATTACACCAAGAGTCTCTGCACAGGGTTCAAGTGGGATGTTAGAATATAGTAGTATGGTAGTAACCATGGTAGTGTGGTAGTAACCATGGTAGTATGGTAGTACTTGAAAGTACATGGTAGTATGCCATGGTAGTAACTTAAAAGACTATCATAGGACAGTGTTCACTAGCTTTGAGAGATATTAAAGCTTGAAGAAAAAAAGAATTCTGTTTCAAAAAGGTTTGGGAAATACTGGGCAACAAAACTTAGACTTTTTTACTATAAAACTTCTCAGAGTCTTTAAGATACATTGTATATCTCCAAGAGGGGAATGGAGTAAGCAGTGTTCCCCAAACCTATTTTGACATTGAGACCCTTCTCTCACATAACATCTTAAAAGACTGGTGGTTCCTGTGGGCAAACTTTGGGAAACATAGGCAACACAGCAGATCATTTTATGAGCTCTATGATGATATCCTATGGGTCAATGAGTAGATGTGGCTTAGATAATGATAATAGGATTTGGTGGCTTTATGGCTAATAAAAGTGGAATGAAGAATCAGTGCCAAAAAACTACATGTATCCCTGTCTTCTTCATATTGTTTATTTGTTCATTCATTAGGTTCCTGCTATTGGACTAGGAGGTACAGAGATTAATAAAATAGCATCCCTGCCCCATAGAACTTATTCTCTACGACAGAAGGAGCAGAGAGACACATGAAAGTAGATCAAAAGAGAGAGTCTGGAACACTGGGAATACAGAGAGGGGGTGGTCATCCCTTCTGGAGTTGGGTCTGAGGCACAGGGTAAAGTGCCATTCCAAGGTCAGGAAGATCAGTGGACAAAGGTCAAGACAAGAAAGGCATCTGCCATACTCTGAAGACTGCACAATTTTTTCTACAGCTGGGATTCAGAATGAGAAGAATTCCTTGAAAGATGAAGTTGCTTAATTGTAGGAAGATCTGGAGGATAGGAGACTAGCGACAGGGTGGCCATTCAGGAGACTCCCAATGGTCCCAGGGAGAGACAGTGAGGATGCCCACCAAGGAGTGGTAGTGGGAAAACGTGAGCGATGGATGTGAGGGTACTAAGAGGCAGTAGGACAGCACCATGGCTGGGGAGGGAGAATCGGTGGCCCACTGGGAGGGTGGGTGGTGGTGCCAGTCAGGAGAAGAAGAGAAGTGAGAGACTGGGAGAAGACGGGAAACTAGTCTTATACATGCTGAACTTCAAGTTCCCAAGGAACAGCCAGATGGAGCCATTTGGCCAGCAATGAATTGGTTCCATGAGACAGTCATCTGGACAGTAAACAAGAGTTTTGGAAATTATTTACCTATATCTTCGATTTCTGTTTTTTGTTAGAACTTAAACATGCATAGGTCTCTACTTGAAGAAAGAAAAGAAGGGAGGAAAAGAGAGAAGAATGAAAGGAAAGAAAACTAGAACTACAAAGAAATAAAGAAGGAAGAAAGTGCATCAGCCTACAACCACATTTCTCCTCCGTCACCACCGAGCCCTTCTCAGCCAGCATTGTCTGCTTGTTCCCCCTGGCTCTAGGTCCCTACCACGGCCACTTAGCTTGTATCACCACTGCACTGTCTTGACTAAATCCAATCAATAAGTCTCAGTCACACTTGTTAGAATGGCTGTTATCAAAAAGATGAAAGTAAGTGTTGGCAAGGATGTGAAGAAAAGGGAACCCTTGCACATTCTTGGTGGGAATGTAAATTATATATCCATTAAGGAAAACAGTATTGAAGTTCCTTAAAAAATTTAAAATATCTTATGATCCAGAAATCCCACTACTGGATATATATATATCCCTAGGAAATAAAATCAGTATGTCTGTGCTCCCATGTTCATTGCAGCATCATTTGCAATAGCCAAGATACGGAATCAACCTAAGGGACCATCAATGGATGAATGGATAAAGAAAATGTATCACATATACATGATGGAATACTATTCAGTCCTGAAAAGGAAGAAATTCCTGTCATTTGCTACAACATGGATGAACCTGGAAGACATGATGTTAATTGAAATAAGCCAGAGACAGAAAGACAAATACCAAATGATCTCAGTTGTATGTGAAATCTAAAAAAGTTGAACTCATAGAAGCAGAGATTAGCATGGTGGTTGCCAGGGACTAGGGTAGAGAAGATATTGGTCAAAGGATACAAAATTTCAGTTAGGCAAGAGGAATAAGTTCAAGGGATCTACTATATAACATAGTGACTATGGTTAATAACATTGTATTGCATTTTTTTAATTACTAAGAAAATAGATTTAAAGTGTTCTCACCACAAAAAAGAAATGATGTTTGTGAGTAATGCGTATGTTAATTAGCTTGATTTAACTATTCCACAATGTATACATACATCAAAACATCATGTTGAACGTGATAATTATATACAGTTTTTATTTGTCAATTAAAAGAATAAATTACTTTTTTTGAAAGTGCAACTGTAATGTAGCTGTCAGCAAAGAGTTGAGCTGCCCTGGAGGGGCTCTGGCGAGGGAGAGCCTGGGCCAGGGGTCTATAGCCCCAACCAGGCATTCCCCTGCCACCAATCCCTTATGTCACTTTGGTCAAATCACTTTCTCCTTGAGCCTTCATCCTCCTCTATAGAACAGAGACACCACCTGCACCCTTCCTTTCTCCTTCTCTCCCTGCCTTCCTTCCATCCTTTCTTCCTTCATCCAAGCGTTAATTGAACTGCTAGCATATACTGCACGGTGGCCCAGAAATGAGTTTTTATCTCTCTTCTGGCTAGATTCCACCCCCACCAACTTTATTGGATCATTGTGGGGGACATATGACAAGGCAGATGTGACGGTATCTGTAATAAGAAGGCACTTTCCCTGCAGGAGACACGATTGCTATTTTTAAAGCATTCCTGTTTTAAAGGCAGGGCTTCCTTTAGCAGTGTATGGTGTTAACTACAGGGTGTCCCAAAAGTCGCCATACACAGGGAAAATGGGAAATTGTAGCTAAGTGTACCTTTATTTACAAAATATTTATTACAAAAATTTTTCCTTTGTATGGAGACTTTTGGGACACACTGTACTGCCCATCTGCGGGGCTGTCCCGAAACAATCCTTCTGCGTGTTGCTTGGTGAAGGCTGCAGAGGCCCCTGTGTTGTCCGGCTGGCCCGAGCTGTGGGCAGAGACCCAGCCTGGCATCTGGTAGAACTGCCTACCCGCCCGCTGTCCTCCTCCCCAGCAGAACACACAGCAGGCCGGTGAGCTGGGGGTGTCCAGGCTTCGTATAGCCTCAGCCGGGTCCAGAGAGAAAGTCAGCATAGCATATCAGCATTTGGAGTTGACTTTAGATTTCCTCTGCAGATACCAACGTGCTGCTTAAACAATTTTAAATTATTACCTATTTAACAATGTAGTGGTGTAACTCCAAATATTTGTATGACAGAGTCCCAATCAGATATGCCTCTCTTCCCCATCTTTAGTCCTCTAATTGTTAATCTTAATCACTTGGATGCCATTCTTCAACCATGGTGGCCAGCACCTGCCTTCAGGACCTTAGTCAGGGCCTGTGTCCCGCGGTCTGTGCCACGCGCCAAGCTGAACAGTCCATGGAGGATCTCCACCGGCTTCAGGCAGCTTGTCTATTAAATGAGGAGACTGCCCAAATTTCTTTAGTCTCCATAGTTTCATAATTCTATAATTTAAATTCTAAAGCTTTGAATTCTAAAGTTTCTAGAGCTTACAGTATAATTCAGGATTTAAAGCTAACAAGAAAGTATAAAATAAAGGTCTTTTGCTACCAACTCCTTGGCTTCAGTGACCCCCTGCAAATAAAAGTAAGACATCCTTTTATTTTTAAAGATCTCACTGAAGTGTATCGTAAACTAAAGAGCCCATGAACGTTGGGGCACATTGTGATTCTATCTCCGAGGGCTCAGTTTCCGTCTGCAAAATGGGTTAGTTAGATCATGGTGCTGGTCTGTGACAGCTTTTGCTGATTTGTGTCAAAATGGGGGAGGGGTGTGGGAACAACATCATTACATGTTTATAAAGCTAAATTTACTATATTCTAAATTCTGAGATGATTCCTACAATTTCTGGTATCCATACATTCTTTTCTAAAGTGGGGGTAATAGAAGATGATTTTTTTGTTATTGTTGCTTTTCCCAATCCGTGAAGTCCAACCAACTGGGACTGACAGGTCAGAATATTTCTTATTTCTTCAAGTCCACTGCTTATTTCTAACAAGCTTGTGCTTTATCTAGTTCAGCAAATTAACACCTTTTCCCCATGACTGTAGTCTCTCACCCTTTCTCCTTCTACCCAAACCCTAGCACCCACTCTCCACTCCAGCCACCCTGTCCCCCAGACACCAGATAAGCACACCCTCCCCCTCCCCAGACATGCTTCCCATTCCAGGGCCCTTTAAATTCAACTGAAGACTTGCCTGTTTCATAAGCCCTTCCTGAATTGTTGCACCCTGTTTCAGCCTGATAGCATTAATGGGGGAAAATGGGACCAACTCATGTCGGAGAGCAGGAACTGCATTGAATACGTCTCTCTTTTTCTCACCAGCAATGCCTTTCTCTACCTAACACTCTGTAACACCCCCAAAGGTTAATCAATCAGACCATTGACGGGAAGAGGCCTTGGAGCCAAAGTCACCCGCCCAAGGTTGCAAAGCCCTTTCAGGGAAGAGCAGAGACCAGTTCCCAGCCACCTGCCTCTTCCTGCCAGAGCTGGTGACATTGGCCACTCCACCCTCCTGTCACAGTTCCCAGGAGAACCTCTGTTGATTTAATGCTCTGACTTAAACCCTACTGAGTGATTTCAGGATCTAACCAGGTGGCACATACCTCTCATATAAAGGGCACCTAGATATTGGCTTTCAGGTGTAACAGTTTTCTAGAAATACTCTCTGTCCAGAATTGATCAAAATCCTCTGAGCCACCCATTTTCTAAGGCAGATCCTTGGTTGGGCCCAAACGGCTGCCCTCTGAACAGAGCAGGTCTGTGAGGGCTAATAATTCAGAGCAGGCCTGCACTCTTACTTCAGATCACAGTGCCCCAGGTGAACACCTTCTTAGCATAAACATCCTATTCCTTATTATTACTTCCACCAAACACGGGTTTTTAGTTATTTCAATTTGAGATAAAGTGCAACTTTTGTTTAGACTGCAAAATACTAACCAAGGAAGATGGCCTTTAGAGATTAGCTTTAATGACAAATTTAGTATGTCTTTAAAAGGAAAGACGTACTTTAAAAGGCAGATGATCAGACTGTGTTCCCAACACCTGTGAGATGCTGAAAGCTTGGCTGTTGCCCAGGCAGCTTGAGGAAGACTCTGGAATCTGGAGGGTCCCAAAGTGGGCCTGCTCTGGAAGCCTCCCTCCTCCACGTGCTCATTCAGAGCAGTGCTAGTCCTACAAGGTGTGTTTGAAATGTGCACCAGACCCACCTAGCAGCTCCCTGAGCCAAATACCAAGGGAAATCCTCACGAGCTCATGGGCGACAGGAAGGACTCGGCTCACCAACATTTAATCACTCTGCACCTTTGCAGGAAGGGAGAACATGCCGGAAACCGCCTTTTCTCTTTCCGTGGGTGCGATATTGCTCAATCTCCCCCATCCTATGGCTGGGAAAGCTGGACATTAAATCACTGTACTTTGCAAAACACAATAACAGGAGGAGGACTTTGCTTGTGCATCCGCACTCCCAACAAATTCCCAGAATGGTGCGAATGATATTCAGGGGAGCAGCCCGCTGCGGCGCCTGCAGAGTGAAGGGTGCCCTGCACCTCGCAGCACCCAGATGAGCGCCCAGGATCCGCGCACAGCAAGGCGCTCTGTGCCTGCCTAATGCACCTCCCGACGGGGGACATGAAGCCTAAAGCTCACTTCACAGGATCAAATGCCAGGTGAGCATTTCTGAGGACAAGAGCTACAGGGATTTGATAACCCCTATAAAGCGCCAGGTGCTAGGCTGGTTGTTCTGGGGCCAAGAGATAAGCGGCAGCAGGTGGGGAAGGCCTCATAGACAAGGTGGGGGCCAAACAGCGCCCTTTCCTACACAGAAAGGCCAGCGCAGTGCAGGGGTAAAGGGCCCGGCTGGCGGAGCCTGCTGCGTGGGGGGCTGGCTGAGGAGCTGGGGCCCCGGGGAGTGAGCCACGGAAGGAGGCCGCACCTCCGGAGACACCGCACCCACACCGCACCCCAGATACCTGCGGGTGTGGGCTGTGTTTCCCGCAGGGGCCACACCTCCTGACACCTGTTTCCTCTGTCCGACACACCCTGCCTTCTCCTTTGCCTGGCTGGCACCTGTCTGCCCTCCGAGAGCAGGGTCACACGTCTCACTTCTGGGAAGCCCTGGCTGTCCCCCAACCGCCCTCTCTGAGGTGCCCTGTCCTGGCGTGCCCAAGCACTTAGCACAGGCTGTAGTATAACGATGGGTTTGCTGGTGGTTGTCCCCCATAGATAGTGAGCGCCTTGGGACCATACCTGGGTGCCCAGCACTGTGCCTGCCATAGAGTCAGCAGTCAAGTCGCAACCTGCTACATGCTGAGCAGAATTCTGAAGGTTGGGGGTGGGGCGGGGTGCACTGTGCTCCCCAATAGGGAACTACAAGAATTACAGCTCTGCTGGCCGAAGTGTCTACTGGAGAAGATTCTATCATCTTTGGGCTCATAGGCCTGCATTTCCTGAGCCCTGCTGAAATCTGCCAAAGCTCCATGGCTACTACGGAAGTCTGACAGCTCTCAGTGCCTCAGTTTCCCCAAGCGAAGTTCAGTTTCTCAGAGATTGCCATAGAATTGCCAGATATTATTAAAATCCTTACCTTTGATCCAGCAATCCCACCCCTGGAAATCTGTCCCGCTGAAATAAAAATATACTCAGGTCCCTAAAGGCGTGCACAAAGATGCTCATTGCAGCAAAACCTCAGAAACTAAGGGATTGGCCACCAACAGGAAGACCACTCCGCCTTCCTGCTGTGTCCCCTGCACGTGCGCATCCTTGGTGTCTTTTTATGTGTTCAAAGTTCCTCTTCTTGTAAGGACACCAGTCAGGTTGGACTGGGGCTCACCCTAGCAGCCTCATCACCGGCCCGAGCTCCAGACACAGTCACGTTCTGAGATACTGGGGGTTAGGGCTCCGGCATATGAATTGTGGGGGGAGGATACGATTCAGCCAGCCCGTAAGAGTGTGAATGTGTGTGTGTGGATGTGCATATGGGGGGGTACATGCGTGTGTATAGATGTACATGTGTGGATATGCATGTGTATGTGTGAGTGTATGGCTGTGTGTGTGGACGTGTGTGTATGGATGTGTGTGTGTGTGGACGTGTGTGTATGGATGTGTGTGGATGTGCACGTGTGTGTGGGCGTGCATGGGTATGTGTGCACCTGACTCTGATCACGCCATGCATGTGCGGTGGTAGCACACATGCACTCTGACTTGTTCTGGACTTCTTGTTGAGGAACACTTGGTGACTTTTGCTCTTTAAAAAGTATTTTGAAAGGGTTCTGTGTTTCTTGAGTTTTCTTAATTGCAGTCACAAGCATCAATGACTCAGTTGCTTCACCGCAGGTTAACGGGTCTTGGTAAATGACATGGGTTGGGGGGGTGCTCTCTGATGACAGGATGTTTATTAAATGACACACAGAGTCCTCCTCCCTTTGAGGGTTGAGCAAAGCAAAAATCTGGCTGCTCAAGGATAGCTGCACTTTTCATGAAAGGGATACCTGGCTCTTGTCACTTCTTGGTCTTCTGCATCCCTTTGTGACCTCTTCAAGTCCGTTCCATCCCCCAGCCACACTTGTCTTCCTGTCCCCTACACGTCTTGTTTTCACCTGCTTCGGCTCCACACAGGTGGAACTGTCCTCTCCCGTAATGAAGTGCCCCAACACAAGCTGAATGAACAACCCAACACAGCCTAAATACAGAAAGCACATACCATCTCCAAGCCTGGTTTATAAAAAGAACAGTCTGTGTTTTCCTTGGAATGCCTGCTGTGGGTTAGCCATGTGGCCTCTCGAGTCCCTGCCCTGCCTTGCCCGCTGAGATGTTTTGCTTGCTCTAGAAACGCCTCGATAAACCTTTGGGTTTTCTCCTTTTTCTTTTTATCAGTCACTCAACGTGACAGGAATAAGCTGCAGTCGAAGCTCTGTCAAGCAGACCAAGCTGTGCCGGCCAAATGGCAGAACTGTGCGCGCGCACCTTCCAGGACGCAAAGCAGCAGGACCCACAATGCCGACAGTTTAGCTGCTGCGGTGTAGCACAGAGGGCTCGTGGCTTGGTCTGGTCCTGCTCTGCTGTTCATTCACTGGGCGACTGTATCACTCCACCTGTCCAGCTTCTCGCCTGTGTCACAGGACTGCTCATGTTCTCAGTGGACGGCCAGCTACGTCCTAGCTCATGCACGGATGTGCTGCAGCAGCGGCAGCGCCCCGGGCACGTGGAAGGTGGGAGATGGCTTTCGTGTGGCAATGGCGAAAGGGTTGGCTTGATGGGGGGGGGCGGTCTGGGCTTAGGGGTCACCTTCACTACTTCCCTCTGAACCACGCACCCCTCACTGGGAAAACAGGGATGTGAGAATCAACCTCCCAGTTGCCCTTCCAGGTTTGGACCATCCGGAGAACGTCAGACAGCTGTCCTCCCAGGATCCTACATACACAGTGTTCTTTATCATCCCGCTTCAGAGGTAAGAGGTCCTTAGGGGTTCTGCCTGTGGGGTGGGATCACAGAACGTAGCCCTTAACCTCCCAGCCTTTGCAGAGCAGGGTCCCCCCAGATTTCGCTTGGCCCCAGCCCTCCCAGGAGTCTTCCTTGTCTTGAAGCAGGTGACCAGGGGCTTTGTGCCGGGTGTGCAGCAGCAGGTGCCTCAGTGCCCTCACAGCAAGCGCTCGGCAGCCACCACAAGGTGGAGTCAACAGCTCAGCCTCCCCGGGTGGAGCAGGATCATGCCAGAGCTCTGCTCCTGCTCAGAGTCCCACCTCCCTGTCACGTGTGCTCACCACCCTCAGTGCCCTGCAGACGATGGGTGGCAGGGAGCCCCTGTGCCAATCACCCCATCAGCCTGGACCAGATCTGCAACACTAGCTCAATCCAACAACCCTGCTTCTGGGTACACATCCAGAGGACCTGAAATCAGTGTCTCAAAAAGAACCCTGGTGTTCACTGCAACAATTTGCAGCTGTTATTCACGGTAGTCAAGACATGGAATCAACCTAAGTGTCCATCAACAGATGAATATACAAGGAAAATGTGGCATGCATGTGTACATGCACACACACACACGCACACACAGGAATATTATTCAGCCTTTAAAAAGAAGGAGATTCTGCGGGAGGGGGGAAGTAGTGTAGAGTTACATAATGTGTGCCATCCGCACCACCTGGGGATTGGACTCGCTTGAAGCGCTGGCATGTGGGGAGGAGGGGGGGAGGGGCAATGTATGTAACCCAAACAATATTTGTACCCCCATTACAAGATGGAATAAAAAAAAAAAAACCAAAAAAAAAAAAAAAAAAAAAAAAAAAAAAAAAAAAAAAAAAAAGAAGGAGATTCTGCCATTAGTGACAACATGAATGAAACTGAAGGACATTGTGCTAAGTGAAATAAGGCAGTCACAGAAAGACAAATATTGCATAATCCCACTTATATGTGGAATCTGAAAAAGCTGAGCTCATAGAATCAGAGCGTAGAATGGTGGTTTCCAGGGGTTGGGGAGGGGGAAATGGGGAGCTGTTAGTCCAAAAGTACAAAGTTTTAATTATGCAGAATGAATAAATTCTGGAGATCTAATGTACAGCATAGTGATTATAGTTAACAATACTGTACTTTATACTTGAAATTTGCTAAAATATTAGACCTTAAGTGTGATCACCAAAAAAAATAAAAACTATGTGAGGTGATGGGTATGTTAAATAGCCTGATTATAGTAATCATTTCACAATATATTAATATGTGCATATTATCATGTTGTACACCTTAACTATATACAATTTTAATTTGTCAATTATTCCTCAGTAAAGTTGGAAAGAAATTTAAAAAGCAAGGGACAGTCTTCACCAGCTCATAATGGACAGAAAATGAATGCACTTTATATTTCTTCTATATTCTTCTTATCTTAGAGGTGCATTTGGTTATTCACTCGTACCTTTCTTGAAAACGTCCCTATTTCGGGCTCATTGCTGGAGACTGGGCACATGCAGATGAATGTGACACAGCCCCTGTCCTTGGAGAGCTCATGGTCTAGTGAGAAATGAACAAAAAGAAGGCACTATAGGCATTTAGTAAATGTGTGATTGGTGTGCAAATATAAGATCACTGTTCACACTTTGGATGCCCCTGTCTATTAACATGTAATATTGACCTTTTTACCATATTCTGACCAAACCTTCTAAAAAAAAATTCAAGGTATAGACTATGGCTATGGAATAATCCAGTCTGACAGACCCACATGAGGAGCCAGTCTTTGACCTTGATCACTCGAGGCCAGGTCTCTGGTAATCCATGAAACAAGGCTCTCAAGTTTTAACATTTGTAAGTAGGAAGGGCTAAAGACTGGTTGTGACTGAAAATCGCATGTCAAGTTCTCTGCTTTCATTGGGAAACACTGTTTTTCCTGCATAATTATAAAAGCCAGTGATGGCATAGGTGACCATGTTCTGTATATCTTTAAGGGGAATCTGTGTTCCTAAATGCTTAGGGAATAGACCCATCACCAGAACACTGACTCTATCTTAAAATGCCAAGGGCTTGCTCAGCTGCCCACAAAAGGAAAGTATAAAAGCTCCTGTTAAGAGTCCATAACTCAGTCTTCCTCCTGCCTCTGCATGCTTTAAGCAATGCCAAAACCCACCTCTGCCAAGAAGACTTCTCGATTAATTCTACCTAACAGAATTCACTTCAGAGCCTCTTGGCACGCGTGCTTATAGTTTGTATATGCCATGACCAAGATCCACCAGCCATCAAAATAATTGCTGTCTTCCCTGTAAACCCTCAAACCAGTGGTTTCTCTGATTAATGTGTGCTCTCTTTGGGGAACAGGCAGTTTTGTTTGTTTGTGTTTTAGGCTGGCAGAGTAGAAGTTACCTCCATATGCTCTGTTGGCTAGTAAAATAAATATATGTTTAATCTTAATTCTTTACTTAGAAAAATAAATTATCACAAATACGTATAATAGTATCACAGTACTATGATAGCAAGTGTTGGTGAATTTTAACTAAATTATTTCTACTAACACTTACCATCCAAACCTATATTTGGAGAGGACTTTCTGTTTACAAAAGTCTTATACGTTTTCTCAATAAATGTCTCAATAATATTGTGATATTGATACACCTATTTTCATTTTACAGATGAGGAAAAAGATGCTCAGAGTATGCAGGATCACAGAGATTCAACCCGATGTTCTGGTATGTCCCATTATTTTTCACTCCTTCATGACTTTCACACGTGGTATACACAAGGGCCACTGTAGTTATGATAACACAGACGTTACCTTCATATCTAGCTAGTGCTTGACACTTACAGGCGAAAATAGCAAAGACTCCAGCTGAACATAGAAGCCTCTCCCCAGATCCTCCCCTGTACTTAGGTTATGGGGCTCCCTGAGGTCTGAGCCCAGGTTTCCACATCTTTGATAGCTCTCAGAGTCTTGGGCACATCACAAGCTCACTCTGCATTTGTGGAGTAAGTTAATGAACATTTGCTATGAAGATGGAGATTCAGTCCTCCATCACCTTTAGGAATTGTCCTCAGTCATCCGGGGGATTTAGCTGCACCTGAGCCTGGGGGAATCAAGCCGCATTTGGGGTTCCTCTCAGAGGGCTTTCAGGCAGTGACAGGAGCAAAGATGGGGAAAGTGGGGCAGACTTATTTCAGGCTGGTGGCAGATGAGGAGAAAGTCTGTGTCATCTGTCTCTGAACTCTGGGCTCACATCGCCACTCTCCAAAGCCCGCTCCTCCCAGGGGATTTGAGTAACAGCCCTGCCTTTCTGAGTAATAACAGCATACTCTTGCAGAACTCTTGAAGGCCTTTTGGTGGCTTTAGGGATATAAGTTCCCGTCCAGATCTATTCCTGTGGAGTTCCCTGAGTCCCAGCCCCCCACCTCTAGCCCCAAGACAAATATGACTCTAGTTCCTGATTGGAGGCTTAGTCTGTTTGTATTGGCCCATTACAGAGGCTCCCTGAGATTCGGCCAATGCACATGCTGGCCTGCTGTGGGCTTAGAAAACAGCTTAGAGAACTGCTGGGGGAGCTGGTGGGAACCCTCCTTTCTACCTCTGCTCTAAAATAAAGTGCGTCCTTCTAAGACAAAAGGGGGCTATGCTGAGATCACTTATGGGGAAAATCACAGGTCACAACAGAGTAACATTACTATAAGATATTGGAATTTTGATGACAGCTCATTATCGTGTAATCACTAATGTTTCTTTTGCCCTCCAACATCTAACATTACAACAAGCACGTATCAGATACTTTGTTTCATTCTCTGAAAATGAAAGAGTTAGATTTGGTATATCTAAAATTCTACTCATCTTCAGGGAATACTAAGATTTTATAGGAAAACATATCACACAATGAGGATATTTTAGAAGTTTGGGTTCAGTGTTATCCCCCTCTCCAGTTCAGCATTTCATAGGACTTCCTTAAATTATTAAATAGAATCCTAAATCAAGAGGATATTAAGTTTCAAGTGACCTATTGTTAAAGCACTATGTAAAATCAACCAAAAACTACAGGAAACTATTGATCTGAGGGAAAATGTACAGGCATTAATATTTTTTCTACCAACAAAGATTAATCATAAAACCTAAAATTCCTAGCCACAGTGTAAATAACAACAAAAATAAGTAACTTGGGAAAATCTTATTAAAAAATGCACAGGGGAGCCAGGTACAGTGGTTTACACCTCTAATCCCAGCTACTCAGGAGGCTGACGTAGGAGGATCACTTGGGGCCAGGAGTTCGAGACCACTCTGGGCAATGTAATGAGACCTTGTCTCTAAAAAAAAATGTTTTTTTTAATTTGCCAAGTGTGGTGGCATGTGCCTATAGTTCCAGCTACTTGGGAGGCTAAGGTGGGAGGATCCCTTGAGCCCAGGAATTAGAGGTTATAATGAGTTATGTTCTTACCACTGCACTCCAGCCTGGGCAACAGAGCAAGGCCTCATCTCTAAAAAATAAAGAAATAAATCACAGGATATGCACACATATGACATATATATTTACTGATCAACATTAAAGAGTTGCATAAATTGAAATAATTAAAATAAATTGAAATAAAATAAAATATTTATAGCTGAGAAGATTGGGAAGATTAAAGTAGCAGTTCTTCTCCTAAATAATTGAGATGTTTTATTTAATCCCAAAGAAAATTTTAATGGCATTTTTTGAAGTTGAAAAAATTAACATAAAATTTATCTGGAAGATTGAATGGATGAAAATAGTCAGTGAATAGGAATAGTATTGATCTTTTCTACAGAACCTCTTTTTTATCAGGTTTGAAAAGATATTTTAAAGTTAAGATAATTTAGAGTAGCAATATAGGTATATAGGATGAGGCACAAAGATAAACAGAGCAGAGCTGAGAACTTATAAACAGATCTTAGGATGCACCAGAGGTACAAAAGTGGCATCACAAATCAGTGGGGATGGGTATTTTTTAAAGTAATGATCCAAGAAAATTGTTTGACATTTTGGAAAAAAACATTAGTGTCTTATCTCATACCCATAATCAATTCCATGTGACTTAAATAATGATATAGAGAAAATAGCCCCTTAAAAGTAATAACATTTGTTAAAACTTTATCTCATCTCAGTAAGGAGGGTTTCAAAGTACAAAAGCAATGGAAAAAATAAAAGATAAATATCTGTCTATTTAAATATTGAGCACCTTTGTAGGTCAAAACTCCATAAAATCAAAAAGCCAAAAATAAGCTGGGAAAAAATCATTGGCACAAATTTCCAGCTTTCTGAAATTGCAGCTTTGCCTCATTCTCCTTCGGGGCAAAGAGAAGGCTCTTTCTGCCCGGTGCAGGCTTCCCTGCGCCCAGTCCCGCTCTCCTGCCTCCTTGTGCCGATGCTCCAGAGGCATGGGAAGACCTTGTATGGAAATTGATCATTTACTTAGAGCATTTATCGGACATTTATTTAAAATATGTAAATATTTTCATGCCTAAGGACCTCATGCTAAGTTTTTTTTTTTAAAGAATTTACATTACTTTTACACTTAAATTTTTAACACTAGAAATGTGATATTGTCCCTTAAGGAGAAGTCAGTTGGTAAAATTCTCAAGGGAGAAAAAGTTAAAATTATAAGGAATGAACTTAACTAAATTTCAAGTGGACCCTTGATGAGAGCAAAGAACTCCCAAAAGAGGCCTCTGAATGCACACTAGGGGCAGGCAGGTAAATAAGGGCCTGGAGGTGTGATTTACCTACCAACAAAACCCATGAAATTATTCATCTGTTCAGTTGCTATTGTATGTGTGCAATGTAAAAGCATAGCCACATGTGTACATGTTTGTTAGAAAGAAGTAAAAACTTGGGAGGCTGAAGCAGAATGATCACTTGAGGTCAGCCTGAGCAGAGTGAGACCCAGTCTCTAAAAAGAAAAAGAAGAAGAAAAAAAAAACACCTGGTTCCTAGTTCATTTGCAATTTCTGCTTCTGATCGAGTTGAAGTAACAGAAACCAGATTTATCTTCCTGCGTGAAACAACCATAAAAACCAAACAAAATACATTAAACAGCAGTTTTCAAGGCACTGGGCATCAGGCAATGAAGGACAGTAATGTTGAGAGATGCAAATTATACAAAGTGAGCCCTGTGATTACCCCCACTCACTGCCATGAGAGAGTCTCCAGGCCATGGTGCAGGGAAAGGGAATTCAGGTGGCAGCCAGTGGACTCCCTGGGTAAACAGAGCCCTACTGAATAAACAGAGCCAAGAGTCTGGGAGAGCAAGGTGCCAGGAATTTGCAGATTAAAGTACCAGGGAAGACAGAGGTGCATGGAGAGAGAATTTCTGAGACCTGTGGAGCATGCCTCTAAAAAGCTCAGCAGAGTGCTGATAAGCATGTGCGTGTGAGGAAATTATTTGAGGCTGGGGAAAGAACCTTCTCAGAGAATTAGAAGTGAATTAGAGAGAAGAATGCCTGGTACTCACACAGGGCCAGATAAAGTGCCTGTTTCCACCAGCAAGACAGGAAATATAACGAATAGGTGGTTGGATAGGGTCCTCACAGTAGTCTCTTCTCAGTAGTATAAAATAATTAGCCTGTGACTAAGTGCTGCTCTGTTCTAACTAAAGATTCCTTAAAGCAAGACCCAAAAGGATCAAACGTTTCCCAAGTAATTTAACTGCATCTCAGAACAAAGCTCAAGAATATTTATAGAGATACAAAAAGTAAAATTCAGCAAGCATGCAAAGAAATAGGAAAATATCTATAAATGAGCAGAAAAATCAACCAATCAAAACCAACCCCAGGCCGGGCGCGGTGGCTCACGCCTGTAATCCTAGCACTCTGGGAGG
>VBSM01000361.1:101503434-101541011 GCA_008086735.1 Cheirogaleus medius | reverse complement strand
AAAAAAAAAGCCAACAGAATAAAGCTTCCTAAGACCCTGGGAATACACTCCTCATATTTACAACGGCAGCTGGCAATGATTCACAGTCTTGCAGGCCATAACCTATATCCTAGAAGCAAAATTAATCTTTTGGAAAGCTACCTTAATAATTGTATGCATGATGTTTGCTAGATAAATGATTCCTCAGATAGTATCTTGGTGCTGAAAGAAAACACACAGCCCACAAAAGCCCCAGACTGTGGGAAGCAGGGCACAAACAACCTGCGGAAGCTCCTAGCTTAGCCCAGCCTCCCTTCCACGTGCTGAGAACACTCGCGCTAGCCTACGGTTGGGCAGAATCAGCGAACCCAAAACCTATTTGATAATGAAGTGTTGAACATCTCATGTGATTTACTAACTATGGTACTCACAGTGAATAATGGAATGGTTATATGGCTACTTGAAGTCGTTTCACTTTTGCACCCTTGTAAAGTTGAAAAATTGTTGAGTCGGATCATTGTAAGTCTAGGACCGTCTGTATTTCTCCTTCTAAAATGAATACGAGGCAAAGAGGTTAAAAATGTTCTTTAAATTCTTGATTACACAATATTTTCTTCACATTGTGTTCCTTTCTTTCTTGCGCTGGGTAAATGAATATGGCTTGTTGGCCCCTAATTTACTTCCAATCCTATGAAAATGATGCCCTTAGATGCCTGATCTTTCTATTCCTGGATCGAATACAACTAAACTCTGAGACTTGATCTTGAGGAAATCCTGATTATAAACAAAACACTTTGGTCAGTTGCCCAACATCTCTCATGCTAATCATAAATCTACAGGTCTTTCACTAGTCTTCTACTTTAATTTGTCTTTTTTTTAGGAAAATGAGAAATTTATGGAGGCATTATACCAGTGATAAGCTTGGTAATATTTTCTCTTAATCAATGAGAGTAGCAGTCTAAGAAAATGAAGAGGACACAGGTAGCTGTTGATCCGGGAACTACGCACCTCACAGGGCAGCTTGGCTCCCTCCGTACTAAAGTGAGAGCCTTTTGAAAGAAAGAAGGAAACATTTATATATGTGCTATGATGAGAGATCTATAGCATACGCATTACAGAGCTCTTTATTTGTACATGACATAAAAGACTTTGGATTTACCTCTAGAAAATCACTAAGTCCTTAAATTATGACATTTAAAGGATCCATAGAGATGAGTACATTGCCTTTAGTTTACGAATGAGAACATTACGACTCATTAACTGACTAGCTTAAAGTAACAGAGCAAGTTCTACCCACCTGGGACAAAGTACAGATTCCTTTCTAGGTCAGTCCCTGTTCTGTTATACAGCAGGGTGCCTACCCAGCCCCTTTGAACACCAAAGCTGGCTATAGACATTTATATCCCTACTTTGGGGATATACATCTGAAATCAGGGTTCAGAGAGCTTCTAGTTGGTGGACACATGGAGGTGCCCGGGGAGGGTGTGGGAGCTCCATGCACCCCACCCCCGTCTTGGTCCTCTTGCTCATTTATCCCCCGTCACTCCCTCCCATTCTTTGGTGAGAGTTTTTCAACAGATGTTATGTTATTTTGAGGGTCCGAGCCCAGCGTTCTGGTGCAGATAGGATTGGGACGCTGACCAGTGTTAACCAGCAGGTTTTGTTGCCCCTCATTGTGGTGAAAAGAGCCCCATGAAGGCAGCAAACCAGGGGTGCGGACCCAGCTCTTCATGTAGCAAATACTGAGTATTTACTGAGTAAATACTTGAAGGCCACCAAGTAGTGGCGAGGATGACCGAGTGGTCCTAGACTACTACGGGTGGTTTATGTGTCAGAGACTTCCTGAGCTTGCTCTGACCACCGTCTTCTGGCAGCCCGCCAGAAGGCCTGTGGCGCCCCCTCCTCTCTTATCCCCACCCCCTTCTCCCAAACCTGTCCTGATGATAAACTTGAACTTTGTTCTAAGGAAAGAGCTTCTAATGCAGTGTGGAGTGAGGATCATTCCATACTCATGGGAAGCAACGTACTGAGGGGAATCTCACATCACGTTAGGCTGTTTCACTGTGTACCTGTCAGAATCCAGTCCCACCGGCTGGGGGATGCCAACCTCGGGACAGATGCCAGCTGCAAGTCTGGGCTCCGCAACTTCTCACCGACCAGCTATAAATTGGGGGTTCCCATGACCTTCTCCTCCGGTTTGGTTCATCTGCTAGAGCATCTCACAGGACTTGGGGAAACAGTTTACTTACAGGTACCAGTTTATCATAAAGGATATTACAAAGGGTACTGAGGAACAGCAGAGGAAGAGATGCCAAGGGCAAAATATGGGGTGGGGTGTGGAGGTTCAACCCAAAGCTCTCTGAACCCTGCACTCCAGGGATTTTTATGGCGGCATCATCACATAGGCAGGATCAATTATTAACTCAGTCTCCAGCCCGTCTTTTCTTCCCACAGGATGGGGCTGAGGATGAAAGTTCCAAGCTTGGAATTGTGGCCTGGTCTTTCTGGTCATGGGGTGACCAGCCCCCATCCAGGAACCCACCGAGAGTCACCTCATTAGGACAAAAGACATTCCTATCACCCAGAACATTCCAAGGGTTAGGAGCTCAGTGTCATGAATTGGGGTCACAGACCAAATATCAGAACAGAAGATGCACTGAGCACCCCTATTGCTCAGGAAATGACAAGGGCTTTAGGGGCTCTGTGGCAGAGGGCACGGAGACCAAATGTACAATTCGTATTATATCATAATAACGCAGTCCACCCCTGGTCTCTGGCTAGAGATCCCTTACAGCAAAATGATATACAACCAAAAAGATACTGTCACATCACTAGAATTCCACTTAGTCATTAACAGTTAGTTCAGTCCATCACTATATCTTATGAAAGCGTCTCCCAAGGTGAGGCCACTCAGGTTTGCAGCTTCCATCAATCTAGTCAGGTTCCAAAAGCAGGAGTGGTCTTGGCAAAGACGTGGCTTCACCCTTCCCAGCATCTGCAATAATCGAGCTAAGAGGCAAGGTCATCTCCTGCTCTGAGCCTCTTTCACAGTGTTGATGTAACATTGGACTTCCCTCATTACATAAGCCCTGTATTCACTTCTTTACCCTCAGCTACTATTTCTTCTTTTCTTTGTTATACCCACATTTTTCCCTCTTTGGAAGGGACATTAGGATCGGCCACTGTGCTGGTCGGGATTGCAGGGAGCAGCACTTGTCCTGCAAGTGCCTCCCCCTGAGTCCACTCCCATTCAGACAGGTAAGGTTTCTGGGTGCAAAACAGTGGGCTATATAGGATTGGGACGCTGACCAGTGTTAGCCAGCAGGTTTTGTTGCCCCTCGTTGTGGTGAAAAGAGCCCCATGAAGGCAGCAAACCAGGGGTGCGGACCCAGCTCTTCATGTAGCAAATACTGAGTATTTACTGAGTAAATACTTGAAGGCCACCAAGTAGTGGCGAGGATGACCGAGTGGTCCTAGACTACTACTACCAAACAAGACAGCCACTTTCGGGGTTAACCCCAGGGTTGCCAGAGGGATAAAGTCACAGTCCACCCTCACCATGCCCTTAGGAATTCCAACACAATGGCTCAAAAACAGTTATGGTATTTTGCTTAGGAATCGTCTCTGCTTCCAGCACTTGCAGTTGCAGCCCTGGCCCTCTGACCCCTGCACAGGGAGGGGGAAAAAAATTAAGGTCATGTGGGGAAGAAAGGAAAGAAATATAACTAGTCAGTAGACCAGTGTCCACCTCCCTTGGCAAGAACTAAAGTCATACCAGCATTCTCCCACCCCTCCCCCAGATCCACCAGAAAAACGGAGGAAAATCAGGTGGGTGTAAGTGCACGCTCCGAAGGCGTGTGCACCAGCCTTTCATGCTTTTATCTTCCCCTGTTTCAGACAACCAATGTGTTAATTTCCCGTTGCAGTTCTCTGTCAAACTATTCGTCTTGAAAGGCATCTCTCAGACCACTGTGGACATTACAGTGCGTTCCTCGGTCTGAAGAAAAGTGGCACGGCCATCCTTGTCGGCGAGTATCTTCTGTTCATGGTCTTGTAGCACGCTGAGCATTTGCAGCTTCCGCCAGGTAAGCAACGCCCTGGCCAGAGACAGCGTCCATTCCTGTCAAGACCCTGGGCTCCCTGGCTATACCCGGGGCTGCCAGCGCCAGCCTCGCCTGCCGGCCGTGTTCAGGGCCTCCCACCGGGAAGCTGCCCATAGCCACCGGCAGTCTCTGCCTCTGCTGCTGGCGGTCAGGCAGTTTTGACTGGCACTCTGTGCCTCCAAGGGTGCAAGAAGAACATGTCTCAGCTGGTCTGTCTACACTGCTGCAGGACCCCCAGGCCCACGTTGCATGCGCCCCGGTGCCACCCCAAGGGAGCACATGGGGACATCTGCCTGTTGATTTTAATCACCGTCTGAACCTGAAAGGGGGTTCTTCAACATGCCCTACTTTAATGCACCCCTCACATTCCCATCATGAGTTCCATAGGGTTTCCATCGCCCTTCTGCGTGACCCCATGGCCAGGCCACCGGCCACTGCCCGTGAGCCAGGACAAACCCAACCACAGAGGCTCCTGCTACTGTGCAGTTCTCCCACCACCACTAGGAAACGGCACGTGGCCAGGCCACTTTGCTGCGCCTCACCTTCTCCGATCAGAGTGGTAGCCTTCCACGTCGTCCATTCCCCTTGGAACTGCCACCGCAAACCCAGCAGCTCTTCGTCATCCAGTTGAGAGCTGTTTACAGGGCACTGTCCAAGTGACAAAGGAGTCTGGCAGCTCTCCACAAACTCCAGAGTCAGTCCTGGGGGAAAGAGGTTCCCTGCTCATGAGTGTCTTCTCCTCACATTCCCCGGGCAGTGTGATCTTGTGTAAACCATTTCCACGTCCCTGTGAAACTCCTCTGGACACTGCCATCTTCATTACAGCTTGTCTGACACCCCCTAAGACAACGTGAGTATTTCAGGTTTTAGTCATTTTACGTCCTTTAGTCAAAGGCGCAACTTCTGTTCACGTCTGATACCATGTTAGTAAATGCTCCTCAGTGGAATCCTTTAGTCCAAAGTCCCAGTGGTTATCGCGGGCTTAGCCATGAGCCCCAGTCCACCTTCCACGCAGACTTGTCGCTCAGAGAATCTGTCCCCACCAGCACGCCAGCTTCCACTTTGCGCTCCGTGGGCCCGTTTAGCATCCCGATCGGTACTGCTCGACGGGCGGCTTCCGTCCGTGCCCTCTGTGTGCCGACACGGCAGAGGGAACACGCCCCGGTTTGGGAGGATGCCCATCCCCATAGTACAGTCGGGTAGAAGAGACGCAACCGCTGCGTCTGTTCACGCAGCCTGTTCAAACACACCAGTTCTCCGAAAACTTTCACCTTGATCCCATCAACCTTACATTCCTATCTGTGAACTCCGTCGGGACTTTATCAACAGCTTTGCAGTATGAGACAGAGAAAGTGTTCTCCAGCCAGCCAGATTGTCCATTCCCATAACACATTCAGGTAAGTGAAACACACGTCTTTACATAAAGCTTATTTAAATGTTCCAACTTTCATAATCCTATTGTTAAGTTGCCTAAAGCTGCCTCCATACATATTGTAAGTGTGGCCTAAAGGTTTCTCAGTACACAGTGGACTGTGACTGATCGGATGTGTGAACACGCTGTAACCCACTCTTGATACAAGCGGCCGAGTCTCAGCCAAGCCCAGCAGCTGCCCTTCAGCCACTCGAGGTGACACAAACCACGTCAAATACAGCAGGCGCTGAGCTGTGGCCAGTCCTGCTGTCCCTATGCCGCACTTCTGTTTTCCGTCCCTCGCTTTCCTTTTTCTGTCCATAGATCCTCTCCAACCCACCACACAGCAGCGCCAGAGTCTCTCTGAACCCATTCTGGGTCTAGGGACTGCCAATTCATGCATTTTCCTTTGCTCAGTTAAATTCTGTTAAATGTAATTTCCTAAAGTTTTTCTTTTAACACTATCAACTCTTGCATTTTTCTGTTCTGTCAATCTGTTATTGTGGCCTGAGTCGGGGCTTCACCAGGGGTTTTGGTACCGCAGTGTGCGGGGCTCCCTGCAATGGGGTCCTGGGAACTTCTCTTCTCCACGTCCCCCACCATTTTGCTGACTTATGTACATAAGGTTTTGGGTCCCCAGGGAGGGGAAAAACCAAGGGACCCTGGCAGTTTGGTCAGTCTTCATCTGAATAACCTACCTACCATTGCCCCTAGTGATTGCTGGTCAGGTTTCTCTCTGTAAGCTCTTGTCTTCCGGCTTTTAAAATGTTCCCAAACTGGGATGAATAGGGCAGATTGGTTTGGAATCCTTTAATGTTGGGGAGCCAGTAGGGGGTGGCTTTGGCCTGCACAAACTTCCATAGTATGGTATCGAGACCTTTGTTTTGATCCATCAAAAGAAAAACTTTAGACAAATTAACTTTGACAGAGTTTAATTGAGAAAGCAAAAAAAAAAAAAAAAAACAATTTATGAATCGAGCAGCCCTCAGAATTGCAGCAGATTCAGAGAGATTCTGGTGTTGCTGCGTGGCTGGAGAAAGTGTATGGACAGAAAAAGAAAAGTGAGGTGCAGAAAACAGAAATGAGATATGGGCACAGCCGACTGGTATTACAGCTTGGTGTCTGCCTTATCTGCACATGGTCTGAACAGCCGGTCGCCTGTGAGTGGGTGGAGTACGGCCACTAGGACTGGCCGAGTGAGCCGCAGCGGCTGGTGCAGAAGCGTCCCCGAACTCGGGTGTCCAGTGTGCCTGGCTGCCAAGCTAGGTTATGGTTTGTCCATAAGGACTCAGGCATGCGCGACTGTGGAGGCTTTCTCAAGCCAGACTTCAGTTTGATTTAACAATTCCCATCAATGTCTGTCTGATTCATGACATTTCTTAACAACCATCTAGAGATGTCAACGCTGCTGAGACAAGTCCTGTGATTCTCCACTTTCTTTTTCCTCTTTGTTTTGCTCCTTTCGATATTTGCTTTATTCACCTTATTTCTTTTTTTTTAATTTTTTTTATTTCAGCATATTATGGGGATACAAATGTTTAGGTTATGTATATTGCCTTTGCCCCACCCGAGTCAGAGCTTCGAGCGTGTCCATCCCCCAAACGGTGTGCACCGCAACCGTTAGGTGTGACTATACCCGTCCCCTCCTCCCCCTTTCACCTGCCTGACACCCAGTGAATGTTATTACAACATGTGCACGTAAGTGTTGATCAGTTAATATCAATTTGATGGTGAGTACATGTGGTGCTTGTTCACCTTATTTCTTAATAACCACTTAGAAATTTCCACCTTGTTGGGAAGAGTCCTTCAACTCTTCTCTTGGCCTTTCCCCGTTCTCTTGCTAAGTAACACGGCTTTGCTGTGAATCAAAAGGCCTGTTTCTGACACCTGTTTTGTTTGTTTAAATCAGTTTGGAATGAATCAATGTTAGCATTATACATTCCCTTTGACTCTATCCCACACACACCTGTGTTGAAATCCCTTCACCATAAACAGACGGGAGGGTCACATGCACTAGTTTCCTCAGTGCTCTGAATAGACAGTCTTAAGAAATAATAACTTGGTCAAGGGGGAAATTGGTTGCTAATTCCTTATAATCACTGAGAATTATGCCAATAAAAATTTTACAGAAAAGATCCTTCTCTTTTCATTCCCTACCAGTTCTCCACGCAACATTTACAGAGCACTCTTCCTGCCTCCCTGGATTCTCTCTGAAGAACGCAGTCCGGTCAGGAAGTTGACTCCCGCCTGGGTTTCTACAGGTTACATGCCCAAGGAAATTCTAATCGTATCTGGATGTTAACGGGGAGTCGCTTTGGCAAATGGAACCGTGTGAAGACCCCGAGTGGCCAGACCAAAGCTCTCTGGCGACGCGGGCCTGCACTTACGTCCCGGCTGCTCCTTTAACCTGACGTCGGGGAAAAGAAACGATTTCTTCTCCTCGCCCATTGCTGGGTTCATGGCTGAGGCCCCTGTTAACAAGAGACAGATTAACAAGAGAAAAGCATACACATTTATCTAAGTTTTACATGCCACAGGAGCCTTCGGAAGTGAAGCCCAAAGAAACAGGGACATCTGTGTTTCCAAGCTTCGGTTTGATAAAGCGTGGACAGCTGCAGGGAAGTACGACGGGACAAGGGCTCCAACGGGAACAAAGCAGGGGGACTTAGTGAAGTGAGTTTGTTTAGATTCTTCTCTGTGCCCCTGTGTCTTCAGGTCTAGCACAGGCACCTCTCAGATGAGGGTGTTATGACCCGATTCAGGAGAGAGGGGCAAGGGAAGGTGAGAGAGAATTTCCTGCTTCTGCTGTTTTCTCGAATGCCACGGTGCAGGATTTTGGAGTGGCATGTCCCGAACCCCATCACCCACTTGGAAGCCAAAGGCCTAACTGAATACTTTGTACTTCATTTTACATAGAGTAGTAATAGTCCTTAAAGACAAGTACTATCTAGGAGGAAGGAAACTTAGCACTTCACTGTCTGGGTCTTTTTAAAAAAATGATTCTCCAGAGCTGTTTAAAATTAAACCTGGTGTACAATGAGGAAGATCTTTCCAGCAATCAGTAACATCCAACAATAGCGTGAGCTGACACCAAACAGGAAGAATTTACGTGTAGCTACTAGCTACCTGGGACAGACATTGAGGAACTGAAACATCAGACGTGCTAGTCTTATGTCCTATGAGGTGCCTTCCTTCCCGGAGGTTCCATGGGCTACGATTCTGGATCAAGGCAGATCACCTGAAGCTCTGCCTGGCCCCGGAGCCCTATGCCCAACCCACCTGGTGGTGACACAGATGGGCAGCAGGGTGTTGAAGAAGAAAACAAAGGCATGTGTGGGATGGGAGCCGGGCAGAGAGGAAGAAAAAAATGGAGAACGGGAGGAAGTCTCGGTGGATGACCACTAACTATTGAAGCTGCCCCAGTCAGTGGTAGTCCTATGTGACCCCGTCCACTGACTCTCTGACTTAGGGAGAATTGCCACGTTGCAAGAAGAGATAGGAGCTTGCCCAAGTGACACAAATACTTCAGGACCAGGCTGGGCTATAGTCTGGGCTCTGCTGACTCCCTTTCTGGTCCTGCCACACATCCCTGTTGGCTGCGCAGAGAACACACAGCACCCATCACCGGGAGACATCCGTGTCAGTCATTCTTGTCTCGGGTAGACTTCAGCTTAGCCAAGGGAGTTGCACTGACCCCAACAGATCAGATATCAACTGCTAAAAGCATCCTGCTTAACAAATGTCCCCAGAGTCTCCTCTTCAACTGCTGATGGATCACCCTTGTTCTGCCCTGGCATGCTTTAAACCCCCAGTGCCCGGCTTGCCGTAGGAGGGTGTCCACTCTAGCTTCCCACCTCAGCTGCCCCGGTCCTCTTGCGTGGGGGCCGAGAAAGTGTGAGCACAGCCGCCTTCCTCAGTGCTGCGCAGAGGACTGCGACCTGGCACAGTGTTTATTTACATTGTAAATGAACCTGACACAAGATTGAGAAATACTTCCAACATTAATTACAGTGAATTATCAGATTATATGGATTAAATGATCATTTGGCATCGGATCAGATTACCCTCTGGGCACACTCCCCTAGAGGAAGGGACGTTCCCAAGAGACCTGCTCTCAGATCTACGTTCCTTCCCTCTGCGGTTTCCCCTGGAGTTGCTCGCTGGCTGCCCAAGTGGCTTTGCTGTAGTCTTGAGCCTGTCACCTACCGGGACTGGTTTTCCGGCAGGTATGCTTCGAAACAGCAGCACGTGGAGAAGGACTGTGCAAACCAGTTGCTGCAAGGATGTGAGTCCTAACACCTCCGTATCAGGTCATTTACTCTAAGTAATTCCTACTGAATTTCAACCTCACTTCCCCTCCCCCAGCAAAGCGGCCCTCGCTGGCGCTCCCTCCCTCACGGTGTAAAGTCTGGTGTCTTGAAGTGAACCGTGAACGGTGTCGATGAGTCAGACTGAAGTGCAAGTGTCTGCACCTTTCCTAGTAAGAGGCAGTTGGGACCGTCTGCGGGCCCCCAGGGTGCAGCGAGGTTTGCCGACCTCGGTCACTTTTTAACTGGCAGCTCCACACCCTGTGGTCACTGTGGAGGTGGAGCATGGGGGTGGGGAGGGCAGGGACCTCACGGCGGACAGACCAGCCTCCACTCCCACCTGTTCACTCACGACACTGGCTGCGACCAAGAAGTCCCCGCGCTGCTCTGAGCCCACCCACTCAGCTCATAGCAGGCAGCGCGGCAGTGGCCTCTGTGCCCGACAGGGCCGCAGTGGAGGCCAGTCAGCAGGTGGCCCCGCTGGTGCCCTGCTTTTTGCTTTTATTAGAAAACAAAAAGCTTGCGGCTGCAGTGAGGGGGAAGACTCATAGGGGTCACTATTTTTAGGCCATGGCATTATACCCACTGACTATTTTATAGAAAAAAAAGAAGAAGAGAGAAAACTGGATTAAATTCTGGTGGTGTGCTATGCAGATGTGCCAACAGGCACCTTCTCCACGTGGTAGTTGTGATGCATTAAGGATCCTCTTGTCCACCAGGAAAGACAGATGGCCTGTTGCCCCTGCATTTCGGCACATCAACACCTTCCTAAAGAGATACCCCTGACCCATGAGACAGAAAGGGGGTGAGCCCTTTCCTCCTATAACAAAAGACAGGTTAACAAGAGAAAAGCACAACAAGTTTACTTGATCATACTTGTATGTAATACACGGGCCTTCAGCACGAAGACCCATCGATGCAGGGAAAATGGTTCATTTTTACGCTTAGGTTCGATGAAGAATGCACAGCGTATAGAACTGCGATTGGACAGCAAGGGTATGAACTAATGCTGACGGGCAGAGGGAGAACCCAGCAAGGCCTGTCTGTGCAGATTCTTCCCGGCCTCCCTGTGCAGCATTCCTTCCTCCCAGCTACGGGGCAAGACCCTCTGGAATGAGGGTGTTCGTTTCTTTACAGCCAGCTGCTACACAGAAAGGTGGGGGAAGGTTAGAGTGATATGTTTCAGCTTTATGGCTGGCTTTAGGAAAAAGGGGTTCTGGTTCCTATGACCTGCCTTGGAGAAAAGGGATTCTATTTCCATGGCTAGCTGTCGGGGAGAGTGAGGGGCTAGAGACAGGAGGGCAGGAAAAGGTCAGACTTTGCTTCTGATGCCTTCACTTTGGGGTATCACTTTCTGAGCCCCAACAGAGCACAGACAGAAAAATCTAGAACAAAAAAACAGCGGCATGAACACACCCCACTTGCATTTACACTTGACCTGTCCGTGAGGTGAACACTTTATACATTCCTCACAAATGGATCGAGGAGAAGGAAACTTCAGGGTTAAAAGGCAAGAATGCCAGATCGGGGCAAAAACACTTTTAAAAAGCGGAATTATAAAATCCGGAAAAAATCAAAACAAGCAGTCACAGCACGCGTCCTGAGCACACGCATTGTTTGGAGAAGGAGCCCAGTGGTAGGGCTTGCAGACCAGTCTGAGTGTGGACAAGGGCGCTGACCCGAGACCTGGACTCACACACCCCCCGGGCAGCCAAACACGTGTGCTTTCCGCACGCGCCCTGAAGAAAGGGCCGCGGTGCGGGGAGATAGGAATATATTAGGTTCCTGGACACTCAAGGTGCCAGAGGAAGATTAACGGGCTGTGGTATGGGAAAGCACTCAGATTCCTCCCCTGAGACACAGAGAACGGGCTGTTAGTGGTGCCGGTGTGAGGCAGCCACAAGCTCATGAGGCACTGGTGACATCCGCGCCCTGGGAGCCCACTCAGGGTACTCTGGGAGCACAGCAGGACACACCGCTGGAGAGCTGCACACTTTGAAGCCTGAGCAAGGTCTCCTTCTCAGGTCAACTCTCACCCCTTGACTTTTGGCCAGGATCTGTGCTGAGCCGGCCGCAGCCGCTCTCAGCAGCACTTGGGACGTCTCAGGACGGCAGCAGGACCGCCGGCCTCAGGAGCCATGCCCACCGTGGACGACATTCTGGAGCACATAGGGGGATTCCACTTTTTCCAGAAACAAACGTTTTTCCTCCTGACTCTGCTCTCGGGTGCCTTCGCGCCCATCTACGTGGGCATCGTCTTCCTGGGCTTCACCCCCGACCACCACTGCCACAGCCCCGGGGTGGCCGAGCTGAGCCGGCGCTGCGGCTGGAGCCGGGCAGAGGAGCTGAACTACACGGTGCCGGGCCCGGGCGCCGCGGGCGAGGCCTTTCCGCGCCAGTGCAGGCGCTACGAGGTGGACTGGAACCAGAGCGCCCTGGGCTGCGTGGACCCCCTGGCCGGCCTGGCCGCCAACGGGAGCCGCCCGCCGCTGGGCGCCTGTGAGCACGGCTGGGTGTACGACACGCCCGGCTCCTCCATCGTCACCGAGGTGAGTGAGCTCAGGCCTCCCATGCAGAGCAAATAATTGAGGTTTTCTTAGGGGAAAAACCAGGGAAGACCCGGCTCTTCTAGCTGTGCCTGGGCATGCTCTTTGGACTCCATGTCGCTTATAAAATCCTAGTTTCCGAACGAAAGCAGGCAGCTTCTGGTTTGTGTGGACATGGAGTGGATTAGTTCAAACTAAAAAGTAGTTTCCTCAAATTCCGACAGCGATGATTCTAGCTTATGCATGTCTCAGTAGTAAGAAATGGGCAAAAGCACATCAGCACTCTGGGAAACGATGCCAGGAAAGGGCATGTTATTGAGCCTCCTCTTTTTCTGGAAGCCCTACCTCTCCCTGTGCCCTTGCACCGCACAGACGGGCCCCTGAGGGCGGCGGGGCTTCCCGAGCTGTGCCTCACTGTGTGGCCGCGAGTGTCGACACTTCTCCCTCAGCGGCTGCCTTTTCCTCTAACTCGCTCAAAGGTCCATATAAAGCCACTGGGCCTGGAGATTATGCTATGGCATTACTGTTTTGTTAAAAACTATAGTCCCCATCAAGAGCTAATTATGAAGTCTCATTTCAATAAATCTAAATTTAAAAATGGAGACTTACTTTTATTGAAAGCAAAGCACAGTGGGGGAGTGGGATTATTCTGAGGATACCGAGGAAGCCAGGTGCCCAGCTTCATTCAACAAGACTGCTCGGGGATTTTGCATGAACGGACGTTTAAAGAAGCCTATTTTGGAGGCTCTGAAGTGGACAAATAGTTCCGAGAAATGTGGAAGCTCATGGACTTTACACCACGTCACTTTAAGAGGCTCTTGGCATGGCTCATCTCATCCCTTCTTGCAGAGATGGGGAAGTGGGGGGCCCAGAGCAGGGGAAGTTCTGCCCCAGGTCACACAGGGAGAGACTTAGCAGAGTTAGCCCTCCTCGCAGCCGCATCTCCTGGGTCCCCTGACCCCCTCCCCTTAGCCCAGTGGAGAGCATGCCCTTGCTGTTAAAGGGACAGCAAACAGACGCTACGCAGCTAAATCTCTGCACGGCTGCCTCTGTATCATGTCAACACACCTGTCCGCCTCTGTGTATTCAAGTTAGAAGGGAAAAAATGAATTTGTCTATAAATTGGAATAATTACCCAATTTCAGCTGATTTAGCCAACACAACAGTTCAGCCTAATGACAAACCCCCAGAGGGAAGGGCAAATCTTTTGGTCGTGTAAAGAAAATTAACATAGTCAAAAAGCAGTTGGTTTATTGCCATTCAGCCTCACACTTCAGTTCAAGGAATAGTGAACGAGTTTCCTGGGTTGAGTTGTGTCCAACAAGATGCTAATGGGATTTTGTTTTCTTCCTCTCCTCTCTCGGAACACATCTCACGCCTCGGCAGTTTAACCTGGTGTGTGCCAATTCCTGGATGCTGGACCTGTTTCAGTCATCGGTGAATGCAGGATTTTTTATCGGCTCTGTGGGTATCGGCTACATCGCAGACAGGTAGGTGAAGCACCTGTGGTGGAATTTAAACAGCCCCACAGGTTTGGAAAACACTTGGACTCGCCTGCCCCTTCTTGAACACCATCCTTTCCCAACACACGTACACCACAATTTCCTGGCTTTAACATCGATTGTTTTCACAGTCTTAGGTTTCTTCTGCTACTTTGATCATCATGAACCATATCTTTATTTGCAGATTCTCCGAGGCCATAGAAAGATGTTTCAATTTTAGGCAGCAATTTCTCCATGTGGGCTACCCAGCAGCTTAGGGTCAGATGGCAGAGGAGCAGGTGACCTAATCCCTTTGGTAATTCCCAGTTCATTTTTTGACCTCACCACCATCCACCTGGTCATGGGCATTCAGGGCCTCTGGGCTCTGTGCCACCCGCCATCTGCTGTGTCTCAGGTACTGGAGCCACCAGCACCAGGTCCGGTGCAGAATGTCCCTCTGCCCGTGGGATTGCAGGATTCCTGAACTGGGTCCTGGGGCCAGATGTGACTGTGTGTGGAACCTAGGGTGTGATCTATGGAAGGAGACCAGGGTCTGTCTGCACCAAAGGAGGTCACTGTCCTCCTCCACAACCTCAGTGTCTCTGGAGAGAGAGGACAAAAGGCCCTCAGGCGACTCCATGTCTTTAGAGGCTGGTCTTCGGTGCTCACACGGACCAGGCTCTTCTTATCCCTCTTGTTTATCCAGCATTTTGGAACCCCACGCTCGTTTCGTGAGACCCACTGTTTATTGAGTGTTTCGTGCTCCAGGCACTGTGCTCAGCATTTTGGACAGTATTATTCTCCTTAACCATCGGTCACCTAGTGAGATAGTGGCAGGTAACTATATAAATTATACATAGCATGTGTGTATAAAGCATAAGTCTATAACTCTGAAGTCAATGCTAGAGACACTCTGTGCCTGCTGCCCTCCCACTCACATCCCAGCTCCGTCCATGGCACAACCCAGACCTGTGGGTATAATATTAAATGTTATCCTCTGATTATGTTGTCAGGCGGGATTAAAACTTGCAAATGTGGTAAAGATTAATAATGATGACTTAATGTCTCCTCCCCCTTGGGGACACCTACCTGCCTTTCACAGGGGTCGGGGGCCGCCTGGCGGCAGGAGGGAGGGGATGGAAGTGGCATCACCCACGCTGGTTGCTGTCCGCTCAGCCTCCCTGTCAAGGCTCCTCCAGGGCTGTCAGGGGGAGGCTCACGAAGGGAAGAGGAAGGTCGTTTGTTTTTGGTTGTTGGGCGATGTCCCTTTAAGTCAAGAGAGACACTAACAAGGGGGTCCAGAGCCCAGCCTCGCTGGGGGCTGTCTGGCCGTGCTGCTCCTCTCTCCCTCTCACGCCCTCCTGCACCGTGAGGTGGGGGCCCTCACACTCAGCCCCCAGGGAAGGATGTGAGCACGTAGATGACTGAGCTTTGCACAGTGGGGGAAGGAAATTAGGTAATTATTTTCATCCCACTCAACGGGGAGGAGACCGGTTATGATTTCCTCTGACGGTGCATTCCTGAGTGATAATCCGCAATTACCCACCTTCTCAGACGCCCTCCTCCTCGTTCCTATTGTTGAGATCTCCTCTGCAGTGTTGCTGACTCATTATTCTCCCCTCAAACGCGGTCTACTTGCCTCTTTTCCTTAAGCTGTCTGAAGTTTTGCTGGCGGTTGCCTCCTCTTCTCTTCTGCCTGTGCCTGTAGGCAGGAGCGTGAAGGGTGGCCTAAAGGAACAGGACAACCACCATAACATTAAAAAAATAATAATTTTCTTTGCATAATTCATGCCTACAATTTTCAGATTTTATATAAAGGGACAAGAATCTCATGGACACCCATACTGTATCCACAGACCAAACTAACGTTAAATAAAACATTGTCTTCCATGAAGAATTTTTAAAATATACCCTAATAGCTGATTAGGGTGCCTTTTAAAAGAAAACCAAGAGGATATTATGAAAAAGTTGTAAACAAGAATACTGGAGTGCTGGGCACGGTAGTGCACGCCTGTAGTTCCAGCGACTCAGGAGGCTGAGGCAGGAGGATGGCTTGAGCCCAGGAGTTTGAGGCTGCAGTGAGCTACGATTGCATCACCACACTCCAGCCTCGGTGAGAGAGAGAGAGAAAAAAAAGAATACTGAGTTTTAACCCAAGTCAACTCTTTGAGGGTCATCTTTGGAAAAGGAAGGAAGGAAGAAAAGGAGGGAGGATGGGAAAGAAGAGCATATGTTAGACAATTTGCGAATGAATCTTTTATAAGATGTCTAATTTATTTCATCATCCATAACCTCCTGAAGAGTGATTTTTAAGTATCACTTGGCACAAAAAAGTAATCCTTCACCAATTCCAGGTGTTTTGCTCTAATCATAAGTGCTCTATTTAGTGCATGCTTGTGAATGTTTAACAACCGGCTCTTATGCGGAGAAAAGCCCCAGTTTGTGCTGTTTGCTGATTTCCAACATCTAAACACACCCACCCTGGTCCATTTCAAGCTATCAAAGTGAGGTCACTGGACACAATGTTGGCTAGAAATTTGCACCATTACACAACATTTCCACTGTGCAGATACAGCAGACGTAAATAACCTCACAAGCATGGTATGGCCAAATGCAGTAAAATCATTAGGAAGCAATAAGTATTGCATATTTATTATACTTGTTTTTAATATAATTTATTTAATTGTAAGTGTATATAATTTAATTTTTAATAATGGTGGTGTTCGGCAACTAGCTTGCCAATTTTCTGAAAGTCTAGTAATCAGCTCTCCAGAGGCAGCGCCCCACTGCGTATATGTCAGGATGGAACCAGATCAAAGCAGAACTGAGGTCCCAGTGGGTTGCAACCAAACTTACCCAACCAGACAGGATCTTCCGAAACAAGTTCTCCACTGATTACTGTGGGCTGTTTGCTTCATTTGTGCATCTTCATTTGTTATATTTCATTTAGGATCACAACAGCCTTTTAAAGTAGATTTTATAATCCATAATTTACGGATGAAGAAACTGAAGCGCAGTGATATTAAAGTGCTGCTTCCTGGATGTTCAGGTGCATACCAACCACCGGCGGAGCTTGTTAAAAATCAGATTCCGATCCAGCAGGTCTGGGGTGGGCCCGAGATTCTGCATGTCTAACTAGCCCCCAGGTGATGCTGGTTCATCCCTCCAGGCCCCTGCTGACAGTCCTGGACCATGTCCTGAGTAGCAAGTAGCTGAAGGACATAGGAAGCTGGCAGTCCTGGGAGCCCGTCCCTCCTCTCCTATTCCAGCAGTTTGTTTTTCATTTAACCACTTAAGTATCTCTGTTGGGTAGAGGGGGAGTCTCAAACCACTATCCCTAGACCTCCCAAACTTCTTCCAGCCATGCCTTATTTTTTAAAAGATAGCATTGTATGCTTATTTGGAAGATGTCCCCCAGTGAAGTTTAAGGCCACGACTAAACCAGGTTGCCAACTTTTTCCTCTATTCTGTGTATAGGAACAACTCTCTGAGTCCCTAAACTAATGCAACCTGATTCCCTCAAATTGAAGCTCTCCCCAGGGTGCTACACACCAAAGCCCCAAGGGATGGTAAAGTGTGTGGCACCAAAGACAATTTCCATGCAGACACACAAAGACCGTGCTGAAAAGGGATGAGGGTGTACAGTGAACACTGAATTTTGTTTTTCCCAAAGCAAAAACTCTCTTGGGTGGGCAGTTGGTTGAGACTGTTAGTGCAAAGGCTGCAGCTCTGATGATGATGATGTAAGACCTCTAAAGGCCCGGAGGGCATTCGGCACTGGGTGGCCTGGAAGAATACCTGCCAGGGTGTGGGGGTGTGAGACCGAAGCACTTTTACCCTGGTGAATGGGCTCATTGTGCTTAAACTTCATACACAGCAGGTTGGTGAAAAGTCCTAAAGGAACCGAAGGCCGATTCTCTCTGTGGCTGTCAGTCTGCACCTCTTTATTTCCATGCTTTAGAGTTAACCCCTGATTTTGTTTAGATTTCCTTATCTTCCAGGAATTTTCTCCAGCCTTCATGAGTGAAATTTAATTTGATTCCCTCTCTTTGCTTTTCTCCCTGCAGGTTTGGCCGTAAACTCTGCTTCTTGATTACAATCCTCATCAATGCCACATCTGGAGTTCTCATGGCCATTTCCCCAACCTATACATGGACGTTAATTTTTCGCTTGATCCAAGGACTGGTCAGCAAAGCAGGCTGGTTAATAGGCTACATCCTGAGTAAGAATGTGTGTGATTGCAGCTATGGGAACAAAGGAGCTTTGCTGCCAAAATACAGTCCGGTGGGGGGCAGCTCTGTGGGAAAACAGACCCAACTTTAAGACAATGTTGACAGGTTTTTTTTTCCATATCAAAAGAATTTCTAAAATCATTTCAATCAACTCATTCTGCCTTCCTCCTAAAAAGACAACAGTGAAAGCAGAAACAAGGACAAACATCATACCGCCCAGATTCTTATTATATAGAACTCTTTTGGAATTTTTGTTTTTCTATTATATCGACAGAAAATCCAGCCTACCAGGCCTATTCACAAAGAAGATTCAATGATGAGAGATAATAATAGATTTATAAAGGACTTTAATATTTTGAATAAATCTATTCTAGTAAACCACGATTATCCTCAATTTACATACCAGGAAACTGGGAATAAGAGTACTGTGGTCAACCTACATTACTCAGCCAGCCATTTGTAGGACCAGGAATATAATTTACACCCCGTTCATTAGTAGCCAGAGTTATGGGTAAGCTCCATGGAGTATAAGAGAATATTTGAATTTTAATAGCCTAGTATCTTTATAGCAATATTCAGAAAAATCACCACCATAATTAGATCTTGGGAATTAACCTCATCATTACTTTCCCTTCAGCTACATTCAACCAGAATCTATACAAAGGGAAATGGATATTTTGAAATCGAAATAATAATAATAAAGCTCTCATTACACATGAGAAAACTAGAATATGTGTGCTTGCAGTTTTACCTGGGAAAGTTATTTGGGGAATTCCATAAAACGAAGAGGCGCTAACTAGTCCTGCCAGCGTAGGCACTTAATAAATGTTTGGTCAAAGAAGGGATTAATGTGAGCAGTATTCAACCAATAACTTGGTTTGTTGGAAATACAGTATGTAGAATTATACAGAATTTAATTGTGTAAATGTGAATTTCAACAAAAGTTAATCTCAGCCTCCTCCCATTAATTTTTTCTCTTATCCCTCCGAATGTCCATGATGTAAACCTCACTCCTCCACCTCTGTCTACCCTCCCACCTGAACTTCATCCCTGACCCCAACACCTCTGAAAGACAGGCATTTCTGTTTAGGGAGCACTTACCTCTGTTTAACTGTTTTAAAATACTTTCAGATAATTCACAATAATTTATAGAAATATTTTTAGGGTGCATTTCCATTTGGTTTATAAATAATTGAAGTCTTTAACATGTTTGCCAAACATTTAAAGCAAAAAGTGTGGCATGTGGAATTTATCTTGAATTTCAATTCTAGTATGTCTGTCATATAAACACAACTATCCCCTAATTCCATGTACATGGACCTCGTGTCTGTCGTGATGTCGTCATGGGCGAGATAAAGCTGATTATTGTACCCTGTGCAGTGTGCTGCTAAATTGGCTCTTAGAGAATAAAAAGCCATGATTTGTAGAGTTTTCCAGTTTCCAAGGGGTAAATACTCCCACCATGGCTGATTTCAAGATACCAATGGGTTGAACAACCAGCTTACAAAATTCCTGAAAATTTAAAAACCAGTTCTTGCAAGCCAGTATTATCTGATTGCAACCCTCTGCTTAGTTTCCAAGGTATTTACACAAATAGGATTGCAAAGGAATATTTAACTCATGCAAGAGAACATACAGGTGTTCATTTACATAAAAATTATCTGCAATCTAAATTCAATGTTTGATTCACTTATTCAGGTCTTGAGTTATCACTGCCTTGCTACTCTAGATCAAAATTTTGCATATACAAACACAATTGCATTTGTCCTTGAAATTATTCTTTAAATCAAATGTTTTTGCTCGTGTGGGCAGGCCTTTCATCCTATCTGATATGGGATTATAAAATGTTATATCAATTAATACAACAGCAATTGTTATAACAAAATAAGAACTAAAGGACATTTAAAAATATTCAGAGAGCTGTATAGAAAATTCTAGAATATGGACTATATTTTTGAAGTTGCCTTTATAGTTTCCTGATAGTCAACCAACTCACTGCTGTGCTGAACTGCATTGACCATGTGGATTCTCTCTGCAGTTACAGAATTTGTGGGGCCGAGCTATCGGAGAACAGTGGGGATTTTTTACCAAGCTGCCTTTACCGTCGGGCTCCTGGTGCTGGCAGGGGTGGCGTATGCTCTTCCTCACTGGAGGTGGTTACAGTTCACAGTTACTCTTCCCAACTTCTGCTTCTTGCTCTATTACTGGTAAGTCCATTTGGAATAAAAAGGAGATAAACCGAAATATTTTATGTGGCTAAAAAGGCTGCCTTAGTGCATAATGTCCTTCTGATTCCAAGGTTTCTTTCACTTTCCAGGCTTATTTCACAGGGAGCCCAATTGCATGTTTCAGGGATAAGAATCACAAGCTTCAGCCTGTCTCTCCCCAACACCCCCAGCCTGGAAATCAAATGTCTTTCTCTTTGGGCTTAAAGTTTTTGTGACCTGGATCTTACATTTCTGCGTTACTTATTTGGTGTTTAAAATAGCATCTAGCAGCCGTGGTACTGGACTGTAGACCCTTTGAAGCAATTGACAATATCATTATTGCTGTTCTGTCCCTCCTCAGAGGAAACTTTAGGATGAAAAAGGCAAAACATGACAATTGTGTCACCACTTCCCCAATACCTGTGCCTGAGGAAGACATCCCCAATCAATCACAGCAGTCTCCATCTCAGATAAGGCCAACATGGCACTCCAAATAGACCATATCAATCGATCAAAGTTGCCAAGGAAAGTAAATTTCCCTGCCCAAAGGAAACACATGGGAAATGGCAAGAACTCTTAGAAACCCCTAATTTACTTGAAATAAAGCAAGGGGGATGCTGGATTATCAGACCAAATATCTCTCCCATGCAATAAACCCATTTATTTACTTCCTTCTGGATGTATCCACTTGTTCTTCCCATGGTTGTCTTGCCTAAGACTTAAATGTCGCAACCTTCCCCAGGAAGCTTGTTTCCTTCTCCAAAAGCCAGTAAAACTCTGTGTCTTAGTCAGCTCAGGCTGCTAGAACTGTGTACGTACAAACAAACATTTCTCACAGTTCTGGAGGTTGGAAAGTCCAAGATCCAGGTGTGGCAGAGTCTATTCCTGGGAGGACTTCCTGGCTTCAACACAGCTAGACTTGTTGCTGTGTCCTCACATGGTGGCAGGAGAGAGAGGATCCTCTGGCCTCTCTTCCTCTTCTTATAAGGACACTAATCACATCCTGGGGGTCCACCCTCCAGACCTCATCTAATTACCTTCCAGAGGTTCCACCTCCAAATTACACATTGGGGTTGGGACATCAGTGTATGAGTTTTGGGAGGACACAACGTTCAGTCCATAACACTGTGCTAGTGACCTGTATCTCCCCTCCCTCATCTCCTTCTCCCCATTTCTACCTCCTCTATACCTCAGAATTCACCCCTCTTCTCCTTTTCCCATTAGGAAATCATTATTATTTCTCGCTTGGGTTGCTGTGATAGATTCCCAACTGGTCTCCTTGACATTTGGTTTATTGTCCTCTAATCCATACTTCCTGCCACATTTTAGCCATCCAGTTCCACCATGTCACTGCCCTGCTTAAAAGTCTTTCCATGGTTTTTTCCCTGCAGAATAAATACCTAGTTCTTTAGCCTGACAGAAAGGCCACCTGTTATCCAAGTTCTGACCACCTCTCAAGACTTCCTCTTGCCTCTGTCACTGAATAGAATCAAATTGAATTTGCTTACAATTCTGCAAGCTCCATCATGGGCTTTACATTTTTGAAAGATTGCTCCAGATGCAGAGTAGAAGACAGGTGTCACGGGGGAACAATGGAGGCAGGGAGACCAGAGAAGAGACTATTGCAATTACCCTGGCAAGAGAAGACAAAGGCCTGAATTAAGATGGAAGTTGTGGGTGTGAAGAGGAAAAATTATAAGCAAAATTCTAATGAGGCAGCAATGACAGGGTGTGCTGACAAACTGCATGTGTGAGCTCCCCGTGGTGGTCTGCACACTCCCACTTCTGCTCCTTGACCCTCTGTCAGTTCTTGGGCCTTTGCAAAGCCCAGGCCCACTCGGGCTGACCCGCCTCTCCTGCGTGGAGCGTGGAGTTGGGTATCCAGTGGCACCCGGCATGGCAGCTCGCTTCCTGGGGTTCCGCTCGGAAATCTCTGAGGAGGGAGCTGGAAGGCTTCCTGGACAAGGCTGACCATAAGTCACATTTGAGGGAGGAAAGAGCCACATATCCCCCTGCGTGATCCTTCGTTTCTTTGTAGATACAACTGGACCTTACTGTGTAAGATCCTCAAAGAAATCTGACTAGGAAAATTGGGGTTGTGGGGACATCAGTAAGACTTTCTCTCCCACTGACCTTGTATCCTAGGTGCATACCTGAGTCTCCAAGGTGGCTGATCTCCCAGAACAAAAATGCTGAAGCCATGAGGATCATTAAACACATCGCAAAGAAAAATGGAAAATCTCTGCCTGTCTCTCTTCAGGTGAGCCAGAGCCTTAAGTATCAAATCAGGGGAGGGTGAAAACGGAGGCTCTGGGAAGACACGTGGACACCAGAGTTCTCAGGGGAGAACAGGACCAGCCCACCACCTTGCATTTGGGCCTAACTTGTAGTGAAACCCAACAGAATATTTTATGTACTAAGATTTGGGGGTCCCTAGGAGAATACTTTAAACAGATGCAAAACATCAAACTAAAAGGGAACCAGAGATCATTTAAAGGTCAAACAAAGAGTTTCTATCTTGTGCAACTCACACCTCTGCCGGCCACTCATGCCGCACTTACCTGTATGTCTGGCATCCTCGGGTCAGATTCTTAGATCGGTATGACAGTTCTTTTTTTTTTTTTTTTTTTTTTTCACTGAAAACTTTTCTATTGGCCATTTGGATAGAAACAGGAATTTATTTGTCGGAAAGGATGATCCTATCATAATGCTGCTGGAACCCGTGCGGGGCTCCTCTTGCCTGGCTCTGTGTTCAGCCCAGTGCAGCCCGTCCTGCACTTCTTGTCTGCAGCGCCGGCACCCGGCCTGCCCAGCACCACACAGAAGTCCAAGCTGTGCACACTAGTGCTTGCGTCATGTTCGATATCTGGACCGATATGTTCCTGGATCCCCAAACCAAAGTCTCCAGTATCTGACAAGTTATATTTTCTTAACTCATACTCCCGCACCTTTAAACCTTTCTCCAGGAATTTTCTGCCTTGGCCCCTCTGGCTGTGCAGGGAACAGCAGTCTCATTTCTGCTGCTGCCAAAGGACCTGGCAGTGTGTCTAGGCGTGGAGGACACAGAGTCTGGCCTTCGAGCTGCCCCTGCACCTCGGCTGCTGGTGCCAGTCTGTCCCCCTTGCGCCCACACAGATGTTGAGGCAGAGCTTGCGGGTGCAAAGTTCCCACATAGGCTTCCCCTTTTCACCTCCACCTGCCATCATGGAGAACAGGAAGAGAGAACAGTTCTTTAAACACAAGTACTTTCTTAGCATTTGAAACATTTGGATAGAAATTGCCCCAAAACATTTTAACCTTCTTAAATAGAATCAAGTTACTGAGGTGTTCATTATGTGCTTAGTGTTTGCCTCTAGTAGATTTCACCACTTTGACCTCAAACCTTTTCATCTAATAGGGAATGGAAAAGAAAACATCAAGCTTATTAGAAAATTATGTCAGAATAAAAGTAAATCATTTCTGAATGAGGATCTATTAATATGATAGGTTACGTGTAAGAACTTGAGATTTACATGACATTTAGATTTACATTTACATTTAGAATGAGGATTTTTGGACTCAAAGGCCTTTTTCATTCACTTTCTCCCTGGTTCCTGGGTGGTCGAAATGTGTGTCTGGCAGAACACCTGATTCTCAGGTGTTAGATTCCTTCAGCGAAGGGCCAGTGGGCAAATCACACGAGAGTCATCATCTCCCAAGAGGTGACATCCAGGTGTTGGCAGGAAACCTCCACTCCACCACCTACTGACCATATTCTTCTAGAGCAGGGTTCTCAGACGTTACCCTCTGTGCACAGGAATCACCGAGAACCTAGTGAAAATGCAGCTTCAGAGAGGTCTGTTTCCCGCCTATTTCTAACGCACTCCAGGTGATGCTGGTGCCGGTGTGAATGCCAAGGCCCCAGGGCACAGCCTCCTGCCAGGTGGGCCACACACGGGTCCAGGTGGCAGACACATTGCTTCACCCTCAGCCCACAAGGCCGGGCCACGAGGCTGGGCATCAAGTATAGCCCACCGTGCTCTACAAATCATATCATCTCACAGGCACTAGCAATTGCCTCACTTCTTCGCATCCCAGCTTCCTCTTCTGTAAAATGGGGTGAAAGAAATAGAACCTAACTTCTAGGATTTTTTAAAGATTAAATGAGACAAAGTGTGCAAACTTTGTCTCAACTTTGCACACTAAGTGTGCAAACTTAATGTAGTGCTGAGCACGTGGTCAGCACTCGATGTGTGTAAGAAATTATCGTTGTTCCCTGTATGGCCCAGGGACACCACCATCAAACAGACAAAGCTGTTCCTCTGTGTCTTTTCGTAGAGCCTGAGACCTGATGAGGAAGTAGACGAGAAGCTGAACCCTTCCTTCCTTGACTTGGTCAGAACCCCTCAGATAAGGAAACATACTTTGATCTTGATGTACAACTGGTAAGGAATATTCTTCACTTTAAAATCCCTCCAAAGTCTTTTAATCACAATCAGCCACATTAAGGAAGGGAACAAAAGCACCTTCAACACAACACCTAATCCCAGTATTGGCACCAACAGTGGACGGCAGCGTGTGGCTCATGCATAGCAGGTTTTTCAGCAAGTGTTGAAATCCACTTACAGTCCCTGAGCATCGATCCGGGCGTTCTCAACCTTGGCTTCACATTAGAGTCACCTGGAGATTATGACACACCAAGGTCAAACCCCGAGCCAGAGACCAATATGGTTTAAATTCTCCAGGTGATTCTAACATATAGCCAAAATCGAGAGCTATTGGTAGAGATTAATAGATGATGAATGCAGATCGCTATAGCAGTATAGGGCTAGCAAGGAAAGGGACTTTTCTTTCCTTTTTCTTTTCTACCTGGAGAAAAAAAGTAATTAATTAATTAACAGGAATAATCCGCTGGCTTCCCAACCCAGTAAGGTGATCCCTACTGTGCCGACTGTGGGCGCTCGCAGGGCTTTGAGGCACGCCTTCCCGGTGGGGAGGCACACTTTTGGCAGCGCTGGATCTCAACCGGCCAAACGAAGATTATAGTCGCTGACGAAAGCGGAGCTCCCCGGGAGTTAGCCAGGCAACCTTCACAGGGCTGCACGGCAAAGGCAGCTTTGAAATTTGGACTCATCATCCTTCTTTCCTTTTCTGAAAAACTGTGACTCTTGTTGATTACCTTCACATTTTCTATTACATATAATGACTGTTTTTAGTCAATAAAGCTAGAAACGTTGTCCAAATGCTGTTTGCATCAGGCTGAGGGAGAAATCATCAAGAGAGGCGCTCTGCCAGTGTGGTCTTCTGATTTCCTAAAATTGGAATTAAGCGGTCCACCCTTTCGATCCCACTGCACTAGAAGACCACAAAGACAGACGAAATTCACAACCACTAATAACTCGATCTAGTTTTACTAAACAAATTGCTCTGTTAAGACATTCTTTGCTGTCAATCTGGCCAGGGAATGCTCTCCTAATTTCTTCCCAGGGTCCTCGGGTCACAGCCAGCCAATGAAGAGGATCAGATATTGTAAAGGCGGGGGGATGGAGGGATCACTGGGAAAGGTGGCCATATAGCCAACTCTTATTTTTCCAGAAGCCTCTCCCTTTCGGTGGCTTGTGTTTGGTGCTCAACTTGACCGGAACTCTCCTCTCTGCTCAGGTTCACGAGCTCTGTTCTCTACCAGGGCCTCATCATGCACATGGGCCTCGCAGGGGACAATATCTACCTGGATTTCTTCTACTCTGCTCTGGTTGAATTCCCGGCTGCCTTCATCATCATCCTCACCATCGACCGCATCGGTCGCCGTTATCCTTGGGCGGCGGCCAATATGGTGGCAGGAGCAGCCTGTCTAGCCTCAGCTTTTATCCCTGATGGTAAGTTTCAGGCCAAGCTGGGGTCTTGTCTCTAAGGCCCCAAGAAGAGGAGGTGTCCACAGCCCTTTGATAGGAAGACCACGTAATCTATCATTCAGATCAATTTGAAAGACAGAGAATAGTATCCGGGACCTTCCTGAGCAAATCCATATGGCCTGCCTACCTTTAGGAACAATTGTACCCAGTTGTTCCCTGATGTGATATAACAAGAGAGGCCGTGGAGACCCATGGTACGGGCCACCGAGCCAACCTAGAGCAAAGCTGGGCTTTGAGGTAGAGCAGACCCAGGTTCAAAATCTTACTCCAGGACTTCCCAGGTATGATTTAGCAACTCCCTTGCTCTCCCTGCATCATCCTACAGAATAAATGAGAAAACTTAAGTAAATGCCATCAATAAACAATTATTCAGTTACTTTCTTTCCTTTTAAAAATACTTTCTTAATGAAGGGGAGCAAAAGCCTGTATAACAGAATCCTTTTACCAACATGGATTTGTTTCAATCCTTCCGTTATTAGTCATTTTAAAAAATGTGTCCATATTTTGCTGTTTCTTTAGAGTGACCTCTGTAGACTAAAGTTGGCCCAGCTTTGGAAACTGGCATAATTCCACTGTCATTAACGATGGAGGTCTAAAGTTAAGAGAGAAGAAAAAATAATAATAATAATGTTAAGAGAGCACAGAGGATTTTTAGGGCAATCAAATTATTCTGTATGATACTGTAACAGTGGATACAGGGCATTATATGTTTGTCCAAAAGCATAGGATGTACAACACCAAGAGTGAACCTTAATGCAAACTGTGGATTTGGGGTGATCATGATGTATCAATGCAGGTTTATCAGTCGTAACAAATGCACCACCTGGGTGGGGGGGTGTTGATAATGGCGAAGATTGTGCATGTGCTGGGGGTGGAAAGAGTATGTGGGAAATCTCTGTATTCCCTCTCAATTTCGCAATGAACCTAAAACTGTTCTAAAAAAATAGTCTTTAAAAACAAGAGCGAGCAAGTATCAGAATCATGTCTGAAGGTCACACAAACACACGTGAGACTTTGCTGACATGATCTACAGAAGAACCAATTTTGCTTCCTTGCCCCATTCTGGAATGGGGGGCTCGTCCTCACAGCCCGCACCCTGCGGCACGGCTGAGAAGGGGGACCGTCGGCAGCACGCGTGTGCTAGTGGTGTGCTTGTCCCCGCAGATCTGCAGTGGCTAAAAACGACTGTCGCGTGCTTGGGCAGAATGGGGATCACCATGGCCTTTGAAATGGTTTGCCTGGTCAATGCGGAACTGTTCCCCACATTCATTAGGTGAGTGCCTTTGCCTCAGCACGAAGAGGGCGGTTGGGGCATTTGCTTATTGGCTGGAAGTGCCACAGGTGCAGGCAGAGGACACCTTACTTTCCAAAACACAGTGTAAGGGGAGGCGAGAAGATCCGAAGGCAGCAGCCGGGCCCAGCAGTTCCCCTCTCACACGACGGGCCGGAGTAGAACACAGACGCTGTGGTGACAACAGAGGACACTGGGTCACAGGACCCGGCTCCCAACGGCTGCAGCAGAGCGCGATGCTGATGCCGGGCAGCGCAAACGGGCCCGTAGTGCGGCCTAGGGAAGCCTGTTGAAGGGAGCAAGTAGGAAAAATTGCTCTTCCTCCCACCACGAAACATCTTAAAGCTTATGTAAAACAAGAACAACAGGAAATGAATGGAATTATATACCTGTATTGTTTTTAGGCATCGAAACCAATGTAAACATTTTTTTCCAGTTCTTAGATATTTTAATGATTTGGGGAAGTATTTATTTGGAGGTGCGGTGGGGGACGGTGTTACGGCCCAGCCGAGTCCCTCTCCCACCCGCCGGATCAAGGCCAGTGTACTGCCAGCAGGAGGTGCGGTGGGGAAGCAGCCGAATATCACAAGGTGCCAGGCGAGGAGACGGTGTGGATTTCTCAGCTCCGTCTCCTCTAGAATTTAGGGGCTAAGATTTTTAAAGGAGTTTTGGTGACCGAAGGGCTAGGGAATGGGGTCTGCTGCTTGGCTGGGGATGAACTCATACAGTTGGGAAGCAGAAACAGTCTTCTTGGTAAACAGGAGTCTCTGAGTGGCGGCTTGCAGACCTTGTGGGATCAGTTCCCACACATGGCCACTGGCCCCCAAGAAGGCAGAGTCTGGAAGACATCTCAAAAACCAGCCTTAGGTTTTACCATAGAGATGCCATCTGCAGCAGCAGCTGGGGAAGTCACAAATCTTGCCCCTGTGAAGGGACAAGCAGTGAGCAGTGACAGCATTCTGGAAGTTAGGGAACAATGGCTGGTTAGCGTTAGCTGTGTCTATACTTCTACAGAAATCAGACTTTTATTGCTATTCCTGTCTATGGCCTTACATTATTTTAATATAGGTGGTTTCAATAACTACTGCACTTTGATGAATTAAAAAGTTATATCAGTTGCCTGCATTTTAGGAATCTTGGTGTCCTCGTCTGTTCCTCAATGTGTGACATTGGTGGCATCATTGCGCCCTTCCTGGTCTTCCGGCTCACTGACGTCTGGCTTGAGCTCCCGCTGGTGGTTTTTGGTGAGAAATCCTCATAGAGGTCTTTAAACGAAAACCTGTGTTTCTAGGGACCTTCCTTTCTCTACTTCAAAATAGGCATCGTGCCTATTAGTAATCACCAGTCACTACTGCTCCTTAGTAACGCCATTCGTATCAGCAACACTGGCGCAAACACTAGTGCAGGATTCGTGCTGTCAGTCACTGCGAACGCGCAGGTGTGGGCTCCGGCCTCGCGGCGCACAGCTCAGACAAGAAAGGGAAGGCAGGAGCCTCCCTGCAGCTGCCCTAGCTCTCCGCCCGCCGACTCCCACCTCCCCTGTCTCCAGCAGAGAGCTCGCTCTTCTGCCTCCTCCATGTCCGGAGGGTGAAACACAAAGCCCCTTTACTTCTTGCTTCACAGAAAGGCAGTTACCATTTTGCAAAGGGCAATTCTGAAACCCAGAGGAAACAAAGACCCACATTAAGAAAATGCATCAGCACAGTGGAGCCCCTGTGTGCACGCTCCTGCGGCGATCAGAGAGCCCCTCTGCTGCTGCCTGCGAGCCAGGGGCCGGTGGGAATGTCCCAGCACTGAGCCCCTCCTCTCCTCGGAGGACAGAAGGTGACAGGGACAAGTCTAGTCATCGGCAGTTAACACACAGAGGCAGGAGCTCAACATGAAATCTGCAACCGTGAAAGGGCACTGGGGTCCTGGGCACGTCCGTCCATCGGCGTCCATGGCTGTCCCCACAGCTGCAGACTCTGCGACACAGCCGCCTCTGTGTGTCCCACAGACACCTGCCGTGTGGACGCTGTTGCAGGTCACACACATGGCATTCACCTTCTCTGGTGACCCCGCCCACAGTGCACTCATTTCCGTCTCCTTTAAGACCCACTCGGAGCCACTTTTAATCCGAATGTGTGACGCTTCTTCCCCGGGGTGTACGACACTCACTCAGCTGGGGGGAGGAGAGGAAAAGGCCCCACTCTCTCCCGCAGCCCAGGAAGCCCCTGGCCTCGCTCCTGGTGCTGCACGGCCGCCCGCAAGCATCCTGCTCGTTCCTCCTCTTCCCCTCTTCTCAAGCGATTTGTGGGGGGAAATTTTCCACTGCGGTGCATCTGCCAGCAGAAGTTCCAAAGCACTGATAGAACTCACCCTCGAAACAGACCCGCTGAATTCCTCCGCATTCCCGCTGAATGACAGCAAGGCGGCCGGCGCTGGTGGAACATGAGCTCTTTATCCTGCCATACCTGTGGTCTGCCCACGGAGTAGCTGGCGCTGCTGACGTGCCCCAAACTCCTTTCTCCCCGAACACTGGCTGACGAGCCTGTCCCCAGAGCCCCCTTTCCAGGTTGAGGCCACCCTCTGGCCCCCTTTCTGCTAGGGAGGAAGTTAGAGCTACCTCAACATCAGCGACTCCCTTAGGTGGACAGTGGGTGGCCGGTGGGTCAGTGGGACACTTCTGGGTAGCAAACAGATACTTCATGTTTCTCTACGTCTGTTTAACAAAGCGGTGCAAAATCCAGACCCAGAGGAACATTGCGGACCCTTGCTCATGCCTCATCTTCCGCTGGGAAGGACAAAGGATTATAACTACATTGCAACATATATAGAAAAATCAAAGATAATTCCAGTTGTATTCTTGTGGGCAGTTAAACATCTTCCCTAACCAACCTTTCATCTGAGTAGTTAGCAGAAAGCAAAACCAATAGTTTTGCATTTTAACTTCTTTCCTTTTCTTTCTACACAAGAATGGTGTGCTAATTGTGATCCTGAAATAGTCTTAAAACAGTAATCGAAGAAACGTGAAAATCAACACATTGGAAAATCCTGGTTGAAAGAGCGCTGGAAAAATTGATAAGGATTATCCCGGTTAATTAGTCCCATCTTTGCAAATATAAAATTCTGAATGAGTAATAATTTGATTAATCCATTGCATTCATCACAGTCCCCTCACTTTAGAGATTCCGATGCCTGTGAATGTGCATCGCATTTGCATTAGTTACAATGTAATAACCAAATAAAATGTTGAGAGGTTGTTATTTAGTAAGCACTTAGACAATTCATACCACCAGCCAGGCACTATTCTCAGTGCTTGGCAAATATTAATTCATTTCAGCGTCTTAACAAGCATGTGGGGGAATCTGGCCCAGCAGAGAGATTGCAGAACTTCCCAAGTTCCTACGACCAGTAAGTGAGGGAGGCAGGGTGGAAGCCCAGGCACTCAGGCTTGTGTTTTGAGCCACTGTGCTCTGTGGCTTCTATTAAGCCCATTTCGAACCCTTAAGTTTCAAAAATAAAGGCCAAGATTCTTGCTTTGAAACCCCAAACTAGTGAGGAACCCATATCCCACTTCCTGCATTCCAACATAGAAAACTTTAAAAATATAAAAAATATAACTTTAAAAGACTAAAGCTTTTACTGGAATCTAAACAAAAGCATTAAAGTGTTTATTATTAAAAAATTATAGCCAGAGACAAGGATTAACAGGAATTTAGCGAACACCTGAATTTGAACTAAATGCCTGGCTATACTTTATACTTTTTAGTGTCATTATGTAGTTACACATGATTCATTACTTTTATTTGCAAGTAATGATCCAAGTTTCTGAATTATTTTCATTACTAAGTGCTTTATACTGGCAGGGTTATGTTCTTCCTTTTCACACAGTTAGTTTTTTTCAAAGTTATTTTCTAACTCCAAAGTATCTTAATATGGTGGCAATGTCCCCTAGCCTAGAATAACCTTGACTCAAAATATTAAGTATTTCATTTCCCTATAAGGAATTGTAACTCAATGGAGTTTGGAATTGGTATAATATTTATGATGGAAAATGGAGCAGTCGGAGATGGCAAAGGAATCTGTAAATAAGTATAGAAAAAACACCCAAAAAATTTTTAAATAGAAATAAGGGGAGCTCTAATTATAGAACCTGTGTTTTTCAGTTCTTAATGTGGTTTGCGTCTGTTTGGCTTTCAGCTGCGGTTGGCTTGGTTGCCGGAGGACTGGTGCTGTTGCTACCAGAGACCAAAGGGGAGGCTCTGCCTGAGACCATCGAGGAAGTGGAAAACATGCAGAGGTAGGCAGTTCAAATTCCTAAAGGAACTATTTGACAAAGGTTTGGGGACAACTCGGTAGCCAGTTGGAAAGGAAGATTAGAGCAAATCCATACCTCACACCGTACAACCAGATAAATGCAAACTAAATCAAAGACTTAACAATACAAAACAGAACCAGTAAAATAATGAAGACACTGTGGGAGGATTCCTTTATACTTTCGCAGGGGGAAGGTCTTTCTAAGTATGCCCCAAAAATCCAGAACCCATAGAAGAAATATCACTCCCTGTTTTTGTTATTTCTGAATTTTGGACTCTATGAACATACTCAAAAAATAAATTTAAAAAAATCTAAATAAGGAAAAACCTATATGGCACCCTCCCCACAAGTTTGCTTATGTGGTGTGCTCAGATACTTCTATTTATTTTGTTTTGATGCCATTTTTGGCATATTGGTGCCACAAACTGAGCTGAATTTTATCTGTTCTACAAAACCTTCATATTTAACATGTTCCTCAGAATTGTTCTTGGGCAAAACGGTGCCAAATTGCAGTGGTTCAAGGCTTTTCCTAGAACTTGAGTCTTAGGTTGGAAGAGGCCTTGGAATCCGACCAAAGGTCACACACTGGCAGCCCGCGGGACATCAAGTCCTCAAGTTCTTTCTGTTTGGCCCATGCGGTGTTTTGTTTTGTTTTGTTTTTAGAGGGAAATTCCATATAAACTGGATTTCCAGGATCTGTTTTAAAAAATCAGAAGATTTGGTAACGCCGAGCAGGTGTTCCCTCTTGTTGGCAATTTGTAGGAGCCGAGCAAGGGCTCGGCTTTCTGAAGGGCATGCCCTCCGCAGCAGGCCACAGTCCCCACTGATCCTTGTCGCCTTGTGTCTGGCACATTATAGGATCTGCTTGGTGCATGCAGACATTGGAGTTGGAGACCCCCGATCGAGCCCAACCACGCGCCCTCCGCACCCCCACCTCAGCACAGATTCCCACGCACACGGGCACCTCCCCTCCCAGACGGAGACTGAGTCCTGTTTACTGCTGCATCCCCAGAGCTCAGCACAGGACCTGGCACACACAGAGCAGGAGCTTACCAAATATTTGGGGAACAAATGCTGGCATTCCTTCCACAGCATCCCCAATTCAAGCTCCTTTTCCGAGGCGGCATCGGCGCCAGGCAGGCAGTGATGTGCGCGGTGAGGAGCAGGGCTGTGGCGTCTGATAGACTGTCCTCACACCGCCGTCTGTGTGGCCTGAAGGCCTCCAAGCCTCAGTTCTTCACCTGTAAATGGGGACAAAAGTATCTACTCACTGGCTTTGGTCACAACTAAGTAAGCCGATGTGTGTAAGGGGCCTGATGGCAAAGGTCCAGGAGCCGCTGTTACGGTTCACAGAGGCTTTCGTAGCTGTTCTGTAAAACAGGAAGATAAGCACCTAGACTATCTATTGAAATTCAAATTTTAAAATACATCTTGAGTTGTTTTAAGACAGAGAAATGTAACTCAGGGACACACATGTACGCCAATACTCATCAGAGTCATTTTCATCAGGCTGGTTTGCAAAGCAGGCTAAAGAGATATTTCAAAAGAATATTCCTGTTGTTATTTTATATTCTTTCTGTTTATGTGATCGACAAATACTCCTATGAAGATCTGCACTTTTCCTTTATCTGTACTGAGTAACTCACTTCACCGTTCTCAGACAGAAGACAGGTCTGCGTGCGTGCACGTGGTTTGGGGGATTGCGGGAGAGACTCGGAGGGGAGCGGGGGACAGCTGGGACAAGGGCCCGCTGCAGCGGAAGGGGTGGGAGGCAGGGCCGTCTGGCAGACCACAGTTGGCGCGGAAAGCTGACCCAGGTGCAGTGTTGCAGACACCGAGGAGGGCCAGCAAGAAACGGCAGGGTCGAGAGCCCTCGGGTTCCTAAGGATGCTCGTCCTATCCTAGTTACGAGTACAGCCTGTGTGATTCTCACCTGATGCCTTATTCACCTTTTCTGTCGAATGAGGGTAAGAATAGCCCACATTTACTCAGAGCTCTCACCTAGTGCTTCCCCAGCGTGCCTGCGTGCAGGCACACCTCGTTTCGTTGCATTATACTTCGCTTTATTGCGCTTTGCAGATACTGCGTTGTTTGTTTGTTTTGTTTTGTTTTGATACTGCGTTGTTTTGCAAATTAAAGGTTTGTGGCAGCTCTGCATTGTAATTCTCACAATATTTCAAACTTTTTCATTATTATTATATTTGTTATGGTGACCTGCGATCAGTGATCTTCGATGTTACTATTGCAATTGTTTGGGGGCACCACAAACTGCATCCATATAAGACGGCAAACATAATGAATGAATGCGGCCTGTGTTCCCACGGCTCCAGCAGCCAGCCCTCCTGCCTGTCTCCCGCTCCTGGAGCCTCCCTATTCCCTGAGACACAACAGTACCGACATTAGGCCGATTAATAACCCCACAACAGGCTCTAAACAGTCAAGTGAAAGGAAGAGCCACATGTCTCTCACTTTAAATCAAAAGCTGGAAATGACTGAGCTCAGTGAGGAAGGCATGTCAAAAGCCCAGAAAGGCCAGAAGCTAGGCCTCCTGTGCCAAGCAGTTAGCTAAGCTGAGAGTGCAAAGGAAAAGTCCTTGAAGGAAATTAAAAGTGCTGCTCCAGTGAATGTAGGAATGGCAAGAAAGAAAACATCCTAATTGCTGGTATGGAGAAAGTCTGAGTGGTCTGGGGAGAAGATCAAACCAGCCACAGCAGTTCTGTAAGCCAAAGCCTGATCCAGAGCAAGGCCCTAACTCTGTTCAATTCTGTGAAGGCTGAGAGAGGAGAGGAAGCCGCAGAAGAAAAATTTGAAGCTAGCAGAGGTTGGTTCATGAGATTTGAGGAAAGAAGCTGACTCCATAATATAAAAGTGTGAGGTGAAGCAGCAAGTGCTGATGAGAAGCTGCAGCAAGTTATCCAGAAGATCCAGCTAAGATAGTGGACAAAGGTGGCTTCACTAAACGAAAGATTTTCAAGACAGACAAAATAGCCTCATAATGGAAGAAGATGCCATTTAGGACTTTCATAGCTAGAGAGAAGTCAATGCCTGACTCCAGAGCTTCAAAAGAAAGGCTGTTAAGAGCTAATGCAGCCGGTGACTTTATGTTGAAGCCAGTGCTCGTTCACCATTCTGAAAATCCTAGGGCCCTTACAAATTATGCTAAATATACTTTGCCTGTGCTCTAAAAAATGGAACAACAAATGTGGATGACAGCACATTAGTTTGCAGCATGGTTTACTGAATATTTCAAGCCCACTGTCGAGACCTACTGCTCAGAAAATAGATTCCTTTCAAAATATTATTGTTCATTGACAATGCACCTAGTCACCCAAGCGCTCCGATGGAGATATACAAGGAGATGAATGTTGTTTTCATGCCTGCTAACACAACATCCATTCTGCATCCTATTGATCAAGGAATAATTTAATTTCAACTTTCACATCTTATTATTTAAGAAATGCACTCATAAGGCTATAGCTGCCATAGATAGTGATTCTTCTGGTGGATCTGGGCAGAGTAAATTGAAAGCCTCTGGAAAGGGTTCACCATTCTAGATGCCATTAAGAATATTTGTGTTTCATGGAAGGAGATCAAAACATCAATATTTACAGGAGTTTGGAAGAAGATTATTCCAATGCTCACAGATGACTTCAAGGAGTTCTAGACTTCAGTAAACAAAGTAACTGCAGATGTGGTAGAAATAGCAAGAGAACTAGAATTAGAAGTGGAGCCTGAAGATGTGACTGAATTGTTACAATCTTATGATAAAACTTTAACAGATGAGGAGTTGCTTCTTGTGGAGGAGCAAAGAAAGTGGTTTCTTGAGATGGTAAAGATGCTGTGCACATTGTAGAAATGACAGCAAAGGATTACGAATATTACATAAACTTAGTTGATAAAGCAGTGGCAGAGTTTGAGAACTGACTCCAATTTTGAAAGAAGTTCTACTATGAGTAAAATGCTATCAAATAGCATTGCATGCTACAGAGAAATCTTTCATGAAAGGAAGATTCAACTGATGTGACAAACTTCACTGTTGTCTTACTTTAAGAAATTGTCATAGCTATCTCAACCTTTGGCAACCACCACCATGATCGGTCAGCAGCCATCAGCATCAAGACAAAACCCCCACCAACAAAAAGATTACGGCTCACTGAAGGGTCAGATGATTGTTAGCATGTTTTAACAATAAAGTATTTTACAATTAAGGTATATGCATTTTAAGACATAATGCTATTGTACACTTAATAGACTATAGCATAGCATAAGCATAACTTTTATATGCACTGGGAAACCAAATTTTCTGTGACTCTTTTTATTGCAAAATTTGCTTTATTGTGGTGGTCTGGAACTGAATCTGGACTATCTCCAAGGTATAGACTGTATTCCCTCAATGAGTCCTTGCAACAACCCTGTGAACCAGGTATTATTATTAACCCTGTGATGGCTGAACAAAAACCAGGGCAGAGAAATTAAAGCCACACAGCTGGTAAGCGACAAAGCCAAGGTTTCGATCCTGGCAGCCAGATTCCATGGCCCAGGTTCTTGTCTCACCCTCAAGGGCTGGGCTCACAAATGCCAAAATGCAGTGAATCACCCAGTGCAGTGCCAGGCGTTTACTTAGTGGTCAGTCTCCAGCGGCTGGTGTGGCTGCTGACGTTGTTCCTGGTGCTGGTGCGGTTGTTACTGTTGTTATTGGTGCTGCTGCTGTTCTTGTAGCTAATGTTTTTCTTGCTGCCGCTATTGCTGCTGTTATTGTCTTTGCTGCTGATGCTGATGTTGTTGCTGTTGCTACTATTGTTATTGTTGTTGCTATTATTGTTGCTGCTGTTGCTGCTACTGCTGCTGTTGCTGTTGTTGCTGATGCTACTACTGTTATCGCTGCTGTTGTTGCTGCTGCTATTATTGTTGCTATTGTTGCTGCAGCTGCTATTGCTACTGTGGCTGATGTTGTTGCTGTTATTTTTTATGATGCTGTTGCTATTGCTGTTGTAACTGCTGTTTCTGACGTTGTTACTGCTATTGTTGCTGCTCTTGTTGCTGGTATTGCTCTTGTTGCTGGTATTGCTGTTGTTGCTGTTATTGTTGCTGCTGTTGTTGCAAATGTTGCTGTTGCTATTGCTGCTATTGTTGCTGTTGCTGCTGCTGCTGCTATTGCAGATTTTGTTTTTGCTGTAATTGCTGTTGTTGATTATGATGCTGTTGCTATTCCTGTTGCTGCTATTGCTGACATTCTTGCTTCTGCTACTGTTGCTACTACTGTTGTGGCTGATGCTCCTGTTGCTGCTACTATTGTTGCTGCTCTTGCTGCTGCTTTTTGCTGTTACTATTGCTGTTGTTGCTGCTGCTGCTGTTGCTATTGCAGTTTTTGCTACTGCTGCTGCTGCTGTTGCTGTTGTAGTTGCTGTTGTGGTTATGTTGTTGCTGTTGTTGCTGCTGCTGTTGCTGTTGCTGCTACTGCTATTGATGACATTGTTGCTGCTGTTTTTGTTGCTGCTCTTGCTGTTTCTATTGTTGCTGTTGTTGATTATAATGCTGTTGCTATTGTTGCTGCTGCTGCTGTTGCTGACATTGTTGCTATTGCTACTGCTGCTGCTATTGTTTCTGTTGCTACTATTGCTGTTACTGCTGTTGCTTCTGTTGTTGTCACTGTCACTGATTATCATGCCGTCACTAGTGCTGTTGCTGCTGCTGCTATTGCTGATATTATTGCTTTTGCTATTGTTGCTGCTGATGATGCTATTGTTATTATCGTTGCTGTTGCTATTGCTGACATTGCTGTTGCTCCTGCTGCTGTTGCTGTTGTTTTTATTGTTGCTATTGTTATTGT
>VBSM01000361.1:101486512-101503334 GCA_008086735.1 Cheirogaleus medius | reverse complement strand
TGTTGATTATTATGCTGTTGCTGATGCTGCTATTGCTGTTGTTGTTGCTATTGCCACTGCTATTATTGCTGTATCTACTATTGCTGCTGTCGTTGCTATTTCTATTGTTGCTACTGCTGCTATTGCTATTGCTGTTACTGCTGTTGTTTCTGCTGTCACTGTTGTTGGTTATGATGCTGTCACTAGTGCTGTTGTGGCTGCTGCTATTGCTGCTATTGTCGCTGATGCTGCTGATGTTGCTGTTGGTACTGCTATTGCTGCTACTCTTGCTGCTGTTGCTGTTGTTGTTACCATTGTTGCTTTTGTTGCTGCTGCTGTTCTTGCTGGTTCTGTTGCTGCTGCTATTGTTGCTGCTATTGCTGCCTCTGCTGTTGTTGCCATAGAGACCATGGGAGCTCAGTAGACTGGATTGTACCCCTCCATCTGGAGTCTGAGGGAACCCCAAAACCACAGGATGATTTGGGCGAGATTCTGCCATGCCCCACCTCAGATTGGACTGGTCCAGAAGTTTAGGCAGGACTAACCACCTCCAGGTGGGGGAAATTCTTCGAGGAGCCCAATGTCTGGAAGCAGCCCACACCTGATTCAATATTACTATAAACAAGAACAGGTCCAAAGGGCGTGGCTGGGAACAACAAAATGAAGAAAGCAGTATTTCTACAATGACTATCAGCAACATCTTGGCATTCACAAAGACAAGATGATTGAGAAAACTTGAATTTGAACAAATATTTTAATTGCATTCTTCACTTGCCAAACTGTTGAAAAATAAATGAACTTGTGTAAAAATAATTTCTCAAATTCTATTTGCAGAGACTGATGATAACAATGTCTAGATTTTAAAAACATCATCTTGTACTGACATAAGATTAAATTTAGACTATACCTACATTCTCCGTTACAGAGAAAGGTGGAACACCCTAAGAAAGGAACTTATTTAGGCCAATTCCACATCTAGAGGGGATTTTTAGGAACCACTCCATCCACATTAGTTATTCAACAAGCTCTGTCTGTTTTCTTTATGAGAATCACTGCTCAGAGCACTTTGCGAGACTAATCCTGGACAAAGCTTATACCCATTAACTGTTCCTTTTATTTATTATAATATTTGCTTTATTTTGGTTTTTAGCATCCTCATAATTTCTTTCTATTTTTATTTCTTATTGCAGACCAAGAAAAAATAAAGAAAAGATGATTTACCTCCAAGTTAAGAGACTAGACATTCCGTTAGACTAAGAAGAGAGGCCTTTACTCCTGCTATGTCCTTGCTTTGGGGATGCCAAGGCTGGAAGCAGAGGTTTCTTCACTCATCACAAAGCCCAAACGATCCAACCTTCCCTACCCTGGAGCCCCATCAACTGAGACCTTCAGAGTTAGTTGTCCCCTTTGTAAGAATGTACCTCCGGGACCAGATCCTGCCAAGCTCTTCCAGCTTACTCTATTCTCAGCATTCCTAGGACAGTGGCCACTGGTTTGCTGGAATTGTTTTTTCCATATTTGTATTTTTTATTTGATTCCTTTTCCCACAATGACATCAAACCAGAATACATAGGGGAACTGTGGGTCAGTGACACAGAAAAAATCTGACAGACAATAAAGTTGGAAGAGATAGACTATTTTCTTAAAGAAATAAAACATCCAACACAATATTGAGTTGTCCAGAATGTATGTCAAAAACTTTAAATAGGCCTTTCAGTATCATAGGTGAGAAAATTCAAAATACATTGATTGTTATCTGGATTAGACTTGAAGGGGAACTCAAATAAAAGAATCAGGAATACAACTTGAATAATCACCAAGTCCTTCCGTAGTTACAGTGGATAAGTACAAATGTGTGATTTCTACAAAAGATCTTGAGAAGAGTTCACTGAAGAGCATTGTTGGCAATTGTAACCCAGAGATGATAATTTTTTATTTAGCCTAGTAAAAATTCCTCAAAATTTGTGGACTTTAAAAATTACATTAATATTTTATCAAAGTAATATAATAAATACATTTCGAAAAGCTAAACACTATAATGCTTATAATGAAAAACAAAATTTCCTATTCCATCTCTACAAAAACCCTGGAGAAAATTTTCAACTATTTAGCTTTTTTTCCCCCTAGATTGATCTCCATGTATCTAAATAATTTCTTTATATTGAAATTTTTTGATTTTTTTAGTTTTAAATATTATCCATTGACTTTTTAATATAAAAAATAGCTCTCTTCACCTCTCCCATCATCCCAACACACTACTTCTCTCTGCCTTTAATCTTTCTATTGTCACATTTTTATTAGATAAAATAGTGAACATTCACTCACCTCATTATGGCTGTTACTAACGCTGAGCCACATAGTGTACTATGAGGATGCTTCCTTTCTCTCACAACATTTTGTTTTTCCTGATCTCCATTTTTATTGTTTTGTTTTCTATATATTCACCATTAATTTTCCTCAAAACTCTCTGACAGAGCAATAAATCTCCTCTCAATGTATTCAAAAGCATCACACACTGATTCCCTTTCTTTTTTCTTGAAAGTCCTCCCAGCTGGAAGCGCCAGACCTCCTGCTCCACTTTGTCCTGGCTGATCTCTAGGCTGCTGCACAGCTGTTGCCGGGCTGTCCTTCCCTACCTTCCTGATCATTCCCATTGCCCCTTTGTCATGCCGGATCCCCTGTCTCCTGCATCCAAGGTCATCTCTTTCTTGGTTTTCTCTCTGATTTTGAAGAAGCACATCTTGCAATAGCTTCCTGAGAAAGAGTGCGTGCCTGTCCTGCGCTCTCTTCCGTGGCATCGGTGCTGAAACCTGCAAACTGCATTTCCCACCCTGTTTTCCACCTGGCTTCCTGTGAGGCTCTACCGATGGGTAGCACTGGCCAGAGAGAGGAAGGCACCAACAAGTTCTTGGGCTCCAGCCAGGAGCAACTACCACTTCCTGGTCTTTGTGTATAAACACTTTCCTCTCTCTAGCATATCTTCGTCCTTTCTACTCTACCAATGATTTTGTAAACAAGTGTCTATATTAAATTGGCTCTATTTGAAACACGTAGAAGTGGTTTCTGTTTTGCTGAGTCATCACTGATTAATACTCTACTTGCTATTTGAGTAGACCCAGGAACTAAATGCCTAAATATGGGAATCTGGGGTGTGTTTAGTGAGGGTGATCAAACACACTGATGACTTCATTGTCAGTGAAAATTGGGATACTGATAGTATCTATCCATAATACTCAGTGGCAAAACAGTCACTTAAATTATTAGCTGTGATTACTTGACATGAAGTGCCTATTCCAAGAAGACTTTGGAAGGCCAAGTGATTGTTGAATTTGATCACTGCTGTGGGTATTATGATAGCAAAAACTCTGGAGTAGGGCTGGCTGGTTCTGATTCCACTGCAGAAATTACAAAAAGAAAATAAGAACTTGAGGGCTTTAAAATATCAAGTTGAGGCATTGTCAGAGAAGGAGAGAGATCCCCATAATGGCCCTAAAAGAGATTCATCAGATTTATAGAGGCAAGGGTAAAAACCAGTGGAAAGCAGACTCAAAAAATGATGCTATGGGTTATAGAATTGTGTCACAGGTTGAATGCATAGCCTAGTCTGGTCTGTTAAATGAAAGTCACACAACTGGTGGGAAGGAGGAGACCTCTGAGAATTGGGATGAAGACACTGAGTAGACTCAAGTGAATCTGAAAATCTTAAACTCTCAAAGCCACTGCACCTCCTTTGCCAAAAGAAGCAACCCCTCTCTTCCTTTTTGAGACAAAAAATAATCTTCCCTTGCTTGAACACTTCTAATCACTTCATCTGAGTTAGGTACCTTGAGAGAGGTGCCAGGACTCCTCAAGACCTTCCCCTCCCATTTTTGCCCCAGGTATGTCTAGAGGAGATTCCTGCACACATCTCAAGGGGAGAAGGCAAAAGTCTGTCTAGGGAAGAGATAGCTCACACATGAAAAGAATGTCAAGATTTTGTAACTTATATCAGCAAAAGTCAAGGGAAAATTTAGGAATAAATTGTAATGATGCTAGACTCAGGAGGGTGAACATGCTGCCGGATCAGGTCAGATTTGTTGATAAGATTTGATTTGTTCCCTAACCCAGGATTCTAGATTTAATGTGCAAGCTGGAGCATTAGTCATTAGCTCCAACAGTTTGCGGATCAAGAACTTTAGAAAAAATACAAGTTAATATTTCCATAATTTGGAATAAGAAAGGACGTATTAGGTAAGAACAAAATGCAGGAGACGCAAAACAAAAGATTGATCAATTTGACACAAAACAAGACCAAATTAAATGAAGCTAGCTGAGTAACACACAAACACACACACAGATACACACACACAAACACACATACCAAAAATAAATTTAATAAATGGGTGACAGATTTGAAAAAATATTAGCACCATATATAAAATATCCAAGGAACTAAGGTCCGAAAGAAATAAAGTGCTACTATAGATCAATAAGGAAAAGACAGTCAAATGGGGGGGAAAAGGTCCAGGACTACAGATAGTTATTTACAGAAGATAATATAAAAATGGCCAATTAATTTATAAAAAGATGTGCATTCTCATTAATCAGGGAAATGGAAATTAAAATAACAATGAAATATTTTTCACTGAGATTAATTAACAAAATTGATAATATTGGGTATATACAAGAGTGTAAATAAACTTTCATACATTGCTAGCAGAGGTATTGATCGATACATTTTTTTGGAGATAGAGTCTCACTCTGTTGCCCAGGCTAGAGAACAAGTGGCAATAGCTCACAGCAACCTCAAACTCCTGGGCTCAAGTAACCCTCCTGCCTCAGCTTCTGAGTAGCTAAAACTACAGGTGTACACCCCCAGGCCGGCTAACTTTTAATTTTTTGTAGAGATAGGGTCTCACTGTTGCCCAGCATGGTGTCAAACTCCTGGGCTCAAGAGATCTTCCCGCCTTGGCCTCCCAAAGTGCTAGGATTACAGATGTTAGCCACCATACCCAGCCTGATACATTGTTTTAAGGCAATTTGGCAGTGCCCATCAATATTATAAATATGCATGTCTGTGACCCAACAATTTCACTTCCACATATCTGTCTTTGAGAAACACGTATGTGCACAAGGAAGCATTTCAGAGATATTAATTGCATAATTTATTGACAATAGCAAAATTTGGAAATAACCAAGTCCATAAACATGAGGAGTGCTTAAATAAACTGTGGTATATCCTCTCATCAGTTAAAAAGGAAGGAAAGAGATTTGTAGATGCTCTATAGAGAGACCTCCAAGACAAAAGGCAAAGACAAGTGTCAGAACAGCAATGTAGGAATGACAGGACACACAGCTAACTGAGGGGCTGTGGGGCGGAGGTCTGGGACAGGGCAGTGCACAAGAAAAGATTTTGGATTTTCCTGTAATTCATGCATTTCTATGTTTCCATGTTCATGTGCACGTCCTGTGTTCATATTATTTTTTTAAATAAATGATTAACTCCGAAAAATAATTTGGCAGTTTTGTAAAAAACTAAACATGCACTTACCATGTGACCCATCAAAGACACCCTTGGGCATTTATCCCAGAGTAATGAAAATGTATGTGCACACAAAATGATACACACAGTCAGGCTTGGCAGCTTTGTATGTGATTGTTAACAATTGGAAACAACTAAATGCCCCGGTGTTAGTCCGTTTCCAACTGCTGTAAAGGAACGCCTGAGGCTAGGTAACTTATGAAGAAAGGTTTATTGGGCTCCTGGTTCTGCAGACGGTACAAGAAGCATCGCGCCAGCGTCTGCTTCTGCTGAGAGCCTCGGGGAGCTGCCAGTTCAAGCGGAAGCTGAGGGGAGCGTGCGTGTCCCATGGCCAGGGAAGGAGCACAGAGAGGGAGGAGGTGGTGTCGGACCCTTAAACAACCAGCAGTCGTGGGAACTAAGAATACGAGGACTCACTCATTATTGAGGGAGGGCACCAAGCCATTCATGAGGGCCATCCCCATGATCCAAACACCTCCCGCCAGGCCCCCATTCAGCACTGGGGATCTAATTTCAACATCTGATTCGGAGGGGCCGAACATCCAAACCATATCACTCCTCAAGGGGTAAATGGTCAAGCAAATTGTGGTGTATCCATACCAAGGATACTGCTCAGCAAGAAAAACAAGCTGTCAATATTAATACCTACGTAACTTGCATGGATCTCAAGGAAATTATGCTGAGTGATAAAAGCCAATATCAAAAGGTCGTTCTTGAAACGAAAAACTGTAGAGATGGAACACAGATTAGTGGCTGGTTGTGGTAGTGGTTACGCAAATCTACACATGATAAAATAACACAGAACTATACTCATATACTGCACCGACGTCAGTTTTTGGGTTTGGATATTGTACTGTAATTACATAAGCTGTAACTATTGGGGGACACTAGGTGAAGGGTACCCAGGACCTCTCTGTAGAACCTACAATTATTTCAAAATAAAGCTTTAAGAAATAAAAAATTGAAAATAAATGTAGTATTTAAAAAAATTGAATGCTATGAGAGCCCAGAAGAGGCCATTTCTCTATAGCAATGTGACTTAGTTATTGATCCTGGTGCCTTTGAAATCTGAAGAAAACTGATTCCTCTCCCCAGAAAAATACGTAGCCAAAATGTGCACACACTTTCCCAGACTGTTCTGCTCCCTGACCCAACTAAGAACTCTTACTGTGACACAGAGGTCAGCAAACCACAGCCTATAGGCAGAATCCAGTCTTCCCCTATGTTTTAAATAAAGTTTTATTGGAACACAGCCACAGCTGTCATTTATATATTGCCTACGGCTGTTTTCAACCTACGGCAGTGAGTTGAGTAGCTGCTGCAGAGACTCTCCGGCCCACAAACCTCAAAATATTTACTATCCGACCCCCTGGGTATAATTCTACCTCTATAACCTGAAGGAACATTGGAGCCCAAAAGAGTAAGAGCAGAGAAGACAGTATCATCAACATCCTAAAAGCTGCATTTCACTGTCTGTGTGGCCTGGAATTAAATGCCATTTTTTGTAGGCAAACAGGCAAGTAGTTAGATTAAAAGGTGGCAATTTGGAAAGAAGAACAAAAACTAATGTTTACAGAATGCCTCTGGGTGTGGGCTGCGCTCTCTGTGAATGTGGCCTGGGGGGTCCCTCCCCACAGCCCCGAGAGGAGGCTGGGCTGCCATCAACCTGGGACCCGGGCCCGGGGCTGTGTCCAGGGCATGGTGATCCCACCAACCCCTCACTCCTGAGAGTCTGGGAGGTGGCTTGTGAGTGAAAGGCCAACACACTGTCCACATCGTTCCAGACAAGCTCGGGAGAATCCCTTGTATCCAATGCCTATTTATCAAAAAGCACATTATTTTAATTTGAACTAAAACAAATAATTATTTGCCTCTGATGAAGGATAAAGATCTTTAAATACAGGTCTTCTGATAGAAGTTCCACGTGCTGCTTCTTGCATATACCACATTCATAATTCATTGTTTGTGATTTGCAATTTCGATTTCTTTAAAGTAGAGCTAGAACTCGAGACATTTCAAAACATTCTGAATCCAAAATCCCAGATTTTTACAGTACATTTTCCTTTACATTTGATCCATCCACATTTAATTAGACAACATTTTTAGCGATTCACATTTATTGACTATTAAGGAAGCATTTAATTTGCATTAATTAAATTACAAAATGTAACTCATTTGCACATTTACATTTCACCAGGTTACATAGTAAGTAATCAGATTTGATAATTATGATACCAAGTTCAATGAGAAAAAACAGATTTGGGAGCAAAGCCAGCTGACTCTTGGTTCAGCCTGTAACTCAGCGGTAGATGCGGTAGGTGAGCGCTGGAATGTGGCCCCCACAGGAGATGTGACTGTCAGCTGACTTCCGGGAGGAGGGGTCCTGAGAGTGGACGAAGCAGAGGCCGGTGTTGTGAGCTTCCCCTAAGGCCAGTGCTGATATTTCAAACACAACACAGAATTGTCTTTATTTCTCTCACACAAGCCTCATTGAAGAGGACAGTGTTTATAAAACACCACCGGACTAAACCCCAAGAATAAAACTCTCTTCCCTTTCCTTGTTTGGTAAATCTCAGCACGAGAGCCGTGATTAACAAGGATTATGCAAGGAGGACTCGGGCCAACCCGAGTGACCTCCATTAAGTTCTGGAATCAAAAGTGACTTGGCAAAGACATCTTTTCCAAAACAATTTGACTCCACTTTTTGTCATCAGACAAATGGGTCTTGGGCTCAGTATGACATTTTGATGTCCTTGGCAACAAGTTCTTCGAGGCAAGAATCCGTGGAGGGAGAAGCTGTGCTTGTCCAGTCCCGGCTGTCCTGTCCAGGTGCTGTAATTTTCAGGTCTGTGTGGTTTAGCATTACCTCATTCTACACCTTCTCTGGACAGCGGTCCCCAACCTTTCCAGCACCAGGGACCAGTTTCACCGAAGACAATGTTTCCACAGACAGGGCAGAGGAGGAGTCGGGGGTGGAGGGCGGCAGAGCTCAGATGGGGAGGGGAGCCATTATAAATGCAGGTGAAGCCTCGCCAGCCGTCCACCACTCACCTCCTGCTGTGCCCACCCCACCCCCACCCGCACCCCCAGTTTCATGGAAGGCCATCTTTCCATGGCCCTGGGGTTGGGGACCACAGGTCCGGAATGTGACGCATCTTGCACCGTGAATGCTTTTCCTCAATCACAGAGCACACACAAGGACACCCCTTCCACAAGGATCGATCCTAGTCAGGCTGCGGCCACTGTCCAGGTTCCCTTGTGCCTGGGCTGCCTCTGCTCCTTCCCAGTTAGTCCACCGCCCTTTTCCTGTGGCAACAGCAGTCTCCCCTCAGGCCCCTCACCATGATCCAGAATCAGAGGACTCTGCTATGGAGTGACGCGTGGGCGCAGAGGACGCTATTCTGTAAGCCAGTCTGGCTGTGTTGTGGAAACTGGTGGTCACTGTCCAGGACCCCAGGGCCTTAAATCTTCGGAAGTGCTCGCGTGCCCAGAGGCTCCTAAAAAGCAGCGACTCTCGACGCCAGGCACCTGCTATGATGCCCACACCCATGGCTCGAGCCCAGAACTCTCTTCCCAGCTCCAGACGTTGCTTTTTAGGTGTCCCGAGGGTTTCTCATGGATACCACGTCTCACTGGAATTTTACCGCCAATGACTAAATTGTCCATTATCCTTAGATCTTGGTAAGAAGATGAATTCTGAAAAAGTCTGTATTCATACTTTGCTTGCCATTATCTAAGCCATCTCTCATCCCCAGGAAAATCACCCGAAAATTTGGATGTTCAATGACTATTTTTATGTTTAGCCGAAAAATGGATGTTCAGTGACTATTTTTATGTCAGGCTCAGAGACACCAGGAGTGAGGCACAGGCCCTGACCTCCCGGAGTTCATCATCCAGCGGGGCCACAATGCCAACACAGCAAACCGTGAGGCTTAACTGCAACCGCGTTGCGTGTGGTGTCACTACAGCGTTAGACTTCAGCCGCAGCCCCGTGGGGGGAGTTTGTGTTGATCTTTTCTGCTCAGTAATCCCTGGCTGTCGAATACCACGCCAGCAATGCACTAGGCGCTGGGACAAGATAAACACCAGGGCTGTGGGTTTGTTTTCACAGGGAGGATGGAGGCAGGGAGCGGGGCACCGACAGCACAGTGCGATCCGTGCGCCCTGGGAACAGGAAGAGACAGCTCTGGGTTCCCAGAATCAGAGCTCAGTCCTGCCCGCTGCGTTGGGACGTGTGTCCCTGGGGAGCTGACATTTAGCTGCAATGCTAGAAGTCAACAGGATCTGCCGGGCAGGCAATGGAGAAAGTGTGTTCCCTGCAGAGACAGCACCACCCCAGAAAGGTGGGGGAGGGCCGAGGGACAGAGGTTACATGAGGAATTTAAGACGAGTCTAGCAATGAGAGTGGTCCCATAACACTCTAACAGAAACTAGAAACCACGCCAGAATGCTCAGCAGCCTGGGGACACTTAGTATAGGGACAGATACCCAGGGGCAGCTCTATAGGTCCTGAGATCTTAGAGCAAGATGCAACTTTTGTACATAAAATGATCAGAAAGCATAAAAGCAGGTGCAAGGACACTAAAAATATTCTTCCAGAAAGCAAGAAAAAAATATACAGCATTTTGGAAACAGTTTCATCCAAAATGGTTAAAATGGAAATAGAGTTAAGATTGTGGGTAGGGGTCATTTTTAATTTTCTTCTTCACAGATTTGGCATTTCCCCAATATTCTGTAATGTATGAATTTTAAAAAACTTGTTAGGCAACATTTCAAGCACACAAAAGCATGTGTGTGGCGCACGGGTCACCAATAAAGCTCTTATTCCTCAAGCCATCTGTCGTCTACCCGCTCACCACACGAAGGGGAACGACTTCTGCAGGTTTCGTCCATACCACGTCCTTGCTTTGGATTTTTATCACAAAGACACACGCAAGCATGCACACACATGTGTGTGTATGTATCTCTAAAGGAAATATATTTAGCTTTCTAAACAGATTTGTTGAGGTATAATTCGTGTACAATAAACTACACGTATTTAAAGCATACACTTGAATAATTTTTGACATGTGTGCACTTGTGACTCATCACCACAGTCAAGACAGTGAACTGCCCATCACCCCCAACAGAGAACGCACAGCTTGCACGTGCGAGCCAGAGCAGAGCAGCTGCAGCCACGCCCGGCCGCTCTCCAAACTGGGCTTAGGGCTCGTGAGGACTCTCCTGTCGTGTGCACTGTAGGTGTCTGCACTGGCAGGACTGGTGGGGTCCTGCTGCTCGTCCCCGGTCCGGGCGCGGGAGACAGGGCTGCAGGGGCCGGGTGCCTCCACGCTGCCCTCCGGGGCTTTCAGTCGCCGCGGGTGCCTCTCCTCTCCCCTGCTGCACTCCGGAGCCCTCCCGTCCACACTGCAGTCCAATCCTAGCAGTGTATGCACTGCCGTGATCCTCTCTCTCCTCGTGGGGACAGGCGCCAGGCATCTCTAGTCGGCCATCGTGCCCTAGTTTTTTCTTTATAGCTTCCGGATATGAATTTTATCAGTTATAAATGTTGAAAATATCTTCTCTCAGTTGGTGACATGTACTTTACTATCTTTTTGATGTCCTTAGATGAACGAAAGCTCTTAAGTTTAACATGGCTAAATGTATTGATCTTCTCTTTTCGATGTGCATGGGTAATGTCTTGTTTAGGAAACCCTTTGCTACCTGGGGGCCACATGCATAAGCCTCTACGATCTCAAAGTTTTGTCTTGTGCACCCCAGTTGTTAACCCATCAGGATGTAACTGTTGTGTGTGGTAAGGAAACGGTCTCTCCTTTACCCAGTCATTTGCTATTTCATCTCTGTCTTAAATTCTGCTTCGATAGAGACATTGTCTGTTTTTGCAGCTCTCTTTTCTGTTTCGTCTATCACCTTCCAATCCCTACATCAGCATGCCCTTGTCAACACCTGTTATCCTTATAATAAGTCTTCACATCTGCTAGAGAAAGCATCCGCCTTTCTCTCCCTCTCCTTCTCCCTCTCCTCCTCCTCTTCCCCTCCTCCTCCTCCTTTTCCTCCTTCTTCTGTGTATTAGCTATTCTTGGACTTCTGCTCTTGCACATTAATTTTTCCAAGTTCCCCTCAAAACTCAAAACCCAGGTGGGATTTTTATTGGAATTGTCTTAAACCTGTAAATCAGTATTGAGAGAATTAACATCTTCATAATATTAAATCTTCCTACCCATGAGTGTCATATATCTATACATTGAATTAAACCTTCTCTAATAGCTTTCCATAAAGTTTTATAATTTTCTTCCTACAAGTGTTGCAAATCTTAGATTTATCTTTAGGTACTTTTCACTGGTTGTTATTGTTTTAACTGGTATGAAATTATGTTGCTTTTTTGTTGTTGTTGCTGCTACCGGTACACAGAAATGCAATTGACTTTGCTGTACTTTTCTTGTTATTCTTAATACTTTGTAGATTCTGTTTCATTTTCTGTGCAAACTCTCATGTCACCTGTGAATAATGACAGTGTTGTTCCTTCTTTTCCAACATTACACCGTTTTCCCCCCACGGGCGCTGGCCAGGACCTTCAGCATAATGTTGAGGCAGTATTGAAAGCACCACGGTCGCACTAGCCCTGACTTTAAAGGTAATGATTGTAACATTTCACCACTAAGAATGATAGTTGCTCTAGATTGTTGACCAACAGCTTTATCAGGTAAAGCAACTGCCTTATATTTCTCATCTGCTAAGTGTTTCTCTTCATTTGATCTGCTGATGTGGTTAATTACGTTCATAGGTTGTCTAATGTTAAACTACTGTTGAAATTCTGTGACGAACCTGACTTGGTCATGATATTATCATTTCTATTAATTGTTGGATTTGGTTTGATAGTGTTTGTTTAGGATTTTTAAATCTAGATTAATGAATAGGAATGGCTTCTAGGTTTTTTCTCTTGTCCTGCCCACAGCTGGTTTTGGAAGTGAGGCCGCCGTGAGTGTGCACAGATCTCCGACGACGGGGAGCAAAGCTAACCGAGGGCCGAGGCTGGGCTGCGAGACCCGTGGCCAGGTGTGCCCAGGGCCTCGTGCCCCTCGGGCTGCTCCCAGACGACGCCTGAGCCTGCCGGACACTCAGGCCATCCATTCCTGAGCAGTTTATCTGACCGCCGACTTGACAACCCTCTCCTAGACTGCCTGGGAGTCCAGTCCCCCACGCGCCTTCTCTCCCTCCCTCCTTCCCTGGTGTCGCTGTCGGACGGTCTCTCCCAGCTCTGTCCCATCTGATATCACAGGTGTCCCCCAGTAAAATCCTTGCACTTTTAATTCTGACTTGGCAATTGCTTCTCATAGGACTCAGTTTAGCACAGGAATAAGATAATGCTGGCCTCATGGGAAAGTGTTAGCAAAGGGTTAAAAAATCTGCTCCCTGCAGCTTGGTGGGCCTTGCCTTCGAAACCATCTAGCTGGTGTTTTCTTGGGGTAAAGCGTGTCACCGCGCATTCACTTTGTTTTAATGGTCATAGTATGATTTAGTCTTCCTACTTCTGGAGCCAATTTTGGTAGTTAGGTTTTTCTAGGAATTAGTTCATTTCATTTAGTTTGCTAATGCATTGGCATAAAGTTGTGTTTCGTTTGCTCTTGGCTTTTTAACCTCTCCCGGATCTGTAACTACTCCCCTTTTTAATTGTTACCATTTATTCCTGCCATCGCTCAGCATTTCTTGGTAAGTCCCATCAGAGATTTGTCTATTGCATTCATCTTCTCAAGAAGCCAACTTTTGGCTTCCCTGATACTTGCTTTTTATCTTTATTTTGTATTTCATTATTTTCTGTTCTTTTCTCCATTTTTTTTTACTTGGGGTATATTCTGGGGTCTTTTTTCTAATTCTCTATTCCATGCTGCCAGAAGTGGAAGTCTTCCTGTACATCATTATTTATGTATGCTCAGAAAAATATAATACACTTAAGAGAGAAAGGGTGAGTTTTTAATTCAATGTATCTGTCATTTATAAAATTTATCATTCTATAATAATTTATCACTTGGAGTTTTAAATCCCTGAAGCATGATTTTTCAGGTTATATACTTTGTAGCTTATATGTCATTGTATTTATACATAATTCTGAGTCTTTCTTGACCATATTTGATCCAGTAATTGTAACAAGTAGCTACCATTCCATTTTATTGAAGGAAAATGTACTTCCCTAATCAGAATTGAGTACAACTTAATTGCTAATCAAGCTAGCTAGTAACCAAGAGAAGATCCTGCAAGTTCTTATTCTATGACAGCAAATGAACTAAAGTAATTTAATAAATGTTTATCTGGAAAAAGATACACATGAGTATATACTTGAGGTTTCTTTGGTTGTTGAAGATTCAAGCTCTTTTGACATGTTAGGACACAATGTTAATTCAGTTGACCCAATAACCTTAAAAACTGGAAAGCAATCAGATGAAATGGACTATTTGTTTTTATTCATTCAGACCAGCTGGGGATAAAAAAAAAAATCTGGTAGTACTTTCTTTAAAATGTGACTTAGAATAACATATCTTCTTTCTTTGACTTATTTTTAAGAAATGAAAGTTCCAGTATTTAGAAGGGAAAGGAATTATCACTTGCATATGTTGCAACGTAGTTGCGTCAATGAGATTAAACAAGATGGCAAGATTTCCGCTAACCTCAGAAACTTTAAAAAAAGCAAGCGTTCACCAACGAAGTTTTAAATGGCCAGCTTCGATTAGCTAAACTAGTAAATATTTGGCAGCTGATTCCGGGATTAAAGCTACAGTAAGATAAACTCCCTTAAGTGTTTGATGTCTTTCGGGGGCCAGGCTACAGCTGTGGGAGAAGGCTGCCATCAGAGTGGGATCCCAGGGAACAGCTACAAGAGTGGAGTTAAAAAAAAAAAAAAAGCAGAGCAAGAAACATAAATACTGCTTGACCTACAGACTTTGGGTGAACCCCAGACTTCCTGGGCACCCTTCGGGAATCAATCTAAATCAAGACAATCCACCTATGGCTACCATACAATCCAAAGTGTGAGCCTTTGTTCTTCTTGAAAAAATGAAGGATATTGTAAGAAAACACCTGGAAGGACCTTCATGGCCAAATCCTATTTATTCAGGTCCTTGGAAGCCCAGAAGAAACACAACGGGGCCGGGTCCCCAAAACATGAGAACCTGCTAGAGACACATGTTGCAGACTCTGGCAACTACCAAGGGTGGATCAATGAGAGTTTTGGTTTTGGAACTGCTACTCTCATTGTTATCCACAGGTCTTATAGGAAAACCTCTGCCGATTGCCACGCACGAGGAAAAAACTACTGGAATCTACAGGGTCAAAGCAAAATAGACGTTTTATTGACATGCGCAGTAGTGTTTATTTGACCAATGCTCATTAAGTGTCCACTATGTGCAAGTACTGCCCTGGGCTTGGGGATACAGCGTAGAACAGGAGAGGCCTGAGGGGGTTTGTTTGCCCCTTTTGACCTTTGCATCAGGTGGAGACACAGCAAGAAGGTGCTACTTACGAGGCAGAGGGCCCTCACCAGGAACCAAATGTGCTGGACCCTTGATCTTGGACTTCCCAGCCTCCAGAACCATGAACTATCCATGTCTTTGTTTATAAATGACCCCGTCTAAGGTAATTTGCGATATGGACTGAGACAGGAGGCAGGGAAAGCCCAGGCCTAGCCATTCGGAGGAAACCAGCTACGGAGGGTCTGGAGGGGACTCCTCGAAAGCTGTGCCTGCGCGTTCCTAATTGTCCTAGTTGGGAAATGAGTTGCCCAAGGTCAGACACTGGCACATCATTATCTCAGCTCAAACACATTTTAAAATAAAGATTTCCTCTGCTCTGGGTACAAGAGAATAAGTGTTCAATGTGAAGAGCACCTGGGGAGAAGCTACCTTGGGAGGACAAAGGGAAACCACCGAAGAAGAGGCCCCTGCTTCTTTCAGATCTGGCTCCAGGGAACTCTGCAGACTTCCACTAGTAGAGTGATTCTTCCTGAAGCTTCCAGAGAGGGGGAGTTGATAAAGGCTAAGTGCCCCTAATTAAATGAAGTCCCATAAATGAATACAATAAGGTTTGTAAACAGAACAACAAAGTGCGTGGTCATGCTGTGGGGCATAGGGGAGTGGACGGGGAAGGAATAAGACAGCCAGGGAGAAGGGTGGGGAGGGAGCAGGGAGAGACGTGAATTCTCTGTACCGGGGCTGCTGCGTCTTCAGCTGCAATCAGTTTCTGAAGCAGTAGAGAGAAGTGGTGAAGAACACGGGTATTGTGAAAATTAGATTTGTTTGTTTGCTAGCCATGCGCCGCACATTTTAAGATTTTGCTATATACGTCAGATTGTCCTTCAGAATGTATTACAAATTAATTCCACCAACACACTGGCAGAGAGTGTGGCCTTTCCACATCCCTATGGCCACACACCTAGCACATGTGCTCTCTGTCTCTCACAAGTAGGAAATAATATCCCATGGCTGTTTTATCTGCATTTCTTTGCTCGGTGAGAGTGAACATGTTTTTATCTTTATTGCTAATTTTCTTGTTCTAAAGCGACTATTTTTATCCTCTGCCCATTTTCCTTTTGGAATATTCCACTTTCCTTGATTTATAGGTAGAGCCTTTTATATATGAAGAATATCAGCCCTTTGGCATTTAATCTTCAAATCATTTCTTGGAGTTGGTCATTGACCCTTTAATTTTCTCTTTGGTATTTTTTGTAGAAATTTTTAAAAATTCTAAGTGGACAAATCTATACTTATTTTCCTTTGTGGTTTCTTAATTGGTATTACGTTTAGAAAGTCTTGCCCTGACCCAAACTGGATAAATGTTGACCTACCTGGTATTCTGGTATGTCAGATGGTTTTACTGTCCACATGTAAATAATTGAAGCAGATGTATTTTGATGTAAATTGGAAGGTGTTGATAGAATACTCCAACTTCTAGGAAATGTTCCAGGATGTCCCCAAGTTCCAGGGGTAACTTTGGTATGATTAAATTAAATGGTCTTTGAAAGCTGGCCTTACCAATAACCTATCTAACAGAGAAAAATAAACTATCAAACAGAAAGTGAGAGGAACTCACAGCACATAATTGCCCCTTCAAAGAGAAAACTCAGAGCATAACTGCCTCCCTTGCTTTGTTTGATTAAACACCTGGGGCTCAACTCCTCTTCAAGCCTAACTCGTTATCTCCAAGAGTTTGTTTCACAGCCTAGAAGAGCCCTGAACAGACCGCAGGGGCGCAAGCTCTCTGCCTCAGTTCCTGCAAGGACTACACTGCAAGTACTCTGATAAAGCTGGCCTCACGGAAAAAAGAAAAAAAAAA
>VBSM01000361.1:101459517-101474734 GCA_008086735.1 Cheirogaleus medius | reverse complement strand
AAAAAAAAAGGTTGTCAGGAACATTTAGGAAAGAAAACTAAAACAATAGGATAACTGAGGAAATGCCAGAGTGAGAAAAGGGAAGACTGCCTTCATGTTACTGCTATAGAAGTATAAAATTCCTTAGTAACTGATGCTTAAGTATCAGGGATTTTGCTGATGTGGGTATATACACACATACAATTAGATACAGGGCAGTCAGTACATACACATGGGCATTATTACTCTCTCCTTCCACTTCCCTCTCTCCCGCTTCTTCCCCTTCTTTCTTTCTCTCCCTCTCTCTTCCCACCCCCGCTTGCATTCACCTGTGCCCAGGCATGGCAGGTCTCTGCACATGACCAGCCATTTTTGCCTTCCACCAAGTGGGTGAGCAGGGTCCTGGAGGTCCCCTGGCCCAGCTCTGGGGAGAGAGGCAAGAGTGCCCTCTCCCTGCTCTAATTCAACTCCATCAATAACCAAGCCGATACAGAACTTGGATTCCCACTTGTCTCATCGTGTCTGTTCCCGATTGTTAAGATCTGGATGCGGAACAGGGGTGAAAATTTAGTACCTTCAAGACTCCAGCAATTATATGTTAAATGTGTAAGAGTTGGTGACCAAATTCATAAGAAAGCAGGAGACTAAGCCAAAATATCTCTCATAATCTATCCTGTAGGATGAATTGTTGGATTCTGGAGTCATAGGGTGTAAATCTCTGTCCCACCTCCTAGGAGTGGCATCTTATCTTTCCCATGAAGCAAGACAGAAGGAGCCAGGAGACGACTGAAGAGCACACACCATCCCTGCCTTCTGTAAACCGGCTGAGGGGCACCATTCCCTTCACTCAGCAAATAGCTACTGTGTTCTCACACTGTACCCACGACTGAGCCTGCTGCCAGGCTGGAAAGAGGAATAATAATGCTCCACGAAGCCTTACCAAACACAGCGAGGGGCAAGTCTTGCCACACCTCCATCAGCCTGAAGACCATGAAGGGGGTGATGATCCCACCCACATCACACAGAGAAGAACACACCATCATTCCAAGGTTCCTGATAAAATACAGAGGACAAAAATAGTTACGTGTCTGTGATTCACTTTTCCAAATGTCAACTGGTCCTAGAGCAGACACAATGCCCACACTTGTGGCTTGCTGTGGGTGTCCAAGGCTCAGCATCCCAGGAGCCATGGGGACTAGCCGACATGGTCCTGAGAGGAGGTGATGGGCTAGAGTGAACGCTGGCATGAGCTGCCCACGCGACTGAAGAGAGCCTGCCTCTTGCTAAGTACACGTCCAAATATTGAGCTCTCAGGTATATAATTCCTGAAGAATTGCTGCAAGCCTGGGGAGGCAGATAACAACAGCATGTGCTACCTGCTCTCCATCTCACCTTTACTTCGCTGCTGTCGCAGGGCCATGACCTTTCCTCACCTGTGAGGAAAGCACAGTGTCTAGGGGTGACTGGCTCTAGTAGGATCTGGGCTCCTCCCAGCCCTAGGACTCTGGGAGTGGGGCAAGCCAGGAGGGAAGTCTTGACTAATCTGCCCCAGCGACTGACTGACCAAGTCATCAGCTCGATGGCCAGCAAGGGCCCCTCAGAGGAGACTCGTGGGAAGAAAGGAAAGGAAGAGGGCTAATTGCAATGAAGGATCTGTCGTTGGAGCTCTCCGTTAAGCTGTAAGTGTCAAGGAATGAGGTTCCATGTGCATGTAACCCAGAGAAAAGATGTGTTGCACAAGGTAACAGGCCTTAAGTATAGGTTCCCAAGAAAAAATGGATTGTAGCTTCTAGCACTGGTACCCTGGGGGCGGGGGGCATCTGCAGTGTTGATGAGGACACTCTGGTGCTGAACTGGGAGTTGTTGAGGAAGACAGGGCTGATTGTTGAGATTCTAACTTAAAGTTTCTTTCCTGCGGCTGAAAGTTTTGGTCTCTGTTGAGAGGAGAATGTTCCCGGGAGAATGAGATTTAAACGTGATCAGTCAATTTTTCCACCTGATGAGTTTCTAGGGATGCTCAGAGCAGGTGTTAAGAGCTGGAAGGGAAAGAACTTCCGCTAGGGAACCAGATATGCACGAAGAGGTAAGGAAGGGTAAACAAGGGGTATTAAGGAAAGCTAGAATGTAGAGAAACCATCTACTTGAAATGACCCTCCTCATCCCTAGGAATATTCATTCTTTGCTCTGAAATCTACTGTCTGATATGAGTATAGCCTCTCTAACTTTCTTTTGATTCATGTTAGTATGGAACGTCCTTTTTCATTCTTTTACTTTTAAACTATCTTTCCCCTTATATTTAAAGTGAATTTCACATAGATGGCATGTAGTAGTTGGGTCTTACTTTTTTGTCCAGTCTGACAATCTCTGCCTTGTCGGAATTTTCTATTTATTAAATGTTTTGTAAAATTCCCCTTTGAAAACATTGTAGATTTCTTCTTTATCATTATTTATGACCTTCCTTGTCATTACATTTTTTCCATAAATTCAATTTTGATCCTTGTCATATTTTTGTTTGCATTTTCCTAATATGCTTTTGTGCCTTCTTTTCTTTTTAATGTTTCTGAGGAAAAGTTGTACTTCAAGTATGCAGCATATTGTTAGGTTTTGCTTTGTAATCAAATCGGGGAGTCTTTTCTTCTTTTTTTCCAGTAGAGGAGTTGAGAAATGTCAGAAATGTTTGACCTTAATTCTATCATTAGCTTTTATGTCTTGCTTTTAATTGCTTCTGGTGTCTTTTATTTTTCAATATGTTGGTTATGTGTATTTTTTCCTGATAATTTGGAATGGTTATATTTTTATTTGAAGGACTACCTTTATAACTTTGTATAATACAATTAATATTCTATTCCTTTAGAAAGTATTAATTTCCTGTGATGAAAAATTATAAAATTAGTATATTTCTACTTCCTCCTCAAACCATTTCCTCCATTCCCTGATTATAGTTGATTATATCATTATTTTTAGCATTTGCCTTTATATTAATATCTTAAAATATACCCATATCACTTAACATAGTTTCCAATGATACACTTTTTTAAGGAAATCAATGTATTACGCCATCTCCAACATTCCCTCTCTCTTCTCTTTTCAATCTTGGTTAGTTATAATATTTCTTTATTGTCAGATTTGTGACATTTACATTCTGTTTTGTAACTATAGCGGCATTCTTTTTAGTCTCAAATTCAATGATTATCACCAATAATTTTGATACATAACTCCATTCATCACTGTGTTCATTGAATTTTTTTTTCTCTAACAGCTTTTTTGGGAAAGGTTCATAGGAAACATAATCTCTGAGTATTTTTAAATGATTGACAATTGCTTTTATATAGGAATGAGAGTTTGGCCTTTCTCCATAGAGAACCAGGCATTCAGAACCTTTGACAGTTTACATTTTGAGTCAGTCTCTTGGGTCCAGTGGCCATGACAATGGAATTGTTTGGCCCGGCTATTTTAGACTCTGGGCTCAGAACTGCCAAATATAGAAAATTTTTTCTTTAATTTGCTTTCACCTCCTTGTACTCAGTCCAAGCAACTTTCTACAAATGAGAGTCTAAGAAGGCATAGACAGGAGAGAGAGAATTGGGGTCACACTCGTGTCTCGGGCTTACCGAAGGGCTCAGAGCCATGCAGGTGTAAGATGAGTCTGGGCAGCTGGGATAGTTCTTAGAAACCGTTAGTATGATGACGAAGGGAGGAGAAATGATTTATACGGAGGAAAAAAGGAGTTTAAGGTAATATGCAAAATTCTAACAAAGGTCAGTTTAAGATAAGGGCAATTTTTAAAATTTAAATAAAGTGGTTACTTTTGTAATTAAAATAACCTTCGTTAAAACTAAGTCTTCTAAGATAGAAGGCAATAAGTACATGCAAAGACACTGAACAATATTAGTGATTATGAAAAAGTAAAGTCACAATAACACTACTACCTCCCAGAACAACTTTCAAAAAGCCAACAATCCCAAACACCAGTGAGGATGTGGAGCGACTGGATCTCTCTAGCATGGCCAGTGGGAAGACAGAATGGTACAGCCACTTTGGAAAACCGTTTGACTTTTCTCATAGAGTTAAAAACACACTTACCATGTGATGCAGCAATCCTACTCCTAAGTTTTTACCCAAGAGAAATGAAAACATGTGTCCACTCAAAGATTTATACCTGAACATTTATAACAGCTGTATCATAATCACTCCAAACTGGAAGCAGCCCAAACATACCTTAAGTGGTAAATGGATAAACCAAGGCTGGGGAAACTTCTCATGTTGGAAGCCTACATTAATTTAGCTGTAATCAAATAAGGCCACATTCAAGAAACTTCAACTAGATATACTGAAAAATATACAGTATTTTGTAAAAATATAACTATGTACTTAATTTCAAAAAATGAAAACTATTTGTTAATTTTAAGGTTAACTAGCCTTTTAAATGACTTTGTTGTATCTGCTTTTTGTTGGAAGGCATTTGATTATTTGGTGGCAGTGTGAAGGTCCACAGTTTCAGTTGATCTTCTACATGAGTGTCAGTCATTTGTGACTTTAAGGGCATCTTGATTTGGGTTAGGTAGGAGAATGTGTAGATTCATAGCAATAAGTGGTTGAAAAGCAAGAAAGCATTTTTTGGGCATGTTGCTGAAGGCAGGGATATTCTACTGCATTTTTCCATATTTCAATTGGATCTTTCTTAGCATCAAACAATGAGTTTAAAATGTCATCTATTGAGAGCTCCATCAATTCCATCTATAGTTCTTTAGGTGCCTTGGTGACTTCAACTAGGTGAGGCTGAAATGCTAACTTTAGTGCAATGTTATGATTCTCAAAGTCAGTGAACCTTTCCTTGTATTTTCCAATTAATAGGTCTATAACAGCTGCTTATTCTTCAAATGATTTTTATATATCATTCTGCTTATCAATGACCTTTGCTAGCTGGGGAAAATGTTCATCCAAAATTTTCTTTTGAAGAGAAGTGTTTTGAAAAAAAGGTAGCTATTTTTTGAAATGCTTGGATTTTTTGCCACAGTCTATATGATAATACATATAGACTTAGTTTTACCTTGCAAAGAAATATTCAAGTCATTTTGATTTGAGATGCTATCACACAGAAATGCTACATTCCTATAGAAATCTTCTTTCAGTAATTCACATTGCTGATTCTGTTCTTCATAAAATTTTGGATCAAAATTTTATCTGTTCTCACAGAGATAAAATTTTGGCTAACACCTCTCCCTGCAATAGCCAACACACTTTGGAATGATACAGCAAATCCACACTGAATATCTCATCATTTAACTTTAGCATGTTACAAAACTGAGGGTACCATATTGCATTTGCATGAATATAGTTAAAATACTTATAACTTGTTGTGAAGTGTCATTTAAAATAGTAGCCTTAGCACAGAGATTTTGCTGATGCAAGATACAATGAAAAGAAATGAGAGCATCTGGATCTGTTAATACTTGTTTTATCTATGCAATAAACCTTTCATGTTTTCCTGTCATGGATGGTGCACCATCTGTACATACACTCACTAAATTTACCAAATTCCATCCAACTTCACAACATTTATCTTGAAAATCATTGAAGATATCTATTCCTTGTGTTCTGTTCACAAGAGTGCCCAAAGTGAGTAACTCATCATAGCAAAGAAAATATTCTGTTATGACCCGAATGAAGTATAAAACCTGTGCCAAGTCAGTAGTATCAGTTGATTCATCCAAGGAGATTGAATAATATATATTTGCCTTTTGAAGTATGGTATGAAGTCGTTCTGGTAAGTTGAAGGCTGATTCATGCTGCCGATCAGTTATGGATCTCCTTGAAAGAAGCAGTTGTTTGTACTTTTAAACCTTATCAGATTCTAAGCATCCTACAACTTTGACAATGCATTCTTTCACAATTTCTACATCACTGAATGGCTTCCCTTTTTTCCTGAGTATATAAGCTACTTTATAAGTTGCTTCAGTGGCATTATTTCCAGGCCTTACTACTGATTGAAAGAATTGTCTTTGGTTTTGCTTTTCATCCTTTAATTTCTGCAATACGACCTTTAGCACCTCTCTCTCTAATTTAAAATATTTGTGGTCCTTACAAGTATCATAATGCTAATGAGCATTGAATTTCTTTATGTTAATATTGTAGTATCACAAAGCAAGCAAATCATCTAATCTTTAGCAGAAACTCAATAATATTGCAATCCTCATTAAAAAATCTATTTTCGGCCTGGTGTGGTGGCTCACGCCTGTAATCCTAGCACTCTGGGAGGCCGAGGTGGGCGGATCGTTTGAGCTCAGGAGTTCGAGACCAGCCTGAGCAAGAGCGAGACCCCATCTCTACTAAAAAAATAGAAAGAAATTAATTGGCCAACTAAAATATAGAAAAAATTAGCCGGGCATGGTGGCACATGCCTGTAGTCCCAGCTACTTGGGAGGCTGAGGCAGAAGGATCACCTGAGCCCAGGAGTTTGAGGTTGCTGTGAGCTACGCTGATGCCACGGCACTCTAGCCAGGGCAACAGAGTGAGACTCTGTCTCAAAAAAAAAAAAAAAAAAAAATCTATTTTCTTCCCTCACAGTTCTCTTGGTCTTCTTTGACATGATGGGCTGTTAGGCAGACAGAATTAAAAAATACTGTCGAACTGTGCAACTATTCACAAATTCCACTTCCAGCAGAAACACAATGCACTGTTGTCAAAAGCTGATAACAGACTGGTGCACTTGACCCCCATAAACTCTCGCCAACCAGCCTCATCCAGTAGTGGTGCCAGTCAGACGGAGGAAGTTAGAACTAAATCATGAGCATAGAGCTGTCAATTTAGCCCTGATGGCTTACTAATTGGAAGGATTATTTCGTAAGCTTATTTTATTTTTTGGTATTTTAAATACCTTCATTAAAAAAATAAAATAGGTCGGGTGTGGTGGCTCACGCCTGTAATCCTAGCACTCTGGGAGGCCGAGGCGGGAGGATCGCTCAAGGTCAGGAGTTCGAGACCAGGCTAAGCGAGACACTGTCTCTACTAAAAATAGAAAGAAATTAATTGGCCAACTAAAAATATATAGAAAAAATGAGCTGGGCATGGTGGCGCATACCTATAGTCCCAGCTACTGGGGAGGCTGAGGCAGGAGGATCACTTGAGCCCAGGAATTTGAGGTTGCTGTGAGCTAGGCTGACGCCACAGCACTCTAGCCTTGGCGACAGAGTGAGACTCTGTCTCAAAAAAAAAATATATATATATAAGATAAACAAAAATGTATTAATAAAAATAAAAGGATTTGTTCTGTAAAATTTGGATTCAGTCAAAAGGCCACACTTAAGGACCTAGAAGACCACATGTGGCCTTAAGGCCACAGGTTCCCCACCCCTGGGATAAATGAACTGAGATACATTCACACACTGGGATGTACTACCAAGCAATAACAAGGAACAAAACGCTGATATATGCAAGAAGGCAGATGAATCACATTACGCTAAGTGAAAGAAGGCAAACACAAAAGGCTACCTGCCATATTATTCCATTTATAAGCCATTCTGGGAAAAAGTAAAACTATAGAGACAGAAATTGGATTAGTGTTTCCAGAGGCTGTAGGTGGGGAGAAAAGGGGATTGACTGCAAAGAGACATGAAAAAACTGTTGGGGGTGATGGAAAGAATCTCTATTTTGATTGTCGTGGTGGCTAACTGACTATATGTTGTCATCACTCATAAAACTACATTTTAGAAACAGTGAATTTTATTCTGCGTAAATTAAACCTCAATAAACCTGACTTGAAAAAAGTAAGTTCTTCAGCACCAAAAGGAAAGCATAAACTGGACTTCATCGAAATCAGAACTTCTGCGCATCGAGGGATACAATCAACAAAATGAAAAGGCAACCCATGGAATGGAAGAAAACGTTTGCACATCACGTTTCTGATAAGGGGCTGATATCCAGACCATATAAAGCAAGCCTACAACTCACCAACAATAAACAAACAAACAAAAACCAATTCAAATATGAGAAAAGGACTTGAGTAGACATTCTCCAAAAAGATAGACAGTGGCCCAAGAGCACGTGAAAAGCTGCCCAATGTCACTCACCACTAGGGAGATCAAACCACGGCGAGCTACCCTGCCCACCCTCTAGGGTGGCGTCTGCCAAACAGCAATGGGGGGTGTCGGGGAGGAGGTGGAGCGATTGAGACCCTCGTGAACTGTTGGTGGAGATGTGGGAAATGGGGCAGCCGCCGTGGAAAACACTACAGCAGTTCTGCAAAACGCTAAACATAGAATCACATTATGATCTTATCATTTCACTTCTGGCAGGTACCCCCAAAGGATTGAAAACCGAGTCTTGAAGAGATATTTGTATACCCGTGTTCATAGCAATACTGTTCACGACAGCCAAATGTGAAAGTAACGCAAGTATCATTGAAAGATGAATGGATAAACACAATGCGGGGTGTGTGTGTGTGTGTGTGTGTGATGGAATATTATTCAGCCTTAAGAAAGAATAAAATTCTGACACATGCTACAACATGCATGAACCTTGAGGAAGTTATGCTAAGTGAAATAAGCCAGTCACACAAAGACAAATACTATATGATTCTGCTGATATGAGGTGGTCAGAGTAACCAAAGTTACAGAGACAGAAAGGAGAAGGCGGTTGCCAGGGGTTGGAGGGTGGGGCGCCTGGAGAGTTGTTTCATGGGTCCAGAGTCTCAGTTCTGCAAGAGGAGGAGACTTCTGGAGACTGGCTGCATGTCAGCGTGAGTGGACTTAACACTACTGAACTGTACACTTAAAAGTGGTTACGATGCTAAATACTATGTGTTTTTTACCACAATTTCTTTCAAAGCTCCTCAGTTTACAGAACAGTAATGTGCCACATTGGGAAAAGCACAGGCTCCGGTCAGAAAGGTGTGGCTGTGGGCCCAGCCCTGCCGCTTTCTAGCCGTGCAACCCTGGCAACGCCTCTCTCCCTTTCCAAACCTCCGCTCCCTCATGTATAAAATGGGATAATCGTGCTCAGGAACAAATTTAAGGGCCAAGCCGAATCGCCGGTCTGGAAATGCTCTGACCATCACTGCACGTGTCAGCTGTGTAAGAAAATGGGACCCAGAGGTGTCAGAGAAGCTGCTGGAGTTGACACAACTAGTTAGCGCTAAGGACAGGGTTAGGACTCCCACCTCCCTGTCCAGTGCTCCCTTCTCCGTGCCAGCTGCCTCCTCTCTTGCACTTGCCCTCTCTACAGAGCACAACCTGCCCCCTCTGTCACTTCACATTCCTGCTATAATTAGGGGTTGACGCCTCTTTGAGGTCCAACCCATCTCTCTGAGCATGAGTTCCTAACAAACGCCACCTGATGTCCGAACCGATCAGCCAACCCTTGGAGCGTCTTGGGGAAATGTTTTGGAAATGTCGGTCCTCGCCGAGCCTGGCTCACCTGACGACCCCTTTTGTGCACTCACCTGATGAAAGTGGGGTACAGCTCGGCGTTCACCAGGCAGACCATCTGGGCTGCAATGGTGACTCCCATTCGGCCAACACAAGCCACTGTGATTTTCAACCAGTGCAGGTCTGGAAGGGACACGAAGAGGGGGTGTCAGTGGGTGGGGGCTCTGTTCCCGAGCTACTTCAAGAATCCCTGGCGGGTTGTGCTTGGACCGCTAGCGCTGCCGGGGCCGGAAAGGTTGCTTTATCTGACCTTTTCACTTTGCGGTCAGTAAACTGAGTCCCGAGAGATTTCTGGATACATTTGAGAAGACTCCATTGTACAGAGGAAAGAACTAGCTTTCTGAATCTCAGCTTGGTTTCCTGAGCTCTAAAATGGGAATAATTATATCCAGCTTATAGGTTGCCATGAGACTTGGAAGTAATGTCTGTCAGATGTCCACTGTCTCCGCAGAATTATGAAATTGGCTTTTTGATTGTTATGAACTGGTGTCCACGGCCCGCACAGTGCCTGGAGCACACAGGCACTCGATGAATGTGGTTCCTTCGGGCACTAGTTCCCAAACTAATGGAACAAATTGCTAATTCTCAATCTAATGTTCGTTTCAACACATTTTTTTTTTTTTTTTTCAGACAGAGTCTCACTCTGTTGCCCGGGCTAGACTGAGTGCCGTGGCGTCAGCCTCGCTCACAGCAACCTCAAACTCCTGGGCTCGAGCAATCCTCCTGCCTCAGCCTCCCGAGTAGCTGGGACTACAGGCATGCGCCACCATGCCCGGCTAATTTTTTCTATATATTTTTAGTTGGCCAATTAATTGCTTTCTATTTATAGTAGAGACGGGGTCTCGCTCTTGCTCAGGCTGGTTTTGAACTCCTGAGCTCCAGCGATCCGCCCGCCTCGGCCTCCCAGAGAGCTAGGATTACAGGCGTGAGCCACCGCGCCCGGCCGTTTCAACACATTTTTAACTGAAACATCTTTCGTAATGGTCTCGGCGACTGAGAATTAGGGCAGCGAGCTTCGTCTCACCCTGGCAGGCTGTGGTAGGGTTCTCGATCACCCGAAGGTCCAGGAGGAGCCCCCCTCCTGGGGGCTGACCAAAGAATTGGGCTTAACCAGAAGGAACCTCAGATCCCCGGTAGCCACTGTCACCTGCTTTACCTGGCTACCCCAACACTAAAATGCAAGTGGCCTTGTGACATGCCAGCTCACTAAAAAGGCCTCATGGACATTGTCATCTTGACCCTTGTCCCTTGTCCCCGGACATTGGCTACATACGGGAGTCTTGATTCATGTCACTCGGCCAGCATGAGGTTCCAAGAGACAGTGGAACTCGCTCACCCATGGGTGCAACACGGCCCCTCGGGCCTCCGGCGGCCCTCGGGCTGGCGGAGCACCACCCTGAGCCTTCAGTGAGGGACCACACCCCTTTAGCTGCTAAAAGACAAAGGGGCCTTTCAGGTGCTCCGGGGGAGCTCCTGCGCACAGGTCTTTGGTCTGGCTGCTGGGGAAGAACCGCAGCCCCGACCGCAGAGAGCTGGCCCTGTGTCCACTCCGTACCACGGAGGCCACTCGTCACACCGGCCAGAGGGACCCACTTAAAACCGGAGTCAGGTCAAGTCAGCCCCCTGCTCAAAGCAGACTCTGGGGATGAAGCCCACGCCTGGCTCTCTCAGGTGGGCTCCACGCCTCCCTCTGCCCACTGCCGGCGGGCTCCGCCCGTTCCAATCCTGGGCATCCCGAGCTGTTCCTCCAATGCCACACTCTCCCCACCCTGAGGTCCTCGCAGGTCCCCTGCCGGGAACACTCTGCCCAGATTGTTACATGGCTCATTCCCACTTCACTTAGGTCTCCCAAGGCCTCCCTGCCCACTGGAGAAAGAATGAACACCCATCACTCCAGAGCCTTCTCTTTTTCCTCCTAGGTCAGCTCCATGGGGCAGGAACTTTCTCGCATTGCTCGCCCCCTGCCCCCCGAGATCCTAGGACCTAGAGGCCTGCCGGCCACGCAGAAAGCCTCAGGGTGTTTCCTGGAGGGGGGGCGAATGACTCTCAGGCAATGTGTAGGACGAAGGCAGGGGCAGTGGAGAGCTCGGGTGCCAGGAGGACAGTCCTGGGGAGGGGACGATGCCTGAACTCTGCCAGAGCAGGATTGGACAGACTCAGCCCTCAGTCACGCTCTTGCTCGGTACTCACTGCTGTTGCTTTTTAAAAGCCTGCCCCTTTGTCACGCCTTACCCAGGACTCCAGACATAGGGAGACGGGGAGAAAATGGGGAACATCTGTTTCAGATCAACTCTGCCTCTTGTCCTGTGGTCTCTGCTCTTTCCCCGTGAAAGGAAGGAGAAGAAAACTGACCTTTCTTTCCCACCTTTTTATACGTCCAGTCTGATCTACACAGCCTGGGTCTTGAGAGTACATATTCTGTGGGACACTTTCCCGGGTGCCCTGCCCGAGAGCCCGCCACGTGACCATCGAACCAAAGTGCACCGGCGGGAAGAACTGAGAAGACAGCAAATCTGCCTCTGTGTGTATTTAACATTTCCAGAAGCAACGAACGTGAAAGGCAATTTACGTACTCAGATTAACACTGGCTAAAGTGAATCTGTAGCTTGGTCTATCTTGGATCGTGGGAGCTACAGGTGGAAGGACACATCCACCAGAATGGCCACCGTTAAAAAGACTGGCAATAGCAAGTGTTGGTGGCGGTGTGGGACGACTGGAACGCTCCTGCGATACTGGGGGACGGGAAATGCTCACTCTAGCTGCTTTGGAAGGCCGTCCGGCAGCGTCCACTGCAGCGACACATGTGCCTCCCTCGGACCCAGCAAATGCGCTCTGGACCTGTACCCACGGGAGACGAGGGCATCTGCCCACCAGAAGGACGCGTACAAGGATGTCTTTGATCCCAGTGAGTGGCAAACGCTGGAAACAACACAAGTGACACTCAACAGTGGGATGGTTACGTAGTGTAATATTCATACGATGGAATGCTGCACGATAATTTTTAAAAAGTGCAAACTGCACTCTCGTGTGAAAGCGTGGATGAATCTCACAGGTACAAGGAGGAGTGAATGAAGGGAGACCAAAAAAAGTGCATTTGGTGTGGTTCTATTCATCTGAAGTTCAAGGACAGTCAAAACTAAGGTGTGGAGAAAGAGGTCAGAATCGTGGTGATGGGGGCGAGGGCCGGAGCAGGGCGTGTGGACTGTGAAGGAGCAAAGAGACCCTTCTGAGGTGCTGGGGGTGTCCTGTGTCTGTGTCTAGGGTCACGCTGCCGGTGTACACACATGTCAAAATTTATTGAGGTGTACACTTATAATTTTCTCATCACGTATATGCTACAGAACACCTCAATTTAAAGTGTTTTTTAAAAAATTGTAGACGAAGGCAACACTTTGCCTTTGTTCTTGTTCCAGAGGCTTATCAAAAAGTCACAACACTATTCCCATAATTCGATTTCTCGGAAAATGATGAAAATGGCCAACTCACCGTGTGAGATAAAAACCATGATGAGGCAAGCTGCCCCTGCCACCAGATTTGACACGGCCAAGGGGTAGCGGCGGCCGATGCGGTCAGTGGTGACGAAGATGATAAAGGCCGCGGGGAACTCGACCAGAGCAGAGTAAAAGAAATCCAGGTGCAGGCTCCCGCTAGTGGCGCCCATGTGCATGATGAGGCCCTGGTAGAGCACGGAGCCGCTGAACCTGCGCGAGGAGGAGGGTCCGAGTCAAAGGCCAGCTCTGCGGAAGGGGAGTGACGAAGACGCCCCCCGCCAGCCAGAGAGAAGTGCGTGTCACTGGATTTAGACTGTCCTGGAGCGACAGGAGGAGGGGGTACAAATCAGGAAGGGTGTCCTAGAAGGGCCCTTGATGAGAAACTTCCTTCATGGCAGATGTGAGAGTGGCTTCCAGGATACACCCCCATGTCTCCCAGAGACTGCAGATGGCCATCGCTACTACTCACTGCACACTTGGACACGCCCGGCCCTGTGCCATGTTCTGCACATGCGCACGCTCATCTAGCCCTCCCACAGACCTACAGGAGGTCGGGGGGAGAAGGCAGTAAGCAAGAGAGAAGCTTCCACTGTCAGACTGCTTGGTGAGCTGCGTGACCTTGAGGAAGTTAACTAACCTCTCTGGGCCTCAGTTCCCTCATCTGTAAATGGGCTAATAACAATGCCCACCATATTGGTTCGTCTTGAGACTCACTGAGTTAGTGGACAAAAGTGCCAGCTATAGTTCCCAGCATGTAGTATGTGCTCACTAAAGATGAGCTTTTATTGTTGTCATCCTCATCATCATCCTCATCCTGCCAAGGTCAAGGACCTGGGGCACCACAGAGCAGAGACGCTGGCCGAGTCGTTCTAAGTGCACAGCACGCTGCCTCCCCTATCTCGCCCTGTCTCAGGTGGGCACCCCACCCGCCTGGCCCCCCACCCGCGTCTGGGGGAAATACGGCAACACTACAGAACGCCGAGGCCTCGCTGAGTCGCTCTCACACGAGCCAAAATTTAGAGTGTCCCACGTATCACTTTTGGGGAAACAATATTACTTTGGAAGTTCAAAATCTTTCATGATCATATTGGTGTTTACATTGTGAGAAGCGATTTTGTTTGATAACAAATTACTCTTATCCCAGCCTGCAAGCTGCCCGTCAGCTCCAAAGCAGATATCACCACGGATGTTTCTAATGTATAGACCTCTTGTTCTGTAAAACTTTGCGCGGAGAAGCGCTGGCATGCTTTTGTTTCTGATCCTAAAGTATTCCTCACTGGCCAGAGCGGTCAAGAGAACAGGAAGGAAGGCGCCTGCCCGAGCCCCCGTCCCCAGCCAGGGCATTCAGCCAGGGCTGACAGAGACACTGAGGAAGAGAAGTACCGGATGGATTTTCCAGGCCACAGACCAGCACACAAGCGTGCAGGGCTGCCACCTCTGGGCAGAGCCCCTGCATTGCATGTGTCTCTTTAACAAAAACAACTTGTTACTGTTTCCGGTACGGATGCCGGACCCTGTTCTAAGTGCTTTTCACAGATTAGCTCACTAATTCTCCCAGCATGCCTCGGAGATAGGTACTGTTATTACTCCTGTTGCTGATGAGGAAACTGAGTCACAGAGAGATTGAGGCACTTTTGAAGGTCACCCAGCCAGGAGGTGGGGGCCAGCCCTCAGCGGCGGGCGGTGGGGAAACCGCAGGGCGGTGGGAGAAGGTGGCCAGGGCCGGACCTCGTTCAGGCCTTGTGGGCCACCAGAAGGAGTGTGGCTTTGTCCGCCGTGGGTTAGGAAGCCCGTGGGGGCCTGAGCTGGGGAGAGACAGGTCTGCCCAGCTTCAGGGCTCCTCTTGCGGCTTTGTGGAGTGTCACCTGAGGGTGGGGGGAAGCCACAGGCCCCCAGCAGGCACCTGCAGGGAGACGCTACTCAGAGGCTCCAGCCAGGGCTCCGAGCACACGCGGCGGATCCTGGAGACGCCGTCCAGACAGAGCTGAGGGATGTGCGGAAGGACTGGGCTGGGGGTTAGAGTGCAGAGGAGGCGGGACACCACCTTGGGGGTGCGTCGGGCTTGGAGGGGAACCCGAGCAGTGTGCAGAGCAAGCTACCATTTCCCTCTGAGGTGGTCCCAGCCTCTACCCTGAGGGTGGCGCGGAACGGGATACTGAGCATCTGCGGAGATCTGCTGGGCACGGGCGCTGTCTGCAAAGGCTCACGGGCCCAGCGTTCAGACAGGCGGGGACCTCAGGGGCAAACACAGGGACGGGGGCGGGGGGCGGGGGGTGAGTCAGGACAGGGCACAGGGAGCCTGGTGACCAAAGAGCTTGGTGG
>VBSM01000361.1:101405764-101459417 GCA_008086735.1 Cheirogaleus medius | reverse complement strand
AAAAAAAAAAAAAGAATACAGTGTATAATACCTATGACATACAAAATATGTGTCAGTCAATTTTCTGTTATCAGTAAGGCTTCCAGTGAGCAGCAGGCTATCAGTAGCTAAGCCTTTGCAGAGTCAAAGTTACACGTGGATTCTCAGCTGGGTGGGGAAGGGGGCTGGCGCCCGCAGCCCCACGTCGTTCCAGGGTCGACTGTATTCCTAAGACCCTGTGTCACTGTCATCATGTATTAAATAAAGAGGTTGTTGCCAAGTGCTTTGTCATCGACACTTGGCTATCAAAGGACAAAATGTCTTTGGTAAAGGGAGCAAGAACAGATGAACCTTCTCAAAAGAGACACGGCCGCTAGGTAAGTTTTCTAAAAAGAAATACAGCCAGGTAATTTTCCCAAAACAGGAATGTAGCAAAAGAAATACAATCTGTTTTCCAGAATTGGTCAGAGATCCTTCATCATATTATTAGATATTTAATTAAATAAATTGCACTAGTAATTACGTACATGCCGTTGTCACTGTTGGAGCTGTGACCCCTCGAATAGAGGGGAGCAGAGACAGTGGGGGCGTCTCAGGGGCAGCTGGCAGTGCAGCATCTTGTGGGGTGGGGAGAGACCTAGGGTCCCATGTGCCAAGAGCCGGGGCAGGGGAGGGACCCAGGGGGGAAGACGGGCGTGGGCTGCCAGGGAAGGGCTTGCTGTGTCTGGGGCTTTGGAGAAGGCAGATGCTCTCTGTGGTTATGGGCCTTTGAGGAAGAAAAGCAGGTGGAAGGGGCGTGGGGGAGCCCCACCTTCCCTGGCACAGAGAACAGGGTGACGCTGGCACATGCCTGAGCATGTGTGAGGCTCTCTTTAGAGCTGAGAGAGGCAGGAAGAAGGCGACACTCCACGGAGACCAGAGGATGGAGGGCGAGGGCCCGGGGCCTCTCGCTCCCTGCCCGTCCCCGGCGCAGCCCCTGCTGGGTGGTGTTGGGCAACACGTCCCTCCTCCCTCCTCCCCGGCCCTGCCTTTCCACACTGCTCTATTTGCTTCGGATTCAGGGCTCCACCTAACCAGGGGGTGATGGCAGCCAGTCTCTTAGCAGCTGCGGGCCTCAGTTTCCCCATCTGAAATAGCGCATGGCCCTGTTCTCCTGCCACACTCGGGCGGCTGCTGTGAGCATCAAAGGTGACTGGTCACGTGAAAGCTGTGTTGCTCAATATTATAACAAACCCTTTCATTTTAAAAACTGAGCTCCCCCAAATCTCTGACGTTGCCGGTTTGAGCCATGGCCCTGCCCCCACTCTGGGGCCAGACACCCAGAGCCTCAGGGGTCTCTGAACGCAGCCAGCCTGGGTGCCACCTGACTGGGGCTTGGCTCCTCAGCGTGAGCACTTTTACCCTGAAATGTAGGTAAAGCCCTGCAGTAACACCTGATTTTCAGAAACGAGTGCGTTAACTCCTGAGAACTGTCTTCTGCACGGATTCAACGCCTGCTCCTGTGGGTGGTTCGGCCGTGACAAGCTTCTGCTCAGTGTCACTCTCATTCTCTCCACCAATCCCAGTATTTATTTTCTCTGCAATCTAGCTCAAAACACACCTTCTCCATGGAGATTATCCCAGGTATAATTCACGCAAGCTGTCATTGTTTAGCCCGTGGTTCTGGGCCGTCCCGCCTGCCCTGAGCTCTGCTGTCCCAGCGTGCAGGGCCAGATCTTTCCTGCGGCTTATCTGGCTGCCCCAGGGTCTGTAATTCCAACTGCCCAACTGTCTCTTGTCGCCTGCACCCAGGTCGCTGAGACAACTTTCTGTGTCTGCCGTGGGAGGAGATTTCGCTGAACTCAGGCAAGGGGGTATGGAATCGTTACCCCTGGGCCTTGGCTTATTCCCTGCTTGGCCATTTGGCCATTGTTTTTTTGGTTTTCTTTCTAATGTCTGCAAGTCAGTGTCTCTGCAAGGCATTCCTGCCGCCCTCCCCGAGTGCCACCTTGCCCTAGGACCTCGAGTGGAGCAGACACGTCTCACCTTCCACACCCACCCAGGAGAGTTACCTCTGCCCCTGCCCCTGCAAGGCTGTGAACCTGCTGACCTCCTCTGCTCCCAAACTCAAGCCTCCCCACCGCACCCTGACACACCCATGCACACCTGGGGGGAGGCGGGGCTGCACGAAAGGTGGGGGTGGAAGGGCTGTCCCAGGCCCCTAGGCTGCTCTTGCTGGGATCTCACCAGGGCCGGGGGACTCTTTCTGGCACGGTATACAGCAACAGGGCAATGTTCACCAGCTCGCCCCATCACAGGACCCCCCAGGGTCCTTGTTAAAATACAGATTCCCAGGGGATTCTGCCTCAGCAGGTCAAGAATAGGAATCAGGGCACCCAAGGATCACGCAAGTTTGGGAAACAGAGACGTGGCCAGCTCTGTCTCACACTGGCCAGAGACCTCTTTCTCAGCGTTCGTGGCTGATGGAAGATGATGGCTCCCCGGCCTGGTGCGGGGCTGTGGCCAAAGCTGTGGCTGATGGAACAAAAGTTCTTGATGGGGGAGTCAGAAGTCAGGGGGCGTCCATGTTCCTTCCCCAAGGGACCTCGTGACCTAGCCTCGAAGCCTTGGGGTGGGAGCTAAACTTGGTGTTCAAACAAGTCAGCGCACCCTCCTTCCTTAAGCAAATTCCAATGTCCAAGGCAAGGCTGAGTTAAAAATTAGCTCTGCAGCAATGAATAACTAAGCTTAATTATATAATGATCTAAGTAATGATCTTCAGTTTAGGAGGAGGAGCTGGGAGGCAACGGGAAGGGGGGATTGAAGTGGGAGGCAATTGCCACCTGCCGCCCTCCTGCCTGCCCACCCAGGCAGCCGATCACCCTTGAGTTCCTGCAGTTGAAGCCGCCCGCTGCCCTGCACCTCGACACAGCCCGGAACCAACTCTCTCCTGAAACCTCTTCCAGGTCGCTTTCAGTGAGATTGCCAGGATTCCTGCGATCCTCACCAAGGCTCTGCAGCTTGGGGTCATTCAAAGCCCCTCCTTAGCTGTCACAGACAGCCACGCCATCCTAAGATGCTCTTGGGCCCTTTGAGTCTGTCCCCGATTCCCGCTGCCACCCACCGAGGTCCCCTTGCCCGAGTCCTCAACCTGCCCACACGACTGCCTCTCCCAGGCTTCCAGCCAGCCTGGCTTTCAGTAGCTCTGTCCGCCCCCCAGACCGAAGCCCCCAGCCAAACTGGGTGCGCCTTCTCCCCAGCCCAAGCAATGTCTGCAACTTTTCCATCGTTTCTTCCGTCCATTCCCACGACGGACGTGTTGTTGACGTTCCTCACCAGGGCTCTTTCCTTGGCCTGCTCACGCGTCTCCCCACCTCTCGTGAAGCCTCCCGTCCCCCCGCCACCCTGCTTCCCGCCCAATCACGAGGTCCGGCTGGGAGCATCTCGTTCCTCTGCCCAAATAAGACCAAAGTCTCTATCAGAGTTAGCAAATAAAAATAGAGTGCCCAGTTAAATCTGAGTTTCAGATAAACAACAGGTTTTTTTAGCATATGTTCCATGCACTATTTGTATTCCCAGTCATAGTCATCGGTATCAAATAGGATCCAATAACGAGGACATAATTACCCTATAAAATTGTACTGTCTGAAATTCAAGCATAACTGGGCATCTTGTATTTATCTGGCAATTCTATATAGGGACTCTGTGTCCCGGCCCCAAAGCGAGATACCATCGGCATCTCCCGTGACTCCTACAGGACCCTGGATTCCAATCAGCTTAACAGCTCATTGCTCCCTGAACTCATGGCTCCTCTCCCTGGAAGCTCAGCTCAAGCTCTCCCCCTGGCCTGGGATCGACTTCCCCTCCCTCCTGCTTCCTTCCCTTGCTGGTCAAAATACCACCTGAGGCTCAGCACCAATGCCACCTCCTCCAGGAAGATGCCCAGGATCAGCTCACCAGCTGAGCCCTCTCCCCCTGTAGAGCCCACCGGTCCCTCTGTGCCCTGCTCACAGCACTCACCACACCTAGGGCTGGCATTCAATGGACGCTGGCCTCACGCTCGCTACCCCCCAATCCCCGTGAGACTGCAGGTGCCTTGAGGGACCCCACAGCCTCCTTCCCTCCCTACCTCCCTCCCTCACTGCATCACGCCCCGCACTGGACAGAGGGAAGCTCAGAACACAGTCGCTGAATGCCCAGGTGGGTGAGTGGATGGATGAATGACCGCGCCTGATCCTTCCAAAGCAGAGTGTGCCTCAGTCCCAGGGAACGGACACATCCCCTTCCTGCCTTGCTTTCAGGAATATTCACCTGTCCAGCAGGAGTGTCGTGGGACAGCTGAATATCCCTGGAAGGTGAGTCTCACCATAAAGCAAGTTGCACTGGCACCTGCTGTGCCCAGGTGAGCAGGCAGAGCGCTGACTGGGCCAGGAGGGAGAGGGGACCCTGGGCTTTCCTCCAGAAACGGCCCTAGACGTGTCCCCACTGCAACCACTAAGGAAAGGGAAGAGAGGATGACAGGAGACCCAAGAAGCCCTGTGAGCCTGGGGACTGTCTGCAGTGGTGGTGGGCCGCTGGGAAGGATGGGGGCGGGGAGCCCAGTGACCTGGCATTTCAGGTAAGTGGCGCCACGCCAAGCCCGGGCCACTGCTGGCAGAGCCTCTGAGCAGGCGCTGGCCTGTGGCTTCTCAGACTGACCAGGTGCCCACGCGGGTCACAGTGCAATGCTTTCACAACGGTCCGTGATGGAAAAATCCCTGGCGGCAGTTCCTGCTAAAAGAGTCTCGAAGCCAAATGCTCTAATAACCAATCAAACTTCCCAAGCCAGGCTCCTCTGATGCCATCGCCCTGTGCCCCAGGCTGAATGGGACCACGTGGAGTGTGAGGCTGCGCAGTCCCCAGCTGAGCTTCACAAGCCTTTGAGGCAGTCATCATCGTCCCCGGTCTGCCTGGGACGGGGGTGCTCAGAGAGCCAGAGCGGCTCACCCCGTGACGCTCAGCCAGGGAGGGGCGAGGCTGGGACCCAGGCAGTCCGACTCCAAAGCCAGGGCGATTCCCAGCACCCCTGTTCAGGTCACTCGGCATCACCCTTGAGTGAAGGGTGGGGCCCCACGACTCTAACTGCGGGGCTTGAGTTCAGTGTGCTCCGGGAGCACCTGGGGGCAGGAGGAGAGGACCCCGGTCTCCCCTCAGACCCGTGTCCACGCAGACCCACTCCCGGCTGCATGGGCTGGGCCTCAGGGCCTCGGCGCCCTCCGCAGACACCCCGGGTTTGTGGAGGATCAAACCAGAGAAGAATGCAGGGCGCCAGGACCGAGCCAGACCCCGCCGAGTGCATGACAGGCGCCACCTCTGCTCCCTCCTTCCCGACGCGAAACAGAACCGCGTGGGACGTGCTTTCTACTCCCCCTGCCCCGAACCCCCACGTCACCCCAAATGCGGAGCCCGCTCTCACCTCGGTGACGATGGAGGAGCCGGGCGTGTCGTACACCCAGCCGTGCTCACAGGCGCCCAGCGGCGGGCGGCTCCCGTTGGCGGCCAGGCCGGCCAGGGGGTCCACGCAGCCCAGGGCGCTCTGGTTCCAGTCCACCTCGTAGCGCCTGCACTGGCGCGGAAAGGCCTCGCCCGCGGCGCCCGGGCCCGGCACCGTGTAGTTCAGCTCCTCTGCCCGGCTCCAGCCGCAGCGCCGGCTCAGCTCGGCCACCCCGGGGCTGCGGCAGTGGTGGTCGGGGGTGAAGCCCAGGAAGACGATGCCCACGAAGATGGGCGCGAAGGCGGCCGAGAGCAGGCATAGCGTCAGGAAGGCTTGCTTCTGGAACCAGCCGAACTCCCCGACCTGCTTCAGAGCCTCGTCCACGGTGGGCATGGTGGGTCGGCACCCTCGCCACCCGGGCCGGGCCTGCTCTGGCTGCAGTGGATGGGTGCAACGTCTCTCTTAGAGATCTTTGAAAAGGGGTGTTTTGAAATCAAGGGGCTGTCCAAACGTGATAAGCCTGGAAGGCAACCAAGTAGAAATAATCTTTTGCCCCGCAGCGCGGTCTTGGAGCAGGGGTGGCGTGCGCAAGGCTGCCTGGCCAAGCTCTTTGCTTTGCCAGGGAAGCTCGTCGGCAAGGCTCAGACCCTGGGCAAACCAGAGTCCACCGTGGAGCGAGGCAGAGAGCCAGACAGCACACCGCGCAACCCCCCAGTCTCTTCGGGCCCCTCTGAGAGATCACCTACTAAAGAGCTTCTCAGAACCCAGACAAATCAAAGACAGCAAATGGGCTGCCCCCACAGCCCACACTCCTGTCCCCAGCGTCAGCCCTGGGTCCCACCCGCAGCCCAGTTCCCTGGCCCATCTCTGCTGAGCCACGGAGGGTGACAGTGTGTTTGTTCTCCAGGCCCCAGTGCCATCTGTCTCTGAGGGATTTAAGGCCAGAGACCGGTGGGAAAGGGAGCCGTGGACAACCAAGGCCGGAGCTCTGGAGCCCCGCAGCCGGCCAGCCACGCCGCGGCGAACCTCGGCAATGCGCACAGCGCCCTCCGTCGGGGGCACCGGCTCAGGGCTGAGCGTGTGTGACCCAGGGCATTCCTGCAGCAGCCTTCGGGGAGGATGCCACTGTCCCCACTCCACAGCGGGAAGACAGAGGCCTAGGGAAGGAAAAGCAGCTGTGGAAGTTTGCACTGTTACTGGACTTGAACTTCGTCCTGCTCTGAAGCAAGATCTCTGGATTTATCGAGCTGCCCTTTCCTGACCCGGGGATTCCCCCCCCCCTCCCCCGGCAGCTCATCTATTGGTTCCTTTGTTCATTCGGCAAATATCTGCTGAGTCCCTACACACTTCAAGCTGTGTGCTGGGCTCTGGGACATATAGACGGGACAGTCCCCAGCTCCAAGCTCTGTCCAGTGGGGAGATGGATTCAGAAAGGGACAATCACCCAGGCTGTGACAGCAGTGAGCACAGGGAACCAGGGGTCCCCCAAATTAGACCCCCAGCACAACGTGCACCTTACAAGGTGAAGGGAGCAGCAGGTGAGGAGGAAGACGAGAGGGCAGTGCAGACCGACAGCCGGACGGCCCCCAGGCCAGGGCCTCTCGGCTGAATGCGTCAGGACCTGTGACTTGCTTGTGACCGATGGAAACAGCAAAGGTCGTGGATGACACTCCCATGTTTATGTCATGGAAGACTGTAATGCCTGCCTTGCTGGGAGTCTCCCTCCCTTGCTGGCTTTGATGGAGCTGGTGGCCCCGTGGGGGAGGCCCACAGGGCAGGGAGCTGGGGCACCTCTGGTTGACAGCCAGCCGGAAACCGAGACCCTCAGTCCCACAACTGCAGGCACTGAATCTCGCCAATGGCACGCCAGCTCAGGAGTGCACCTTTCTCCAGGCAAGCCCCGTGATGAGTCCAGCTCGCTGCAAACACCCTCCCGGCCACAGAACCAGGAGACCAGGCGTGTGTGTGCTGGACGCAGCTCAGTGTGTGGCGATGTGCTTACGCTGCAGCAGACAGGAAGGCCTCGGGCCCCTGGGAGTCCCAGAGCACACTCGAGGCCTGCAGGGGTGAGCCTGGTGCTGCTGCGTGTTTGTGCTGCAGCCCACTGTGCAGGGGCTGGGCCGGGTGACGCGCTCCCCGTGTGCCCAGCCGCCCAATGGCAGCTCCCTCGGGACTGAGGCCCCTCCATGGCCCTCCACAGAGCACCCCGCGCTCCCCAGCAACCCGCTCTGCTGCTCAGCCCTGGTCAGCCAGGCTTTCCAGAACCTCCAGGGACTCCAGTGGGTGCCAGCACCTCCCCTGGGCAGGCCCCCCACTGCCTGGTTGTGACACAGCCTGAGATCCCAGGGAAATGGGGCCCGGGAGCGGCCTCCGCACAGGTGCAAAGCCCCCGTGTGCTCCAGCCCAGAGTTGTCAACGGAAGGCACCGCAGGGCACCCAGGTAGAAAGCAGCCCGCCCTGTGCCAAGCGTCAGCCCCAGGTGGGGCTGTGACACCAGGGAGCAGGTTAGCAGGCGCCCAGGGTGCCTGGTGTCCCCTTCGCTGCCGAGATCCTCACCTCCCTGCCCCGTGGGCAGTGGCAGCTGGAGCCCCGGGCCCCGTGGCCCATGGGCTGGGTGGTCAAAAGCATGTCCCACTGTAGCGGGCTGCAGCTCCCAAATCCCCTCCTATGGGTTTTCTCCTCTGGAGATGCTCAGTTGCTGCCCAGGAGGGTGCAAGGGGGCTGCTGCCCAGGGGACGGAGTGAGGCCCGGAAGCGGGGGGAGGGAGAGGACCAGAGCAAGGCCCTCCCCAGAGCAAGGCCGTGGAGCACACGCAGAGCTGCCCACTCCCCCGACTCGGGAAGCAGCGGAGTGCAAAGGTCCTGCTTCCACACGCTTCGGAGAAACCAGGGCCCCTCCAGCCCCACCTCCCAGGTGGCCCAGCCAGGCCCCCTGCTCCCTTGCTCCATGGAGAAAAGCAGCCTCCCCCTTCCCAGCTGCTCGGGGCTCAGACCCTCTCTCTCTTCTTAGACTAGGGGGCCCCACTCACCCCTCAGCCTCCCCGTCCTCCGTCTCCCAGCCCCACAGCTCAGACCCACGAGGCCTGGCTGGACACCCCGGCAATCAAAACTGCACAGTGGCCGCTGCCACCATCCTATTAATAGCTGAGCCTCTGGGATGGTGGAGCAGACTCCTCGCTGAACCACTCGTGAGCCCACAGAGCCTGTGAGTCCCACACATTGCAGATGAGAAACCACGGCCCGAGGGAGTGGGTCACCTGCCCAAAGTCACGCAGCTGGCTCCAGGTGAGTCTCAATACATCCTTTCACCCAAAGCCTGCTGCCAGTCACCAGTTTCCAAACCTCCCTGTGCTGCAACCCAACTCACCAAACCTTGAACCAGATGCAAATTCCAGTGGCCATCTCTCTCTGCTCCAGGCTCAGGACCTCCCGGGACACCAGGTGGATACAGGGGCAGGAGCTGGTATGGGGTGGGGTGGGGGAGCTTGCCTGGAAACACAGAAGGAAAGAGCCGGGCTCGGCAGCAAGCCCAGATTTGCACGGGAAGTGTTGGCCACCATGGTGCTGTCCAGGGATTCCAGGTGACGTTCCCAGTGAAGTAGCTGTCAGGCCTGTGACAACAAGGCTGTGAGAACATCAGCCATGGTTCCGCAAGTCGGTCACTGGGGACTGAGCCTGCCAACCCCTGGGGACCCTGGGTGTGAGGGGACAGCGGCCTGCTCTGGCCACTGGGCACCCTCCGTGCCTCTCGCCTCTCCGGGCTGTGCTCAGGGCCCTGTCGCCTGCCCAAGGCTTCCTCAGTGGGCCCCTGGGGTGGCTGTTTACCCCTCTGTGCCTGCCGGGAGGGGACCCCTGGGGTCCCGGAAGCTGGAACAGATTCTCCCTCACAGCCTTCCAGGACCCAGCCCCGCCGACTCCTCAGTCTTGGACTTCCAGCCTCCACTGCTAGGAGGTGGCAGTTGAGGTGCTTTGTCCCTGCACCCCCTGCAAACAAGTCCAGAGAGGAAAGGCCCAGGCCTGCCGGGAGCGCACAGCCTCCCGGACGCACACGGGCCTGCAGGGCCCCCAGTCTAGGCTGCCTCTACCTCGTCCCTTCACCGAGCCCTTCCTGGGATTTGCTGAAATGTGATGCAGAAAATCCACTCATTCTCTTATCCGGTCGTGCGCTCCGCAAGATGGTCCTGGAAGTCTGCTTTAGGCCACGACGCAGACATCCGTGATCGGAAGAGAAACACGACCATCCCTTCTCTCGTGGAGCTTTGTACGAGAGGAAAATGTACTATTCTACGTTCTCAGCTGGGGACCCTGTAAAAAAAGACAGGATAGCGAGAAAAACAGAAGTCTACCAGCATTTGCACCTCGCATTTACAAGGGAGAGACGCAGGGAAGAGCAACTCCAAGATGGGGGCTCGGAGCCCCGCTGGTGTGGCATCTTCAACAGAGAGTCCTCTGCAGGGAAGCGGCGGGACAGGCGGGGGAAGGGCTCCCTGCCATGGGAAGGCACACGCAGCACACGCAGCACACGCAGCACGTGGAGAACTAAAGGCGGACGAAGGCCGGGCAGCGCTTTGTCACGCTGATGCCTCTGGCGCCATCTCCAGGCTGAGAAGGTCTGGACTTGTCTGTCCATGAACTCTTGTCCTTCCTGGTGGGTGGCAGGCGGCACCGGCGAAAGCGCATGTCCTGCTCTTGGGCAGACGGGAGGACAGGCAGCTCTCCTCACGTCTGCTTCCGCTCAGAACGATCCTCACCCCACAGGGCCACGGCTCGGGGCGGCCGTGCTGGTCTCCTTCCGCGCCTGCTGACGGAGGTGACGCAGAGTCCCACAGGCTCCCAGGGGCACAGCCGCGGGGTGACACCCAGCGCCAGTGAGCACTGGCTGTGTGGCTGGAGACGGGAAGGTCTCTGGGGGTGTCTGTGTCCGTCTGCTCAGGCTGCCGTAGACTGGGGGGGTTTCGACAACAGAAAGTCACTTTCTCACCGTTCTGGAGGCTGGAAGTGTCAGATCAAGGTGTCAGCAGGCTTGGCGTCGCCTGAGGCCTGTCTCCTGGGCTTGTGGAGGGCACCGACCGGCTGTGCCCTCGCATGGTCCTCCCTCTGTGTGTGTCTGGGTCCTAATTTCCTCTCCGGGTACGGACACCCTGATCACATTGCACTGGGACCCACCCATGTGACCTCATTTTACCTTAATTGCCTCTTTGAAGACCCTGTCTCCAGATGGTCACATTCCGAGGCACTGCGGGTTGGGACTTCAACATGTGAATTTTGGGGAGCACAGCCAAGCCACGGCGATCTCTACACCCCGCCACGCACAGGTGGGAGGGAAACTGAGGGAATGTGTCAGAAGCACCAATTTAACAGCTCCAGTTTTCAGCGGTGCCAATGCCAAGCTTGACTTCTGAAAGAATTTGACCCAAAAGAGAGAGAACGCTGTCGGGGAGCAGGGATGGCAGGGACAGAGCTGGGGGAGTGGGGTGCCTCTGGGAGAGCCGCCCTGACGTGCCACCCACCGGTCTCCTCCTGGCCCCCAGTGTCTTGCGGGTCTTGTTTTTATTCAGCTTCATCGAACTGTAAAGGACAGATAAGATTTGTGTACAGTTGATCCTTGAACAACTGTGGGGACAAGAGAGACTTTATTTTTAAATGCTAATCTGCCTGACTAACCCTGAGTCTGGGAGCGTCTCCAAAATGACCAGTTGCGTGTTTCTCTTCATGTAGGACCTAGTCGCTGTGAGTTCCACCTTTCCTGCAAAACCACCCTTGAAGCTGGTGCACCGTGAGGCCAGCAGCGTCCTCTCGGCCACTACACGTTCCTTCCAGAGCACATACACTCCTCCCCCCAACATGAGCCCTGGGTCTGGGGGTCACAGCGCAGAGATCTACCTGTCTCACAGCCGCCCGAGACCAGGCTTCTGGCCGTAAGTCCCTCTAGTGAGTCACCCTGCACTGATAACCTGGTTTGTCTGCCTCACTCTCCGGTTTCTCGGCTCCTTTGGCATTTGGGGGTCGCTTTGCACATACAGCCCGTTCATGAACAATGCAGGGTTTAGGGGCACTGACCCCATGCCCAGTCAACAATCTACATATAACTTCTGACTCCCCCAAAGCTTAACTACTAAATAGCCTGTTGACTGGAAGCCTCACTAGTAACAAACAGTCGAGTAACACATATTTTATGTGTCATGTACTACTATATTCCTACAGTAAAGGAAGCCAATGTCATTAGGGTGATCATAAAGAAGAGGAAATATGTTCACTCTTCAGCGGCAGTGGATCATCATAAAGGCCTTCATCCTCCTCCTCTTCATGCCGAGCAGGCTGCGGTGGAGGAGAAAGAGGAGTAGTTGGTGGGCGGCAGAGGCGGGAGGTGGAGGAGGCGGAAGGGGAGGCAGGCGGGGCGGGCTCACTTCTGACTGTTGCTGCAAATAATCTGCACGTAGGTGGGCCCACTGAGTTCAAACCCACGTTGTTTAAGAGTCGACTGCGTACAGTGACATACGCCATGACGGTATCATGTATCACGTCATCGTGATACGAATCCCCCAGTGTAGCCAGCTAATGTTATCTGTCACCTCACATAATTACCTTTCGGGGGGCGGAGGATGAGAACACAAGATCCGCTCTTCGCAGGTTTCAGACACACAAAGCAGCGTGTTGACCAGTCACCGTGCTGCACGTGAGGTCTCCACACCTCGCTCGTCCTGCGTGACTGGACCTTTGCACCCTTTGCCCAGCACCCTGTCATTCCCTCCCCCAGCCCCTGGTGACCGTCACTCCACGCTCTGCTCCTATCAGTCAACGTCCTTAGATCCCACACACAAGCAGGATCTTGCATATTGGTGTGTGGCTTATTTGACTCAACTTAACGTTCTCCAGGTTCAACCACGTTGTCACAAAGGATAGGATTCCCTTTTTCGTTTTTTAGCAAGGCCCATCACTTCAGAAAGAATTTCTTTCTTTATTTGAGGCTGAATTGTGTTTCTTTTTGTGTGGGACACACACCTTTTCTTTACCCATTTTTCCTCAGGACGGTGCCAAGAGCAGCTGCCAGATGCCCCCACCTGGGCTGTGAGTGAAGATGGGGGCCTGCGTTTTTATTTCCACCCTACCAGGGCAACCGTGTGTCCCTCTAATACCAGCAGTGTCAAAATGACACTATAAATTATATTCCATTGGATTTTATTTGCAAACTGGTCAAGAAGCAAAACAGACTAAGAGGCAAAGCAATACAAACCACTGGCCATTTACAAGCCTACCTTTGGCTTTTCCCGCTCGCTGTCTTTAGAAAAACTCTGATTCCTCCAGGAGAGGACCTCCTTCCGGGTGGAGTCACAGGGTTTCCGGTGTCTGCATAGCCAAGGCCTCCCACGCCCAACCCCGCCATCTGGATGCTCAAGTGCCTCCATTTCTTCACTTTCTCTAGTCTCTTTCTCAAAAGCAAACCCAGCCGCTTTTGGGGGAGTCCCACCCCCTACTGTGACTTCCACAGAGGGTTCTGGCTCTGGGCCTGCTCTGCTCTCCTGCCCACTTTGTCCCTCACGTGGCTAACTCTCCTCTGGGGACCGCCCCCCTCCACTCACACAGCACCTGCCTGTTTGCCTGTTTACCCCATTCTCGCAGAAGTGTCCAGAACAAACAGCAAGTTTAGCCCAAGGGCACGAGAGGGTAACTATCGTACAAGCCAATGCAGCAGGGCAGAGAAGCCTCACCGAGCCATGGGATTCTTTGGGAGCCATGAAGGGATTTCTGGAAATTGAGTCTTGTCCATACGCCCCTCCCTCCACACATACAGGACCCTTGTGACCCAAACCACGGGAGAGGTAAGACCCACCCTTCCACCAGTCCTTTAATATAAAGAAAGGATCGGACTGACTGGCCCAAAATGTTCTTTTTAACCACCAAGGTGATGGCCATCCTTCCGAAAGGAATCGTCTTGGGATGTATTATTTCCGTGGTCGGTGAAGTACAGGAAAACGCTCGTGGTGAGAACCAGGTTTCCTCTTCGTGGTGGATCTCCTGGGTGTGGGTTTGCCTGTGTAGTCCTGAGACACCCCCCTTTCTTATTCCATGTCTCTGCCATTCAATGGGCAGCCTCAAAATTTAAGGGGCACAGAAAACTTGGTTAAAAGGAAACTAAGTATCAAGGGTGTAATCAATAAAATTATTCCTCTGAAAAGATTCTGATCCCTAGTTGCTGTCAGGGCACAGTTTTCCCAAAAATAACTGTAAGGACAGCTGGCAAGGATGATCACTGTGTTTTTTCAGAGGCTGGGGGTAGACACTCCGCAGGTTCTTATGGATCAAAGCAAATGTGCTCACACAGCCGGTCCTCGCTTCTTCCCCTCTGAGGGCCAGGCACGAGCCAGCTTGTACACAGCACACCTCCCTGCCACTGAGCCACCAAGGGGGCTGGCAGGTCCCTGTGAATGCCCCTCTTTACAGAGAGTGGCCTTCTCGTGTGGGAATGGCTTGGCGGTCAGGCCCGGGACACAATGCCTGAGGACCAGTGACTCTGGTCCTAATGTAACCTGTACAAGACCCTGGGATATCTATCTCAGGAGAGAGCTTGTAAAATCCTTACTTTAAAAAAATAAAGTAACTCCAATTGGATAATTACAAAATGAGATGGAGGGGAGAATGCTGACTCCGAGACGTCTGGTTTTGACACTGTAGTAACTCTCTGCTTTCATGGAGGCTCTTGGTTTGCAATCAGTCATTTATAACAGAAAACTCGGTTAACCTGCTCCAGAGAAAACTTTGCTCCTACCTTAGATGAGGTTGCACGCAAGGGTGCTTTACTGTCCCTCTGGAATCTGAAGTCCCTGGGCGTTGTTTGGGCAAAACAGGACAAGCCCTGAGGTCTGCTTAGAGACAGTGAAGAAGTCAGATCTAGACAAAGCGCAGGGGAGGGAGCCTGGACCCAGAGTTGACATCGGCAACGGGAAGGCTCCAAAGAAAAACTGCACTGCCCTTTCCTGAAGGGTCACCTAGAACACCAAATTCCAACATTTTCCCAACTTAACAGAAAGAATGACAAGCCATTGGACTGGCAACTAGCTTAGCAACTGCTCACTAACCGGGTGGGAAACATGCTAACACTCAGTTAATAATTTATCTTTTATTGAAATTGTTGAATAATTTATATTACAGTAAAGTTGATTGAAAAAAAAAATGAAGAGAAAAATCAATTTTAAAAAATACACTCATGTTGAAATCAAATAAGCCAGCCAAACCGGTACAAACCAAGGGATTCTGTAGGGCGGTTTGCTTTTCAGTATATGAATGCCATCGAGTCTATATACAATTCCATAACATGAGAAAAGTCACTCGTTAACCACTTCTAGAAGGGAGCGGACAGCCAGTGGGAGAGCCCCAGCACGCCCTGCCCTGCCCTTCCCTCCGCAACACTGAGCGGCGCCTCAGCCTCCCTCTGTGCACGCATCCAAGTGCAATGCCAGGGGCGAGATTCGGGCCCATCATCTTTCATGCAATTTCCGTAAGTCACACTGTGCAAATTAAGGCTTCTTATAGGTCGAATGGTCGATAAATGTTTTTTTCTTAAAAAAAATAAGCACAGTAAAGGTGGTGTCATGAGAACCTGAAGAGATGAGACCTATATCCCAAATCTGGAAAAAAGTTGTTTTCTCTGACATCTGAACTCCACTCTCACACACACAGAAATCAATCTTTGGGTGGGTTGTTTGAATTCACCAGCCAGTGAAAGAAATACTGACGAATGTGCTCTGTACACCTAGGGCTGAAGATGTCATGCAAAGCTGCAGCCGTTCCTGACTAAAGGCATAGAACATAGAACCCTCCAAAACCTAGGCACTCGGGGACCCTGTGCACATACGTGTGTGTGCGCGCGCACATGCGTTTGCCCTTTAAGAAACAAAAAGCAAAAGAGAAAAGACACAGAATGAGTATTCCAACTCAGGGGACACGGTAACCACCAGGTGGAAATTCCACAAGAAACGTCCCAGCACGCCGACAGCCTCCCCTTCTCGGAATGGATGAACCGGTACGTGACACCCCTGCCGGCAGGAAGAAACTGTTGCTGTTTTCTTTTTTCCTTTTTCTCAAACCTGAGTAATTGTCAAAGTCAATAAATAGGGGGAGAGAATAAAATGCTAAAATATAATGGTCAGATACCCTACAGGGCCTAAAGCAGCAAGGGTTTGTTTCAAATGCAGCCCTCTGTCCCGAGATGTGTCTGGCCTTAAGCTTGCAAATGAGGACTTGGGGCAAAACCCTGGGCATGAGGCACCGCCCTGTGGCCCACCGAGCCGCGCCTTACTCCGGCGACTGTAAACACTCGTGAAGGAGCAGGGCCTGACCTCCCTCACCCTCTCCTCCAGCACAAAAACTCTTCCCTTTTGAGACAGTTTTTGTTAAAGGCAAAGTTATCGAAGCGTCATCGAGTTGGAGTCTTATTTGGTAGGAGGTGCTTGGCTGTCCCGGCTCCACGTCCTGCAGGCACTGCGGAGTCAGATGTGTAAGAGGTCCTCGTCGCTGTCGTCGTGGAAGGACACCAGCGTCGTGGAGGCTGCCGCCTTCTGCTGTGCAGACTTGGGCTTCCCTCTTCTCGCCCTCTCTCCCGTCACCAGCCCCACCCGATCGTCCGCCGGCTCGCCCAGGGCCTTGCTCTGTGGGTTTCTCGTCGGGTGGGAGCTTTCTGCCCCACCTGCCCTGCCCGAGTGAACTTTCACCTCCGGGATGGTCAGAACTTCGTCCTCGCTGTCCTGGTCGTCCCCGTGCAGGGAGCTGAGGGCCTCGGCTTTCACGGACTTGGTGGTGATGTGGCCGTTTTCCTGCCCTTCCTTCCCCGGCCTTGGCGTGGGCAGCTGGATCTCCTCCATCAGCCACTCCGTTTCGTTCTCATCTGCCTCTTCCTCCTTGTTCACCTGCAAGGGATCAACAGCAGAGACCATGTGAGCCCCCTGTTCCACTCCTCTGTTATCTCCAGCCATGACCCACCCCAAGTCAGGACCCTTTCCGCTGGCGCGAGCTGGGCAGCCAACCCACTGCCCACCAGGATCACCGTGTCCCCAGTGCCCAGGTCCCCACTGGGGGAAGGCGAGGGCTGGCAACTCCTGCTCGCCCCAAAGCAGGGGGGCTGCCAGAGGGGTTAGCAGATGGGCTGCTCAGCAGGGGCCTCACAGCTAAGGGGCAGGGCCACACAGAATGTGCTAGGATCGGCCCAGACAGGGAGAGTGGGCCAGTGACAGGCCAGCAGTACTGGCAGGAAAAGGGCCTCTTCTGGGCTACTCATCACTCGTAAGGTGCCCATTGGCAGGGAGGAGACACACAGTATGTAGGGAAGACAGACACACAAGGGACTCATGCCAAAAAGTCTAGTTTCAGAAAGCAATTTGGCAATGCCTATCAAGTGTCACCAACATATTTATGTCTTCTGACACAGAGAACATCTCTTTTCTAGAAATTTATCTGAAGGAAACCATGTTTGTGCTAGATGCACAAACATCTTCATTACTCTGCTTTTTAAAGAATAGCCAAAAAGTGGAAAATACCTAAATATTAAACACTCTACCTAAATCACTTGCGACCACAACGAGAGACACTTGAAGGACAAAAAAAGACAAAAAGTGTGCAGGGGAAGCAGCGAAGGCCGTGGGTAACGCTTTCCTTCCTCCCTTTCGAGCTGCCTGTGCTGAGGCTGCGGCGGGGACAGAGCTGGGGGTGGGGGGGGCTGGCACCCGGAGACGCAGCAGGAATTACCTTTGAGTATTTGTAGGACACGTTTGAACTTCTTCTACAGCAATTGGTGAGTCTGCTCATCACTGTTTCCCTATAAAAGAGGAGCGAGTGAGCACCGCCAGGCGGAAGGAGCAGGACCAGGAAGCCCACCCCCGCCAGCCTCGACCCGGCACTAGCACCTTCCAGAGAGGGTTTCGAACTAAGAACCTTAAGAACTTTTGCTGCTGCTGGGCCCAAAAAGAAGAAAAACCCAAGCCCAAGAGCTGAGTTTGCTGCACGTGCCCCGCCCCCGCCCGTGCGGCCCCTCACCCCCCTCACCTCCTTTCCTTCTTGTACAGCAGGAGGCCCAGCAGGCAGCCCGTGAGCGCCACCAGAAGCAGGCTGAGGACTGCCCCGACGGCCTGGCTCCGCTCCGAGAGCCCCTTGGACGCCGGCCCGCTGTCCCCAGGATCCTCAGTGTCCCTGGAAGAAAGTCACAAGAAAGGACGCCACGTCAGTGGGTGGTACGGCCACCACAGCCAAGCCCCCGAGAACGTCAACGCAGAGAGCTCTGCCTTTACAAACGCCACGAGACTGTGACTTGCTCCAGCCTAGTGCAACAAGATCTGCTCGACATGGAAAGGGGCAACAAAAACCTTCTGATGAGGAGGCAGGGTGTTGGGAGGCAGATTAGGCCACACTGCTCCACTCTTTGTGGGAAGTTATTAACACTCAGGACATGAGGAGAGACACAGCCCTCCGGGGCTGGCTCACCCCGGCGGGGCAAACGCCCTCCTAGAGCAAAACATCCGAGAGGCCCACCGGCCACACGCCTCTCCCAGGGCCAAAGCGCTCTTCTCTCTGAATTTATTCTGGGAAGAGGCAGGAGCCCAGCCCAGGTGCTGGCTTCCCCATTTGAGACGCAGCCTCAATGCTCTGCAGGGGCTGAGGGAACCGCCACAGGACAACCCTGGGCCCAGGCACAGACCCCGCCGTGCGTCTCTCCAAACCTGTTATGCCCCGGGAGGAGTGCGAGGGGACACACGCCAGCTCTGCAATCAGGGAGGAGTTCACAGGCCCCCACCCAGCACCGGCATTTATACTTAGGGGAAAACGCAACATATTTCCATGGCATTAAACATTCAAGGAAAATCGTGAAAATTGATACAAAATGAGAAACAACTGGACTGGCTTCCCTTTTCCTCTCAGAGGACGACATGTGTCATGACTTGACACTTCTAATCTTCCTGGCCCTCTGTCACCTGGGGCCACACACGCACAGAAACAGAATCATGTAACAGAAACTCTTCCCCACCCAGACAAGCCCGAGGACGGCGATGAGGAATAGACGGACTGCTCGGGATAAAAAGGGAGGCCACCTCAACAAGCCACACACGTGATGAAGTCGGATGCTGAGGCTGCTGGCTGTTCACCTAGAAAAGCACTTAATTAGGAAAAGTCTGGCTCCAAACAATCAGGTCAGAGGGCAGCCAACCACGACATGAGGGTCGCTGAGTCAAAGTTCAGCTCAAGCCCAACAATCCTGTCTAAAACACAGAAAGACAAGAAGCAGCAGCACCGGGTGTTCAGTTCTATGCTGGCACGCACTGCTGAGCCCTGCTCAGGTGGAAACGTCCCCACGCTGCACACACGTGCTTGAGGACTCTGCAGATCTGCACAAAGCCAGGAACCGACTTGCCCAGAACCCGCCTGGTCCACTCAGAAACACTTCGGCTGTATCCTGAGAGACCCTCACCATTGTCCAGTTCTAAGTATGTTTTAATTTCTACCTTTGATTTCTTCTTTTGAACCATGGATTGTTTAGAAACGTGTTTTAAGTTTCCAAATGTGTCTATATTTTTCAGTTGTTTGCTCTTGGTCCGTAGCTTAATCACATCGTGAATGTAGTTAATATGGCATCAACCTTTAGAAATTTGCTGAGACTTGGCTATTTTGTGGTTAATTTTGACAAAATTTTGCAAAGGTTCCGTGTGAGCTTGGGAGAACAGTATTCTCCAGTTGTTGGGGACAGTGTCCTGTGTGGGTCTATTAAATCCAGCTTTTCCCTGTGTTGTCCCAATCTTGCACAAAGCCTTCCTTTTTGTTTACTGGACCCGGCAATCACTAAGAGACAGAAATTTGTCATTTCCTCCCCTGTGTGGTTTGTCAATTTCTGCTTAATACACTGAAGCTTTCTTATTAGGCTGACATACGTTTAGAATTCTTGTATCTTCCTAGCAAATTGAGCCTTTTTAAAATTATAATGACCCTCCTTTATCCTTAACACTTTTTCCTCAGTATCTTATTTTATCTAATTTTTTTACATAGGTACAGATTTCTTTCACGGTACTTGCCTGGTATATCTTTTCGTATCTTTTGAACTTTGGTCTTTTCTGTGTCCTTGGTTTTAGGCATATTCTCTGTCAACAAAGCTGTTTTAAAAATCCAGTTTGACAATTTGTCTTTCAATTGGCAAGTTTAGTCCATTTACGTTTACCATGGTTATTGATACATTTACATTTATTTCTACCACCTTAGACTGGAATTTCTACTTATCTAATTTTATTATGCTTTTCTCCTTTTTTGTCTTCTTTTGGGACTTAAGTTTTTTTTATTTCTCCTTTTCTTCTGTACTGTTTTGGAAATTATATACTATATTTCTATTATTTTAGTGGTTATTCTTGAAATTTTGGCATGCACACTAAGACAAAAAGTCTATAATTAATCAATTTCTTCCAAATAATAAGAAAATCTACCTTTTTCTTCCATCTTTCCTTTCTTTCAAGAAAATAGTTTCACTTTAATATGCTATTATTACATAAGAAATTTTTTTTAAGAGACTCTAATTATCACCCCACGAAGCCTACATACTATTGCTGTCCAGTAAATTCTCATTTCATGTTGTCAACAGGTTCTGGGAAATTGCAACTTCAAGCTAAATTACACACACCAGTCCTTGAATAATGTCATTTCCTTCAACACTGTGTCGTCATAATATTGAGGGAAAAAAGTTTCTCTTAAGATTGCAGTTTCCAAGAGCCTATGGACATTAAGTGAGAACTTACCGTATTTTACTCTTTCTTATTTTTCAGTCCAACAAATTAGCTGCCTTTGAAGCTTTTATAGTCTTTTCATTAGATGTGCTATTATGATATTTCACAGTTGCGTGGGTCGTTTTGTCATGGTGGTTAACTATGCCGGGCACATGACAAGCCAGTTCCATGCATGTGTTTTAACTATGTGGAAGTTGTTATTGTACATAAGCATAAGTATTTATATATAAATACTGATTATTGTTTTAACCAAAAATTGTGAAATAACCATTCTGGGGAAGTAGGAGGAGGTTGTAAGAAAACTAGATCTAGTACTGCAGGAAGCCAACGGATGAAGTATGAAATGTTAATTAAAAATACTGAGGTAAACTCCAGAAGAATCAGCTAAAACAATTAAAAATGGTCATCTATGAGGGTGATAATTACTACTTATTTGTTGTATTTATATTATTTCAAAATGTACAACACTTTGATAAAGAAAAAAAAATCCCAGGCACTATTGCGTTTCACACCCGTGTGGTGGCTGCATCTATCGGAATCCGTTGGAATCCGTCATCCGCCCCAGTGCGAGGGGGAATCAGTGACCGTCCCCAGTGGGTGGAGGTTTTGCTGTTGGTTTTAACTTTTGTTTTTAAAAGTCTTTATTACTTCATCGACACATTAAAAGACTTAAGCAACTCTCATTTCTGATGTTCTAGGCGTCACGAAAAGCAAGGTCTCCTACGGAATCTTCCTCTCCAGTTACAGAGTAAAACCCCAGAGTCCCACAGGCCGTGTTCCCGCTGTGCTTTTCCCATTCACAGGAAGTCCGACTTCTGAACGCCTGACACAGACACAATCTCAGGCCCGGGCTGGTTTCCTCCAAATGACACACAAAACCTTTGTTGTGTGGCATTTTCGGCCTCTTAGTGACAGAATGCAAGGAAAGTTCACTTTTAAGTGTTATAAATATTTTTAAATTCACGTTTTGCTTCTTTCACAAAGAACTTCAGTTTTAAACCTCTTTTTGTAATGACCTCACCAGAACCCCATCAATACGCAAAAGCGCAAAGTACCGTTAGTGAAACTTCCACCAAAAGCCTCTTTCCATGGCTGTGCGGCTAGGAGTCCTGACAGCCACGTCCCTAGAATACTGGGAACAAAGCTACTTTTTGCTGAGCCAGTACCTATAGGTACATGAAAAAGCAAACTGATTTAAGATCTAAAACATGTGATCTGAATCCCGCATTACCCCAGCACTGTGGTGTGCCGACTCTAGGACCCATTGGCTCAGTAAATGAAGGAATTATCTGTATGGTAAGAATCATTTTTCTTTGAAGTCTTAGGACAGAGAATGAGAAGTGTGTGAGACAGTGGGCTGGGGGAAGGAGGACGAACGCAAACCCAAGAGGAAAGCGAATGACGCGGCCTGGGGAAGGAAGGGATGGCTGGGAGACGGGAGACGACCACAAGGAGGCACCACCTTCCCGCAGAGCAGAGCCGTCCCGCCCTGCTGCCCCGATTTTCCAGATGTGCAGGGCAAGCTTCTCATTCATTCAACACAGAAAATACTCCACTCAAATCAAAGTGAAGCTTTGCCACATACTAGTGTGCATGAGGACACGAAGAAAAGATGTTCTGGGAAAACACAGATGAGGCCCGGATGGTACCTGCCTCCCAGGAGCTAAGGAGGGACAGGGCGGCAGTCGGGGGCAGGAGGCAGGGAGGCCGGGGCAGAGCAGCAGGGGCTCCAGGGGGACCCTGCTCGGGTCACAGAGCAGGTGAAGGAAGCTCGGCCACTCTACTGAGGGTGGCAGGTGGTGGTGACACTGGTGTGGACAAAACAAATGGCAGGATGTTGACAATCACTGGACCTGGGTGCTGGCTCTCTGGGGTCTGACTATCATTTTTTCTCGGTTTTTTGTGCAGGTTTGAGTATTACACAATAAGACACTGTGGGGCTGGGGGAGGGGGGGATCATACACACACACGCACTTATCCCAGAGTCGGGCTCAAGAGAGGATGTGGGGCACAACTGCTAGTGCCTGGACACGCACTCACCCCAGGGGACACACGGCCGAGGTGTACCAGGAGAAGAGGTACTGGCAGTCGGCAGTCTCGTGGCTGAACTCGGGGATCCCGTCCTTCACCAGCGGGTCGCAGTGGAAGAAGATGGTGGAAGAGACAGACTTTGTCTTATCTTTTCCACACTTAGAGGAAGAGGCAAACACGACGTCAAGATCACCATCTGTCAGAAAGGAAGGGGCACACACGACCACAGCATCGTTAGCACTGACTCTGCAACAGCCCGAGGTCATCTCTGTCTAGTCTGTAAGAAGTCTGCAAAGACTTAAAATCAGATGTGCCATGTGCACCGTCGTCACAGCATGAAAAGGCCACTCTCCGACGCACGTCTACAGAACCCCTGCCCTAAGTCAGAGTGCAGGAAAGAATCTAACCTTGCCCCCCAAAGAGGTCTGGCCTTTGTCCTCAGCTAACGATAGCATTTGGAGTAGGGGCTGGCCATGCGACACTCGGGCAGTCAACCAACCACCCAATGGATCACTCCTACGTAACGGAACCCCAGTGAGAACCCCGGACTCTGGACTCCAGTGAGCAGCCCCGGTCAGCAACACTCCACGTGTATCGTCTCCCATCCATGCTGGGAACGAAGCAGGTCCAGATTCCACAGGGAGAGGCCAACAGGGGCTCTGCGTTCAATTCCCTCCAGACTCTGCCCTGTGTGCATCATCCCCCCTTGGTTGAGTTCAACCTATATTCTTCTGGCATGAGAAGTAGTAACTGTGAGTATGCCAGCTTCCGGTGAGTTCTGTGAGTTCTAGTGAAATACTGAAGCTGAGGTGGTTTGGGGAAGCCCATGAACTTGCAGTCGGTGTCAGAAGTGAGCCCTGCAGGGACTCTGTTCCCTTCACACTTGGTGGCTGGCTCAAGCTCTTCATGGTCAGCTGCTGCTGGGGTGCCAGGAACACGGAGATGAGAGCGTGGCTGTGAGACGGCTGTGACTACAAACAGAGGGGCGCCCCTTGAGAAGGGTCCCGCGTTCTCGCCTGGGATGGGGCGAGGTAAGAACTGGACCGTTGTGCAGGGCTGGCGTGGGGAGCACATTCTAGCTTGTGCGGGGTCCAGGTGGCACCTCCACCTTGTGACTAGAGACGGGGCTTCACAGTTCCCTGTTCCTGCCTGGAACTGAGGAGTGACCAGACTCATGGAGAGATTTAAACTGCATGTCTTCATAAAACGTGCAAAGAGGTCTTCAAACTAAAGCTACTTCCTGGTGCTGGTGAATAAAGAAAGTGAAAAGGTCTAAAATAGATTTTATTAACCAGGAATAGGTAGATGCACGCATGCACACGCACACATGTGCAAGTATTCTGGAAACTGGGCATTCCAGAAGGTCTGCTGGTCGTACATCTGTGAATGTGGAGACTCTCACTTTTAACCAGACTCTTAATCGACCAGTGCTGTGCTGTGGAGCTGAACACTCCTGCAGACGCACGAGGCGGCGTCACCCTGGGCAGGAGGAAGGTGGGCTTCCCGAGGAGGGACACTGGAGGTGGGTGTGGAAGGATGAGGAGGGTGGGCAGAGGGACTCCAGCACAAGCAACAGCACGCATAACGCCACCAGATAGGAGGATGACTCTGGGAGTCTGTGAATGATCGATGGCTGGAGCCAATGCGCTTGCAGGACCAGCGGCTTGTAAGCCTGGACTGGCAGGCTGGGGCCCATCAGAGATCTTCAGGCTGCTTAAAAAGAACTTGGACTTTCCTTCTCTGCATAACAGGGTGCCTTGAAGGCTTAAAGCAATCCTTCAGTCAGTCAATAAACATTTACCAAGCACTTCCTCCAGGGCCAGACGCTGAGGAAACAGGACAGCAAGAGAGGGCAGGACAACACGTGACGAGCGGCACCTGACTCTGAATTATGAAAGGGTTCACGGGTGTGTCAGGGAAGCACAAGGCAATGTGGGATTACGAAAGTGAGTGAGGCTGATCAACTTCCCTAACACAGCCGAGCCCAGAGAGCAGAATGTGCACTTCCCCCAGGTCTACTCAGGGGCCGCAGGTGCTACCAGTGAATCCACCGACGCCAGCAAAGCACCGCGTAGGGAGCAGCTGCTATTGTAGCGACAGGCTCAGCTCCAGAGCACGGAAGCACATGCTGCTTCTTGGGGACAACCATAGGGGAGCAGCCTCTTCTCCCCTCACAGGGGACCCTGCCAGCAGCCCTTTTACATCAGAGCAGGCTACGGCTTTTTTCAAACACACTTAACTTTTTATAAAGTTAATACATTCACATGGTTTAAAATCAAATTACAAAAAGTACTCAATTATAGGGAAAGACAAGTTGCTTAAAACAAAAGCTGCCTTTTGGAAATGCTATTTCAAGGACAAAGGCAGAACCAAAGACAACACTTTAATCAGCGCCGGCACAAAACCTTCATTCCTCCCACTGTTTCCAAATACTTAGGCCAGCGTCTCGCAATCCTTTCCTTTCGTCCTTTTGACAAATACGAAGTCTCTTTCCTTCTCTAATATTACTTGAAGTTTCAAAATAAGGAAGTGTCATGTCTAAAACCAAATCAAAGGTAATGCGGACCATGCACACCTTTGCCTCCACCCCAACCTAGAACCACTAGTTTGGTTTGTTTGTTAACTGAGATGTAATTTACCAGCAGTGAGATGCTCAGAGCTTATACTTACTGATGTGTTTTAACAAAATGCATTTCAAGGCACAGAATTAGACCAGGCTTTTGCTTCAAAACTGATCTGAAATTTCAACTGAAAGGAGTGTGTTGATGAAAATTCTAAACCCCTTCTTCAAGGAAGTTAAATATGGAAGATTAATGGAAAGTGACGAATTACCTTTAACGTAGTATTTGGTTTTATCTGCGGTCCCAACTTTCCTACTGAAGTGCTGGTCGTTAGGCTTAACCTGGCATATGTTGGCCCCGGAGCAGGCGGGGTTCCTGGAGCTCGTGATGGTGGAAAGCTGGATTTCATACAGGTAGTTGTCCCCATTGGTCCTCATGTCCCCAGAGGCTCTGAACAGCCTAGACACAGAAAAGATGACAGTGACTTTTAAGAAGGCATTTATTACATAAACCCAAAGTCCCTGAAATAGCTGTAGGGTTCCTGGATGTTTCCTTTCCCAAGCAGGGACAGTGCTTCCCCCAGAGAGTCCAAAGGCACCGACTCCCATCTCAAGTCAACCTGCTCCCCAAGCAGCTCTGCTCTCAGATCATTCACAAGCCTTTCTCAAGACGCTGTGTCCAGCGCCACATGGCCCTCCCTCCACATCTGCATGGCCAGTCACCTTGGCCACCTGACCCCAAGATCAGCCCTAGTGACACTGCTGAGAAACTGACTTTTTTTTTCCTCTGCTAAGCCCAGAAGATTCCTGCTCATACATGTGTTCAGAAAGCTTTGACTGCAAGCCTTGGCCTTATCATGAATTGAGGGAGGAGAGGGGACTTTATTTTTGCACTCACAAGAATTCACCATCTTTGGTGCTAAAATTTAATAGTTGAGCAATGTTTTCCCTTGGTTTGAGCAAAATATGAAGCCTGCTCTAGCAACAGTAACTAAAACACACAGAAACTATTTACTAATGTCTCATGATGCTCCCGATAGGGAAAGATCTGAACTGCGGGTTTAATTTTGAGTATGTTTCAGTGCTCAAAAGGAAAATGTTTCCCTTACTTAAAATAAATATCCCCGAGGCTGAAGCTCTTGCCACTTATAGGGTTGGTGATCGTCCCATTCACCATCCGCACCTCCTGCGGCTTCACGGCACAGGCGGCTCGAGAGTCCCAGCTGAAGTAGTAGGTGCAGCTGTCGATGTCAAACCTGGGAGGAGGGAAGCACGCGTGACAGTCACCTGCCAGCCAGGCACCATGGGACTGCGAAACAAATGCACGCTGTAGAGCCTGGCCGGGACCTCTCCAACAGCCCCAGGGCCGCCGGCTGGAACTTTCAGACTCAGCACTGACGACAGCTCTGGGCTAGGATGCTGACGTCACTTTTATCAGCACCAGAATAGGGAAGATGACGTGTAGCACATCAGTGACAAAGCAAGCAAGCATTGAGTACAAATTTTTAACAATTTAGCCACTGTAACATTTAAAACATGGAAAAACTTGCTCCTAGATTTTAGAATTTTTGTGTTACAAGCTTCTCAGATTAATTCATTAATACATCCTTTGACGGTTTCTGGGTTTCCCCCTTTCCAAGCCCAGCTTCCAGAGGAGTCAGTTTGTTCAAAATGGCAGCTTGCACGCTTCCCCCAACGGCCAAACTCTGCTCGTAGGAGGCGAGCCACCGTCTGGAGGACCACAGTGTGCACTGCCCAGGCGCAGGCCCACCGACCCGCGGGTCCCGGACAGGCTGCTTAAACACTTGGCTTTGGCGGGACAATCACGCCCCTTTGATTCTACTCTGACATGCCAAGACGGAGGCCTGGTAAATACTGTTCAGCCAGCAGAGACAGCCCTAAACCTCGACCAAGGGCAGGTTTTCCAAGGCAAGCTGGGCCAGGAGGTTGCATTGATCCAGTCCCAGGGTGTCTCAGCACTTTCCCCAGGGAACCACGCCTGTGTGAGCAGCCCAGCCCGCTACAGGACGATCAGGCCCCAAGTCTCAGTAGCCACTTCCCCCATCCCTGCGCTGTGACAAAACCCCACGTGAAAACCTAGGAGGACTCTGGGGAGCTCCCAGCATGCCCTGCACAGTCCCACTCTGAGCCCCCAGCCTCCTGACCTCTCGAAGGCAGGTCTGCCCACCGTCTTCGCACAGGTCAATTCTATCACAGTGGACGCGGTCTTATTGTCACCACATGGATAGCCTTTTGAATAAGTGACAATCACTCTGTCATCTGAAACACACAAACCATTGAACTGACGTTATTTCTAGTGCATTATAAAAAAGCCTCGATGTTGGGAGTCAAAATCCACTTGAAGGGCCAGGAGGAGTTTTTGGCTTGCCGCAGGTTTGCCGACTTGCTCTCGACACCCAAGGTTTGCTGGCCCACCAAACCTTGCTCCGCCATTGCCACGGCAACAGCAAGACCTGGGGTCAAACCTGCACCTTCCACTTCACGACGGTGGGTTGCCACACTTCTGAGCCTTGATGTGTAGAACAAGAACACTGTCCAAAGTGTGCGGATTTCAGGGGTGCGCACGTGACACGTGAGAACAACAGGACCTCAGTTAACGGCAGCAGTCATCACTGCTCCTGCCACACGATTTCGGCATCATTCCCGGTGCTTTCCTGACAGGGCCCCTCACGTGAGCCTTCCAGTAATAATGGGCAGGGACTTGACAAAGTGAAAAGCCAGAGACAGAGACCGGCTCTTCTGGCTCTAAGTCAAGCTCTGTCCGCTTTTGAGAGGGGCACACTAAACACCCTCTAACTTGCAGAGCCTGAGAGAAAAGTGAGCACACACTTTAAGTCGTATGTATCACAGGGGCAGCGTGGCTACCAGGTTTCGACTCCTGTGCCACTGGCATGAGACTGCCCGGCCTGCCGCGGGGGCCATCCTAGGACCAGTCTGAGCCCAGCCTGGCCCCGCAGACAGACGAGGTCTCCAGGGCATGGCATGGGGTCTCCGGGAGGAGCATACTCCCTCCAACCCGATCTCACACACGTATGTCCTTCCAGGCAGGGGCATGTGGTAGAAACACAGGTCGAGCACTAGCTGACCCAGGTGTTCTCCACATGACACAGGCCAGGGCACCAGGGGCTGTGTGGTGGGGAGGTGAGAGGCGGGACTCCACCCCGCCCCGAATTCAAAGGTGCTCCAGCTGGGTTTGTTCTAAATACTGCATAAATTTTGGAAGAAAGAGCTTTGCTGTTTTAAGAAAATTTTTTTAAGCTGCTGGAATATGGGGACAAACAAATGTGGGTTGTGATGGTGTAGACGCTCCGTGCTAGTTGGGCGACACGCTGACCTTCTGCACCTCAGTGGCCTTACCTGTGGAATGGACCAGGACTAAACACGGATGAAGCTTAATAAATGTTAGTGCCTGCAACAAAAAGCCCCCATCCTCACGGCCACAGGGACGTATTCCCTACAAGAATGTCGGGGTCACCATAATTGTCCTTAGATGGTGGCCTGCTGAAGGCCCAGAGTAAGATCCCACCTAGTGTGTTGGACACCAGGAGATTATTTCTAGCTCCAGGCCCAGGAGAAAGCACAAGCTCTGCCCGCTGGGCCTGCTGGGCCCGCTGGGCCGCGCAAGACGGCGCTCACCAAACAGAAGGCAGCCAGCAAGTCACCAGTCAGTCGGATCGCCTCGTTCCACGTTACCCCGTATTCACTGTTCTCTTTTGTTCGTCCTGCCTCAAACTCTTAGTGAAGTCTTAAATATTGGCTACGAGAAAGACTGCGAGTCCACACGGGACCCTCCGCCCTTCTTGGGCGATGTGGAAATGGCAGCAGTAACCACCCTGCAAAGCGCCAGGAGCCTCCAAAAGGGGGCAAATCTTGGGTGAGGTCTGGCCACTGCTTCCTGTGCGGCCACGCTCGCCCACGACCAGCCTGCAGAATCTGGGCCTGCTTTTTATCAAGGGTAACAGTGGTTTCCTCAGAATCCCCTTCTCCATTTCACCATCCTAAGCTGACTGAAGTCACCCTGTGGTTTCATCAGGACAACTTGGGCAACTCCACTCCAGCCTGACCGGCAACGGTGAATTTTTTTCTTTGTTGGTCCCTCCAACACATCCCAATAGCTCTTAAGCTAAGAAAGCTGTTTTCCTCCGCTAAGTAATGAAAGAAAACATCTTTCACTCAACAATGAATTGCAAGATGAATTTTCTATTATTAAAAAGCATCATTATTATTTTTGAAATTGTTACAATGTTATAAAAATATACCCCTGAATTATCTTTACCAGGTCCTTGTGCAACTGTCTGGCTTTCCAACAAATTTACATATATGTCGACTCAGGCACTTGATCTGCAGCCAGAACATGAACTCCAGAGGAGCTCAGAGCATTCTTACTTCCTCCCGGACAGAAACACTTCCCCAAGGTAGCGGGACCCCTATAAACACTGAGGCTGGGACCTACAGCCTTGGACAATACAAAGCGGCACTTATCCTAATGTTCCGGGAGTTGCCACCGGCCATGGGGAATAGCACCTGGAGGTTTCCACCAGAACCTGTGCTGCCACGCTGAGAGCACCCTCCCCTTCCCAGACACAGCTTCGAGAACCCAGCCCAGGACCCGCGGGCTGTACCTTTGGCGTCCAGCTTCTGCGTGTGAATGAGTCCCAAGACCTGGACCTCCCCAGTTGGGCTCTTTCTGCAAACACTGGCTCTTTCGGGACAGTCAAGGGGGCCTTTATGTACTCTCTGGCACAAATTTATATAGTACCTATAAAACGACACAAAGGGATAGGGGCGAGGAACGCAGTTGAGTCTCTCCCCTAACACAAGAGGGGTGGTCGGGACAGTGAACTACCCCGGCCAGCAACACCTAAGGGGTTCTTGCCAAAGACCTGAGAAACCCAACACACCTCCCACAGGCCCGAGCAGCAGACACACACAGAGGAAACCTAGCTGGATTTGGCCAGTCCAGCTGCTTCTGGTTCTGAGGGCTGTTCCTGTTCACCCTGGACTTCCCTCCCCTACGACGTCCGAACAGCCCCAGTGTGCTGCGATGGACACCTAGGCTGCCCACCAGGACCACAAGCCCCACGTGCGTGTGCTGTTCCCACCTTCTGAACCACGCTGCTGGGCCAACTACCGTCCAGCAATCTTGAGTTCCCACCTGCAGCACATGCGACGCGTGGGCCAGCGGGGAAGCGCACTCACCAGGCTTCGTCGTGGACCAGGGACCAGGACCCGGTGAGGGACGACAGCAGCCGCAAGTCATAGGTCTTGTGCTTCTGAACGAATTTGCACTCCATCTTCGTTGGAGGGCAGACGACTTTCGTCTTCCACTCAAATGTCACCTCACACCCACGAACTTCACTGAAGACTTGCGGCCTTCCAATGTCCTCATCTTCATCACACTTAAATATGATCGTAGATGTCCGGTGGCTTTTTGCTGAGGGGCGGCAGGCGTGGGAAGGGTCAGCCCCGCCTGCGCCCCAGACTCGTCTCCCAGTCCTCTCCCCAACTCTGCCCACTGACTACTCAGTGTCTGCCCACCCCCCGCGCCACCCCAGCCACCTGGCACTTTGTTTCACGCATGCGTATCCTAACTCCAAACAGACCAGGCTCCCTCAGGCACAGTCTCTTAACCCCACGGCACCAGCATAGTTCCTTGTAGAGAGGTGTGCAATATTTGATCAACATACTAACAATCACAAAAGTTAAAATAACGTAATACCTACAAATTACCTAAAAACTTGAGTGGTGTTCAATGAACCAGGAATAACATTTTGTCAAAATAAGCCCCAAAACTATAGTGGTCAGTCCCTTATAAAATTAACGTCCATGGTTCCTTAAAATGTCCCATTTTGTTCCCTGGTCATTTATAAGAATGACGTGATTTTTCACGCATTTATCTCATCTAACTGTCCTGGGGAACGCACATCACGTTAGTAGGATCCTCCCATGACGTTCGTCTCTAAGCATCACAGGAGCCAGGGCGCTAGGGTCAGCTCACCGTGAACAGAAGCCCTCCACGTGCCTGCCACAGAGCAGTCAATGAATGAGTGCCCTGGGTTTCCTGAATACTCACTAGCCACCCTGAAGACCCACGATAGGCAATCACTTTGCTGAGACATGAATTTGAACCACCAGGGCTGAAAACTGGTGGGTGGACCCAAGCCAGCTAGTGAGTGGGCCCAGCCAGCCACCCAGGTCAGCATCTCACTGCGGCCCTACTGCGCGGTCTACAGATGCGGCTACCCAGGGTTCCCACGGAGCAACTACAGTGTTTCTCGGTGGGAAACAGCCCTAACAAGAAAAGGTTTCACGCAACAGAATTCCTGCCCTTGACTTGAACATCCACAAAGGTCTCAGCACGAATCAAGCCTGGAGCGTATCAAGGGTCCCCTGCACCAGGCCACGCTGGGACGCAGAGCCCCCCACTCACAGTGTCTGCAGAACCCCCACTCGCGGTCCCTGTCGTAGTTCGCAGTTGTGCTGCACCAGAGCTTTGCCCTTCCCTCCACGACACACTCCTCGTAGCTCTTCCCATTGAATATGAAGGGGAAGACACAGGGGACACCTTCGTCCGTTTCTGGAAAGAAGAAGAACGTCTGAATAATCCAGATGACCAGTATGACGTCAACCTCGCCAGGCACCATCACCCAAGAACACACACGAAGGGGCCCGAGGAAGCTGCCCATCCTAAACCCAAGTGTGACAGCCAGGAGTCCCCTAAGAGAACTTAACAGGCAACTGGCAGAATATGGTGCGATTCAAAGCATGAACATTCACACTCAGGAGGATGATGACGTCATGTTTCGCATGCAAACCCAAGCTTTCAGAATTTGTAGGATTTTGGAGCTTCATTCCTCAGTTCTTTTCTGCTGCTCAGTCTACAGATATAAAATTTATGCCATTGCAAATCTTTACCTGGAGGGCAAGCATCACCATTCATGTAACTTAAAATGACCGCCTCGTCCTGGTGCCTGTAATCCAGCTTCATGGACGCCAGCCGTCCAAATGACACCCCCTTGCTCCCCGAGAGCAGACACACGCCGCCGTCCTTACAGCCTCCTTGGTCCGGCCCGGTGGCCGTGGTGCACACCCCCACGCTGTACGTGCGCAAGTCTCGAGTCACCTGGACAGAAAAACATCACACGTGGCTGTGAGCAGAGCGACAGCACCTGGATCTCCAGGTACAGAGAGAACCGTCACTGCCATTCGAGGCGTGTTGGGGAAGGGGTAACTCTGCGGTGTCATCAAAATGCACTCATCCTCCCTCTCTCCAGGCCTGAAGCCCTCCGGGAGCCTCCTGCCAGCCCGGGCCCAGCTTCCCTGCTCGTCCTGCTGCCACCCGCTGCCCTGCCTGTCCTCTCCAGCCAGGGCCCTGCGGCTCAGCCCACGTGTCCTTGCCTGTGCAATGGTGTGTCGTGAGGACTGAGCACATCAGTGGCAGAGCAGACACCCCATGTGGACAGGCAGCCTTGCCCTCCTCACCTGCTCTGCCCTGGCAGGCTCTCACCTGCTGCGCACCCGGCACCTGAGCCCCAAACTCAGAGCTGCCACACTCAGACAGGTGCTGGGATCACGCAGCCTGGTCCAGATACTGGCATGACCTGGCCACATCTAGATCCCCAGGCTCAGGGATCAGGGGCCCCTGCCACCAATAGCCATGACCTTGATGTGGCCAACAGTCCACAGAGATATGCACAAGGGCTCCGGCATGACACCAAGTCACATGCCCAAATGCTTCTTGAGTCGGGGGCACCCCCTAGCTCCCTCCATCTATCACCTCTGTGGGCAGCAAACAGCTACCTCTATCTTAAAGCCAGGCTGGAGACAGAGCAATTCCCCACGGACTTTGGCCAGCCACACTAGACATGGCCCTGATGCTGCGGGTGTGTGTTACACACGTGTCCCTGAGCCACCTTGCCTGCTCTCATCTGATACGAAGGGTCCTCTGCCCCTCATTTCGTAACTCGATCCTCACGAGGTCTGAAGCACAGAAACACCCCGACCCGCGAGGTCAAGGCCAAGGATCAGCTGTGCTTAGCCACACAGTCCAGAAACTTTCCCGATGTGCCGCTCCTGTGCACCCCACCCGAGAGCCACCACTCATGTGCTGCCAAGGTGCTCACATGCTCCGATGGCCACAGGTGCCATGTCACCCAAAATGCTCCAAGCAGCCTGGTGGTGGTGGTCACCGAGTCACAGAGCACACCCACCTGGCGAGGCTTGGGCACCACGGCCTTACCTTAAAGGTGCTCTTGGAAAGGCTGGACAGGTTGAAGCTGTAGAGCAGCTGCTCGTCCGTCAGGGCACAGCCCTCGGTCCTCACTTCGTCAGGACAGACGATCGGCGTCTCCCACTCGAACACGAAGTCACACTCACTGGTCCTTAACAGCTTCGGCGTTCCCTGTTGTCCGCAAGTGCATGGGTCTTAAAAACGCCACAGTGTAGGGACAGCAGCTGCCCGCTGCACCCTACGAGGAGAGGACCCACGGCAGGGGAGGGACACTCGACAGCAGCTGCTGGAGCACCCAGCACCGTCCTGGGGCACAGCAGGCACCTCTGACCCTGCCCCATGCACTCTGGAACTCCCTGGCTAACTCCAGGTCGCCATCCTTTACTTAAACAGAAACAGACCCTCAGAGTTCTGTGCCACAGGCTCGAAGGGGAAGAAATGGGAGGTCTGTAACTGTCACAAAAGCAAAGTCTGTAAAATCAAGACCCTCTTTGCAAAGGAAGCAAGTGCTTCAATCACAACCAGGGTCTTCATGCCACTGCTTCTAGAAACTGGGGATATTTACAAAGGGGGCAAGATGCTACTCGGCCAGATATTCCATAGGCCAAGTGTCCCTGAATGGATTTCTTTGTCCCCTCCCTCTGCAACAGCAGCGAAAGCAGATGAAGCAGCTGGTCAGGAATTTCACTTTGAATTGCTGTGAAGCGTCTTTTTTCCTACGATATAAGTGGCAAAAGTACTTCCATTGAAGATGAAAACCACAAGGAAAATCTTTAAAATCTTTCTGAAAATGGAACATACATTCAGTGTGAGACGCCTCGTTTCTAAAAGCAAGTAAATACTGATCACTCCCAACATGCAGCTGCCCAGAATGAACTAGAATCGCTCCGGCTCACTCGCTCTGTGCAGTGGCAGACTGAGCACGGCTGCACGTTCTTCACCCGATGGGAAGCGAGTGACCATAACCACGGGAAGCGAGTCTGCGAGAGAACTAGAGAATCTCCTTTAAACAATGAAGTGCTGTTGGGAACAGAAGCCCTTGCAAAGGTCAAGTCCACATTGCCCTGTACTTTGTGTCTGCAGAGGCATAAGCAGACGCACCTACATAAAAACGCAGATATATACACAAGTATGTGACAAGAGTTGACTGAACAGCTTCACCTATCCTTGCTAACTAAGGATTGTCATCACACTCAGAGTCACGAACAGGGACGTGTCCAAGGGCTCTGAGCTGCTTTGGGCCTCTACACAGAGCAGCCTATATGGCAGAGGTTTTGGGTTTTTTCCTCCTCTCTGTTACTGTACTTTCCTCGTTGCCAGGTGGCTGCCGGGTCACTTCCCGCTACTGCCGACAGATCCAGGCTTTACAAACCTGCCACAGGCCAAACATCAGAAAGTCATCTTTATCGGAACCATAAATAGCAGATCATAATCCACCACCTGAACTCCTTGGAGTCAGATGAGCCTTGTGATCCATCATCTTTAGGATTTTAAGTGGCAATTTGGGATATATTATTTATACTACATAATAGACACACATGTACACCCCACATCCTAGAATCAAGCACATCAGCATTTCTGCAGCAAGATGTATGAATATTCACATGAGGCAGGACAAATACCAGCCACAAACAGCCTTAGTTCATTCATGTCAAAGGATTCACAAGTTTCCAGAGCTTCAGAGACGTCAGAAGCACAAAGGGGGCTGTGGAGCAAAGGGCTGTCCCTCCTGTGGCAGGCTGGGACCAGCTGTGCCACTGCCGCTGAGCTGCCCTGAGTCACTGGGGAATGGGGGCCGTAACCTACCAACTTATCTCCTATTCAGAAGGGGTCAGGAGAAAACGTGTACAAAAATTCTTTATAACAAAAATGTACTCATTATAATGTATGCCGATATCATTAATACATATTTAACATGCACGTAAAACAGAAGTCAATAACCTTCTTAAAAGTAAAAGTACCACTTTGTTGTAGCCATTTTGATTCCAGAGGTCTTTTGTTACTTGCTAACTTCTGAATCTTGAACTATGTTCTGAATGATTATACCTTCCCCTAAGTCTGATTTCCCAATAAGAATAAAATCAGTAATGTCATAGTAAAAAAAAAAGTTATGACTCTTTTATACAACAGTAGTCAAAGCTGAATGTCATTTCTATACTCAAGTGTCCCATGGTTTTAAATTATAGCAAGCCTCGATGTGCTTTTAACTCAGGGTGAGCCTACTCTGTCCTCAATTAAATGGTTTTAAATTACTGAGACGCACCGCTGACGTCCCATGTCACCCAAGGCAGACTGAGGAGCTCCCTGCACTGAACTGCGCTTTCTGGCCATCCGGCCTCAGCTCCCTAATCTGTGTTCCAGCGTCTAGACTCAAGATGGCCACGGGCGGCGCACTTACCATGCTCACTCCTCTCTTGCAGTGAAATGCGATGAGGGAGGTGTAGTTGAAATGCTTGTCTGTCAAGCAAGGAGTGCTGCTTTCAAAATTCAAGTAAATTTCTTTCGCTACGGGATTGAGTATTGGAGGTCCTGCGACCCGGCCAATATCCTAGGCAAAGAACAAAGAGTATTTCAGGAAATTAATTGTTCCCAAGGTTAGAGGAGTCAAAGTGAATACAGAATCATAAAAACCAGACCTCATCAGTTCTGAAGGTGAGAAGCATCTAAAAAATTGAGTTAATACCAACTCAAGTAAGAGGTCTTGACTTAGAGAACTTCAGTACACAGGTGGTGATTAGTTTTGATCCTGAGGTTAGTTCTAGGTAAGGTAGGTTCTATTTCTATGCATAGTCAATTTTCAGGATTCTAGGCAATAGAAATGCCTCTCTCCAGTCATATTGAGGGTGACAGAGTCTCTTAAAAAATAAGAAAAAAAAAGCTATCCAGTCCTCCATCACCTGCCGGTGGAAGGCAGGAACCTGAGAAACGTCTCCCCACCTCCTGACGCTGCCCTGGGAACGTTCATTCGCCTGGCACGGCAGTCCCTGTCAGGTGTGTCCTCGGGGACGGGGACAGATGTTTACTGTCGATTTGCATTGCTTATCACAGCACCTGACACATAGTGGCTACTCAGTAAATACTTTTCAGTGAATAAACGAATGAAGGAAAGGTGAATGGCCAGGAACGGTGTGTGTGATGAATGTGCAAGTGTGCATATGTGTGAGCATGTGTATTCACACATGTGCATCTTCCCCATGATTTTGCTCTCAGCTGCAACGCTCTGCACTCACCACTGTAGGACATTTTTAGGCCACATAACACAATACCCTCTCCAATTAAAGAACTTCATAATTTTTAAAACCTGACCAAGATTGGCTAAGCAGGAAAACAAAGCAGATCAGACCTCCTGGAAAACAACTCGCACTGGAGGCCCCCAACCCACACTGTCAGAGGATACTACCAGAGGCTTCCTGTGAAGGTATGGTTTACCCAGGCCTCCGATCACACAGCTGCAGCTTTGTTAAACGCACACTGCAGCTGGGTGTGGTGGCTCACACCTGTAACCCCAGCACTTTCGGAGGCCAAGGCGAGAGGATCACTTGACGCTGGGAGTTCAAGATCAGCCTGAGCTAGAGCAAAAACATAGGAAAAAAATTAGCCGGGCATGGTGGTGCAAGCCCGTAGTCCCAGCTACTCGGGAGGCTGAGGAGGGAGGATTGCTCGAGCCCAGGAGTTACAGGTTACAGTGAGCTATGACCAGGCACTGCCCTCCAGCTTGGGCAACAGAGTAAGATCCTATCTTTAAAAGATTTTAAAAAAAAAAAAAAAGAAAAGAAAAGAAAGGAAAAAACACCTCATACTGTGGCCTGTGGCCATAGATACAAACACAGACAACTTTCAAGATATATGTCAAGTACTAAAACGCACCAAAGATTTAACAAAATATTAATAAAACTCATGGAGATAATTTTTAAAGATCCAAATCTATATCAAAAAAATGCTAGCATAAAGCCAAAGCTTTGAAAGCAGAATATTTAGTTAGCAGCAAGCCTGCTTTTGCCCTTAATAATAGCATGTTACCAAAGAAAGTGCTTGCATTTATTTCACGAGTGCTTTAATTGCACAAGACAAGCATTTCAGACAACGAAACCAGGCCATGCTAATGTGTTTTCTTGCCACTTTACCTAAAAACGTCTCTTGATTAGGGTCAACCCTAAGGCTCCTAACTTGACACACACAAAAAAGTATCTATGTGTGTTCACGTTGTCTTACGCAGCTCAAATATTTCCTGGCTACCATTATCAACAGCTACCGACAGCTCAGCACACAAACCCCGACCTTACTCTTCCCCTAGAGCACCCTGAACACACCCAGTCCCAGCTAATTTCTCCATTCTCTCTGAGTCACTCTCCCTCAAAAGCAAGAAACACAACATGAAGGTTATCGCTAAACGTCTTGCAAAACTCATCTCCATCCCCGGTTTCCCACACTCACTATGGGGGGCCCGTCGACAGGGACTTTGCACACGGCGGCTCCGGCGGGACACGGCACCCCGTGCATGGGGTTGAGCGGCTGGCAGATGTTGATGTAGAAATCGGGACTGGTATCGGAAGCGTCATCCTCACTCTCATCGTACGCTTCGTACCCGCCGGTGCGGTGGATGAGAGGGGACAAGTCAATGATAGAGCTTCCGTTCCTCACGGAACATTCTATCTGTTAAATAGGAAAGACTGCATTGGAGACGCCCCCAAAATTTTCTTAATCACCATTAAGCCATGTAAGAATTTAAAAGCCTAACAACAACAACAAAAAAAAGCACAGAGGGTAGGTTAAAGTCTCAAAGTGCCACATCACACAGCATCAGGCGCCTCTGGTCAACTTGATAACTGGGACGATCGGGGTGGACAAGGTCAGTTGTGAACCCAGCACAGGGCCCAGGCGGAGCCAGGTGGGGACTTCTTGACTCACCGCCTGCTCGCAGGCCAGCGGCGTGTGCCAGGAGAAGAAGAGCGTGCACGTCTGCTTGTCCAGGGAGATGAGCATGGGCCTGTTGGCTGGCCCGGCCTCGGGTCTGCACACAAAGCTGATCACACTTTTGTAGCTCAGGCCAGATTTGGAGGGACAAGGGGACCCGTCCTTGTACACCAGCCGCAGGACCTGGTCCGCATAGGTCAGCCTCTTGCTGGCCTTGCCGACGCTGATCCTGGTCTGACCAAAGCAGGCCCCTGCGCCACAGGGAAGAGTGGAGGGAAAAGCACGTGGTCATGACTTGGTGGCCCATTTGCTGATGAGAACTTTCTACACACCCAGACTCAATTTCATGCTATCATTTCGAGTATCCAATTTGGCTTTGGCCAATGTTACACAATTAATATCTCGTCATATATCCAGCCACACGTCCCCCATGTTGGCTGATGGCCACCGAGACGAAGTGTTTGATCTTGGTTCTGCTCGTCTCTTTTGCCATCAGCACAAGGTCACGAAGGAGATAGCCCAGGGATGGGGGAGCCAGACGATACTCAAGGAGCCGAGGCACTCACCCACACCAGGAGGGCAGTTCTCGTTTTCCCCGCAGATGCTCATGTACACCAGCCCCTTCTCGCTGTAGGCGGCTGTGAATCCTGCTCTGCCACTCAAGGAGCTCAGATCAAACAGGTGTCCTATGAGACGCAAGCGGCGGGGGGATACGGTGACCCCAGCAGGCTCACACACGGACCCCGCTAGTGTTAGGACTCTTGACCTTCACCATGACTCACTGCCCCCCTCACCGACAGTGCTCCAACCAGCTAGCGTGCATCACGAGACGCCAGTGCCCATGCATGAGACGGCCCATCTTCCCCAAAAGATAGTGGCTCCCAGCACCCTCTCTCCCCTGGGGCCATAGCGCAGCAGCCCTAGGACTCCCTAGGCATGGGGAGAACCCCACAGTGTCCCTCTAACTGCCCATGGAACACCCCTGTGCCTCTCTGGGTGCCCAGCAGAGGACAGAAGTGTCCTGGCCCATCCAGAGAAAGGCCCAATGCACCCACACACCACAGGCACTTCTGCCCTGGGTGCTGCTGTGCACGGCTCCTCGGTCCCTCGCCTGAACTGGGGCTGGTGATGGCACTGTCCCTCACCTGTGCTGGGGTTGGTGACCTGGCAGTCGTCGTGCACGTTGCTTTTCACGGCACAGGCGGCGGCCGTGGGCCAGGAGAAGGTGTACTCACAGTCCTCCACGGCGCTGATGAACATGGGCCTGGAGTTCTACAAACAAGCACAGACAGGCCCCGAGGGGATCTTACGTTTGACATCGTAACTCGGCTACACCACGGGGAAGCTGCTCTGCAGAACTCATGAGCACGTGGCGTTTCTGACTCAGTGTCTTCTGGGGACAAGGTGCAGATTAGGAACGCAAAGGGTCAGAGCGTGTTCCTGGGGTGCCACGGTGGGCTTGGCGCCCACAGGGAAGTGAAACCACCCAGAGCCAAAACCCAGAGCCTGGAGGGCTCCTCGAGCTGAGACAGAAGACAGCACAGACTGGGGGCCACCAGGAGACACAAGTGAGAAGACAACGGGTGACATTCTGAAGACACATGAGCTAAAATCTGTTACACGGTCCAAACAAAAAGACCCGCCAAGCACACTCCCTATTAGTTCTGTGGATCCTCCCACTCCTCGGGCCAAGGCTGCTCTGTTCGTATCGCAACAGGGTTGGCCTGCCTACTCAGCCAGGAACCAGAGCCCGTGGGGGCCCGGCCTCCAGCGCCCAGCAGCCAACAGCTCTCACATCTGGGCAGAGCCTCTGCACCGACGTCCCAAGAGGAAACCTTGCTGCCACTCCAGGCAAGAGAGCAGGCCTTGGGCGCGTGGCGCTCCCCTTCTCGCGGCTCTCCCGCCGCTGCAGCCATGGCTGGGGAGAGCAGGCAGCCAGCCTGAGCGAGCACCCAACACAGCTACAGACCTAATCACACCAGCACACGGGGCTCCCCTCAATCTCACAACACGGAAACCACTAACAGTCAGCACCTGCCGAACCCATGGCTCAACCGAGCAGGGGAAGACTCGCTCCCAGCGACGGTGCACCTGCCGGGAATGACGCCTGGCACTTCCGACCTCTTCCCTGGAATCCCCACCACACTGGCAAGACGGGCACACCTCGTTATTTCTGGATGAACAATGTGGAATGCCCGAGTAATTGACCAGGTTACGTGGCCAGGAAGTGGAGGCGCCACCTCTGACCTGGGTCTGTCCACCCTCTTGCTCTTCCCAAGCTGCCTCCGTGAAGACAGGGCATGCTGTCCGTTTTCTCAACAGCCTTTGGGGGATCTGAGTCAAATGCTAAAAAGAGCCAACTAAATTTGAGGCTAGAATTGCCAGGAGAAGCATCTTAAGAGCCAGGGGCGGGGCATGTCCCTGGATCACAGGCTGGGGCGATGCTGGGCTCTCACTCTCCGTTAAGCTGCGTCATCTCGACCTCTACAACCCGCATCCCCGGGAGGACGTGGGTCTCCCTGACCGGCGGATGTGGGCCCTTCCCAAAGCTGCAGCAGGGGCCGTCCCTTACCACTTGGTTCTCATTGCAGGTGAATCGGATGGTGGTTGACTTTTTCCGAATCTGGTCTGGGCACAAGTCGCCATCGACATACTTGAGGAGGATCACACCATCGCTCCACTGAGGCCCGTCCTTCACCCTGCCAAGGTTCACTGGCTTGGAGCCACCCAGCAGACATGCGGCCGCTTCTGGAGGGCACGGCTCTGCAACACACGAGGTATGGGTAAGTCACCTTCAGTGACCCTCCAGTCTAGAGCAGAACTTCATCCGGCAAGTCACGGCAGACGGGCTGCAGAACTTCTAAGAGGCACTGCAAAACAGCTGCCATTTCTGCCACACCAGTGAGACGACAATGACATCACGTCAGTTCTCACTCATTTCAATGCTGTTTTACCCCAGGTGGATTGGGGACGGGCATAGGGTGTGGTGGGGGATCCCAGACACAACAATCCAAAATTACTCCTGAACCCCACAGATGATGGAGCTGAAATTCCTCAAGGGAGTCAGTGGAACATGCTAAATGGCCCACATTCACGCAAGAAGTTTATACAAGAAGTTTCCAAGAACTCTGCCCACTTCCCAGTCCCTGAACCATCTGTGCCATCTGCCCCGGGGAAAGACGTAGTCCCACACCACGGGTGTGAACCACAGTGTCACAGCCTGCCCAGCAAGATGCAGCAAGGGGAAGTGGGCTCACGGTCTCAACCCACACAGAGGACGAAAATGACACAAGGTGTGGGTGGTTTGTATTAAACACCACGAAAATGGGACATTTCATCTCCAGGACTCCAAGAGACCAGGGGTGGCACCAAGATCCTTGGGAACTGCTCTTGGTCCCAGATGCACAACTGGCTTCTGGTCTCAGCACTGGCACTGAGGATTTGGGCATGCTGGTCCTGCATCATGCATCCTGCCCACATTGCCCTGGATTAGACAGCGGGCACGCAGCGGATGTCCTGCCCTGCTGAAGAGGATTACTCGCCACCACCTCCATTCCTATCAACCTCCACCTCCCCTGTTCCGAAACAGTGACACTGTCCCCAGCAGAGTAATGAGTGATGATCTATCCTGCGCCACACCAGGGACCAGTAGTTAGGACCCTCACACCACTGCTCCTCTGCTGCTCCTTGGCCAAACCCCTGACGTGGTGCAGAGTGAAACACCTCCAAGCAACGCCCTTCCCACTCGCTCTTCCCCAGTCAGTCCATGACCAGCCATCCCCCCTGGGCCCCTCTCTCACCGGTGCCAGCCTGTGGGGACAGGGACTTGCAGACATTGATGAGGTAGTGCTCTGTGGACCCCGTACCAGTGACGGCTTCCCAGTTGTCACTGTACCTCGACAGGGATGAGAGGTCGAAGGAGTTGCCGGCCGCGTCTCTGGAGGGAAGAGGACACTGCGGTCAGACTCGGCTGTGTGCCAGGTAAACTGTGCACTCCTCTGGGAAGACCCAAGTCCTTCAGGCAGGTGTGTCCTTGGCATCGTGAATCAGGACTCGCCCAGGGACAGAACTCTGGACTAGACTCCTCTCTCTCTCTCACATCCAGTCAGAGTCAGCAATGACACAACTTCAAGCTCAGGAAACTCTAAGACTCACTTTAGCAAAATTAAGTCTTAACAAGAAACCAAATCTGAAGGTGTGTGCTGTCCGTACCCCGGCCTGTGAGGAGTAGAGCTCGCCCGCGACAGCCAGGAGCAGCGAAGATGCTCGGCCCATACAGCTCGGGCGACCCCAGCGCAGCCCACGCAGGCCACCTGCTCTCAAGCCCTGGGGCCACCCATGGTCACTGAAATAAAAATGGCCTCTAATGACCTTTCTACTCAGGCTAAACGTTCACTAACTATACAAATCCCAAAAGTGATTGAGAACCAACCATGTACCAGGCACAGCATTAACAGGGAGCAAGACACACACCTGAGAAGGTGAACTCCGAACAAACTCTGAAAGAAAAGAAAGGCTAACTCTCTTGGCACCCGGCACTGAGCACCCTGGCAGAACAGCACGAGCAAAGGGCCTGCGGCACAGCAAGCCTGGTGCGTTCAAAGAAAAAGCGCCCGTGTGGCTGGAGCGGAGTCAGTGTGAGTATGGGAGACAGCAGGGGCGAGGTCAGAGAGGTGCAGGGGTGATACAGGGAGGGCCTCTGTGTCAGGGTATGAACGTCAGCCTGCGGTTCCAGGTGAGATGTTTCAGCAACAGAGTGACACGGCTGGGCCCGTATCTGTGAGGGACCAGTCGAAGGTGGGCGAGGGCAGAGGCGCGAGACCTGGGGTGGCTGCGGGACGGTGGGGGGAGGAGGAAGGGGAGGGATGCCCGGAGGAGATGGAACAAGAAACAGAGCTCAGAGCACACGCGCTGACGTCCTAACGGTGTCCAGCAGGAGAAACGGAAGTGGAACCGGGGCAAGCAGGCGGGGCGGCCAGGAGAGGAGGTGGGTGTCCACGGGTCACAGCCTTCACCTTCTACGACACAGCCGGAAGGTGCCAGAGGCTGACGAGGGGGTGTGCGCACCCCTCAGAGTTACAGAACGCTCCACTCGCAAAGAACCGCAAGAAGACAGGGTCAAAGGTGTAGGGGGGCGGAGGTGAGGGGTCGGGTGGGGGAAATCTCCCCTCACACATTTTTGTACTCTCAATTAATTACAATAAACATGTATCAACTTTTAATGTAACCAATGACAAAAGTCTCCTCTGGCTTAATGCTACTTTAAAAAATCTAGTATAAAAATGTTTTTAGGAAAAAAGCTTTGTGTATAAAGAAAATCAAAACTTTACTCCTTGTACATAAGCATTAGAAAACTGAAGGCAGCCTCCAAAGGCAGCAAGACGACAGCTAAGTGAACCAGGGGCACCTGCTCAGGATAGTTCACACTCACTTGAAACGGTAACATTACTAAAATTATGATGTTAACTAAACATAAATTATTAAATGTATGCACTAATATACATTATTAAAACTTAATTCATGATTTCACCTAAAAACAGATGACCCAACAGGACAAAGGCTAGAAGGAAAGACAGAAAGGACTGCACTGCTCCCCAGGAAAAGGCGTGGTTGCTGAGCGGTCACGCACAGGGCGGCTCATCACACGTCAGAACTGTCAGCGCGTTCCTGCAAAATGCAGAATCGCAGAACTACAAAACCAAAATCTCCAGGGACGGGCCCCGAGATGCCTACCTGGTAAAGTTCCAAGAGTGAGTCTGTGGAAATTTCACACTCAAGGAAATAGCCCCCACCCCATCTTGGGAGACGCACGTGGCGCCTGGCCCACGCCCCCCAATCACATGTGTGAACCTCGGGTGCATACAGACTCCAGGGTGATGCTCCAGCCCATCAGTTCCCCGCCCACTTTACATCTTAATGCAAAATAATCGCGGAATCTCAAAGCCGTGAGGGATCTGGAAGTTAACCTAACCCAACTCCTCACTTTAACATCAGGGAACTGAGGTGCAGGGAAACTGACTAACCTAATCTCCTGGCCACTAATTATTAAAGCAAAATCGTATCAAGGCAGTCTGTCCAGAAAAGTCAACATAATTCTTCCACTTACTCGAACGAACACTCCGTCAGGTCGAAAGGTGGGCAAGCATACTGCGTCCGCCACTCGAACAGGTAGGAACAATCAGAAGTCTCCTTCAGAAATACTGGCTAAACACATTAAGATGGAACACATGTACAAAAAAAGGAATGCAAAACTTGAGTTAGTTTATACTTTTGAGTTTTAAGGATGAAAACAGTAAGGAATAATTATGTTCGTTATAATCTATACAAACTGATGAAAGATTCAACATATTTTCCATAAGTAATGTATTTTAAACTAAATTAGGCAGGAGATGTCGTGAGATCCGACGACAGATTCATCGCACAAAGACGGGGGCGGCCAGAGGGAGGCGGAGGCCCCGCTCAGGAGACCCTCGCACACGCTCACCTTCTGGGTGCTGCGGTCGCAGTAGAAAAAGATGGCCGTGGAGCGCTGGTACACCTTATGGCACGTGTCCCCTCCAGTGTAGTTTATTTTTAACAATCCATTTTCATAAGTCAGCTTCTGAGTGAGGAGACCTGTTCAAGAAGCAGCACGTGAAACAAGGTTTGGTTCAGGGGGTCCCCAGGTTGCTGAGGTTATCGTAAGACATGTCACATCACACGCCCTGAAGAGCAGGGGACAAAGTACCCCTGGCCTCCTGACATTGTACTACCTGTTCCTTGTCACATTATTACACTGCAGGAAGAATAAACCCAGGCCTACCCTGATCAAGGTTGCAAAGTGACAGCTAACCAGGGGCACGATGACACACAATGCCTGAGCGGCTAAGAGAACGTCCCTTCCTTTGTGTCACCTGAGCCTGCCCATGTCTTCACATCAGAAACTTCAACTCCATTTTAACAAGTTCTTAAACTTATTATTAAAATCTTGCCCAGCTGCCAAAACAGCATGAATGGCCAATAGTCTGCCCTGCAACTGCTGCAGCCAAACCCCATAGGAAATGTGTCCCCTCTGACTCAATTCTAGAAAGTACCATCTCAGAACACCCATTACTCGCTAGTTTCATGTGACTTAATGTTGTAATAAAAAAAATGGGATCTTAGAGCCAGTAACCGGTATGGCTAAGAAAAACTAAAATAAACGGACTCTTAACAAAATTCTCCAGTATGTATTCTGCTTAACAAAAAGCAAGGGAAATCAGAAATATCATTAATGTTGTTTTACAAGAATACTCATTCTTCCTACTCGAGAGAAATGCAATCTTCAGCACAGCATTTTAACATTTTAATTCCATTCTTTTGCAACAAAAGCTGCAGGAAAAACGGTGGTACCTGCCACTCTCTGGAATCCTTGTAGTCCTGGCTTCTCCTGACACGAGGAGACCACCTTAGACCTGTCGCTGGTGAGGCAGACCCCCGAGGAGAGCTGCCCGCAGACCCGAAAGTAATAGTTGTACTCGCCAGCACGCACGATGGTGTCGTTGAGGGCCAGGGGCTTCAGGTCGTACAGGTTGCCGTGCCTTGGGTCCCTCACCTCGCAGTTGTCTCCTTCAAGAACACAGAGCGGGAGGCGCCGGCAATCACACACACATTCACACCTCCAGGCAAAAATATTTACGGTTTTTAATCAGGTAAGGACTGCCTTCAAATGGACGTTAAAAACCATTTCCACGTGATTTTATTTTGTTTATATATATTGCATCTTGTCTGGCAAACAGCTTTCTAGAAAAGCCCCAGTCACAGGATAAAGACCCACTTCCTCAAACAAAACAAAACCCCACATTAGTGTTTTCAAGAGGGAGAAGCCAAAAACACATCAATCCAGGTACATGAGGAAAATGTTACTGGCAAAATTAGCAATGTGCTAGAGTATAGAAAACTCCAGGATGAGAACGTACCCACCCTCTAAAAGGTGTTTCATGATCCCGCCTGTGGCCATTATCACAGGGTTTCACATCTAGGACGTTGCTCAGAACGTCTACAGCTCTCAACATTCGCAAAGACTCGTACGGGGCACACCCAGGTCTCACCTTCCACTCTGACAACGGGACAGGCTTCCACCGTTCTCCAGACGAACACGTACTCGCAGTTGTCCAGGAGCTGGAAGGTCGGGGAGCCCTGCAACACACACCAACAGCTTGCTTCCTTTCCCACTCATTTTTTCAAAAAATTAATCAAATGACAGCCACAGTTAATATCTAATCTTTAACTTTCATGAGCAAAATATACAGCATTTCTTAAACATCTAAGACCTGGGTAAACGAATATATTCTAGTCAAATCCCAGAGATGGCCAGAAATCCACAAAAAACACAGGCAAGTTTTAAGTAGCGTAGAAGATTCAGAGATTAAAGGGACATGCGAAACAGAACGGCCCACAGACAAAACACGCACTGATATCTGAGCACACTCGAACGTGATCCTGGTGGAGAAGCGCTGGGCCCCACACTTGTCGCCGTTGACGTACACGATGGTCAGAGATCCGTTTGCCGCAACCTGAGGACTGATCTGTACCACACCCAGGTTCCAGCTGTTGGATTCCGTCACTAAGCAGGACCCCACTGCGCTGCCTGCGAGAACAGGAGATGTGGTTTTGGGTGAGGAATGGAAGGGGAAGGAGGGTGGCCTTGAGTCAGAAACAGTATGAACAGACGTGAATAAAGAGGACAGACAGAACTCACCGTGGCACCTGGGGATGTACGGCAGAGGACTGCAGACGCTCAAGTAGAAAGTCCTCTTTTGGCCATCGGCCGAGGTGTCGACGGCAGTCCACGGCTTCCTGACCGAGCTCAGGCCACTCAGGTCGTACTCGTTTCCAGCTGAGTCTGGAACACAACAGAAACCTGCTGGAAAACTCTGCTTTCTCGTTAGCCCGCGGGACCTCCTCTCCCCCGAGTAATGACTGCTGGGGCGTGAGCCTCACATTCCCGACCACGAGAGAGAAGGACCCTGCAAGAGGCTTTGCCTACAGAACACACACCCCCTTGGCCCTCGCAAGTGCCATTCACGGCCAGGTGGTGGTGGGCACCCGTAGTCCCAGCTACTCAAGACGCCGAGGCAGCAGGATCGCTTGAAGCCCAGGAGTTCGAGGACAGCCTGGGCAACACGGCAAGACCCCATCTCTTAAAATACAAATAAAAACCTGCCCTTCGCAAGGAAGCCCCACTGCCGTGGAGGTGGCAGGGCCAATGCACAGAGGTCAGGCACCGTGGGGACACCATTCAGCTTCCAAGGCATGGCTTATGGTATTCTTCTAACGCCTCTTTCTTTCTTTTCCTCCTCAAATAAGCAGTTCTGCCATGTGCATTTAATTTTTTTTCCTCTGAGTTTTCTTTTCTGTTCTTAAGCAGCATCTGATTCCAAACCATAGCTTAAAACTATTGATGGTGTGTCCAGATTCTCTTCAAGAAAAACATTACAACTCTAGGCACCATCTAAACAAAATATGTAACACGCCAATGTCACGCTGCCTCTAAAACAAAACATAAACATACACATACACACATGTGCACACAAACATACAGACATACCTTCACGGACATTCACACACACACTCCCTTTTGACCGGCCCATTAGTTCTTAGAGCCCACGGCCTACCGGTGACTTGGCAATCCACTGGGGAAGGAACACAGGCCAGCGCAGTTTCAAACTCAAAGAAAGTGTCTCGGATCCCTCGTCCAGAGTCAATGTCTTGATGCAGGAACTTAGCGGTCCCTGGGTAGAGGTCATCGTTGCAAATGAAGCGGATGATAAAAGCATCCGAGGTACCTGTGGAGCAAGAAGGCCCGACTGTAAGAAACCGCACTCTCGATGCAGCCCATCAGCACAGCGTGGCACCAGGGTAACACCGCCACAGGCACAAGCTTCGCAGCCACTCGCTGACACGATGGCATCACGGTGCCGGGTCTGTGTCAAGGGACCTGGATTGAACACAGCGGCCACACTCGTCGCGGCAGTGAACCTATGTCAGGATGGGTTTATACCATGAGCCTAGTGTCTAGGCATTCTCACTCTTCTAGAAACCCCTATCAGTTTATCAATCCAAACATTAGAAAACAATGTAACTCTCATTTATTGGTTAATTCCACAAATACTAAGTCCCTACTCCCTACAGGAGTGAAAGAAAGAGAAGAAAACCCTTGCCCTGGGACGTGTTGGTTACAGGGGTACAAGCAGGAAGGCTCAGGAGGGGGGGCAGGCTTCCGTCATTCCAGAAACAGGGAGGCCAGCAGGACCGAGCGGGAAAAGCAGGGGTGACCATGTCAGAGAGCTGTCATGGGCGTCCCACAGCCACCGTGAGAGCACTGGCTTGTCCTCTAGGTGTGACATGGAGCCACCAGAAGGCTCTGTCTGAGCTGAGAAGTGACATGATCTAATGTTTTAAAAACATCACTGGCTGCTACGTTGCACATAGACTACAATAGCCCCTCTTTACCTCTGGGGGACACAGTCCAAGACCCTCAGTGGGTGACTAAAATCGTAAACCCTACATACACCATGTTTCTGTGTATACACACATACCTGTGATTGAGTTTAATTTATAAATTAAGCACAGCAAGAAATTAATAACCAATAATAAAATAGAAAAATTTTAACAATACATTGTAATACAATGTGAACGTGGTCTCTCAAAATATCTTAATATTTTTCAGACCACGTTTGACTTCAGAAAGCGAAACCACAGGTAACAGGGGACCCCTGTATTTCGTGAGGGCAAAAGCAGGAAGGCCAACGGGGAGGCTCCTGAGCAGGGTGGGCGGCACAGGCCACAGCGGGGGAGAACTGACGCCGTATGCTCAGGAAAGGGGACAGCGCATCAGGCACAGAACTGCCACGGCCCCCGTTAGCTGCGAAAACAACATGGCTGTGAACTCACCTTTGGTGGCAGAAAGAGGCCCTTTGTAGGTCAGAGTTATGAAGCCCTCTGTAGACAACTGGAGGCTTTTCTCGAATCCCACCGGCCTTTCCGGCCTCACGTCCTGTAGGGTTTCCGTCTGGGTGTCCGACTCACAGCCGGAAGCAGGTTTCCCATCGACGGTCCCACACACTGGCATCGTGCCACAGACATTGAACTGCAGGCCAGACAGCGAGAACCACACAGACGAACTTAGGCTGTGTGACGTACCATAGACAAAACCCCTAGTGACTCAAAATCCCACTAGGTTACCATTTATTATCAACTTTCCAACCTTCCCACATGTGGACAGCTGAGTCCCAAAGTTAGTACATACAGTAAAAATCAAAGTCCAAAAAGCATCACCCAGAAATTGCCCCTAAGGTTCAGGGTACATCATTTTATTTATACAGCCCTATATCTACAAATGCATAAAATAATGTACCATATAATACAGGGAATATATGTAAGCCATAATTTTATGATATTTTTAATCAGAGAAAATACATATAATTGTAGTCATGTTAATATAAGTAAACATAAAATGATGCTCTTATATTTCTTAAAGATGTTGATATCATTCTATTAAAAAAAGCAGTTAAGTTTGCTGTCGTTGTGAAAATAAAGCAGAACATGCTCCTTGGTATGAAGATACGGAAAGGACAGACTTCTATCTGTTCGGTGCTGACGGACACTGAACACAGAGTCTACCTACAGAAAGTGTTTTTCTTAAAGACCAAAGTTGCCCACTTGAGAAATGGCCAGTGAGGACTAGATCCCACCAAGTGCTCTTGCCGCTGCATGGGCTTTGTCCGGGGGTCCCTGATCATGAAAATCAAAGGCAGATTCCCTTTCCTTCCTTCAAGATCTTCCTGCACATTAACCAAGAGCTGAGAGGCACCTGCGCCCCGCTGCAATCAGCGTTCAGGCACGCTTAGACACGCCCCACCTGGCAGCTCCAGCAGCACCGAGAGGCCGAGCCCAACGGGACGGGGCGGGGAATCTGGGGGCTCCGCCGGGAATGCCAAGCCACGCGCTGGCCGGGCCCCCACTCCTGGGACCCTAGACCCCTTCCCATCAACTCTGTTTCTACTTTTGTTACCCCGAGTCGGTCTCTGTCGTCCACAATATACTCCTCATAACTGTCCTGCTGAGCCTCCCTGACCTGTTTCCAGCATGTTCTCTGTGGGGTTCATGGTCATCTCTCCTAGCACGTTCTCTACAGGGTTCAGGGAGGTTTGTGCCTGCCTCTCATGACCTGTTGTGCACCTGTCATATACACCTGTTATACAGCAACCTGCTGTAAACCAAGCTCCGTAGTCACTACTTGGTAGATCAAACAGTACTAGAATTAATTTTAACATGGAGGCCATTATCGAACACATTATGAAATGGAGACATCCCTGTAAAAAGACGCTGGAGGGCTGTAGGGAAGCGGACAGAGCCCAAGTGCTGAAAAGGGACCAGTCCTGTTCCGGTGCTCTCCTGGCTGTGGGACAAGCTGTATGTTCCTTTGCATGAGGTATTTTACCTACAAAGTTCTCTTCTGCATCAAATTTTTATAAGACTTTCTCATCCCAGCTCCCTGTTTTCAAAGCTCTTATTCCAATGTGGATTTTGTCCCAAGCATTTAAACAAATCAAAATCAACATTTTCAAAGAGGTTTCTCTTTCTAGTGGTGCTTCGTTTATAACAGAATGGCATTAATTTGGAGATTTTTCTCTATCTCAACGGCTCTAGACATACCTGCCAGAGCTGTTTATGAAAGAAGTGCTTTCAGAAGATTCTAGAACACAGCCATCCAGGTCATTTCCCTTTTACAGGGTAATATAATTATTCCTCTTGACTAGAGGTTCTCAGTGAGCATCAGAACCACCTGGAGTGCCTGTTGAACAAGAGCTTCTGACGCGTGACGTGAGGTCCGGGGTGGGACCCAAGAACCCGTATTTCTAACAAGCTCCCAGGTGACACCGAGGCTGCTGCTCTGGGGACAGCTGCTCTACACACAGCAACAGATCACAAATAACTACTTATTCAACAGTCCTCAGGTCAAAACCGTGCCGGGACAGTGGTGACAGTTTTACATCGTTTCCCCTCTTACTCTGGGTTTCTCTCCTTCCACGTGAGAGCTGCTGTCACAGTGCTCTGGGCAGTTCCTGAGGACACCTGCCTCCCCAGCCACCAGCTGCAGGTGACGTTAATGCTCTCCCTTCCTGTCTCAAAGCAAACTGGAAATTCATTGTATCACTCTTACCACAAAAGTCTTCCCAATGCCTGAGACCAAGTATCCTTGTGAATTGTTCAGTGGGTTCAGATTAAACACAAATCCAGTGTTGGGGTCCCTTATAGAGCAAGCCTACGGGAAACAAAAAGGGGGAAAAAGAGACACATTGGAAGCAATTCCATAGGAACACAACAAATACAAAGCACCTCCAGAACCCACAGGTCTGCACGTCACAAAACGGTGTTTCCCCATTTACTTAAAAACCCCTATCAGAAACGCACCCCTGCACGTACTCAACAGCCTCTTCAAACAGCGCCTCAAGTATGCCAAGGGTGATACCTGACTCAGATACTGAATTTACCTGAATTTTCCTCACCTCATAAGGCCTCAGATTTAAGGGGAAAGTGAGATGGGAAAGTGAGACCCCTAATTAATTTTTTAAAGAAAACAAACATCTTTAGAATCTCATTTTCTGTCTCAGTTATTCACTTAAAGGTAATGATGGGTAACGAAGTATGATCAGGTAACTCTCAAACGATTCCTTTTCCTCTTCTCAGTGTATTTAATTCTGCCCTGGGCCTCCCACATCCACTGAATGCAGGGAGGGGGGCAGTGGCCACGGCCCAGAAGCACTGTCCACAGCAGGGGCCGGGCATCCCACCATCCTGCCCTCACAGGGCACTTATGTGGCCAGGACCCGGTGTTGAGTCACTCCTGTGCATAAGCCACGCTCTCTGCTGCCAAAGAGCTTGCAGCTGCAAGCAGGAATGCAGGATGACCCCCAGCCACCTGCTCTCAACACAGAGGGGACAGTGACGCAGTAACTGAGTCAGAAAGCAGGGGCAGGGCTCAGCTCAGGGCTGGGACACCTGGGTGGAGAGGCCAGGTGAGAACACACAAACCTGCTCAGTGTCTGTCGTCGTCTGAACAGGACAGGCGGCCTCTGTATTCCACAGGAAACTGACCACACACTCCCAGTTGAGAGAAAAGATGGGATGGCTGTTCTGAAAGGTCAAATCCAGTATAGGATAAGAGTCAATATGGCAACACAGAACTTGATCTAACCAGAAGAATGCTGGTCTGGTAGATAAAAACAGCTATAATCTACTGAATGTTTAATATGGGTCCATCAATAAGCTGGGCACTAATTAATTATCACCTAATGTTCTCGTCATCCCTGCAGATAAGACATATCTCTCATGCTTGGATGCTAAGAAATGCAGAGATCCTGCCAGCAGTAAATGGTAGTCTTGGGACCCAAACCCAGGTCTGAGGCCAAGTCCACGCTGTGGAGAAACACTCTACACCGAAAGTCAGATGCAGGAAGCCAGATGCAAAAGGCAACAGCATGTTTGATTTCACTAACGTTGGCTAAGAATTAAGCAAATCTGACTGTGACGTCAGGGGTCAGGAGAGGTGCTGAGAAGTGACAGGAGGACACCTGGGGGGTGCTCATGTTCTCTTCCTTGATGGGGGTTCTGGTTGTACAGCTGTGTTCAATTCATGAAAACTCACCCAGCTGTTAAGTAATTTGCACACCCTTCTGTGCATGTGCTTCAATCAACCCCAAACGTGCCACACCCCCTTTCTGCACGAGTACCATGCCCACGATGGTGACAGCAGCTCACACAGTGGAGTGTGCACCACGCACCAGCCGCTGCACTAGGAGTTCTGCTAGTGCTTCTCAGCTGAGCATTACAGTGACCCACCAGCCAGGTCCCAAGGCACCCACAACTGCAAATAAGCAAGCAGGCACAGAGAAGTGAAGACTGCTGCCGGGGCCACAGGCTAAGGAATGATGGCCGTCTGACCCGAGCCCACACCCTTCCCACCAAGGCTCTCTAACCTGAAGGCCCTCCCACCTCCCAGCTTCAGCAACGCTTCCCAGTAAAATGGAAACGCACCAGCTCCTTCCACCTGAGAGCGTGCCTGTGACAAGTGACTGAGCTCCAGCCTGTGGAAGTTCCTCTTTACTCACTCAGTGAGTATATTTCCCAGATCCACACTGGGTACCAGGCCCCGCAGAAGTTATCAGAGATACAGTGAAAATGTGAAATTACTCTGAAAACTGAAGTATCACAGAAAAGCTAAAAAATAACTAAAGGTCTAAGAACTTTCTGGAAGTACCCAGTATCTCAGTGGCAATAAACACCCAGAGAGGCAGGAGGCAGTCCCCAGGCAGGGGTCCCGGGGCGTGCCCTGGAGGCAGAGATGGCCAGGCTGAGCCAGGTGACCTGGGCACACACCCGTGGAATCAAAGACCCCAGACTCCTTCCCGAGACAGAGAGGAAAAGGGCGGCCCGGGCTCGGGGGCGAAGCACAGGCCATCAATCACTCCCTCGCCAGAGTGAAATACAAATAAAGCCCTCAGCCCCCCAGTAGACTGAACAGACCCCTCTTGGCCAAGTGGACCCCAGAGAAACCTTAAAACTGAGTTCCTGGCCCTGACAGGACAGGAGGTCACACACCTGGTGACCTGCATCAGTCTTTCTTCCCTTAGGGCCGAACAGACGTGCTCCACCACTGATTCCAACCACCTCGCGACTCCCCACCTTTCAAGG
>VBSM01000361.1:101391297-101401853 GCA_008086735.1 Cheirogaleus medius | reverse complement strand
CCTCGGACTCCCAGAGTGCTAGGATTACAGGCGTGAGCCACCGCACCCGGCCTATTTCTTAAGTTTTAAATCTGAACCATGATTTGAACATGACACACACCTGCCCGGGAGGCAGACTAGCTTACAGGGGCCCCATTCTCACTCAGAGGGCTTCGCCGGAGCACCAGGCCTGGGCGTCCGGAATACCCACCTCCACCCACTAAGCTGTGCACCGAGGAGGGAAATAAGACCAGCAGGGAAGACAGACTCACTTGATCCTTTTCGTATTTCATCTGGCACGCCGACGCGTACCGGTCACAGCCCGGCACTGGATTCAGAGGCCGACACACGTTTATGTAGTACTTCCTCCAGGTGACGTGTTCCCCCGAGGTGTCCATGGCATACCAGTTTCCTCCATGACCGCCTTCGGATTTTGCTAGCCTAAAATTACAAAGGAAAATATACACTTTTAAGAGCTTACACATTTCAGTCTGAAAACGTATTTCAAAGTAGTTAGAGAAATGAAGGTATCAGAAGAAACATGCTCTACCCATCCAACTACAGAGTCTGGCTCAGCTGACTCAAGACACCGTGCTCACACTTGAGCTTCACTACACTCGGCATGCAGCGGCCCTAAACCCGTCCCCCACGCTTCTGTGCTGACGATCACCGGTTCAAATGACAACGCTAAAGACCAAGGCTTTGCTGTGGCAAAGACGAGCTGATGCCACCAGACCATTATTAGAACTCATTCTGCTTAAAGCGCCCCACGTTGGCCCTGCACCGCCATCACCAATTCAGCCACGCGCTCCCCAGTTCCACCCACGCCCCCAGCACCTGCACTGGACCAGGGACCCGAGCAGCTGCCCCTGCCTCACCTGGAAAGATCGTACTGCTCCAGCGTAGACGGGTCGGTCACCACACACTCCAGGGGCTCCTCCGGGCAGGCGTAACTGGTGTACCACCGGAAGTTGTAGGTAGAGTTGTCCTCTTCCTAATTGCGTGACAGGAAGAGAACTGAGGGGGCGCACAACTAGAAACGGACACGCCACACAAAGCCAGCATTCGAAACGTGACAAGGGCATTGTTTTAAACAAAAACCGTAGGAAAGAAAGCTTACTTTGCCCATCTCTTTTCGTTTTAATGAGAAGAAGATTGCCTAATAATAAATTAAGATGGAAATTTAGCCTCTGTTAAGTGGGGATAAAGGATGGTTTTTGATGCTTTTGCATGTTTTGTACCCCAAAAGTGACAGGCCTGTGGCTATCACTGAGGTGTACAGCCCACTAAATAAACAGCTTAAAAAACAAACACCGCCTCTGTACCCTGGCGAATCTAAAAGGACTAATTATGGTGATGATTTGGCCAGGAACCCAGACTAATAATAGCTCTGCGTCTAAATAAAAGGTCCACGAGAGGCTTGCCTGTCCCCAGGGACTGCCACGTGGACAACTCCTACCTGATACTCAGGGAAGCCTACTCCAGCCTCCCGATCGCAGAGAAAAGTGATCAGGGTAGATCGTGGTGTGTGCCTTTCATTATTGTAGGGCGTACCATCCCTGTAGTTCAGCTGGATCATCCCATCGTAGTACGAGAGTTTAGCATTACTCAGTCCCAAGTTCCAAGTCTTCTTATCACTAAAACAAAGACGAATTTCTCTCACAAAGCCCCGATGAGCAAGAGCATCCCAAGGCTGGTGAGCAGCGTGTGGGCAGGGCCAGGTAGGGGTGCAGACCACAGGAGCCCTGCTCTCTAAGTGCAGGGGAGGAGCGCCGCCCGCCCCACCAGGACCCAAATCTGCTCTCGGAGAAGTCTGTGCATCTAGCAGCTGAGAAGCGCAAGACGCACAGAAGGAAGGCGTTAGTAAATCCACGCTTCTTTCCCAGGGATGCGGCTTGCTCCTTCACTGAGAAATTAAAGTCCTGGCGGCTTTTAGGCCAGGCTTTATCAGCGTCTAAATGCTTATCGTGAAGCAATGGCATTAGAAGGGAACACACTTATTCCTGAATAAAATACCCATCAACACAAAATCCCTAAGGATAAACCTGTAACTGAAAAGCTACTTGCCTTTTGGCCACCTGGCAGGCCCCTGAGCCCGGCTGGCAGGAGCCCGCAGACACTGCGCCACAGACGTTTATATAAAAGTCATACTTCTTTGTCTCAACTTTATAGGCACCGTTTTTCTTTGTGAGGGGTGACAAATCAAAGGAAAACCCTGAGTGAGAATAAAGACAATAAAAGTAGGTAAGGTCAGTCAGAACACGGTCAACAGGGCAAACTCACCCCACGGTCTCAAAGAGCAATTCTTCCCAAGGCTTCCCATTGGCAGGAAAGAGCTTAGCAGGCAGGAAAGACACTTTCCCCTTTCGGGCCACCAGAGCCACAATCACCGATGTTTCCCTTGAAGGTGGATCCAACACTGTCAGTCCCTGTTACTGCATTAGCCTAAAACCCTATGCAAAACCCATAATTGCTAGTCTAATAAACAACCTGCATGTTCCAAGTAGGACAACCACAATATAATGGCCTTTTTGTAAAGTCTCTCTAAGGTAGGTTTCTTGGCTACAATCCATGCAACAAGCCTTTTCAGACATGAGTTATTGCCTTGTGTTCTTAAGATTTTGTATTCAGCAAACCTACTTCAACAATGATCAAGATAGCATTTTCAATAACTCAAATAAGCCCCAAGCATGAGACTTTCAGAATTTTGGTCAAACAGCATTAATAAAATTCTAATGCAGATTATCTCAGAAAACACTCACAGAAAATGTTTAGAAAAACACTAAGTGGTTGCAAGCCACACTAAACCACGGAGGTGCTACCCAGACACGCACCTGCCTGGGAGTCAAAGACCGTGCAGTTTTCTCCTTCCGTCTTAGACAGCACACAGGCAGCAGCCGTGTGCCACTCGAACTCGTAGAAGCAGCCACTGTCCCCTGAAGTTCTGAACACTGGAGCGCTTTCTAGATCACCTGTCCATGGGGAAAAAGAACCACTACACCATTAGTTCCTAAAGATCTCACTTCATTCTTACTCTCTTAAAAATAGACTTGGAAGTGGCAGCGGGAAATGAAGTACAACACACCAAGGGTCAAAAGTGGTCCTACAAATACTGGACGGTTCCACTTGTCCATGGAGACAGACAGTGGAATGGTGCGCCGGGGGCTTGGTGTGGGAGAGTTAGTGTTTAAAGGGGGATGAGTTTGAGTTTGGGAAGATGAAAAAGTTCTGCAGATGGATGGCGGTGGTGGGCACACAACAACGTGAATGAAGCCCTTAACGACACTGAACCAGTGGCATTAAAAACAGTTATAATGGTAAATTTTATGTTATGTGTATTTTATCACCATTTTGTAAAATAGTAAATTTTATTTTATGTATATTTTACCATGATTAAAAAAGCAAAAAAGGCATGTTCCTAGCCTTTGGCCTTCTCCAACAGCTGGGAACTTATCCAAAGGAAACATTGCAACGAGACGTAGAGAGAGGATATGTAATAGCACAATACCAACACTGGAAACATGTTATTAATACAACAATAGGGAAAACATTTAAAAATAGTAAAACCACACCACATCAATAAGGAAGTCTCTAAAAATTATAAATAGAACTGTGAAACACAGAAGAGCATTCACAAAATACCACATTTTGAGGAACATTAAAATGTGTGTGAATATACAAAAAATTCTGACTCAGTAATAACTATACCTAAAATATAGGAAATGAAAATTAACGTTTTGTTTAAATGATGAGATTAGGGGCAACATTTTAAAACCATTTATGATTTTTTTCCCCTTTGGAGGAAGTTAAGCAACCCACACAACTGACCCCGTATCACTCCTAAGGAGGAGGATGCCGTGCTGAGACTCCCAACTCCCTTTGGACACCATCTGGTTTCTCCATTTCTGGATTGGTTTTGGGTGGGAGACGGGGGAAAAATCCAACTGATGCATCTCTTATCACCAAAGAGTCTAGAACCTACAATGCTTAGCACCAACCCGTGCTAGCTGATCACCCTGCAGCAGCCAACAAGGAACACAGAAATGAAGACTGCAGGACACCTCTGGCAAGAGCCACTAAAAGATTTCATCTTTTTTTTCCTTTTAAATTTTTACCTGGCTTGCACACAAGTGTGATATTAGTTCTTATTTTCTTGCTATCACCACAATCATCACCATCTGAATAAGAGAGTTGAATGTTTCCTTTCTCTTTTGTAGGAGAGGAAATAAATTTTCCCAGATTTTTACTTCCATTCTTGTCTGAAAAGAGAAAATAGGAAAAAAAAAAATAGAAGACAAGGTTAAAAATGATCACGACACAGACAAAGAGGTGGGGGAAAGAAACCAGCCAAACCCAGCAAGCAGCTGTACCACGGCCCCTTCTCCGGCCACTCGGTCCACTGAGGCAGTCAGTGGATTTTCTTCTTTTCACTATTATTTTTGTAGAGATGGGATCTCACTACGTTGCCCAGGTTGGTCTAGAACTCCTGGGCTCAAGCGATCCTCCTGCCTTGGCCTCCTACATTGCTGTGATTACAGATGTGAGCCACCGTGCCTGGCTCAACAGGTTTTCTTGAGTGACATGTTTGGGGCAGTAACAGCCACATTGGAGACTCCAAGGCCATCTGTAGGCCTAGCAGCAAAGTGCCATGAATGAATGACACACAACGTTTGCCAAGGGCACAAGAGACAAACGGCTTGCAGGTGCACCATCACCATTTGTAAAATCACACTATCCCCCATTTTCGGGGCCTCAGCTACCCAGGACACAAGAGTCTTGAAAACACAGCCAAAGGGTCAGAGTTTGTCTCGTGACCAAAGCAGAAACTAACTAAACCTGTTCAGCAGCCCGAGCAGGTGGCCACTTACTTCTTGGTTCAGTTGATTGTTACTATAAAGTGTTAAAACTCTGTCCCAAACTGCTGCTTTTAAACACACATCAACAATTCTGAATATTGGGATAATTACTAAAATCCAACCAACGCTCACAATTCGTTACTGGATATTTATAGTAGATTCTCATTACTCTCATCACCTGGCATTTCCAAGGTGAGTCTTAAATGAAAAACAACTAATGTGCTACATATCTATATCAAATCGAGAAGTCTCTGCATGACAGCTACAGGACCAAAACAATCACAGCAAAAGGAACCTAAGCACTCTTTTACAAGGTTACAGCTGAGATTCCACTTCCCTTAAGGCGTAACTTTTGAACAATTCCAGGCACTCACGTTTAAAAAATCAAAATGGACTTTGCACAAGTACTGGCAATGTTATTCTTCTGGTCACAAACTGGAAAGATGAAAAAGTATTTTCCAACATGGTTCTTTCTGCTCCCAGTTATGGCTTTAGCCAAGGTCAGGAGGCTTTGGCCAACCTCGGGATTTCAGAGTACCTCACGCAGTTACTTTCAAGTCATTAAAAATAATTTTTACCGCCCTTTATATGCTGAACCCAGAAAGAGGAGGCTTAGATGAACCACAGGAGGATTTTCTAACTCGTCCACGCCAGATGCAGCGTGCCTTCGGGAAAAGCATCACCCAGATCTCCCCGCTGGGCAGGACTCACCTACTGCGCACACGGCCGCGTCCTCAGGACAGCCTTGCGCCTTGCCTTCCCGCAGCACTCTGTGGCAGATGTTAATGAAAAAATGCTTCTTTTCTGTTTCCGTCTGGCTGCCATCCACGGCTTCCCAATTCTGTTCTGGTTCTGTGACAAAAAAAAAAAGTTTCTTTCAAAGGCAATGATGATTTCTCCGTGAGTCACACCTAAACGGTGATTAATCCAAAGGTCAAGGGCCAAAAGCTCCCTGGGCGTTTGGTCACTCAATCCCCAGCACAGATCTCGGCAGGCTGAAGGCACAGAACCTCGCTGAGATTCTCCGGTTTCTCGTTTAGTGTGATGGAAACAAACTATGCCCCAATACTCCTCTAGAAAAGCAGTCTCAACCGGGGGTCGGAGAATTCAACAGCACAACTCTCCCAGGCCCCACCGTATAAAATGGGAATCTAAAAACCAAACCAGGAAGCCAGCCCGTGTCTCGAGACCCGGCAGGAAGGCAGGCCACTGATAACGTGCCCAGCTTCAACCCCTATGAAGGCCGATGAGCTAAAAGAAACCCACAGCTCGCACGATGCTCAGTACCATGGAAGATAAACAAGATCCGTCTGTCCGCTGAGCTCTCAGGCCAAAGTGAACAGACACTGACCACAGAGCAAACCATCCCATAAACAGTCGCCGAAGGAGTAAGCCAGAATTGTGTGAAGACAGATATAAAGACATAAAAATACATGTTCTCATGTGAAAATGCTCCTTTGCAGGCTGGGACTGGGGTTTGGAAGGCAAAAACACCAAAACCCATCCGTGATGAGGCAACACTTATGGAGAGCTGTACTCTGACGTGAACAGGCTGCAAGAAACCACACAAGACTGTGAACGTAAACAAGGACCCGCCTAAACATTGGGCGTTTGGGTTGGCATGGGCATGGCCTGTAAAGTCCTAGGACGGGACATTTCTAGGCAGTAGGGAAGGGTTTTATCTTCCACCTCAGTGCCTCCTCAGGGCTGGGGCTATCTGCACGCAAATGCTGCACAATACTCCAGATTCCTAGAGAACCGGAGCCAGGTCAGGAAGTCTCTGAGCGAGTAAACGTATCTCTGCATCCCTCGCAGGTCCTAGATTGCGTCTTGTGCACAGGGATGTTGCAGAAAGAAAAGTTACCTGAAGTGCTCTAGTATGGCCCCTCAGCCTACTGCCAGCGCTCAGGCTGGAGGACGACCTGCTCGGGCAAACACGGGGGGGGGGGGGCCGCGGCCACACAAGCCCTTGAGAGTCTGAGTCTGACGCTAGACAGAGCCCTTTGCACTTCATGAAAAACCAATTTCTTCATCAGCACACGCACTGGAATCTAATCCGGCGCCAAGGCACTTCCCTAAGATAAGGCATTTATAGCAGAGCTCCCGTGTTCAAGGCCAGAGGAAGCTCACACACCACAAAAGAGGGATTCCTCTCCCTAATATTGTACTTTCCACACCACACAGGACTCGGGAGACACGAGCAACATCCTGTCCCAGCTGGTAATCACATGACTGACTTTTCTGAGTGGCAATTACGTGAGGCAGGTCATTCTCCCCACCTCGGGGACGATCTCACCTTAGGGAGGCAACTGGCCTCTACACACCTAGTTCCAGGGCTGCCAAAGGGGTAAAACCACAAACCCCCCAGGAAGACGGGTTATCCCCGTCAGAAGTTCCCGTTCTTATTATTCCGTCTTCTCTGTTTCCTGCTAAATTCCAAGAGGGCAGCAGGTCGCGCTGTCAGGGCCACTGCTGTGGCCTGGGTGTGAGCCCTGCCTCACGCGGGCAGAGGTAGCTCGGCACAGCAGCCCGGGGGTGCACGGTCCTCGCAGGAGAATGGGGGAAGGGAACGTACATCCTATGTCACCGATAGGAAAGCGGCAGCAGGACAGAGGGTGAAAACACAAGGTGGAAAGATTTGAACTGAAGACCAGCTCCACCCTCAGCCCGACAGCTCCGGTATTAAATGGGAATACCACCTACCAGAAGGCTGACGTAAGCCTTGACATTTAAAAAATAAAAGCTTCTAAAGACAAAGCACAAGGCCTGACATGCAATAGGCACCAAGGTAGTTTTCGTTAAACTATGATAAGATCAGCCCAGGGTAACACGACTGGAACACGGGAATGCCGGTCGCGGTGTTTCGGCTCCCAGTGCGACGCTCTTCTACTCACTCCTGCAGCTACGTGGAAAGGTGGCTGTAACCCAATTAGTTGACAACCAAAGAAAACAGTGACAGCATTTCCAAAAGTATTCACCAGCAAATGTGCCACAAGTGGGCAGACCGAGACCCCACGGCGAGGGGAGCGCTACCTGAGTGGCGGGCCAGCGCGGACAGGTCGTAGCGCTTCTTGCCGTCGGTGGCACCGCAGAGGAGGTCTTCCTTCTCCTTGACACAAGCGTATTTCGTGTCCCACGTGAAGAAGTAGGTGCAGTCAACCTCCCCGGTGAACACGGGAGATCCTCTCCCATCGTTATCTGTACAATTCAACAGGAAAAAATAAAACTCTGTTACGTGACCAGAACCAAGGAATGTCTAAGGAGCGAGGGAAGAAAGAGTGGATAGGACCAATGCCAACTGTCCTGTTAAAAATTCAAGTCCAGATTTCTCAGAAGCCCTTGGGGTCAGAGATTAGAAAGGCTCCTATTACGTTTCAGATGCTTAAACATAAGCCTTTGCAAGCAGGCCTGCGTCCGTTTCATCTTGGTAGAGCGGCGTCAAGCAGCTTGATAGAAAGCTGTTTACAACGTGTCCCCAGATAAGACGAGAGGAGCACGCACAAGGGAACGTGCCAGCGACCAGCAGGACTCTGAGGTCAGCCGCCAGCAGGATTGTGGACCTCTCTGGGCAGGGACGGGGACTCACAGACGGAAGGGCAGAGACTGGGGCTCTAGCTGACTTAATGATGCGACCCTGAGCAAGACAAGATCCCTGGGACTCATCCGTAAGGTGGAAGCAACAGAGCGGAGAACACGTACAGTCACTCCCGCTGAAGCGTGTCCAGATCCCACGCCAGCCCCGTGATATTGGTGGCATACCTCCAAATGGCACGGGCACTCTCGTGGCTGCGACAGGGCATCTGTCTGTAATGCGCTCCTCAAATCCAGCTTCCTCCTCCCTCTTCCCCCACCCCCGAATGAGCCCCACAGACATCTCATCTGTTGGCCGAACAGCACAGCTCCCGTCTGAAAATCAGCTCTTCTCGGGCCGCCTGCCCATCCCACAGAGCCCAGGATCTGGCAGACTTTGTGGACTTCCCCCTGCTGGAAATCCTCGCCTTTCCAGACCGGTGGGCCTTGGGCACAAAGCTCCCTTTTCCACCCCTTGATGATTTAAAAATGCTTGTCTGGACCTCCCACGTGATTGGCCTCCTCAAGGTTTGGTGCCCTGAGTTGTTAAATGTTCTAAGGGAAAAGGAAACACGACCTTGTACTAAGAGCAAACGGCATTTCAACTGTAATTTCTACTACATCTTTAATATTATAATCATTGGAATTAAAATACCAGCAACAGCAGCGGACCTATACCAAGCTGCAAGCACAGCTAAACATCTCAGCTGCGAGGGCTGGCTGCAGGGAAACAGGCTCTGCTTTAAGAACTTTACAGATACAGCCACGTTCTACGTTGACACTGACGCTTCAGTCAAAGACAGGCCACATACAGATGTTGGTCCCATAAGATTATGATACTGCATTTTCACTGTACCTTTTCTAAGTTTAGATAAGTTTAGACACTCAATACCCACCATTGTGTTCCAACTGCCTACAGCATACAGTACGGTCACATGCTGTCCAGGTTTGTAGCCTCAAAACAGGCTACACCACACAGCCTAGGTGTGCAGCAGGCTCTGCCATCTAGGTGTGTGTATAAGGACATTCTACACCATGTCCACTGGACGACAAAATCACCGTATAACATATTTGATCCTCAAAACCCTAAGGCACAGGTACAATTTTAGCCCCATTTCACAGATTTAGGGTGGCTAAATAATTTGCCTGTGGTTTCCTCACTGAAAAGAAAGGGATCTGGGAATCAGACGCAGATGGTCTGGCCTCGGCCAAGCTCATAACCACACGGCAAAACCTTCTAGTCCACTGTGGGGTTTTTTTTTCTATTTTTCTTTCCCCCCCCCCCTCTGGTTTTGATTGGTTGGTTTTGTTCTGAATAAGTACTTCAAACTATTTGCTTTAACAGGAGTGACTTGCACCTCCCTTTCCCAGGCACAGTGGACAACGAGAGCCCGCCACCCCAGCTGGGCCCGTGCCATGTCCTGTGGTGCGTTAACTCAGTACTCATGTATCTAGTTTAAGAGCAGTTTAATCCTACTGGATTCCTGTGTTTCACTACTGGGAAAAGATTAGTGTTTCTGCAAACTTGAAATGTTCACTGTGTTTTTCTTTCACCAGATAAATCTGAATTATTTACAATTAAATAATATTATGAACGGTCCTAGCAACTCATCCCTACTTTGGAGCTGGTTTTGCATCTGAGACTTACTAATGATCTGCAGGCAAAACAACCATTGGTATGCATCTTACATGTATTCTCAAAGGATTTTAGCAGAAAAAGAAGCTACGCTCCCCTCTGCCAAAGGGGCTTTGCCTCCAGAAATCAGTTCCGGGGCCTGTGGTTTCTCTCAGTCCATCAACAGCACCAGCGTCAGCTCTGCACAATCTCTCCCTCACTCACACAGTCCCCGAGGCTCCAGCCGGGCTCCCCAGGCTCCAGTTTGTTCTGCAGCACACCCCTTTCCTGCGTGGCCGGGCCCAGCCAAGGGGAGGGGAGATTTCCGATGGAACTAAGGGGCTCTCTGCCTGAGGAGCGGGCAACAGCACTCCTCCTCCGTGACTGGGGCAAAGACAATGCCACCTATTCCCAAACTGGCTTCGTTCTCCCGCTAGGCACACAGCTAAACTCCACTTCCCAGCCTCCCCTGCCCGTCAGGCTGGGCCAAACGACTTAGTTCTGGCCCATTTAAAAAATAATTGCTGGTCCCATTC
>VBSM01000361.1:101368304-101391197 GCA_008086735.1 Cheirogaleus medius | reverse complement strand
GCCTCGGCCTCCCAGAGTGCTAGGATTACAGGCGTGAGCCACCGAGCCCGGCCGCTGGTCCCATTCTGCACAGTCCTTGGAGGCCAAGGCCACAGACGGCAAGAACACAGGAAAGAAAACGTGCAGGTCCCCACGTGACCACGTGAAGCAGAGTCCCCACCTCCAACCCCGCTCCTGAGGACTCACACTAAACTAAAGAAAATAAACCTTTAATGGACTAAACCACTTAAATGTGTGGGTAGTTTTTATTTTTTTTTATTAACCTACCCTAATATGTCTTACACTCTTCCCCCAAAATTATCTAATGTCCTTATTTGAAAGGATCACCAATAATAAGGCATCACTTCACAACAAACTAGATTTAAGTTATTGAAATAAATGTTAAAAAATATTATGGCCAAAAGAATGAACATATGCACCTTTGTGTCTTGAAAATGCATGAACCTTAGAATCATACACATAAATAATTCCTAGCAATCTAACTTAACTATAAACCAGATTACACTGTATTACATACTCATCACCCATTGACATTCAAAAATGCATTATTACATCTATCAAATGAACACAATCTACCAAGGGGTTTTCTCCCAAAACTCTAAAATTAAATTCAAACAAAATAATAATGAAATAATTTTATAATATATAGTTTGCTCCAAAGTTTGCAGTACTGAATCATAGAGCTAGAAGGAATCATAAATACTTTATAACCCAACTCCTGCCAGAAAGCAGGCTCAAAACCCTCCTACAAAACACCTAACATCTCTCTGTCCAGGTTCCTTGTTATAATCATAATGAAAACAGCCTAGTAAAACATTGGTTTTTTGATATTAGGGTACCATTGTTCATTTTGTTAAGTACAGTAATGGTATTGGATTTACATAAAGGAATTGTTCTTTCTTGGCATCAGGTGGGGTGATATGATCCATCAGTGATGTATGGTTTACAACAACAAACAAATCTAGCCAAACATTAACAGCTGTTAGAGTGGTGGCATTTTCACTATGATGTCTTTCTACTTGCATATTTGAAAATGTTTATAATAAAAGAACAATGCGGTGTGGGGGTGCTTTCAGCATTTTCTTCAAGCATTGGCTCTTTTGGGCCTTAGCTTTCTCTGGGCACCACTCTATGTAATGTCCACGCCTCTCCCCCAGAGTCCACAACTACATGCCCTTCTCATATCCTCCTTATCCACTTGGATCTTTTTGGATCATTACTCTATATTCCCAGCATCCCCAAATGAGATCAGCACACTCTCAGAGACCTCAGCCAAGTCATTAATAAAAACCTCTGAACAGAACAGGGCCAGAGGTAGTCACAACAAGGTTGGAGGGAGACTCAGAGACCACAGCAGGGCGGCCCAAGCCAGCAGGGGTCCCAGAGAGCCAGCTGGGGGGATACAGAAGCCAGAACCAAGCACGGGTACCTGAGGGCTGGGGACATGGAAAAAGAAGCAGGCTGCATTTCCCAGGGACAGGGGACACAGAGCAGGAGAGGTGAGATTCAGAATTCAGAGGCGGTCTCCTAAAAGTAGGCTGAGACCAAGACGACAGAAGGATGGAGAACCTGAGTGGGGCAGGGAGTGTTCAAACCACACAGATGTATCCAAAGCCAGTCTAGCTTGTCTCATTCACAAATCAGATGCATGTCACACCCCTGCTGAAAATCTGTGGGACATCACACTGATTTGCAGACAGAGTCCAGCTCTTCTGCAGGACAAATACGCAGCCTCTGACCTGCTTGCAGCTACTGCAGTTCCTGTCTTTGAGCACTTGAGTCCAGGTGCCCACAGCCCCTGCCACGCACCTGGCTCACTTCCACGTGTCCTGTGGCTCGGGCAGCACCCCCTCCTCACTTAACTGCCTAGTCCCCGTGGGCAGCCCAGACCCTGGCCCAGCCTGACCTTGATGCCCCTCCTGGAACCTTGGGATGATGACACCAAGCAGTGGCTCTATTTCAGCACGCATGGCCCTGGGCTTCAACCATCATGTTCCTTTTTACTATCTGCTTCTAGTCTGTGAACACCTAGAACATTGTCACAGGCACCCTCAGGCCTCGCAGGCCCTAAGCAAATAGGTACTCAACAAATATGTGTACCGTGAAAGTGGCAAAAAGGGCCAGCAAAGAGATCCCAGCGGAAGAGAAGAGTCCATGTGCAGAAGCAAGGACAGCAACGGTGGACCCTGTGAACAACGGTGCCCTTGGGGGGCAGGCGCACGTCGGCAGTGACTTGAGCGCCTCCCCAGCTGCATCACCCTGGGCTCGATGCTTGCGTGCTTGCTAGGGAGTTTATTAGAGCCTGATGCTGCGATCGCACAAACATCTGACATCTCCCCCACTGCAGACACGAGCCAGGGGAGCTTCATGAGCACAGATCCTACGGTGAGTCACGTAGGAGCCTGCTCCCTGAGCAAACTGTCCACAGCTCTGCCACAGAAACTCACAAAACAAACAGAAGGAAGGGCCTGAAATACCCTCAGGGGTGGGGCAGCCATGTGTACTTGGGCTGGTTGTACACCGAGGGTGCTGGCAACCAGGCCCAGCTCTGGAACAAGAGCTCTGTGCAATGGCTGGTCGGCCTGCAGGGACACCTGGGCTCGCAGGCTGGGGGTCACCGGATAGGATGGGTCTCTGGGTCTCTAGGTCTCCGATGACGACGGAATCCCATTGCCTCTCTACAGAATGCAGCTGTGTCTGGAATCTTCATGATACAGATACCATCACAGCTTTTTGAAATGCCAGTGTCTTGGTGACTCAAGGATGATTCTTTTAATCACTTATAGAAAGCCAGGCCACCTTCAGCATAAATTTTCCCAGTGACACCTTGCAATTCCCAGATCCGAACTCTACCACAGGACTACCACGTGCAAAAAGGTTATCTTGATACTCATTACGTAGAAGAAGGGGGCACCCGTTGGAAGCTGGGGAGCCAACCCACCTCTGTTGGACCCATCCTTGCTCGAGTGTGCACCAAAATTCAAGACAGAAACTCTTTCCCAGCAAGCTCAGTGCTGGGCCATTCCCAAAACAAACACAGAGAGCAGAGGAAAATGGAAACAGGATGTGTGTGTCCCTGGGGGCCGAGGGAAGGGGGGTTACTCCAGTAGAAAAAACCAGTCTTGAGACTAGAGGTGGCCAGTCCGAAGAAGGACATCTGACTTCTACATTCAGTGGTCCACTTCCAAGAACACACACACGCATGCGCACACGCACACATCCATCAATGCAGATAGTAGGGACTGAACTTCAGCGCACACTTACCCGCACTCTTATTGCACTCAAAGTTGATGACGCTCATCCGCTGAAAGCCTGAGCTGCATTCGTCGCCTCCAAAATACAACAAGGTGAGGTCTCCATCAGAATATCTAGATTTTTGTGACAATAATACAAACGTGTTTGGTGGAATCAAGAAAGAAACTTTAATTTTTTAAAAAGTCTGCATTAAGCCTTTTGCATACTGTCAACAAATCACCACTGACATAAAACAGCAAGCTCTCTAGCCAGCTGGGGAAGAAAATGTCTAAAGGAAATGAGTTCCAAATGTATGGGCTTGCCGTCTTCTTGTTTCAAAGTACTAACTTGCTGGAAGAAAATGCTAAAAGTTTTTCTGTGGGCATGAAGACTTCTCTTGCTCTCAATTTTAGATTTTGTACAAAATAAATAATGCCCAAGAATTAAACAGCCTTGCCATCAGCTGCCATAAACACAATCTTACCTAGGGATCCTGGGCAGTATTAACTCTGAACACTTTGAAAGGAGCAAAGTAAAATTTTTTAAATGCAGATACTCTACAATTCTGAAAAGCTCAAAGATAGGTTGTTAGGTTTTCACATTTTTCTGTTCCTGTCTTTTGAATCATAATTGCCCATAACACATTTTCAGAAAACTGCATTTTCATACTGCTTTTCTGATGGTTAACTACCAAGGTAAGGGTCATCAGACAGATTGCACCAAATGCACTTTTTTAGTTGTTTAAAAATTTTATATATCTTACCACAGAATGAAAGAGAAGAAAATAATTTTTTAAAATAAAAAAATATAAAAAAACCTTTTATATAATGTTAATGGCATTTCAGAATCTCAAACTGCCAAAGAAAAATCAAAACTCCTCAAAAACATATTTTAAAATACAAAACCATATCAACTGCGAATCAATTAGATAGTTTTCCTACAGTATGGTTCTTACAAATAACAAGTTTATAAAACAAGCAGTTCTAACAGAGGCACTCTTATTATAAAGCCAGGAGAAACATCCAACTGCTTAGCGACAAATGGCAACTGGCCCAAGTCAAACAGGAAGGAAAGCTGGCTTAACTGATTTTCCTGCACTTTACGGAAAATGGAAGGAGGAAGAGGAGAAGGGGAGTGAGTTATGTTCCACAAGAATATACACGAAACACTTGAAAATTACGAAGAAGCTCTTTACACACCGGAGGGTTTGAGTCTGGTATCTTCCTGCTACTTTGACTTGAGTGGAATCGGTCTTTTTAATTTGGCAAACTGCAGTGTCTTTCTTATTGCAGATCTGTGTTTCAGTTCCTCCACAGACATTCAAATAAAACGTGTATTCTTTTCCATCCGAATGATAGACTAAACCTAAAGAAAGTGAAATAAACGAGAATAGGCTCTTTTGCATGAGTAGGTGTTAGAAAGTTACAGCATTACTTTAGCCAAAGCGGAACCCTGTTTCTGAAACACCAGCCCAAACTGCAGTTCTCCACTCAGCGGCATGAACGGCTTAGCCCCAACCACCTTGCCCCCTCTCCCGGCCCCTTTCTGCCTGAGCAGAAGGAGCCCACTCACCTTTGCCCTGGGCCAGGGGACTGAGGTCGATGGCCACATCCTGCTGCTCGCTGCTCAGAGAGCAGGTTTTACTTTCCAGGTAATCTCTGTGGCAGGCGTACTCGGTAACCCACTCAATCTCGTATCGGCAATTGGATTTCGCAGTGAGCTTGGGAATGGTGCCCTACCCAAGAACAATTTGAAAGGAACAAACTAAACTTTCTAAAATGCAGCCGAAATGCAGATTTTCTATGCTTCTGAAAAGCTCAAAGAGAGGTTATTTTACATTTCATTATTCCTGTTTTTTCAAATCATAATTTCCCCATATACATTATTTGACTTACAACAACTCCATTTACTTTTTTTAATTTTACTCTTTTTAAAATTTTTCTTAACTTTTTTTTTTTTTTACACTTGACTTATTAATTCCATTTTCTTTTTGGTCACCTTTAGAGAGATATACAAGCTTCAGCATACCCTGAAGTCAGCCGCACCTGACAATCATTTATGACCCCGGCAAACAGTACTGGGTCTTGAGGGGTGCGTGGTCCATTCACTCCCTTCCACGAGGAGCACTCTGCCAGGGCCAGGGGAACATCGCCCTGCGTGTACACATCCAGGGCAACGGTCCATAACTCCTTTCCTAACAGTGACAATAGGGTCCCTCGTCTGAACCCAAATCCACTCCTGGGTGAAGCCAGGGCATCACCTAACCACAAACCCGGATTCTGCCATTTTGCTGCCGGTGAGCTGCTTTCACAAGTCGGGAGCCCTGACACTTATATCCGTGTGGGAATTGTGAAAGGTGCCGATGAGGTCACTGTTCACTGGGGACCCACTGCCACCTTTTTAAACATCCTCGGGAGAAATGGCTTACTGGGCTTAGTACCAGAAATAGCTGTGCCATCTCTAGGCAACATTCATCCTGGAAGCATTTACTGAGCACATGCCAGGCACAGAACAAAGGGCCAGGTTTACGAATAGGTAAATAGGTCACACACAACTAGTAAGCTGCAATTGCAATCCCAGCCCTCTTCCGTCTGACTCGAGATCGACACTTCCAACCACTTGGCTCAGTGCAGTCTGACAAACAGTGAGGCACAGCAGAGTGCTCAGTGACAGAAGCCAGACACAGAAAGCCACAGGCTGCCGGATTCCATCTATATGAAATGTCCAGAAAAGGCAAATCCATAGAGACAAAGAGAAGATCCGTGGTTGCCAAGACTGGGGGTAGGAATGGAGAAAGATTGCTAATGGGCATGAGGTTTCTTTTTGGGATGATAGAAATGTTCTAAAAGTAGATTGTGGCAATGTGTGCACAAGTCTGTAAAGATATTAATAACCACTGAATTGTACTTAAAAGAGGTGTAAACTCAGTAAAGCTTTTTAAAAAAGATCTATATGACAAGGTGAATATTTACTAAATACCGGCTCCTAGAAGCACTGAATGAGCCCACATAAATGCTTAAATAAAACTTCTAAGTACTGAGGGGTATCTAAGCACATGCCACCCAAGTTCTGCCCAGTGAGCAAAGGGAACCTCTAGCCTCACTAATAACAAATCAGCTTCTTCTAACAGGAAGAAATGCCTCACACCCCTTGGAGAAAAATAAGAGAGAAACCCTCAATTTCTTAATTATCATAGTGTAAACTGATTCTTACCAAATATAGAACTAAAAGGAAAATACTAAAACTACTACCAGCTTAGAAAACTAAAACTACTACCAGTTTAGAACATCTCACAAGATGTAAAAGATTTGAATTCACGTCGGTACAAATGGAAAGTATAAATAAATATTCTCAACGTTCCTATCCAGAACCAACGCAGACGGTCAGGTCTGTGCTAACGCTGACAACGCATGGACATGGACGGCTGGGCACGTAAACGGGGAGCTGAGCCTTGACCGCCCTTGTGTCTGCAGATCCCACACACCCACGGCAGGCCAGCTGCCAGCCTGAAACCAGAGCAAATTCCACATTTGTTTGCGGGCAGGGGAATGTGGTTCTCTGGCCAAAGAATTCAGCCCCACCTACTTCATTCTCTTACCAAGAAAGCAGAGATAAATTAAAGGAAAGTGCTGTCCCTTCCTCCCTGGGGATGCCCCCTGTTAAAACACTTAACCAGCAAACTGACTGGGCCACAAGGAGTCAAGGACAAATATTACTCGGCAGCTACCCTCAAGGAGTTTACAACAGTGCCGCAAATTTAATAAATAGTCGGAGGAAAGAGCAATCAATCTGGCCTGATCATGAGTGGGGGAGTGGGAGGCAGGCAGGCAGGCAGGGAGGGACATGCTCCCTTAGAAGAAAGCACAGGCTTGAGATTATACTCATGGTCTTTCAACTATTCGCTAAAATCAACCTAACTACAACAATAAAACCATCTCAGACAGACTAAGACAACACACCACACCATCCTGATATATGCAGAAGCCCCTCCTGGTTGGTGCAGGAAAAAGCAAAAACCAAGCAGCAAACTGCTCTTGGCAGCGAGCCTTCTCCGGCGAGCCCAGCAGTGGCCCTCTCGATACGCCCCACTCCTGCACCCAGGCCCACCCGCCCCAGCGCAGACCTGGGCTCAGTGACCCAGGCCATCCCCGCTTTGAAATCCTGGGGACACAAGTCACTTACCTCTCTCCGCTCTGACGGGCAAACAAACGTAATAGTCACTGCTGGGCTGTGGCCATCACAAAAGTCGAGCTTTTCTGCCTCTTCCTTCACATAACTCAGGACAAGCCTGCGTGATGATCCGCGTTGAGAAAAGAGAATGACAGAGGTAAAAATGACATTCAAATTAGCATGCTGCCCCGAGCACGTGGCGCACGCACTTGGGGACAGAGGGGTAACAGACGAAACATTAAAATATAAAAGCAGCTTTGGAATAAAGTAACTTTATTTCGATTTGGAAAAAAACAATTTAAAAGTAAACGTCCGTGAGCACTATATTAGAAATACCAAGAAAAGCTGTTTGAGTAACACAAACAAAAAGGTTATAAATGAGCTAACAAAACAAAACAAACAGAAGATCAGGCCAAGCCCACTTTTACCCACAAGGTCACAGGGTCATTTCCTCTTTAAACAACAACTTCTAAGTGCAAGCCAAAGATCTTTTTTTTTTAACCTGAAGATACCCCCAGAGAACCGGCCCAGCAGCCACAGACCTGGAGCCGTCCCCACCACGGAGCACCAGCGCCAGGGCCCGGCCCGCAGGGGCCCGCTGTGCTCGCTGCGGGAAGGGCCGCTGCTCCCGGCTGCCCCGAGCGGGGCGGCTGAAAACAGATGGTCTGCCATTCTCCCAAGACAAGCTCCGGCTTCTGTTCAGTGCCCATGTTTTACTAAATCTTCACTCATTCAATCACCGGTATTAAGAATTACCAATTCATCACTTAGGGCACTGATAGGCTGAATGGTTTCACCTTCTCTTTGAGGTACACTCACTTTAGCTCACCGCTCTCCATTTCAGTTTCAATTTATACGGTGAAGTCCTGAGCACTACCTCAGCACGTGGCTATCTCTGGACACAGGGCCTTTAAAGAGGTAAATAAGTGCTTAAAAAAAAAAAAAAAGTCATATGAATGGGTCTTCATGCCCTATGACCGCGTCCTTATCAGAAAAGATTAGGACAGACCTGCAGAGGGAAGACTGTGTGAAGACACAAGGAGAAGACGCCCCTCTAACAAGTCAAGTAGTGATCCTTCAGAAGATACCAACACTGGTGGCACCTTGGTCTCAGGCTTCCAGCCTCACAGATCGTGAGAGAATAAATTTCTGTGGCTTAAGGCACCTAGTCTCTAGTATTTTCCTATGGCAGTCTGAGCAAACTAATGCAAACACGTAACACAGAAAATTCCAAAATTCAGGTTGTGCTCTTGTGCTTTCTAGGGACAGAAGTGCAGCCTATAACTGCACACCATTTCTGCAACCACACCGACATGCCATTAGCTCTGGACTGGAGAGAGCCAAACCGAGGCATCTACCAAAGGCGCCTAGAACGTGAGCAAATCAGAATCCTTGCTCTAAGTTCAGGACATGATCGTGTGCAATGTGCTGGAGAAAAGGAAGAACCTATGTAAACAGCACAGTTTACACAGGAGCACACAACACCTGCTGGGAAGCAGGGTGCCCACCACGCCCCAGGGAGGAAGTAACTCTGCACCCTGGAAGATCAGCAACAAACTGTCCCCTCCTGTCCCATGCCCTCCAAAGATCACCAAAGACACAAAATCGACTTCATGGGTGCCATGAATGAAAACTATCAGAAGACACCTTAAGATAGGTATTATTTCATGAAGCAAATGCACTATGCACTGTGGACTGGATCGTGACATATATTTTTACTGCTAAAGAGACGAGTGGTGAGAAAGCAAGCAAAAAGCAAACCACCCTATGTGACTCACAGCAACGACCAGTGACCTCACAAGCACGTGGGAAGTAGTAATTTTGCAGGGACCATCTAAGCCCTGTTGAAAAGGACACTCTTGCAACTCCCTAAAAGCGAGGTTCTTGTTGAAGATTAAAAATGCCAGCAGCGGCGGAGGCCTCAGACTGACCTGTCCTTGCTCACCAACTTCAGTCCCTCCTTGGGTTGGCCCACGTCGAACGCCTGGTCTCCTCTCACCAGGCAGGCGGCAGTGCCGGCGGGACAGGCACGGAGCTGTGAACCCGGGTCCCGCAGCGAGTCTGTAAAACATCATATATTGCGTTTTGAGTGTCGGGCATGGTAATCACACAGACCGTTAGGCCCAGGGTCCCCTTAAACAAATTATTAAATTTTTAAAGTCTCCATAGTAACCATGCTGAGACCTTGGGCAAGCGATTAACTTCCAAACAAAGCTCGGGGTGAGGGAGTGTAAAGTAGCAGCTCCGTGCTGGCACAGAACAGGTGCCCAGCAAACAGGCTATCTTGCTGGTCGTAGTTAGGGAACGTGTCCACCTTCTCTTCAAGGCACACTATAGCATTATCCCCTTTCAAGCTACCAGAAAACGCTCTACAGATGAGATTAGTGGAAAGAACCCACAGATTGACCACTTACTACCACCGTAACTTTGGTCTAACTACAACACTATCCAACTGCCAGTGTGCCACCTCAAGGGTTTGGGGAAGGGTTAAAGATGAGAACACACTGACGTGCCAGAACAATACCCAGGCTTTACAGACTGCCAGCAGCAACAGCCAAGGACCACGGCTGGCTTTCTCTCTCCCTGCACTGCTTTCATCTGGCCTGACCCCTTACACAGGACACTGTAGGGTTAACTTGTTTACTAAGTATCTTCTCCCACTTGACTCTAAACACCAGGAAAGCAGGAACTGTGGTGTGTTCAAAGCTATAATCCAGTGCCTATATTAGTGCCTACCACACGGGCGGAACTCAAAAACTCTCCCATGAATGAGTAACTGAATAATATTGCCTCCCTTGGTTTTTAACTGCCTTATCAATCAGAGGGGAGAGGGTTATCACACCTTCTGCCTCGAGCGGTCATGAGCTAGAGAACAGGGAAGCGAACCTTGGACTCTGGAGCCCTCCAAAGACAGGTGGTATGATGACAGTTCACTTAATGGGCTGTCCTGTTCCACAGATAGTATTTGTCATGCCACGGGCTGCTTGCCCTCACCGGGACTCAAAGTCAGACCGCCCGTCTACTGAAGGCAGAACGTAAGCCAAGTGCCCTGAGTATCTAAGGAGTAAAGCACATGGCAGCAAACCCTAGACTACGCATGCGGTTTTGAGAGTCACATGCAAACTTGGTTTGAGGCTCAGAGCAATTTCCGGAGAATGTCTGAGCAAAAACTGGGGCACCTGAAGTAAGAATCAGAGTCATTCAAGTTCGAATCAAATTGCCAGTAAATTTGAAAGAAAAGGACTTTTATAAGAAAATATCCAGCAAATTCAAATAATCTTCAAAATGATAAAAGACCAGAAATGTGTATGTTTTCCAAATCAAAATAGCTCGGTATTTCAAAATTCAACAATCTACAAGATGTTTCAACTTGATAACCAAACCTGAATTACAGACCTATTTAAGACAAAGACTTTATCTATCAGCCTTTTTCCGAAAGAATAAGAAAGGCTGTCCTTGGAGAACAAAAGAATAACGTAATACCATGACACACAAAATATCTAAAATTATCACTGGCCACTTTTGGTGAACCATGTGTGGGGTATAATTACCATGTTTAACTATTTAGAAATAATACAGGAACAAGATGAGGCATAACCGTCTATCTATGTACAATTTAAAGAATAATTATAAATTAATACTGAAGTATCTACTACCCAGCAATACCCCATGTGCTGACTTTATTTTTAAAATTTTTTTCAAACTTTTCTAGAGCCAAAGCATTAGGTACTATGTGAGAAATAGAAATATAAAGAAAACACTAAAAATGACCTTTTAATTAGTTAATCACCAGCGAAATCTACTCATGGCTAGCACTGCAGAAAGACAAGTCCTGGCCAACAGGGCTAAAAATTCACAGCCCTTAATTAAGAAAACCATGAAGCGACCAGGGGTAGTGGCTCACGCCTGTAATCCTAGCACTCTGGGAGACCGAGGCGGGAGGATCGCTCGAGGTCAGGAGTTCAAGACCAGCCTGAGCAAGAGTGAGACCCCCGACTCTACTAAAAATAGAAAGAAATTAGCTGGACAACTAAAAATATATAGAAAAAAATTAGCCAGGCATGGTGGCACATGCCTATAGTCCCAGCTACTCGGGAGGCTGAGGCAGAAGGATCTCTTGAGCCCAGGAGTTTGAGGTTGCTGTGAGCTAGGCTGACACCATGGCACTCTAGCCCAGGCAAAAGAGTGAGACTCTGTCTCAAAAAAAAAAAGAAAGAAAAGAAAACCATGAAGCTAGTTTTTAGAAACCTAGCTTAGTAAAACTAGCTAAAGCTAGGTTAAAGGATTAGTAAAATTTATTGTGACCCTTTTTCAATAAAGACCATTTATTTACAGCCTTTAGTTAATTTAGCAAAAAGATTCTTTTTTGTGTTTTTTTTTTTTGAGACAGAGTCATGCTCTGTCACCCTGGGTAGAGTGGAGTGGAGTGATCACAGCTCACTGCAGCCTCAAACTAACTCCTAGGCATAAGTGATCCTCCTGCTTCAGCCTCCCAAGAAGCTGGGAGTACAGGCATGGGCCACCACACCTGGCTAATTTTTCTATTTTTGGTAGATACAGGATCTCTCTCTTGCTCAGGCTGCTCTCAAACTCCTGAGCTCAGGCAATCCTCCTACCTCCGCCTTTCAAAGTGCTAGGATTACAGATGTGAGCCACTGCACCTGGCCTAGCAAAGATCCTAAATCTAAACCTAAGGTTCTCACACTAGTTCTATAGAGAAAGTCAGGGAAGAAGGTGACCTGGGCCCAAATATGAACCATGACTAACCCAGCTTCTAACTCAAAGCCAAGGGACTCAGGTATACATAGGAGGCTAGACCAACCCTTCCTCACCATGGAACTGTGAAACTCAAAGTGTCTGGCAGAGAGAACTCACATAATGGACCAATAGTCTGGATGGAATTTGCGGGGGCCAGGGAGAAGGCACGGAATCAGAATTTCCTGGGGGTAAGGGGTGGACTATGCAAAGAGAACATCTATCGGGACAAAAGCTTTCTTAGAGGGCCTAATCGGTGACATGGATGTCCCAGTAGACAAAACAAGGCAAAGATACCAAAGCCTTATAAGAAATCCTTCACCACCACCATCCCCCTGCCCCACAAAGGTTCATACCTATGTCTCTGCAGACGTTGATGTATAGAGAAGTGTCCGGATCAGAGTCATCCACCAAGTAGCCGCCACTAAGCTTGATTAGTGGGTTTAAGTCATGCTTCCTTAACTCTTCATCAAATGCATAGCAAGGCACCTGGTAACGAGCAAAAGAAAAGGTGAGTCTTCAACACGCACCCTGGGACACAAGGGTCAGAAAGCCTAGGATCAGTGTCATACGGCACCGGTCTCCATTCCCTAGGGTCTACCAGGCCGGGACACCCCCCACTGACAAAAACAAACAAAGCAAAGGCCCATAAATGTTTCCACTTCTCCACACTGCCCTCAGCACCTCTTCTCCCCTACACTGGGACCATGCACACGCCCTCTCTTGTCCCTGTACCCCCTCGGCCATCCCCTGGGACCCTGCAATCGGGAGCAAAGTTCCCTCGAGTGTCCCCACTCAGCTTCCTCTTCTTCACCTTCTGTTCTCTCTTGAACGCGGTCACATGGGATTGCTGCCCCACCCTCATGCGCCATCAAAACCACACCTTGCAGGTCATCCACCACCTCCCTGCTGCCGGGCCCAGCACTCATTTCCCGGCCTCCCTTCAGGTGGTCTTCCATGGCACTCACCGCTGTGGACCATCCCCACCTGCTGAAACCCGCTTGTTCTCCACTTTGCTTCCCGGCTTCTGCCCAGACGCACCCCTTGCCTGCTAACCTGCCTTGTCTTCCTCCTAACCCGCTCCAACGCAGACACGCACCACAGCTCGCTCGGCAGCCCTCCTCCCTGTCTGCTTTCACTCCCAGGGTGACCTCGTGCGTGGCTTCGAACACCTGCCAGTGGTTCCCAAATTCCTGTCTCTAGCCTCGACCTTCCCCAGAACTCCAGACCTGCACAGCCGACGACAGCAGAGCTGTTTCTGAGCAGATGCCGGGGACAGATGACTGGGTTCAAACTCTGGTGCTGACACTTAGTATGACCGTGAGCACATTTAACCTCTGTGCCTCCGCTCCCCCGTGTGTCACATGGGAATGGTGACATAAGGCTGCTAGAAGGACTGAGCGTGTTATAAGTAATATGCCTAAAGCTCGTGGTACAGCGCCTGGCAAGTTGATTTAATTGTTATTTACCATCCTCATTTTGGATACACAAACATCTCCAATTTCACATGTTTAACACATTGATTGCCACAGCAGAAAAAATATTTTTTTCCTTGGGGCCATGGTGTTTGATTACGAAAACAGAATAAAAACTTCAAAAACAAAATGATCCTAATTTAATGAAAATTTTGTTATTTTTTTATTGTTTTCTGTGTGTGAGTTATACGCAATTAAATTGTCAATATTAATTGTAACAATAAGAACATCAACAAGATTTTCATGAACCAATTGCAGTTACATATGCTTCACGAGGCCCCAGGCTTAAAACTGGCGTGAGTTAAATACAACTCATGTGGCAGTTAATGTGTTAAAATGGTTCTCTGACTTCTGCCCTGGACCCCGCTCTTGCCCCAGTGTTCCCCATAGCAGTAAACGGCACCACCATTCAACCAGATGCTGGGCCAAAGCCTTGTGTCACCCCTGATGGCTCCCTTTCTCACACAGCCCACATCCTACCATCGCCACATCCTGCCAGTTCTACCTTCAGACGAAAGTAGGGTCCACTCACGTCTCGTCAGCTCCCCCACCGCACCCTCAGCCACACCACGGCAACCTCTCGCCTGCAACAACAGTCCCTTACCTGGTCCCCCGGTTCCAGCTTCTAATGCGCTCCTACTCTTCGGCCCACGTCTCCACAACCACGGGGTCGGCCTTTTAAAATTATAACAGGCCACTCCCCACCCAGCTTCCTGTTATGCCAAGAAGAAAATCTGGTCCCCCCCATAGCGCCAGCCCTCGCCCCATGCAGCCACGCTGACCTCTCGATGCGGTTCTTCCCCTGGAAACTCAATGGCCCTCTCCCCGGGATGTGTCCCTGAGTATGTGCAGGGCCTTCTCCCTTACTTCACCCAGGTCCCAGATGAAATGTCACCCTTAGTAAGGCCTTTTCTGATAACTTTATCTAAAATAGCACTCACCACCTCTCTCTGTCCTCCTTACCCAACCTTTTTTTTAGACAGGGTCTTGCTCTGTTGCCCTGGGTAGAGTGCACTGGTGTCATCATAGCTCACAGCAACCTCAAACTCCTGGGCTCAAGCAATGCTCTTGCCTTGGTCTCCCAGAGTGCTAGAATTACAGGCGTGAGCCACCATGCCTGGCCCCCAACCTTATTTATGCTCATAGCCCTGCAATGTGTATCACCAGGCACGGCTATCTGCTGACTTGTCAGTTTCCTTCCACTAGACTATAGGCTCTTTGAGGACAGGGGCTTTGTCACCATGGCAGCACTAACCAAGGCTTTAGGACAATGCCTAGAACCTAATAGGAACTCAGTTACAATAAATTATGAAGCTGAGTTCCTCCTCTGAGCATCTTAATCCATCCTTATTTAGTTCTAAGTTATGGCCACTTTCTCCTCCCTATGAACTAGTCTTTTTATTTTACAAATGTCACGGAACCTGTCATTATAGTTGATGCTTTAAGAGTTCTGCCTATTTCTGAAGGCAAAGCATTCAAGACCAAAGATGTGCCAAGAGGAAAAAGTCCTTGTGTCACCAAATGAACACCATCTACTGTCATGACTTTATTTGAAACACCCCCATAATTTTATTTCCAAAATAACACACTGGCATCATTTGAAGTGTCCCTTCCAATGAATATTTGAAACATTCGTGTTCTCTGCCATCATTTCAAAGCAGTTAGTTTTATTACTTTCCACAGATAAATTTCCTAAAATTTCATCTTTTAAACTGAAGCAATTCACAGGCAGGTCTATTTACAAAAGTTAACTGCTTAATACTTATTTTTCAATTTTTTCTTAGAAAGATACTATCAAAACTGCAGGAATGGCCAGGCGCGGTAGCTCATGCCTGTAATCCTAGCACATTGGGAGGCTGAGGCAGGAGGACTGCTTGAGCTCAGGAGTTCGAGACCAGCCTGAGCAAGAGCGAGACCCCGTCTCTACTATAAATAGAAAGAAATTAGCCAAACAACTAAAAATGGAAAAAATTAGCTGGGCATGGTGGCGCATGCCTGTAGTCCCAGCTACCTCGGAGGCTGAGGCAGGATTGCTTGAGCCCAGGAGTTTGAGGCTGCTGTGAGCTAGGCTGACGTCACAGCACTCTAGCCCAGGCAACAGAGTGAGACTCTGTCTCAAAAAAAAGAAAAACAAAAAAACCCCTGCAAGAATACTGCAACCCACTAACATTTTTCATGGAGAGCTAACGGAGTAAATCAAACCACTCACACCTCCGACCTCCGTACAGCCTCAGAGGGCACCTGAACCCATTTCAACCATATCAAGGCAAAGTCACCCCTCTCCTAAAATGCTTCTAGAATGAATGCAAGAACAACTCCCCTGGTCAGGGAGGAGGCTGGCGTGCGGTGCTCAGAGGGCCCCGCGCAGCACAAGCCTCCTGCGCAGCACAAGCCTCCTGCCGCATTCCCACAGAAGGGCAATTCAAATAAAAGAAAGACGTTACTACAGACCGTAATTGGGTTGCAGCGAAGAGCAACCACAAGCATCCACAATCTCACAAATCTAAAGGTTGTCATCCCACAAGAGATCACGCAAAAGCATTAACCTGAGTGGGGCAAGTCAGCTGAGCAGGTAAGGCTGCAAGACAAGCAGCGGCTCTCTAGCCAGCTAAACGCAAGCCTGCCACAGAGAAGGAGCAAGACGGCAGGCAGCAAGAGGGAAAGACCGGGCCACGCTGGAAAGAATTCGTCATTCTGAAACTCGCTCCATTTCACCAAGACACTGGGGGACGGCGAGACCAGCAGACACTCCGCCAGTTGGCAGCTGGCGCGTTCCAGCTGTCTCCCTGCTCCTGTCTCCCTGCTCCAGGCGGGAAGAGCAGACATGCCTCACAGCGCTCCAGGGAACCGAGTGTGCCTCAAAAAACAGCCCTGGCTCCTGGGGAATGTCCTTCCACTTCCTGCTACAGCGAGCAAAGCAAGGGAGACATTCATGAGGCCAGGAATTTAGCAGCCTGAGGGAGGAGTCCACACTGTTTCATGTATATAAATCTTACTTATATAACTCTGGTAAGACTACCAGCAGGCCAGTTCTGAACTGTGTGTGTGCCCAGGAGAGCTATGGTAGGGGGTGTCTTTACACACTGCTTTAATGAAGTAATTTCTCAAAAACCCCTACCAGGATCCACAGAACAAGCCTTACGACAGTAGTTTTAAAAGGCACTGTTTGGAACTATTAAATACCAAGCTCTTTACCCATCAAATCGTTCTGAATAAAAGAAATGAGGAGACATCAGTAAAGTGTGGAAACTAAGACCGCATTGACACTAAACTAAGGATTTTTTTTTTAAGGAATGATGAGTGTTTTACAAGCACATAAAACCTTTAATACATCTTTAGAAGTGATCATACCGCAGCCTATAAGGTGTGATCAAATCACATGAGAAGGGTACATGCTTTATTAAGATCTGCTTAGGTGACGGCACTGCCTTTCAGCAGTCACTATGCTCTTAAGTTCTTTCTGTCAACCTCATCTACCCCTAAGGCAGGAAAACACGGAGCCTGTGAACACAGATGTGTCCTCCATACCTGCAGTCCCTGGGCTCCCAGAAAGCAAAAACCACTTCAAAATTTAATGAAATTCCTACTGCTTAGCCCATAATGGGCTCTCGATAAATGCAAACTGAATGAATAAAGCCCCAGCTGCCATCCACACCTAAGGGATGACAAGTGAGAACAAATTACAAACAGTTCTCATGCGTCTTCAGATCAGCTTCGGAGAGAAATTACACGTCCCTGTTTTGAGAAAAACACACTATACCTCCCCCCTCCGACCCCAAAACACTGTCTAGAACAGAGATCAGCAGGCTTTCCCTGTAAGGAGCCGCACGGCATATATTTTAGCCTTTGTGGGTCACACTGGTCTCTGCTGCATATTCTTCTTTGTGGGTTTTTTTGTTTGTTTGTTTGTTTGTTTACAATCCTGTAAAAAAAATGTAAAAACCATTCTTAGCTCTGGGGTTGTACAAAAAAAGAGCCTATGACAGGACTTGGCCCACAGGTTGTGGTCGGAAAAAAATGGGTATCACCATCAGGCTGGAGAATCAGATCCCAGGAGGACACCGTGGGGCTGAGAGAGGGAGGTCTGGGGTCTCACGGGGAGCAGAGGGCACGGCTCTCCCAGTCACAGCTCCAGCCTGCCCCACAGGAAGCAGCTCACACTCAGCCAAGGGGACACTTTAGGGTAGCTGCGCCTTCCTCCTCCAGCCCCAAACCTCGAGATGCTCTTCCTGTCTCTAACAGTGTATCTATCGTCAAACAAGCTTAACCTGAGTTTCAAAACCTAAACAAAGTTTAAATGTGATAGCATCTCCTAAATATCAGCCTCTTTGCACGTTAAACTCCTCCTTCGATGAGCATTCCTTATGCTCTTACCCAGGAGGCAGCAAGTGCCTCTTCCACTTCCATGTCAGACTGTCTTGTCTTTTACAGATGACCATATTTAAGAAATCAGAGATAATTATTATTCAGCACTTGATTTGATTTTTAAAAAGCAAACATCTCTTTTTGCCTTTCTTAAACTACATGGTATTAGGCCACCAGTAAGACTTACTGATTGCTGCCATTTGTAAGTTCATGTATCCTAAGAGAATCTTTAAACTCAATCCTTAAAAACTGAAAACTAACAGAGAAAAGAGAGAATAATCAATTCATTAAGACTGTGAAGACAGGGACCACCTTGGAGATCTGGGGGTGGGCAGGGAGAAGGCACAGAGGGAGCGCCGTCACCCTTCCCCATGCCAGGGACAGTTGGGGGCAGAGTGCCGCCAGAGGTCCCAGGCTGGGAAATGACTCGACCAAGAGAGCCATTACACAACGTGGTGACTACAGCTAACAGCAATGTACTGCATTCTTAAAAATCACTAAGAAAGCAGCTTTTAAGTGTCCTCAAAATACAAAACAGTAAATATGTGAGCTAATGCATGTTAATTAGCTAGATTCAGCCATTCCACAATGTATACATATCTTGAAACATCATGTTGTACACAATAAATACATGTGTGTGTGTAACACACATTCTGTATGTGTGTTGGGGGGGAGGGGGGCTTGGGTTCACAATTCAGCCAGAAGCCAGCCCAGGGCAGAGAAGACGTACCAAACAATGAAAACAGGCAGAGGGGGCAGAGGAGACTTATCAGAGCAGGATGCACCACATGCATGAAGCCAGGTGCAAAGGAAGACCAAGCAGTCAAGGTCAGAAACAGATGGCTTCTGAAGTCAGTGAGAATCACCTAAACCCAAGCCCAACCACATTACTCAGCTTACTTACTGAGCTGCACAGCACCAGAAACCAAGAAGAGCTAGCTCGCCTTATATGGGCGAGCCATTCTATTTCCAATCTGGACCAAAAATCACATCTTGTGATATTTTAAATGCCCTGTCCTAAAAATAAGAACCACCCAGAAAAGTTTTAGCTATTAAATCACATGGTATCTCTGCTCAGATGGATTTTGAAAACTTAAAAGAGATTTTCATCCCAAAAGGTTAAAGAGTCTTTCAAATCTACAAGGTCCGTGGAGTACACTTCATAAGCACAGAACCTTCAAGTTCCCTTGTTACCTCCTTATTAGCTTTAAATATGTCTTTCTTGCAGGCTGCAGTGGTCCTCCACTCAAAGTAGTGCACACATTCTGTCGCAGTTACAAATTCAGGAGTTCCCTATTTAAAAAAAAAAATTAAAATAAGTTACCATACCATATATTGTAAAATTTCTTTTTAAAACTAGGACACAGTAAAGGCTACTGAAATAAAAAAGCAGTGGCAAGAAGGGCGGGGGAACACAACTATTTTAGTTAAACGAGGTCATTACGAGGTTCCCAAACCAAAAATTCTGGTGCGGAAAGCTTCGTGAAATCATGTTGGAATTTTAGTACGACTAGTCCAAAACTGTTCTCTGCCCCAACTATGTCAGTACAGCAAGCTCACGGGAAGTAATCCTCGGAGTCTTTCTACTCTCACAGTCTAAATGTTCTCTTAACCAAACGCCAACAAAATCGGAGCCAGAAACCGTGACCTCATGCTTCCTGTGAGGAGGCCCGTGAGGAGCCCATCTGCGTCCCACCCAGTTAGTCCCCCGCCCAGACTGCACCCAGACCCCCACCCTCGAGGAAGCGCCTCGTGCTAGACTCGACCAGAGCGGACTGTAAAACTGGTCAACCACAGCACCAAGGGGTGACACGTGGCACGGCAGGAATTAACCCCTACACTCCATGTGCAGATCTAGGGAGCTCTCCTTCACAGGTCTGTTTCTTGTATGGTAAACACAGAATGCTTCAAGGAAATTAGTTAAAGCAGCAACTATATATTTTATTCTACAACATAACCCTTCAAATTTCATGCTGTTGCAAAGATTTTTTTTTAAGGTTTCAATGCGTATGATAGCGCAATTAATAGGCTGATCCAAAATTAACAATATTAGTTCTATTTTCAAAGGTCTTTGGAGGAGACGTTACAGGCCTGAAGATGCAAAGGTCACAGATGCAAATTCTAAAATGATATTTCAGAGCAATTTGGTAGCCACGAGTTTCACTCAACCTGACTTTCCTAAACACTTGGGTTCTTACTCTGATTCGAGAATATGCATAGGATTTGTGTAACAATTGCTTTTCCTACACGCTAGCAATTATTTACTGCAAGTCCCTTTCTAAAAACTAAAGACTAAAACTAACAAATCACACACAATATGCCTGAAGTATGAACAAACATGCTTTATACAGTGATGTCCCTTTTAAACACCAGGTAATGCCCTAAAAGTTTGGGACCCATTACCCACTGGCCATGGCTTCTCCTAAAAAGATGTTGATCTCCCCAATTTAATGTAAATGAGAAAAGAAAAATATATTTTAAAAAAACTAAACACATTGCCTTAAAATCTAACAAAATGAAATGCTAGGAGGTTGCATTTTTTTGTTTGTTTGTTTGTTTTTTTAAGAGACAGAGACAGGGTCTTGGTGTGTCCCAGGCTAGAGTGCTACGGTGCAAACATAGGTCAGTGTAGCCTAGAACTCCCTCCTGGGCTCAAGTGATCCTCCTGCCTCAGCCTCCCAAGTCACTGGGACTACACCATGCCCAGCAAGCAGAAGCTTTAGAAAGAAAAAAAAATTATGCCTGTGACATAAACATTAAAAAATGTGCTGAGCTTTTACACAGTAATCACTTTGAATTATAGTCTTACACAGAATGTGGCTCAGGTTTCACTTACAAGTTGTAACTCTAAGTTTGAGATGTGTTTACTTATTGGTTCTTGAGGGTGATGGAGATTTGGTTAGAGTTTCTATTTGTGTTTTTAATTTTGCTCACTTACTCTTCCTGGAACAGCATTATAGCAAGAACGCCCAGGAAACAGACATCTTTAACGAAAGAAATACATAAAGTGACCATGTGCACTCACCAGGGATTTCCCACACAGGAAAGTGATGCTACTCTGGATTCTGTGACCCTGCTTCTCACAGTCCACTGTTGTGTTGAATTCCAGAATAGATGTGGTTGTACTTCTCAAAAGAGAGCTACCTATTTGGAGAGTAAAGACAATGAACAGGCTATAAAACATACATAACCATACAGCTATTTCTAAGGAAAAGCAAATTAAAAGTGGCATTATAATTTATCTGAAAGCTTATAAACTTGCAAAATTGTCCTTCCCCAGAATTCTCCACCTCAGAAGTGGCAGCCCTACCCACCTAGCTATTCAAGCCCAAAGCCATTACCTTACCTTGAGTGTTCTCTCTCCCTAGACTACTACATTCAACACATCAGAAAGCTCCATCTCAAATCCATTCCATTTCCCCTTCTCTACTACCACTAAAGCCACTAAAGCCACTACCGCCCCTACCTGCACTCTGGCATTAGCCTCCTAATTGGTCCCCTTGCCCTCGCTTTAATCTCATCCCTGACCACCCCCATCCCATCCATCCTGTACCAGTGTGATCTTCAGAAACATTAACCAGAGAATGTATAACTCAGCTCCTGAAACTCTTCAATACTTCCCATCACACATGCTATAAAATCAAAATTCGTTAGAAATGCCGACAAATAGAGTGACCATGTCTCAGTTTGTCTGGGACATTAGTAATACAGAATAAAAAGGTTATATAAAATCAGTATGATGGGGGTTGGCATGGCAATGAACTGACAGACTAGAACAGAGACCAACAGACTAAAAGAGAGAGCAGAGATATACATATGTGTATCAAACTTTGATGAGCACAGACAGAAGTAACAGATCAGTGGGAAAAGAAAAGGCTGTAAACGGAACTGGAAACAAAATGATTATCCGCGAGAAAAGATATATTGGATCCCTACCTATCACTGGTTACAAAAATCAACTCTAAATGGATTAAAGACATAAACATCAAAATCCAAATTTTAAAACTTGGTAGAAATCTTAACATAAAAAAAATTTCTTAAGACTGAAAAACATTAACTACAAAAGAAAAGACTGAGCTCTCTGCTGCCTCTGCTATGAGAATGAAGGCCATTCTCAGCAATCAGACTGTTGACATTCCAGGAAACGTTGACGTGGCTCTGAAGGGACACAGTTATCGTGAAGGGCCCCAGAGGAACCTTGTGGAGGGACTTCAATCATGTCAACGTAGAGCTCAGTCTCCTTGGAAAGAAAACAAAGAGGCTCCCAGTTAATAAATCATGGAGAAAAACCAAAGGAACTAGCCATGATTCGTGCTATTTGTAGTCATGTACAGAACATGATCAAGGGTATACTATGGGGTTTACATTACAAGATGAGGTCTATTTGCTGGTGAGTACATGTGCTGAAAGAAAAAAGAAAAATGAAAGAAATAAAATATATAACTTCTTTAATATAAATAAATTTTAACAACAACAACAAAAAACAGATGAGGTCTATGTATGCTCACTTCCCCATCAACATCATTATCCAAGAGAATGGGCCACTTGTTAAAAACCCAAAATTTCTTGGGTGAAAAATACATCCAAAGGTCTGGATGAGGCCAGGTGTTGCTTGTTCAGTATCTCAACCCAGGAAGATGAGTTAATCCTTGAAGGAAACATTCAGTTTGTTTCAAATTCAGCTACTTTGATTCAGCAAGCCACAACAGTTAAAAACAAAAATATCACAAAATGTTGGGATGGTAACTATCTCTCTGACAAAGGAACAGTTCCACAGGCTGATAAATAAGATCTGAGTTGTCCAGCTACAGAAACAGGATGTGGGATGATTTCTAAGACCTATGTGTGTGATATTTTAGTAATACAGTAAAAGATCCCTATTGGTTGGGGGGGG
>VBSM01000361.1:101329153-101355725 GCA_008086735.1 Cheirogaleus medius | reverse complement strand
AAAAAAAAAAAAAAAACAACTCAGTTGGTAATATACAAGCTAAATTCACATAGCAAAATACAGTGCCCAGTCACTAACTAGAGGAATGTGTTTTCTGCATCTACAGCAAGCAACCAATCTAACACTTTGGAGATAAAAGGAACGTGAAGTCTCTCCGACCTGCACTTCCAAACGAGATTTTCCTACTTTGGGCATGCCTCCCAGTATCTCAGATATTCGAACAGAATAGTCAAGAAATCATTTGGCTCACTACCACCCCTTATCAGAGTCTCAGCTCATACATCCGGCCCACTAACCTTCAAAAATCTGGACCAATCTCCTAAACTAAGAAGGAATTTAAAAAAACAAAAAAGAAAGGCCAGCAGGGAAGAAGAGCCTGTTTGGAGGCAGGGTTCCCACAGTGGACATGTGCTGCAGATGTCACATCGTAATGTAGCCACTGCTGCCCGCGACTTCTGTGGCCGACACTAACAGAAAACCCGTCTGATCTGGCGTGATGACCATGCCCCGACGCGAAGGCGGGGAGAGCACGTGAGCGCGACACAGCGTGGCCAAAGCTTATATAGGAAGTACTTCACTTCCTATTCTCACAAACCCACAAAGCTGTGGATAAAGATACAGGGCCTGCAAAAAATAAAGAAAGAAACAGACACGTGGACGTGCCAGGCATCCGTCTTTGATTCTCCCTGGTAGTTACGCCGGGTCTGGAGACCGAGTCCCACCTGACATCTAAGTCAGCGCCAGAGCCTGAGGGTCCAGGGCAGCCAACGGGGACTTGGCAATGCCTTTAAAGCTAGCATCAGAGTGAGTTTCACAGAGGTCACGTGGAATGAAGAGAGCGGGGAGCTTCCCTCTGGAAGGTGCCAGGAAGAGCCCACAGACCTGGGCCTGAATCCCGCCCCGCCCCACAGGCTGTGTGAGACACACCATCTCTCCCAGCCCCAACTTCCTTGTCTGGAAAACTGAGCCAACCAGCAAGGTCATGGAGAGGGAAAAACCACACCAGGAACACAGAGCTTCTGAGAGACTATGATCTAAGGCTTTCATCTGGATCGATAGGAGGATTTGTACTGCTTAAAAATTAAGTTTACAAAAAAAAATGGTAAGTTGACCTGGGGCCTCCCAAGGAGGTGTCACGTGACACTGGCAAGGACCTGGAGGGGGGAGAGTGGGGCAAGCTCTGGCCCTGGGCCATCTCCACGGAGCTGGGCCACGAGAGAGACAGCCAGGGAGGCTGAGCTGCGGCTGCCATGCACCCACCCGCACGGTCAGCTGCCTCCAGGCCTGCCCGACCCCGTGCCATGCAGCCACACTGGCTGGCACCAGAGCAGAGACCTGATGAATCTGAAACTTCTGGCAGAGGAGGGTGGGGGGAGACAGGACACTCCATGCTAACAAGGCTTCACTGCAGTGCACGGCGTGGAATTCTCGGGAAATTCGCAAGCGACCTTCCACAACATAAAGCTACCAAAAAAAAAATAAATTATGGCCTGTCTTCCCTCTGCTACCCTTGGTTCAGGTCAACTCTAGAATACATGATGCAGCCCAGTATTTCAACCCTAAACTCTGCTCCATGATGATTTTTGAAAAATCAGAGTAATTATGTGTATGTTCTCACACTTTATAACGTATACGTTACTTGTTCCTCTCATGTAGAAAGAAGGGTTATAACATAGGCTACTCCCCTTCTTCACTACACGGATGTCTGAATTTAACTGCCTTTAAAGTTAACCCAGCCCACAGCACAGAATGCAAACTTTAATGCTCAGGGCGCTACTCTGCCTGCCACGAAAGTCCCAGGAAACCCTGCCAGACCGGCCCCTCCCTGTGTGCTCTAACAACAGGGAAGGTGGGCCTCTCCAACCGCTGGCTGTCTGCTGGGCTGGCTGATCCACGATGGATGCTAAGGCTGGCTGATCCACGATGGATGCCACCGGCAGGTGCCAGTTCTTCACAAAGGCCAATGAGGTAGACACAGGAGAAAAGTCCCTGCTTTAAGATGCTGGGGTCAAATGTCAGACAGGCACATACAGCCCTGCAAAACCTAACGCCCGACTGGGGAAAAGGAAACACACACACAGCACGCTCCTTTAGAGCCTGACCAGTTCTCGCCTTGATGTGTTCATAAGAACAGCATTATCGCCCCTAATCCAAGAATTTAAGGAAGACGTCTTTGAGGGACTACGTCTTACACTGCGTGACTTATGAGCACTCTGCTCAGCCTTTGCCAGCTCTCAAGGTCAGCACTGTCCCTCCCTCCCACTTTCACACAGAAACCACAGCCTACTGAGGTCGGTGGCCTTGCCTCCAGTCACAAATTCACAAAGTGGCCAAGCCGGTGTTTGAGAGAGGCCAGTCCTGCTCCAGGGCATGTGCTATCTCCACTACATTGCCATAGTAAAAAGGTCACCAATTTCAAGGGGACTTAGAAGAGAAAAGGTTGCGTACTAAATTGCTGCCCTTAACTAATGATCTTGCTTCCCAGTTCACTGAGGAAACTGAAGCCATCAGATCTTCCACATTCCCATCATCTACCAAAATCCCCCAAAGGCTCCACGCTCCTCCTGGGGAAAAGCCAAAGTCCCAGGGCCTCTGGAACCTGGCCTCCAGCTAGTCCCCTGCCTCTGGTCCCCTCCCTCCGTTCTCCCAGCACCTCCAGCCACTCCAGCCACACTGGCCAGGGCCTATGCTGTTTCTCAAACTCATGGGCCTTCAGCCTGGGTCCACAGTTCACTCACTCACCTCCTTCTGCTCTCTGCTTAAAAATGTCCTCTTAGGCCAGGAGTTCAAGACCAGCCTGGCCAACATAACAGGACCTCATCTCTACAAAAAAGTTTTTAAAAATTAGCCAGGCGTGGTGGCACGTGCCTGTAGCCCCAGCTACTCAGGAGGCTGAGGCAAGAGGATCAGTTGACCCTGGGAGTTCAAGGCTGCAGTGAACTGTGATGGTACCACTACACTCCAGACGCTGTCTCATGAAAGAAAAGCAAGAAAGAAGAGGAGGAGAAGAGAGGGAGGGGAAGGGAGAAGGGGGAAGGAGGGAGGAAGAAAGGAAAAAAAAAGAAAAGGAGACAAAAAAGAGAAGTCAAGTCCTCTTACAGAAAGGCCTGGAACAGTGGACTCCCTGTAGAACAGCTCACCCCCCACCCCGTGACCCCCTTTCCCTCCCTCAGGCAGTCAGGGTCCACCACGCGGACTCCCACCGCCTCTCTAAAGGGCGGCTCTAAAAAGACAGAAAAAAGAGATGTGCTGACTTCTCACTCTTCAGACACCAGGTGGACGGAGGGAGCCTCAGAGGAACAGTGCGGGTGACTCACCGGAGTCGCGCCCTCGGCACTTCTAGGAAACCACTTCTTTAGCACCTCTGTTCTGGCGGCCTGCTGCGCTGTTTGCAGGCAGGAGTGGGGGCGGGGGGTAAAGTACAAAACAGCTGTTCTAAAATTCATAACTGGTTTTGGAGTAGAGAGGACCATACAGATGGCAACACATTAATTTTACACCCAATCGAAGCCCGGTGGGCAGCCTGCTCCTGAAGGAGCTCCGCGCACTCAGGCATGCTTTCCTCTGCACACGGCAAGTGTGAAGCGCACGACGGCACTGACTGAAAAGACACCGCCGAAACTTGCCGACTTGCAAAGGCCGCTTTTCACTGTTGACACACCCCTTCATCTTTCCCTCCGTCCCTCCATCCCTTAAAACAAGGCTAAGATCAAATCCTTCCAGTCCCTCTCATTTCCCTTGACTGTCCTCCGCGGCAGACTCGGCTCGTAGGATCTGCTCCCTCATCCAGAGGACACGCCCTCCGCGGTCGGCTGCACAGCGGCGGCCCCAAGGGCTCTCGAGGCACAAAAAAGGAAAAAGAAAAAGCCCACCAAAGGTCTCTCGCTGATCTGAAGGGCAGGTTTCATGTTCACAGGACCCAGAGGGCCTGGGGAAAAGTCCCCCACTGCGGAGGATTCACAGACACGCCCCTGGGTGCGGCTGACACAGACAGAAACAGGCATACGACGCATTGCTCTGGGCACCTCAGAAACCTAGTGAGCGGCAGTTGGGGGTTTTTTTGTTTGTTACATTTTTTAATAGTTACACAGCAAGGTGGTGTTTATTCTTTCCTTGTTCCCACCTACAGTAGACACCCTGAGATCCAGCACCCATTCCTCCACCCTCCAGGGAAGCCTGGTAAGGTCTAAGTCAAGACAGGAGCCCCTGGCAGGGCGCGGTGGCTCACGTCTGTAATTCTAACACTCTGGGAGGCCGAGGTGGGAGGATCGTTTGAGATCAGGAGTTAGAGACCAACCTGAGCAAGAGCGAGACCCCATCTCTACTAAAAGTAGAAAGAAATTAATTGGCCAAGTAAAGATATATAGAAAAAATTAGCCAGGCATGGTGGCGCATGCCTGTAGTCCCAGCTACTCGGGAGGCTGAGGCAGGAGGATCACCTGAGCCCAGGAGTCTGAGGTTGCTGTGAGCTAGGCTGACACCACGGCACTCTAGCCCGGGCAACACAGTGAGACTCTGTCTCAAAAAAAAAAAAAAAAAAAGACAGGAGCCCCTGACTGCTGACGCCCACAAGGAAGTTAGCTGGGCCCTTGTGATGCCCACAAGAGACAAACGGGGAGGCTCTCTCTTCCTCCCCCGGACGGCAGAACCGCTGCGGCCCTCTTGCTCCCAGCTTGGACGAAGCCATACAGGAAGGAGGGTGGAGCAGGAAAGGATGCCGGGTTAGGGTGCCCAACATAGGGCACCTGGCACCCACCCAAACCCCACACCTCCCGTCATTGAGTTCCTTGTTGTTTAGGAATTTGAGCTGGGAAGGACTCCTGAAGGCTACATAACTCAGAGTCACAGAAATCTGGATGCCAAACGGACCCAGAGAATCACGTAGCCCAGTGGTTTGAAAACTTTTTTATACAGTAGAAACCTTTCTTCCTCAAAAGGAATCTTACATGGAGTGCCAGTGTATAAAACACATGAAAAAGAAATGCTCCCTGGTTAAGGCAGAAACTCCACGACACTAATGGAGTAACAGGCTAAAAAACAAAATAAATCACTGATCTGACGCAGCAACTAACTTACAGAGAAGGCAACAACGACCACGGATGAACACTGAGGATGCACCAGACGCTCAAGTGTATTCTCATTCCTACACATGCCTAAGAACAGGGCTAGTATCCTGACTCCACACAGAAGGAAATCAAGACCTGAGAGCTTCTGTAACTTGCCCGAGGCCTGGGAAGGGAGGAGTCCAGATTCAAAACCAGGACAGTGACTTCCAAAACTAACTCCTACTTCTCTTCAGCCTTGAGCAGGAAAATGAGGTCCAGAGCAAAGAAGTGATTTGACCCAGGCAGCTCAATAACCTAGATCTTCTGGCTCAGGGACACGCTGCCAAGAGAGACCAGCAGGGGTTCGGCAGCTGCCTCCTGGCAGGAACACGCCTGGGTGATGTTCAGGAGGACGGGAGGGACCAGCCACAGAGCACGCCCTGCCCATCCCCCAGCCTCCCCCAGAACGATTTATAGCCAAGTTCCAACAACTGCTTCCAGCCCTGCCCCGTGCAGCTGCACAAGAGGCAGCAAACGTCCCCACGGAGACTCACTGCACAGAGCACAGGACAATCACCAGAGGACAAACTCGAACCGAAGAAACCGGGCCAAGGAAAAGAGCTAATACAGCAATCAGGACAGAACTTTAAAACACATCTTGAGAGGGCTGCAGAAAGCTGCGGAAAGAACAGGTAGCTGTGACTGCACGGCAATGGGAGACCTTGTGGAGTCAGACAGTGGGGAAGCCGCAGAGCTCACGAACATCGCGGGGAGCATGGGTAAGCTGGGAGAGGGCAGCAGACACCTTCTCCAATCCCGTCCAAGACGGCAGCCAACACAAGAATAAAAGCAACAGACAGATCAGGCAGAACAAAGAATAAGTAAGGACAAAGAAAAGCTGGAAAGCCACACAATGAATAACTTTGACAGAGCCTGAGCAAGAAAGACTGAGACCCCATCTCTACAAAAAAAAAAATAGAAAAATTAGCCCGCCGTGGTGGTATGTGCCTATAGTCCCAGCTAATCGGAGGCTGAGGCAGGAGGATCACATTAGCCCAGGGGTTTGAGGTTGCTGTTAACTATGATGACACCACTGCCTTCTACCCAGGGCGACAGAACGAGATCATATTGCAAAAACAAAAACAAAAAAAAACTTTGACCCAAAAACAGAACATTTTTTCTAAACACGTAAAAGACTCCGAACTTGACTAGGTGTGAGGCCACAAGGGAAACAGCAATAAATTCCACCACATTTACTGGCCACAGTGGAAAAAAATAAGTAACCCCCCAAAAATTCATCTACCTGGAAAAAAAAGTCTAAAAATTTAGTGAGTCCAGGAAGTTGACATGGATAGAACTTTGGGTCCAAAAGGAAATATACAGAACTGAAGGATGAAAACACCATGTATCAGAACTTACAAGACGGGTATAGTGCTCAGGAGAAAGCAGCATATAGCTTTAAATACTTTTCTTAATTATGTAAAATGATTTTAAATAAAAGATCTAAGCTTTCAATTCAAACTAGAAACAGAAAAATGATGTATTCATTGGTGCTGTTCAGCTTTCCTTTTTTATATTTACTGACAGAGAGCAGAAATTAATAAAACTGAAAATAAATGGTGAACAAAACAAAATGCTAGCTCTTTTGAAAAGACTAATCAAAGGTAAACAAATCTTTAGTAAATATAACTAAGGGGAAAAGTACAGAATTAAACATCAAGAATTTTTTAAATTTACCTACAGATACATATTTTCAAAAATATAAAAGAGTAGTGCGTTACATATTTATATACAAATATGTAATTAAAATTATAATTTTCCAGGAAAAAAAAATATTACCAAAACTGACTCAACAAAAAAGTAGAAAATCTGAATGGACAAGGTAAATAAAACTAAAACCATAATCAGAACTCCTCCCCACTATACTCTACCTCCTCAAAGGCATCAGGCCCAGATAGTTTTACTGGTGAGTTCTACCAAAATTTAAGGAACAGAAAAATGTCCACCACACACAAAAATACTAAAAGCTAACAAATTAAGCTCTTTCCACAAAGCAAACATGTTTTTTTTTTAACGTGCTATTTATTTATTTTTTTGTCAGTCCCCAAACTTTTTTTTTAATAACAATATCAGTCAAGAACAGCACAGCAAAGAAAATTACAGCCCAATCTCACTTAAAAAACAACTGTAAACATATTACATAAAATATTAGTAAATAAAACTAAATATATTCATGGAAAAAAATTAACTTTCACCCTTCACATCAAACACAGAAATTAAATTTAAAAAAACTGATCCTAGGGCTAAACATAAAGGTTAAAACCATAAAACTTCTAGAAGCAAACATAGGAGAAAATCTTTCTGACCTTGGAATAGACCAGTGGTTCTCAATTGGGGGTGATTTTGTGCACCCCATCCCCCATCGTTTGAAATGTCTAGAGACACTTTCATTTGTCACAACTGGGAATGGGACCGGTAGAGAGTACTCTTGGCATCTAATGGGTAAACGACAGCAAGGCTATTTAATATCCTGCAATGCACAGGACAGCCCCACAACAAAAAATTATCCAGCCTGAATGTCAACAGTGCTCAGGTTGATGGAGGATGGACCCGCTTGAAGCTCTGACTCTGGGGGGAAAAGCAACACACATAACCTAAACATTTGTACCCCCATAATACGCTGAAATAAAAAATAATAAAAAAAATTAAAATAAATAAAATAAAAAACAATGCTGAGGTTGAGAAATCCTGGGGCAAATTTCTTAGCAATGATTTCTTAGGCTACAAAAGCACAAACCATTAAAAAAAACTGATAAATTGGAGTCTATCAAAATTTTAAAAATATCTGTTCTCGGTTGGGCACAGGGGCTCACAGCTGTAATCCCAGCACTACAGAAGCCAATGTGAGAAAATCACTTTGGGCACAGGAGTTCAAGACTCTGAACAAGAAACAAGACTCTGTTTCTACCAAAAAAAAAAAATCTGTTTTTCAAAGAGTATCACTAAGAACATAAAAAGGCTAGGCAAAGACTGAAAGAAAATATTCATAATACACATTACATATCAAAGAAAGGGCTTTTATGCAGAAGATACAAAGAACTATTAATGCTCAATAAGGAGAAAACCCCAAAAAATTTTAATCACAGGGTCCAGAAAATATTATTTTTAAAAGATCGTACAAAAACTATCTGAAAGGTCGATAATAAGCACATAAAGATGTTTGACATCATCAGGCATTCCAACAAACAGAAGAAAAGACACTCCTTCGTGTTCAACCTCATGAGTTAGCAGAGAGATGAAAATTGAAACTACACTGAGATACCATTACAAATCCACTAAAATGGTTAAAATTAAGACTGGCAAGACCAAGTGTTGACAAAGATGCAGAACTACTAAAACTCTCATGCACTGGTGGTGGGAATGCAAAACGGCACAACCACTTTGGGTTACAGTTTGACAGTTCCCATAAAGTCAGACAACTATTTCCACTCCTCATACACCACCCATGACCAGCTGGGGCATTACCAAGAGATCTCTGTGGCTGGGACATTCAAAAGAAGAAAAAGAACAGCACCTGCAAAGTGATGAGCTACCCTCTGCCACTAGACTCAGTCCTGGAACCCTGTTGAGTCCTCTCTGCCCAGTACAATAGTTTATAAGCCAAGATCAAAATAGAGAAGACAACATCTAAATTCTTTTCCTCAGGCCCATCTTTTAAAAATCCCTCTGTCTAGGGGGAGGGGGGGAGGGGCAATGTATGTAACCCAAACAATATTTGTACCCCCATTACAAGATGGAATAAAAAAAAAAAAAAGACAAAAAAAAAATCCCTCTGTCTATAAAACATTGATAAAACATGTGAAACCCAATCAGGGCATTCATTTCCTGGGAATTTGTCAGGATGCTGTTCTAAGAATTAATGCATGAGGCCTAATGCAATCATAATTAACAATCTTAGGCTTCTACAGACACTTACTGTTGAAAGAAATGCATACACACAAATGGATGTGATCCAGGTTTAACATGTGGCCCAAATTAAGCATATAAGCATTGTTCCTTTGGAAAAACTGCAGGGAGGAAAGAAATCTCCTTAGAGACAGTAACTAAACCAACCTCAATTCCCAGCTGGCTTCATTAGTCTCTTGTCCTCAATATAATAGAAACTTTCCAGCATTTATACTCAAACAATTTGGGGAAAACTTGTCCTGGATCAATTTTAAAGTACTTAACTACCTAAATCTAGTCATCTCAATGCATTATTTTATAATTATATAAAACTGTTAAAACCTAATACATTAAGGATCTTGTTAACACCTAACTAAAGGGTGGAAACTTGCATGTAATATATGTAATATGTACTTTTTACTAAGTTTAAGGCATACAGAAATAAGTAAAGGTACTGACTACCTTAAGAGCCTTTTGGTCACTTTGGTGGTTTTGCATGGCCTGGCCTCTGCCCCCTCTCCCCTGGGGGCACTCTCTTCTTGCTCTCACTGGTCCTGCCCCACTGACCTTCAGCCATTCCTTCCTGCCGCAGGACCTTTGCACAGGCCAGTCTCACAGCCTGTCACACTGGCCTCAGGAAACACACTCTTTGTAGTAGTACATCATCTCCTGAGAACTATCTAAGAATCACTAACTTCTTCCATGGCACAGGGCTCACCTGGTACAGCAATCCCCTTACCACTTAAAAAACATATTATTGAGTCTTTCCAAAAAACAAGCACTTATTTAAAATGCTGCTTCGAGCCATATATATATACACTTTGGGAAACTTGCCTTTGTAGTACCTTTTGTTCAATGTGCAACTCGCAGAGAGAAAGCCTCTCCACGTGCATGAACGCAGTTAGAGCTGCTGCTGAAATAGTTGTTTCCTTCACCCCTCCACCAATAACTGCACCAAGAATTGTACCCCATCCCAGAAGTGCTCAGAGCCAAAGTTCACACTGAAGCTTTGTTCCCACAAGGTGCCTGGCAGGCACCCCTGAAGCAGGCCGGGACTTCCCTTCTTGTTGGTCCTAAGGGACTGCAGATGAAAAATATCCTAAGGTGCAGGGAACTAGGCTTGGGAGAAGAGGTTGTTTCCCCAGAAATCCAACTCTTAGAGCAAGGAGTAATCTTTTAGAGCAACGACAATTTACTGCTTAAGCACTAATGAAAGCTGTATGGCTGCTAGGCACTCCAAAACCTTTCCAAGGATAATGGGTTTCTGAGGACTGCCCTAGCCACCATACCACAATGAACAAGACCTTTTTCCATGGGAAAACATGTTCCACATTTCAAACACCCAACTGACAGACATTTGGATCACAATCCTTCTGTACATCAGGAATGGCCTCCGTGCAACCAAGGTACAAAAACAAATGATAATACTTTAGGAGTCTACTTTTCATACTCATAGTGGAGACTTGGGTAAGTTACTGACATTTCAGCAAATGGATGTCGAGGAATAGAATAAAAATGTAGCTTAACGCATCATGCTTTGGTGATATTTGGTAGAACTTTTTTTTTTTTTTTTTTTTGAGACAGAGTCTCACTCTGTTGCCCAGGCTAGAGTGCTGTGGTGTCAGCCTAGCTCACAGCAACCTCAAACTCCTGGGTTCAAGCGATCCTTTTGCCTCTGCTTCTTGAGTAGCTGGGACTACAGGCATGTGCCACCATGCCCAGCTAAATTTTTTTATATATTTTTAGTTGTTCAGCTAATTTCTTTCTATTTTTAGTAGAGACGGGGTCTCGCTCTTGCTCAGGCTGGTCTCAAACTCCTGAGCTCAAACAGTCTGCCCGCCTTGGCCTCCCAGAGAGCTAGGATTACAGGCGTGAGCCACCGCGCCCGGCCAATATTTGGTAGAACTTTTAAATTTAAATCAGATTTAAAAAAAGATCGGCTCACATTCCTATTCCTCAAATATGTGCTAGAGTTAAGGTACTTTTAGCAAATTTTACCTTCTAAAAGTACACAGATTATTGGCACACACCCCCAGAAAAGTCTTTAAAAGTATTTAAGGAGAGGTATCAATTTAAAATAGGAAAACACAGGAAGAACTTCGCTTTGCAGGTGTTTTGTTCAGAGCCTGCAAGTGACTCTGGAGAAGTCTACATGAGCAACCACAGCGCAGTAACAGGCAGGCGAAAGAGGTTTGTCAAAACCCACCTCTGAAGTGACTGGGAGCTTTGCTGTCCCAGGAAAATCTGGCAGAAAAACTGAACACACCAACTTTAAAGATATCCCAAGACTACAGAGGGCACATCTTATCATACTTCCAATGCATATCAACCTCAGAACCCTCTTCAGTATTTGCTAAGTTATACCACATGTGTCAGTGCCAGAAATATGTAAAGATACAAAGGTCATTCCTACTGGACCAAGAGGTCATGTTCCACCTGGAGATGAGGTTAATGAACCAGGTTCAAGCTGCTGAGAGGACTAACCTAACTCAAAAGTCACAGCCCCTGAATCAGCCAGAGTATCAGTCTACCCTTGAGGCCAACTTTAACATAAACTGTTAAGAAATAAATTCCAATTTATTAACAAGACCAAGACTTCCACACCAATAGCCCAGCTGAGCTAACTTCTTATGGACGTTTTTGGTCATAGCAGCCATTATTCCAAAATATCCTCCTTTAAATGACAGTCTCAGCCTGACCTTGTTCATGTTGCCCCCCTTTTCTCTGTATAATGCCAGTTACTGGAGCAACTATGTATCAAAGTAGATAACTCATCTATAAACTACTGTGCCATAAATTCTCCCTCAAGTCTGCCCTTCCCCTTCCAAAAAAAGGAAGGAAATAAAGGATATGGTCTTTCCAAAGGGTTTCCATTGTGGGGTCAGCCTCATTCTCCTTAGAATAATAATTTCTACAAGTTCTGGACACAGAAGTGCTAATAAAACTATCTCTAATAGGGAAAAATAAGAACCCCATAAACACTGGGACAAACTCAAAAGTTCTGCTCAACATATTCTAAACTTCATTCTGAAAAGTTACCATGCTATTGCCAAGGAGGAAACTGTTGACTGTTCTGAACTTTCCATTTGGCTTTTTTTTTCTTTTTAACCAAAGTTGAAAAATAAATAAAATCTGGGTTTTCCATAACCTTAAACAGTCCAGAGAAGGTTGGTCAGAAAATTCCACGAATTGGAAGTTCCCCAGACCCGGGACTCCTAGCCGTTGTAGGACATTAACAGCCCTCGATGGGAGTAATGGTTATACAACCGTGGTTCCCAGAGCAGGAGACTCCACTAGAATAATCCACCCCGGAGACAATGACATCATGTGAGCAACTGGACAGGAAGTTGGGCTCAGAGGAGTGAAGAGTGAAGTCTTGAAGCCAATGCAGGAGGACCACCCCTCAACCCCCAAGCAATGACGGGGGAAAAGTCACCTACAGCTGAAAAGTTATTTACAGAGAAAATGAAAACCCACATGGAAGAAATCAATCAGCAAATGAAACCAAAAACACCCACCGCCAAGGCCACGCGCGTGGGCTCCGACGCGGTGGCGGGTCTTCCCACCCTGGGGCCTCCCCACGGCCGCGCTGGTGAAACTTTGACGACGACGAGCAGCGGGAACAAAGCGCAGCTGTAGTTCCTTTCCTGCCTCCTCCAACTTTCCCAGAAGCACCGCTGCGAGGGGCAGGCTCGGGGCGCGCGGCGTGTCGCCCGGACGGGGCGGCTGGCCGCTCGCACACAAAGCCGCCCCCGACTCGGTGACAGCCACAAGTGGCCGGGCACGGGGCTGGCGGGCCAGCGCGTCCGCCCGCCCCCCGCCCGCGCACGCCGGACCCCGGGCTCCCCTCCCGGCCGGCACGCGCTCAACTTTCCTGGGGCGGGGCGGGGCGGGCCCCGGCGTGGACTGGACGCGACTTGGGGACCCCCGCACCTCCCCGAGCACTCCCTGCCCCCCACCACGGCCGCGCGCCCGGGGCCACCGCGAGCGACGCCTGCGCCCCGGCGGGCCACCCACCTGCACAGCTCCGGGAACTCGACGGCCTCGGCCTGCGTGGCCCCCGGGGCCGCGACGAGCAGCAGCAGCTGCAGCAGCAGCAGCGGAGACCGCGGCGGGCGGCCGGCGGGCGCGGGCCCCAGGTGGGCGCTCCGGCCGGCGGCGGCCCCCATCGCGCCGGGCCCGGGCTGCGCGGCGGGCACTGGGCTGGCGGCGCGCGACTCCGGGGGGCCGCGCCCGGCACAGGGTCGCGCCGCCAGGGCAGGCGCGGAGGGGCAGCTGGCGCCGGAGCGGGAGCAGGCGCCGGAGCCTGAGGGGAGCGAGGCTCTGCTGGGCACGGCGGCGGCGGCGACAGCGGCGGCCCCGGAACCGCGTCACGTGACCGCCGCTCGGCACCGCCCCCTCCCCGCCCCCCGCTCACGTGACCCCCTTGTTCAGGTGATCCCCGCCCGGCCCGCTCCGCCCGGCTCGGGTCACGTGAGCGCGGCACGCGCGGGGCAGGAAGCGGCCGTGGCGCGGCGCGGCGCGGCGCCAGGTGCGTCCCGGGTGGGCTGCGCGTGGTAGGGGCTGCCGAGCCCCGGCCTCAGTTTCCCCTCCTGCCGCGCCCTGCTGGATCGTGGCGTGGGTGCTTCTAACGTAGAACAACCGTTCCCAACCTCGACCGACAGGGCGGAGAATAGGGAACTCGCCCCCGGTGCCCCGGCGGGAGGTGCCTTCCCACGGCCGCGCGGCGCCGGGTCCGCGGGGGTGGGGACGCGTCTTTCCTGCCCTGCGGGTCATGTCCCGGACTTGGGGGTTAGCAGCCTTTGCCCGTCAGAGCCCCTCGCGACCTTCTGTGGGAGCGTGAGCTTCTGGCGGTAGGAAGGCAGCACCAATACAGCAACGACACAGTAGACAAAGGTGCCCCTGTCAAGTGCCACTCAACAAAGCTTCAGTGATTCTTCTGTTCACGTGTCTTGTGGAGCCCATACTGTGGGAATGGCTGTGTGCTAGGCACAGGGAAAGTAAAAAGATAAATCTGAAAAGATTTGAACTCAAAAAATTTGCTTTCTTTCAGAGCAAATAAGAAAGATACAAAAATAATCACGGTAACATCTTTTTTTCAGTGCTTATTCCATACGAGACACCATGCTAAGCACTTGAGCATGAATCCTCAAAGACCTGTGAAGTGGGAACCTCTTCATAGATGAGGAATTGAGGCACAGGGCTATGAGTAACTTACAAAGATGCTCTGAGATACGGCCAAGCTGGTATTCAAATGCAGACAAATAACTGTGACCCAATACTAGGGAAGTCTTGTTGGGCAACTAATCAGCAGTGGTCTAGCACTGTGGTTTAGCTCATTTAATCCTAATACAATCCTGTGAGAGGTACCTTTATTGCACCCATTTTACAGATCAGGAAACTGAAGTATGGTGGCGTTAAATATTGGTAACTAGCCAGTCATGCAGCTAGTAAGTGAAAAAGCCAGGGTTTGAGCCCAAGCCGGACAGTCCCAGAGCCTGTGACTTAGCCACTGTGCTATATTGTGAAAGAGTAATTAATACAGCCCAAGAAAGGGAAGTGGTGTAGAGGCTCAGAGGGAGAGTGCAGGCCTAGACTCGGCGTCAAGAAAGGGCTCATGTTTTGCAACTCCAGTGCTATAGTTGACACAGACATGGGTCACCAATGGATACTAAAACCATCAGCTGAAAGATTAGTGGGAACCAGAATATTCACTTCGTCTCAAAGTATCACTCTGAAAGAGTATTTTCCTAATGAAGACAGAAATACATCTTCACAATGGAAAGATCCTGTAGAACCAACCACCTTAATCAGGAGGTTAAAATTAGTATCACCTATTTTGGGAAAAATTAGCATTTTCTGCTTTTTAAAGTGATGCGGTGAAAAATCTGCAAAAGGATAATATTTAAAAGAAGGTATAATTATGACAGATGCAGATGTGAAATGAACATGTGTCAAAGATATTCTTTAACTCAATTAATGTGAGAAACAGTAATATGTTACAACTGGTTCAAAAGAGAATCTAACAATATGCAGATGATCAGGAATGTTGAAATGAAGTTGCTTAAGAGATGGAAGATTGGTCAGTTCCCACTGCTCAAAAGTCAACTGCATAATCCGTGGACACTACTTGTGTTCCTAAAGACAAAAATCGTGTTTATTATAATCAGTATTCTATAATTTACAGAGTTGTAAAATACCTCAAAGACAACGAAAGACAGAAGACCCCCATAGAATCAGATAACCCCAAAAGGTGTTCTAGACAACACCTAGCTGTCCCTTACACTTACCACTAACAGTTTCGGTCCATTTCAAAGTCTTTTATAATTTTTCTCTACCAAACATGATATCACTTATGTGGTATTCTTGCCAAGAAATTTAACTTAAATCTAATCAGCATAAAACAATCTAATTCTGATTGTGAAATATTCTATAAGAAAATTAAATTAGATAATTCCAAAATGTCAATGCTCTGAAAAATATCATTCCCCTCCCCAAAAAAAAGTGAGAGTTATTCTAGATCAGGGTAGTGAACAATAGCCTGTGGGTCAAATCTGACAAGGCAGCTGTTTGTAAATAAAGTTTTATTGGAATTTAGCCACACCCATTTGTTTATGTATTGTCTATGGCTGCTTTTGCCTACGATGCCAGAGTCGAGAGGTTGTAACAGACAATATGGCCTGAAAAGCCTGTAGTATTTTACCATCTCAGCCTCTCCGGAAAAACTTGCCAACCTCTGTTCTAGATCAGTGGTTCTCAAAAATGTGGTCCTTAGACCAGCATCTTTGGTGTCACCTGCCAGCTTGTTATTCATGGGTCCTACCCCAAACTATTAAATCAAAATCTCTGGAGATGGGGGGGTGCCCCAGCAAACTGCTCTAATGAGCTATCCAGGAGATTCTCCTGCACATGGAAGTGTGAGAACCACTGTCCTAAATTAAAGGAGAATGAAGAAGCATGACAACAAAATGCACCATGTGATCCTTAATTGGAGCCTGGATTCCAAAAAAAGGAAGGTATAAGGGATATTTGAAGATAATTGGAAATTTTTTTCTGTTTTTATTTTTGTTTCTTTTTTTGACCCTGATATGATTCAGGAGGAAAATTTTTAATATAAATTGTATATTAGAGACTCTAAAGTCAAATGGTGTAAGGCATAATTCTTCTGTATTTCATTTAAATTTTGCAGCAAACCTGTGAGGAAACAGAGACTCAGAGATGTTAGTCCAAGACCCTGTCATGGGTTGAATTGTGTCCCCTAAAAAGATACTGTGAAGTCCTAACTCCCACTGCTATCAAATGTGACCTTCTTTGAAAACAGGATCCTTCTTTATAGATTAGTTAAGATGAAATCACACTGGAGTAGGGTGGGCCCTTAATCCAATATGACTGGTGTACTTGTAGGAAGTGGGTAAGAGACACAGAGACAGGCGAGGAGAGCACAGCCATGCAAGAATGGAGGCCTGATGCAAGCCAAGAAGGGCCAAGGATTGTTGGCAACACAGAAGCTGGGAGAAAGACATGAGCAGGTTCTCCTCCTAGAGCCTTCAGAGAGAGCATGACCCAGCCAACACCTTGATTTTGGACTTTTAGCCTCCAGAAGTGTGAGATTATAAATTTCTGCTGTGTGAAGCTACCCAGTGGTACTTTGCTATGGCAGCCCTAGAACAGAAATACACCCCTTGCCTAATAGGACAGATCCAGGCTTGGAACCCAGGTGCTCCAACCACCACCCCATTATGATAACTCAGTCTTCTTGCACCTGACATTTGGCTTTGGAAACACAAGCTCAAGTGACAGATCAAGGACAGAAATAGGCTGCTTCTGAGGGTGTCCCTGCTTGGTGTCTAGAGCACTAGCAGAGGCAGGTAAAGCTATGACTGCCCCTTTGGAACACAAACCACAAGCTGTTGAACTAACGGTGCACAGATACCACTCTGAAACTTCGGCAGAAGCTCACACACACACAAAAAAATTCCAGAGACTTTTCAGACTATCCAGGAAGGAGCATGATTCTAGCAAAAGATCCCCAAAGCACATTGTCATTCCTTTTGGGCATTTCTTGATTCCTAAGATCACAAATAAAATAAACTGCCAAAAAATTGTACAGTAGATAATATGGAATCGTTAAAATTGGGTGAGATAAAGATATTGTGATTATGTAGGATATCGTCCTTATTCTTAGTCATGATGTTGGCAACTTTCAAATGATTGGGGGGTGGGGGAAGTATATATGTATAGATAGAAAGCAGATGTGAAAAATATGAACAATTGTAAAGATAGGTGAAGAGGTCAGTGCTCTTGCACCATTCTTTCAACTGTTCTGGAGGCTTGACATTTTTCAAAATGAGAAGTTGGAAAAGAGATCCCATCATGGAAGATACTGCTTTTGAGTTGAGCCTGGAAGGATATGGAGAAATTTAGAGAAAGACAGTGGAGGCAAGGAGTCCATCGAGTGCAAAGCCATGGGTAGAAAAATACAAAAGCTGAATTTGCTATAGGAGGGCCTTTAGCTCGAGCAAAAGTCACATGGGAAGAGAGAGCGACTATTTTTGCCCAAAAATTGTGCTATATCCTGGGCTTATAAAATATAATTCTTCCCTCAAGGAGCTCACAGTTTAGGAGGAAGTCAATTCTAATATGTTTGGGAAAATTGTACTGTGGTCAGCTCCTAGAGGATCTTAAATGATCAGCTAAGAAGCTTAGATTTGATTGGTGTAAAGTGGGGAACAACAGCAGCTGACACAATAAAACATCCTAAAGGCTCACCCTGTGCTGAGATCCATTCACAGGAATTGTGTCATTCACTCTTCATAATGATCACATGAGATAGGTAATTTTATTACCCTCATTTAAAAGATGATAAATTCAGGCATAAAGAAATTAAATACCTCAAGAAATTGGCATTGAGTTAAAAAAAAAAAAAGAAATCAAATACCTTGCCCAAGGTCATACAGTTAGTAAGTGACAGAGTATGAAGTGAACTGTATGATTTGGGACCAGAGCCCATGCTCATAACTCACACTGCTTCCTGAGCAAGAGATTTGGAGCACGAGACAGAGAGGGTCACAGAGACACTTCAGGAAAATCCATCTGGTTGTAGGATGGACTGCAAGCTGCTTCATTAAACGTATCAGAACGAAGGTGACAAAATCAACAGCAGAAGCCTTGTGCCCTTCTCCAAGAACACCCCATTCCTGGATGGTTAACCCTAGCTGGGTGACTGCGGAAGGGCTGTGGGAATGGGAGGGGAGGGGGGCAGCGGTGCGAGGCAGCTGTGGGTGGCATGCTGCAGGCACCCCACGCCCTAGCCCCAACCCTTCCATGCGAGGCTCAAGTCTGCCGCACAGGCTGGTGGTGCGGATCCCTGCTTCCCAGCCTTTCTTGCAGCCAGAGCACGGGCACACCACCCAATCCTGACGATGGAACTTTATGGGAAGTCTCCTGAGACCTGCTGCAAAATGTCTTTTTCTCCAATAAAAGGAGACACAAAGGAGGAAATCCCCTTTTAAAATTTTTATATTAATTTGTTTTTTCGCTGGATGCAGTAATGTCTAAGGTGCTTGCGCCTGCTACAGCCCCTTGTCACTGTGAGGGAAGATGTGGCCCACACGGTGGGAATAAATGGACAACAGTGTTGACCACTTCATCACAACCCTAGAACGGGTGAGGATCAGATCTTTTGCTTTGTGACAAATACATAAATTTGTTTAAGCCATGTGTGTTATTAATTTATTGCCTCTAAGCTCCAAATGCACCCTTCAATATATGCTCCATGATAAACTAAGGAATTCCTTTAAATTGTTCTACTTTAACGTAAGCATGACATTAAGCTTTCTGAGTGGAGAACCCTCTGGAGGAACATTGCTGAGGAGGTTCTCCTGCTGTCTCCAGCACGTCCACACCACTAGGTGCTGATCACCTGCTCCCTCACCTGCACACCAGCAGGTGACCTATTGCACCTGCAGACCAGCTTCAGCCTGGCCCGTCTGCTGTCCAGTGAGCTGAACCACACACCTTCTCCAGTGAGACCTGAACCCCTTTCAAGCTGTCCTTCTTCAGGTCCTCTCCCTCAGCCCAGGGTGCCATATAGAGTTTCATTATATCTTATAGTGACTCTTTTATCATAGATCATAATTATTTATGTTAAAAATCCCGTGTTTCTAGCTCCTGATTAGACCCAAACTGCTACACCACGTTGAGGTGGCTTTTTGTGTTATTTGCAGCCAAAATCATACCAGCTGGCTCAATGTAACACTTAGCGACTTGTGGGACAGGACAGACAGAAAAGAAGGAGTCTATGGCGACCAAAGTTTCTAGATTGGAAGGTTGGCTCTGCTAAGAACAGAAAGAGAGAACAGAAGAGGAGAGATGAATTTGAGCAGAAAGATGCTAAGTGTCTTTCTGTGCAATAGCAAATCTGAGGAGTATCCAAGAGGAGGTGCCCAGGAGGTGACTGGTCATATTAATAGAACACTGAACATGGTCAAGAAGTCTGCACCGAAAGTAACCACGGGGAGGAACTTGCAAAGACAGGAGAGTTGACATTGGGAGGAAGGCAATGAGGGGAGAACTGGACATCAGCAAGGTGAAATAAATTGCCAGGGAGAGAACAAAAGAGAAGAGAGATTCTTGGTATGTTAGTTATCTATTGTCATATAATAAATTACCCCCTAATTCAGCAGCTTAAAACAACAATCACCACTTATTAATTCTCACTAGTTTTTGTGGGTGGGTCAGGAATTTCGTCAGGGCCCAGTAGGGATGGCTTATTTCTGCCTGGTGATTTCTGGGCCCTCAGCTGGAAGACTCGAAGGCTGGAGGCTGGAATCTTCTGAAGGCTCTTTCACTCACATATTTGGTGGCTGGTGCTGGCTGTCAGCTGAAACCTTGGCTGGAGCATCTACACGTGGCCTCCACGTGTGGCCTAAGCTCCTTCAGACATGGTCTCTGGGCTCCAGGTCAAGCAGAAGGAGCAAGAAGGAAGAGTAAGAGAGGTGAGAGCGGCATCCTTCTTATGACTCCGCCTTGGGTCACAGGACACCAACTTTGTCACACACTGTGGATCAGGGCAGCCACCAGGCCCTGCCCAGATTCAGGCAGAGGAAACTCGACCCTGGTTCTCAATGGGGAGAGAAGAAAGCGTGGAGCGGGGTAAATACCTGGGTGTGACCATCTTCAGAAAGTACAATTTGCCACACTCAGGGAGCACCATAGTTACAGGAGGCAGAAAACAAGCCAGAAAAGGAGCAGAGACATATGAGTGGAAAGAAAATGAAGGGGATTTACAGGAGGCAGAAGGGAAGAGAAAGTCCCTGTGTTTTTTTGTTTGTTTGTTTGTTTGTTTGTTTTGAGAAAGTCCCTTTGAATTACCCCATGAGAACAGTGTGGAGCTGCGTCATGAGAAGCACATGTGAAAACGAACACTGGCAGCTGTCATGGGAACACCTGCAGGAATGTCAGTTTTAGGTTGGTGGCTTCAAAGAAAAGTCTTCAGATTAATTAGAAACACCCAGTACTGAAGTTCTCCAGCCAGGGAGAAGATGGAAAGATACAGAGCACTTTTAAACAAACCATTCCTTAGTTTCCTTATTTTGTAATATTCTTTATTAATAGGGTCAAAGAGTGCATGAATAAATAAAAACCATTAGCTTTGTATGTGCAAGATTTCATTTGAGTAAGTTCTCTCATGCAACTATGACAAAAGCAAGGTGACTTATTGGAGTGCCACCTTTCTCTTCTCTACTGGCTCTCTACAAAAGGCATAATTTAAAGAGAAGATAGTAAAGTTGATTCAATATACACTGAATATTTATTATTTTATTTGGTACTTGCTATAGTTTGAATGTGTCCTCCAAAGTTTATGCGTTAGGTACTTAATCCCCAATGCAAGTGTTGGGAAGTGGGGCCTAATGGGAGGTGTTAGGGGCAGGAGAGCTTCACCCTCATGAATGAATTAATGCCGACAGTAAAATGGCTCGAGGCTGCAAGTCCAATCTCCTACTCTCTCTCTCTCTCTCTGATTCTTCTGCCTTCATCCCTGCGATGACGCAGTGAGAGGGCCCTCCCCAGGTGCTGGCACCATGCTCTCGGACTTCCCAGCCTCAGAACTGTGAGCTAATAAGCTTCTTTTTTATTATTATTATTTAATTTTTTCTTTTCTTTTTTTTGCTGATTTGGATACATGTAAATAAACTTCTTCACAAATCACCCAGTCTCAGGTATTCCGTTATAGCTGCACAGACATACTAAGACAATACTATACTTGGCACGAGGGCTGCAAAGCAAGCAAGTGCCCAGCTAGGGGGACTCACAGGTTAAGAGGAGAGACACGTAAACGGTTCACTATTCGCTGGGATAAGTAGGCGGGAAACTACCATCAGGGAACTAAGGGAGACAGAATTACCTCTGATTCTAACTCAGTGAGGAATCTGACAGGCATCCCAAAGGAGATGATCTGAGCTGAGTCTTAAAGGGAGGAGTGTTCAGGAAGAAAGGGAACTTGGTTTTAAAATAAAATAGCATGCAAATGGGAGAAAGCTTGCCTTGGAGTGGAGCCTGTGACAGATTCTGGGAAATGTGCTTGGTTCCGTGTGGCCAAAGTACAGGTGAGAGTGAAGGAGTCAGAGAGATAGGGCCAGGGAGGGAAGGAAGCACAGGCCAGGTTTTAAGGAACTTTGTGTTTTGCCAAAGATAAGCGAAACTGTGTGGCTTTTCAGCTGGGTAGCCCCATAATCCCATTTTCACTCTAGGCAGATGGCACTGACAACCATGTGCAGGGCAGGTGTGGGGCACAGCTGGGGAGATTCCCGGAGGTCGGGACTCAAGACATGGGGGCCGGCTGAAAGTCTATGCCATAACCCGGGTGTTCCGGGTTGAATTGAAGTCCTAGCGCCTAGTCCCTCAGAATGTGACCTTATTTGGAAATAAGGTTGTGGAGATGTCATTAGTTAAGGTGAAGTCATTCTAAAGTAGGGTGGGCCCCCAATCCCGCACGGCAGGTAGAGGGGCAGCACGTTCACAGGGAGAACACCCCGTGCACACCGGAGTTAGGCTGTCACAAGCCAAGGAGAGGCCTGGAACATTCTTCCTTCAGAGGAAGGAGGGCCCCTGTGCACACCTTGATTCCCGACTTCTGGCCTCCGGAACTTCGAGGCGATACATTTCCGTTGCTCTAAGCCACCCGGTTTGTGGTTCTTTGTCACCACAGCGCTAGGAAACGGATGCAGCAGGTAAGAAATGATGAACGCTCAAGTGAAGGACAGAGAGCAGCAACAGGGACAGAGAAGAACAGCAAAGCTAACGGGAATCCCGGGACTGACTAGCGGTGGAGGTGGGAAGACAGATTAGGATGACTCCAGTTTCCGGCCAATGGCTGAGTACTTGGTGACGTGACCCACTGAGAAGGAGAAAAGCCCCCTAGACTGCAGCTCTGGGCCCGTGCTTTGCCCAGACTAGAGCCTAGTGCCTGGAACAAGTAGTTATTGAATGAGTCAAAAAATGACTAAAAGAGGAAAAGTCTCTTTTTCATATCCATAATATGTACCTAGATATAATCAGCATTTTCCACCTTCCCCACAAGTTTTAAGGCTCCATATTTCTTTGTATGGCCCTGTGTCCCACGTTCTCCATTGTCTAGCTTTTGTCCCTCACGTCTATTATTCCCACCTTCTAAAGTGCATATATTTTAAGCCTACAAATCAGAACCCATGGTCCCTTAAAGAAAGTGTACTTACAGATACAATGCCTGGCACATAGTAAGTGCTCAATAAATCTACCTATTGTTATTATCAGAAGACTTGAATGTGTGCTGCTCTGAAAAATCTGGGACCCGTAGTTATCATACTCTCTTCTTCCCTTTCCTGTCCCTCATGTGACTTCTTACCCAGCCTCCTTCTCTGTCCTTCATTTCATTCCTAACCCTTCATTCTGACCGCCTGCCTACCTCTTCCGCCACCACTCTTTTGACCTAAAATGAAAGAAAAATGGATTAGTTACCTATTGCCTCTTAACAAATTACCCAAAACCTGACAACTTAAAAAAACAATAAGCATGTATTATCTCTCACGCCGCCCAGCTCAGGTCTCTCCTAGGACGGCAGTTAGGTGGAAGCCAGGGTCTTGGCCATCGGAAGGCTTTCCTGGGGCTGAAGGGTCTGCTTTGAGCTCACTCACGTGGCTGGCAAGTTTGTGCGGCTCTTGGTGGGAGGCCTCAGTTCCTCTCTGTGGGGCTGCTTGAACATCCTCACAGCAAGGTGACTGGCTTTCCCCCAGAGCAAGCAAGCTAGGAAACCAAGGTAGAAGCTGCAATGCCTTTTAGGACATTGCACGTGTCGGACTGGCCATATTCTAATGGGTCACACGTGCTGACCCTCACATAACATGGGAGGAAACTAACAAGAGCATGAATTCCAGAAGGGGAGGGCGACGCCAGGCCACCTGGAGATTAGCACCTACAGAGAGAGAGAGGGGCTGAAGAAGCACGGTGGGGAGGGAGATTGAATGTATATATAACAAAGGAAAAACAGACATCCAGGTGTGTCTTTTTTGTGAATACTATATTCATTCATTCATTTCACTGTTTTTTCCTTCATTTCAAAAACTTTCTGTGAATTAAATTCATTAAAGTAAACATTAATCAAGATTTCATCTATGTGAAGTTATTTTTTTAAAACCATTAATTTTGTCCCAGTGGTTATGAAAAAATTTTAAGCATATTCCGGTTGGTGTTTGTGTGTCTTTTTAAAATAGGGTGTCAAAATTTCTATGACAAATTGTAAAATATCCCTTCCATTATCTCATGCCCCCTCCCTGTTCCTCTATATTAGCATGTGGGATTGTTGTTCCTAAGAATTGAATTAGTTCTTAGAGACATGTTTATTTCAGCAGACCTGTGTCAGTGTTGCCCTGTATAAAAGGCAGCGTTGGCCGGGCGCGGTGGCTCACGCCTGTAATCCTAACACTCTGAGAGGCCAAGGCAGGCGGATCGCTCAAGATCAGGAGTTTGAAACCAGCCCGAGTAAGAGCAAGACCCCGTCTCTACTAAAAGTAGAAAGAAATTAATTGGACAACTGAAAATATATAGAAAAAATTAGCCAGGCATGGTGGTGCATGCCTGTAGTCCCAGCCACTCGGGAAGCTGAGGCAGGAGGATCGCTTGAGCCCAGGAGTCTGAGGTTGCTGTGAGCCAGGCTAACGCCATGGCACTCTAGCCCGGGCAACACAGTGAGACTCTGTCTCAAAAAATAAATAAATAAAAGGCAGCATTGACACACATCGCAGAAAATGCAAGCTGATCCCAAAAAATTCTCTCAGTGGAGCTGGTAACAGAGAGAGCTCTGGACAAGCTGGCTTAGAACTCAGTCTCTGCCTATCATCTCTTTGACATTGGACAGGTCATTTAACCTCATCTCCACTTTCTTCATCTTAAACAAGGGTCAACAAACATTCTTTGAAGGGGCAGATCGTAAATACTTTAGACTTTGTGGACCATCTGGTGTCTGTCACAAGCACTCAGTCTATTATCCTAGCATGAAAGCAGTTATGAACAGTGCATAAGCAGATGAGCATGGCTATGTTCCAATAAAACTTTATTTACAAAAACAGGCAGCTGGCCAGATTGGGTCCAAGGGCTGAAGTTTGCCAACCCCCGATCTAGAAAACGGACATCCGTAGAGGACACTGTGGCTGCCTGCTCACTGTCTATTACACCCCAGCTGATTAGTCCAAGCCAATCAGAGATGTCTATCCCCTGGGCCAAATTCCTCTAGAAACAGGCGTGCCTGAGCCATTCTGTGTGCTGAGACCTGACTAGAGGATTACTGGTGTTTTCTGAGAAATCAGCATCCTTGCTCTTAAGAAAATGCTGTCTCATGAAGCCTGCCCTCCCTGACCCCAGCGTGGACAAGGAAGCTGATAGGCCCAACCGGGACTAGCCGCTGTCCGACCAGCCTCAGGAAAACCCCAACGGTGTGTGTGGCCGAGAGGAGTCTGTCTCTGGACTTCTTACATAAGCTAAAAAAATTTCCAGCTCTTCTTTATTAACTCTGAATTGGGTCATCTGTTATTTTGGCTAAAGGCATCCTAAGTGCAAACCTCATTCAAAGGAGAGTTATGAGATCTAAATGGGGAAATGTGTGTGACCACGGCATGCAAATTATAAACTATAGCTCTTCCCACTAGACTCAGGAATATCAAATCACCCACCCCCGATCATCACACTAACTGTATGCACATGCTCCTGACACAGTACTCCATTGGAAATGAAAATCTTTCATCTCTCTTCAATGATTTTTAAATTTTTATGTATTTTATTTATCAGTTTTAGAGACAAGGTCTCGTTCTGTCACCCAGGCTGGAGTACAGTGGTGGGATCACAGCTCTCTGCAACCTCCAACTCCCAGGCTCGAGCAATCCTTCCAGCTCAGCCTTCTGAGTAGCTGGGACTAGAGGCACGCACCACCCAGGACGGCTAATTTTTAAATCATTTTGTAGAGACAGGGTCTGGCCATGTTGCTCGGGCAGGCCTCAAACTCCTAGCCTCAAGCAGTCCTCCTCCGGCCTTGATCTCCCAAAGTGCTGGGATTATAGGTGGGAGCCACTGTGCCCCACCTTGTGATTTATTATTAAAATCAAAAAGTGCTAAGTACCTTATAAAGTTAAAACACTCATAGTCTCATTCTCTCTCTCTCTTCCTCCCTCTATCCCCTTGAGGAGGTTAGCAGGACCACAATATGTTTTTCTATTTCTTTTTTTATTTTTCCATGGTGACCCAGTTCCACGTTATAAAATTCGAAACAAAGAAATAAATTAAGTCAATACAATATTTCATAACTTGTATTGTTCTTGCTGCTATGTTCCATGTACAGCATTCCAGAGATGGACAATAAATTGCAGCCCTCATTTGTCAAGTCCCTACGGTGGGCCACCAATTGGACTGGCTGATTGACAGTCAACTTTCCCAGCACCCCTGTAAGGTATTATTATCCTCACTTCACACGTGAACAAGTTGGGGCTCACAAGAGTCCAAAGCAACTTGCCTAGGGCTATAGAACAAGGAAGTGGAGGGGCCTGGAGCTGGACTCAGGTCTGCGAGCCCTCGAAGGTGATTCAGGGAGAACGGCTGGGTCCAGCAGCTATGACAAGTGTGAGGCTGCCAGGAGCTCTTGCTTGCACAGCGCTGGTGGCTGCGGGGCTGAGTCTCCCAGGGTTGGGTGCACCACGTCGGGGCAGCTGTGCAGGACTCTGGAAGTGCAGCTCAGACCGTGATCGAGCAAAAGGACAAGCTGCCCTGCCAGTGAGACCGGCTAACTGGAGCTGAGCTCGGCCACCTGGAGCTGTCACAGCAGCCCCCGCACCCAGGGCAATTTGCTGACAGGCTCCAGTTCACACAGCGGTTAATGACAGAACCGGACCCCAGTGGAATCCTGGTTCCTCATTCCAACTCAATTCTTCTTCCACATAAACCGGCTACGTTTCCTTCAAGCCCAGCGTGAAACCCTCCTTCTCCGCAGTGCCTTGGCTGACCCCTCGGGCCCCAGTGGCCTCCTGCTCTCCAACTCTTTGTTTTTTGTTTTCTTTTTT
>VBSM01000361.1:101306900-101329053 GCA_008086735.1 Cheirogaleus medius | reverse complement strand
AAAAAAAAGTCCACAGTTACAGGCTGCTACTCCCACAATGGCCCCTGAGGGCCAGGGACATCTAACTGCCCCTCGCTCTGCATCTGATTTCCACCTTGAAAGCCGTGTGTCGCTGTTAAGCAATTCTTCCCCAGAGCTTGTGAAATCGCTCCAGTGCAATCACGGAGCAGTCCTTACGGTGATTTGCTGTTTCCCAAGAGGGTGCCGTAGGGCTCATAGTCACAGAAGTCAGAAAAGGCTTGGTGGGGGGTGGGGAGGAGGGAGCTCGGCAAAGGACACTAATTATGTATGGCTTATTGCTTCATGTTTTCTGTCCCACAGACTCCATGCAGATGGTGTGATTGCTCCCACAGCAGGGGCAGTTTTGCCACCAAAGAGACAAGAACTCTTGGCGGGAGGCACACGGGCGCCAGGGGCGTGTCCCCCTTTGACCTTGGCGTGCCGCCAGCAACTCTTGCCATTTCAGTGAATCAGGGAGGTGGCTTGTCTGGCCTCTGCCAAGCCTAATCGGGCTCAGGGTTCCCATCACTAGAACTTGCCGGCTTTAGGCTGAAGAGAGACACTGGACACATTTTCAGAATGAATGGCAAATGCACACCCCCCCTTAACTGTACGGGCTTCGTTAACTGCGTAATCATTTCCAAACGGGGCCCTTCCTGGAGGTCTCCCTCAGGAGACGACCATTCAGGGGACAAATGGGTCCTGGGTGTGTTTATAGAAGACATCTTCGTTCTTTGGCTAGTTGTTGCCATTAATCGAGATTTATATGGAATGGCTAGTCCTTGGCAGAACAAAAATATAAGCAGAGGACACGGAAAGGTTGAAAAAGAATATATAAATCGCACGGACATGCAGAACTAGTCTCCAAGGGTCGGTCTTTGGAATGATGAAATAAGGTCCCTGATTTAGCGGCACACACAGCGCACAAGATACCGCACAAGATACCAGAATCTACACAGTCATCGCAGGGCTGATGCTTCCTGTCTCCAAGGCCGCCCCAGGCCGAGTCTCGAACAGCCCTCCCCTCTAGCTACACCTGCACCGCAGCCTCTGGGCATGTTTGAGAAGGTCTGGATGCTTTAGAATCAGATTTCAGAGCTTTCCTCTGTGAATTTCCTGCTCCGCTCTCCACCCAGCCCTGCCCAGAGTCGCATGCTTGTAGCCTGAGACCCCCTCCCCTAAGGCAGGCCGAGACCCCAGACAGTGCTCACACCTGCCTGCTGGGGCCAGGAGCCCCAGTGCCTCAGGGCTGCTGTCAAGATTCAGATGAAGATTCACAAAGCAGGTTTGCAGCTCCCCGAGCTGAGATAACACTTGCTGGCTCAGAGAGGACAGCAAGAGATAGAGCACAGAGCAAGTCCTCCGCTGCCCTGCTGCCCACCAGCTGATGTTAGCTGACTTGAGCCTATGCCCCAAGAATTTGCCATGTGTCGTCCAAGGGCCTAAGACACTAGACGGAGGCGCTGGTGAGGGCAAAGCTCCTGTGGGGAGGGCTGGGTGGGATGAGGGCGAGACTCCCCTTTAACCAAGGCGGGCTTCAGGGGAGCCCGTGTTTATCTCCCAACTGGAGCTGGAGTACAGTGGCCTGCTACCGTCCATCCTAGAAACGGGGTTCTGCCTTCAGAGCGGGAAACGAACGTGTAAGGACACACTTCCCACCCAAAAGGTAGGGCTCACCCTATAGGCGTGGAAAAGGAAAGCGCGGATCATTGGGAGTGTAGATGAGGAGGGTCTCTGGGAAGGGGTCCGGCTCCTCCCTCCCCGGCTGAGTCCCGAGATGGCGAGCAGGAACACCTGCCGGAGACCGCAGGTGAACTGAGCAATGCCTGGCTGGCAGGGGGTGGCCCTGGACGCTGCAAACCCCAAAGGGATTTCCTTGGCCCTCAGGGCACCTGGGTGGCTGAGCAGCAATGCTGAGGTGCTTGGGTGGACGGGCTTAAGAGAAGCTACACCGTGGGGCAGAGCAGTGCGGTGAGGAAATGCCTAAAATAGCTCGGGGTCTAGTGGCCCCAGAGGGCTCTCCCGACCGAGACAAAGAAGACCGGCAGAGTTGACTCAATCATCTCACAGGGCTGCGTACTACTAACGAGATGGGGTGGGGGGGATACCTGTAAAATAATTTAAAGAGGTTTGTTCTGAGCCGAATGCATGTGATCTTGGCCCGAGGAGCCACACCCCAGAAGCTACACCCCAGAAGCCTTCAGTAAGTGGTCCCAAGGTGGTCAGGTTCCCATTTGGTTTTGCACATTTTAGGGAGACAGGAATTTCAGGCAAAATCATAAGCCAATACATGTAAAATATACATTGGTTTGGACTGAAAAGGCGAGATATCTCAGAGCAGGGGATTTACAGGTTATAGGTGGGTTCAGAGATTCTTCGATTTGAAGTAAAGCTTTATCTAAAGGCTTGGAATCCATAGAAAGGAATGTTTTAAGATAAGGAAATCTGTTAATCTTAGAGAAAGCCACAACATACTAACAGTGATCTGTTAAGCAAATTGATGGCTGGTAGGCAAGACTTAATCTTTGCCTTGTGTGGCCTTAGGTCCAGTTTGCAATTAGGCTAGACTTCAAAAGGGAATCTGTTTTAAATCTCAGTTTTAAGGTTTTTCTGGGGTCCTTTGGCCAAGAGGGAGTCCATTTGTAACAGAGGGAATGGCCTGAAAAAGGGTAAAATGTTTTACAAGTTGTCTCCTTAAAACTTCCCCAACTCTGCACTTGAATGTTTATAGCAGCACAATTCACAATGGCAAAGATGGGGAAACAACCCAAGTACTCATCAATACATGCCTGGATTAATAAAATGTGGTATATGTACACCATGGAGTTCTACTCAGTCATAAAAAACAATGGTGATATAGCACCTCTTGTATTATCCTGGATAGAGCTGGAGCCCATTCTACTAAGTGAAGTATCCCAAGAATGGAAAAATAAGCACCACATGTACTCACCAGCAAATTGGTATTAACTGATCAACACTTAAGTGCACATTTAGCAATAACATTCATTACGTGTGGGGCAGATGGGAGGGGGGAGGAGGGGATGGGTATATACACACGTAATGGGTGCGGTGTGCACCTTCTGGGGGATGGATACGCTTGAAGCTCTGACTCGGGTGGGGCAAGGACAATATATGTAACCTAAACATTTGTACCCCCATAATATGCTGAAATAATAAAAAAAAAATTAAAACAAAACAACAACAACAAAATCCCCCTACTCTTTTTGGGAATTAAAACCTACATTCCTGCCTGAGGCCAGTAATCAGAGGGGCAGGGGAGTGTCTTTTGTTCTTTGTACCACAACAGATGGCTCAATGGAATTGTCTGGGCAGAGATGGGTTTGATCAGAACCATCAACTATAGTTGAACAGCAGTAGCCTGAAGCTAAAAACCCTCCCTTTAAAAGCTCTGTATTTTGGCCTGGTGTGGTGGCTCACGCCTGTAATCCTAGCACTCTGGGAGGCTGAGGCGGGAGGATCGCTCAAGGTCAGGAGTTCAAAACCAGCTTGAGCAAGAGTGAGACCCCGTCTCTACTAAAAATAGAAATAAATTAACTGAACAACTAAAAATATATAGAAAAAAATTAGCTGGGCATGGTGGCGCATGCCTGTAGTCCCAGGTACTCGGGAGGCTGAGGCAGAAGGATCCTTTGAGCCCAGGAATTTGAGGTTGCTGTGAGCTAGGCTGATGCCACAGCACTCTGGCCCGGGCAACAGAGTGAAACTCTGTCTCAAAAACAAAAAGACTGGGGCTCTGCCATTTGGAACAGCACAGCTAAATGGAGACAGAATTTTCATGGACTCGTTCTCTTACCTGAAGCCTTGGTTCGACTGCGTATGAGGCACCTAGAAACAATCCAAAGACAGAAAAGCCACCTGCCGCACAGGGAACCCAACAGGTGGGGACCCACCCTTTTGATGATTGGCAATTTCACTCAGATGCCCAAACTTGCATTAGTAGAAGCCTTTTCAGACTGGGTAGAGGCTTATCCTACCTGAACCGAGACAGCGTCTGAAGTTACCAGAATCCATCTGAAGGAACTCACTCTGAGATGGGCTCCGACCAGGTGCAGCTGGCCTGGGGCAGGGCCTTTGCCAAGTTCCTGCACATGTATGCCAGCACAGAGCAGGGACAGACCTCAAAGGATGACGGGATGACAGGCAACAGCAGTCCATGGAAAGAGGCCAGGCAGATGGAGGGTGGCATGCTGGTGGTGGACGCCAGGGGCAGGCAGCTGCAGAGACAGCCCAGCAGCTCCTCCTCCTCCAGCGGGGGTGCCAGCAGGCACCACAATGACACGGCCGAGCTGCAGAAAGCCGGGGCCAAGGAGGAAAAGACCTGGAAGCTGATAGAGGCAGACAAGGCTCAGACAAGAAAGGTCAAGCTGTTCATGTCCTACAGGAAGGCCTTTGGGCTGTTCATCTCCTTCCCGAACATCTTCCTCTTCTTGTGTAACCATGTTGCCACCCTGGCTTCTAACTATTGGCTTAGTCTCAGGACCAACGGTCCCATTGTCAGCAGGACCCAGGAGCACACTAAAGTCCACCTGAGCGTCCATGGAGTCCTGGGCAGTTTACAAGGTATCGCCGTGTTTGGCTACTCCACGGTGGTGTCCATTGGGTGGCGGGGACGGGGGTGTCTTTGCTTCCTGCTATCTGCACCTGCATCTGCTGCGCGATGTCCTGCGGTCACCCCTGAGCTTCTTCGAGGGGATCCCCAGTGGGAACCTGGTGAAGTGCTTCCCAAGGAGCTGGACACGGTGAATTCGATGATCCCATAGGTCATCCAGATGTTCATAGGCTCCCTTCCTCCGTACAGAGCGATAATGGACCCTCCTCTGTAGTGGAGGTGACCTGGCCAGTAAGCAAAGCCCTACCTCTAGAACGGAGAGGGCGTGCGTCCTGGAACTGATGCTGGAAACCCAGCTAACGTGGGATGGGGTTGCCACATGGCCCCCTCTGGATAAGGCTGGCCCCTAGAAGAAGGCATAAGTTAAGCCCTATGGAATAGTTTATGAGAGACCTTCCTAGCATGCCGAGGTAAGTATGGTAACATGGCCATGAGTAAGGAAAGTGGAGCAAAGCAATGGGTCAAACGGTGAGGCGGATGCCAACCACTGTGCACGCATTTGCCTCTTTCAGGTCCTTGCCCCAGTTGCAGACACTCCTCCACCCTTTAAACCAGGAGACTGGGTGCTGCCTAAAGCCTGGGAAGAACAGAACCTGAACAACTGGCAGAAAAGTGGAAGGAACCCTAGGAAGTCCCTCTAACAACTCACACCTCGTTGAAATTGTTAGGAGTAGTAAAACGTTGGGTCCATCATACCAGCATTAAGAGGTGTCCCATGGAAGAAGAGGACTCAAGACCCCAAGGGATGGACCAGCTTTTAGGCAAACTAAAATATCTGTTCAAGAAGAAGGAAAAAATTAAAATGTTGATATCTTCGCTAACCTTTCTTTAATTATTTTTTCTTTCTATAGGATGGAGGGACAGCTTCTTAGTAAGGATTTCCCCAGGCTATCACCTCTTCTGCTGATCTGTCTTACTGCTGGGTTTGTCATTCTAAACCTCATTTGGTGCAGGTATTCCTGCATGTGATGTCTGAATTCACAAAAGCCAGTCTCTTGGATCACCTACAGGGTGCAACTAATACTAGCTACCTGGGCAGCTGAGGTGGGAGGATCGCTTGAGCCCAGGAGGTCATGGACACAGTGAACTAAGTTAGCACCACTGCACTCCAACCTGGGCAACAGAGTGAAAGCTTGTCTCAAAAAATAAATAAAAAGAAATTTAAAAAATAGGCCAGGCGTGGTGGCTCATGCCTGTAATCCTAGCACTCTGGGAGGCCGAGGCAGGCAAATCGCTCAAGGTCAGGAGTTCGAAACCAGCCTGATCAAGAGCGAGACCCCGTCTCTACTAAAAATAGAAAGAAATTAATTGGCCAACTAAAGATATATAGAAAAAATTAGCCGGGCATGGTGGTGCATGCCTGTATTCCCAGCTACTCGGGAGGCTGAGGCAGGAGGATCGCTTGAGCCCAGGAGTGTGAGGTTGCTGTGAGCTAGGCTGATGCCACGGCACTCACTCTAGCCCGGGCAACACAGTGAGACTCTGTCTCAAAAAAAAAACAAAACAAAGAAATTTAAAAAATAAGATGGAGTCTTTTTTTTAAGATGGAGTCACTTATGTCAAGGGTGCTCTATACGATTACGAAGCTGAACATCAAGTCAATCCAGGAAGTTGTCAGTGAAATTTCCACTGGCAAGAATCGAATAATTCAATCCACGGTTACTGTTCACCAGCACCTACCTTTCCCCAGTTGTGATAAACTCCCTGAAAAGAATGGAGAAGCATCAAAGAACTGACAATTCAGTCAGAGGCAAAAATAACATCCCCTGGGCAGTTAAGGAGCGAGCACAATGCAGCCTGTTATTATTATTCCCAATATTTTGGGAATGATGACATCTTTGTCTTGTTTGTTCAGATAATTTTCCTCTTCCCTCTCTACTCTTCTCCATCCTTAATAGCTGTGTGATGCGGCATTTTAGTTAATTTAGTGTGGCATTTAAGTTAAAATTGATTTCATTTGAGAATTTCCTACCACACTGAGATACTGACACTTAGAATTATCTAAAAATCAGGGTTAGAAATTCTAAAACACAGTTGGGGAGTACAATGAACAGGGAAGGCTCCTGATAAAAATGCCACGTTATCGCTGACATAGCTTGCTTAAGAGAATGTGCTTTACTTACTAATGGAAAGGAAACATTATCCCTAGACAGAATTTTAAAAACCCATCCCCAGTGTTTACAAGCAGTGATATTAATTCTAGAAGTGACTCAATTACTCCCTACCAAGTCATTTCGGGACAGAAGAAATCACATTTTTCATGATCCTTTTCTTTTCTTTTTTTTTTTTTGGAGACAGAGTCTCACTCTGTTGCCTAGGCTAGAGTGCCGTGGTGTCAGCCTAGCTCACAGCAACCTCAAACTCCTGGGCTCAAGCAATCCTTCTGCCTCAGCCTCCCAAGTAGCTGGGACTACAGGCATGCACCACCATGCCCAGCTAATTTTTTCTATATATTTTTAGTTGTCCAATTAATTTCTTTCTATTTTTAGTAGAGATGGGGTCTCCCTTTTGCTCAGGCTGGTCTCAAACTCCTGACCTCGAGTGATCCTCCTGCCTCAGCCTCCCAGCATGCTCCTTTTCTTAATTGGTCTTCTTAGTGAAAGAGGAGAATCTCCACTCACCGCAGGTGGCACTTTGGGGGTGTGATTTAATGGGGTTACAGCTGTATCCTGTTCTTAGTCCAAACCATAGGCTAATGGTTTAACTCCCACCAAACGGAAACCAGGCTAATTTTCTAGCAGCCTAAAGAACATTGCACATGGAACATCCTGGGGAAATTGTGGATGAACAGACCCTAGAAGGATCCGGGATCTGTGGGGTGGGAGGCCTTGGTTCCCAGGGAAGGATGCTTCCACCATAGCCACAGCTGCCAGAGGGTCTCCTTGTGCCAAGAGAGCAGCTGCTGAGAAAAGGATTCATCACACCAGCAGGAGGGTCTGCCATCACATGGTGGGGCATGGAAGGATATATTTGCACAATGGCGTCCATAAGGGTGTCTCTTGGTAGTTCCCTGCCCAATTCTGATGGCAACTAGACATCATGCAGCAGCCAAGTCCTGAGAAGGGCATGGTGACCATGATTTCCAGCCCTGAGTTGAAGGTTCAGGTCATCCTACCAGGTAAAGCACCAAGACCAGCAGGGTGCCGGCTGACGGGGAGGGGAATCGAGAATGTCGTTCGCAGTGAGCAGGTCCCTGCAAACCTGTCAGGAAGCTGACAGCTGAAGGAAGAGGCTGACAAATCCAGTTTCCCAGAAAGAAACATGTAATGAGGACTTAGAACAGAAGCCAGGTCTTGGGCAGCAGGGAGACGAGATGAGCTGGTGCATCCCTGCAATGTGACGCCCCAGACCCAGGGCTTATACACCACGGGGAAGGAGTGTGTAGGACAATTTAAGTCGACCCCTCAGGGAAAGGCAAGAATGTACGTGAATCTGCCCGAGGGCAGGACTCATGGTCACTGTAAGGTGGAAATCTTAGAGGCCTTCCCAGAACTGGGGTCAAGCAGAAGTCACGATGGGTCACTTTAGCCTCCATGAACGGCTGCAGAGAAGAGAGATGATGAACAGCAATTGTGGCCCCCGGCCTCCCTGCAGCAGAAGAGACCAACAGCTCAGTCTGTTTGTGCAGCTATAACAGAATACCACAGCTTGGGTACTTCATAAAGAACAGGAATTAATTTCTCACAGTTCTGGAGGCTGGGAGGTCTGATATCAAGGAGTGGTGTGTGACGAGGGCCTTCATGTCGTGTCATCCCACGGCAGAGGGCGGAAGGGTGAGTGAGCACGCAAGGTGGAGAGAAAGGGGCCGACTCCCACACTGACGGCTTAATCCATGGACCCAGTCACCTCCTAAAGGTACCACCTTTTTAAAGGCAATTAAATTTCAACACGAGTTTTGGATGGGGACATTCCAACCACAGCAACTAATATTACTCTCATAGGTGTCCCCAGGGAAAGAGAGTAACGAGCATTCTGGAGTAGCTGTTTCCAGATGGGGTGAACTTACTACGCGAAGCAGCTGGGCACGGGGTGGGCTGTGCTGTGCTGCGCATAGTCTGCCTGCACATTCAAGGTACTCGTTTCTCTGGACGCAGGAAATTTTTCTGCGGAAAGCTCACAACTGGGTTCTTCTCCAGGTACGGGCCTCGGCTGAATGGGGCTACCCCGTCAAGGTAACACCAGCTCCTAGGGCAGCGGCATCCAGCGATTAGTTGATGCAGAGATACAAAGGCTTAGTCCCCTCACCTCATTAGGGACATAAATGCATACGGGTAAGTATTTAGCAGTCAGTTCTCCGAGGAGGGAAAGCCCTGGTTTGCAGTACTGGGCGATTTCTATGGATAGACACTCCCACCGTGCCAGTTTCCAGATCAGCCTGACATCACCGAGGGAGGGCTGGGAGGAGATGCGCAGATTTGATTCAGGAACCAGAGAGGACCCGTGGCCCAGGGCGGGGGCCCACGGCCATCCCTCAGAGGGATGCCCTGGTGTCTGAGCTCCCCAGGGGATCGGCTGAGGCCTCTTTTGAAGCCACATCATGGTTGATTGATGAAGGACATCAATCCAGTGTCCTTCACTCCTTACAGAACGAGACTCAACACACCTCCTGCTCGTGATTCTTCCCTGTCAGAGTCTATTCTCAGGAACCTGAGCCCCAACACGCCTTAGAGGCCAGCGACCTTGGGTCCGTCCTGGGCTCTGTTTTCTGCTCACTTCCCCTCTCTCCATGTAACATCTTCCCGCTCTCCCACAGACTCCCCCTCCCCCGAGTCGGATGACGCTGCTCCGCTCTGGACTTGCTTTCCGAAGCCCAGTTCTACATGTCCAGGTTCCTGTGGGCAGATACACCCATTTTGCTGGTACTTAAACCTCAACCGATACAAAATAAATGTGTCATCGTCTCCCCAAGCCTGCCTTTCCTCCTATATTCTCTCTCAGTAAGTGAATCACCCTTTTCCCCACAGCGTAAGATCTGAAAACAAAACAAAAGCCCAAACCCAGAATTAACGTTAACAGTTCTTTCTCCTTAACCTCCTGGCCACTCTCTCACTCTCTCTAACAGCCGGTCCCTTTTCCTACCTTCCCTCTGTCTCCACCTCACTCTTGTCTGCCCAGTTGCCATGGCCCACAGAGGGCTCTCTGACTCCCTTTCCTCCATCTTCCTGCCCATGCTAGTTTACACCGGAGATCTTCAAAGTAGGGTGGGCCTCGCAATCCAAGGGGATGCAAGAAGAAAGTACTAGGGCTATAATTTTTATTAGTTTAATCTCTTCCTTTTAATATATATCTTAAATTGTACATGCTATATGCATAAATGCTTATATTTTATAAAGAAAATGCTTTGATTGGGATGCACGCTCACTTCGTTTGGTTTTTTAGTGGTGCATGATCAAAAAGGTTGTGGATCACTGCTCTGCACTGCTAACCAGTGATCTATTTTCCTACCACACAGATCCTCTTACATCCCTCCTTCACGCCAAGATACTTGGTGACTCCCTGGGTTCAGACTCCACCTCCCTCATTAGTCTTTTCCCAGTTTCCAATGTTTTCACCAACATAGTTCCGTTTATCCAGAGCTCCTGGTACAACACATGCGTCTTTGTTTGGCTTGTAATGTAGGTATGCATGTACACTGTCCTTATTTTCTGGCATATTTTAAGCTCATTGAGGACAGACTATATTTATATTTTCCCCAGAGCCTCGCATTGCTTCATGAATGCAGGAAGACAAGTGTTTGTTGAAATCTCATACATCTCAGAGATCGATCTTAGTGAAGGTTTCCTATTTAAATAATCTATTCTTCATAGAAAGTGCACTGGCAGTTAATAAGGCATCGTGCAGGATTAAGATGTCTTGGTCTTTTCAGGAAAAGTCCATGATCCCTAACAGTCTTTCTGGGTACAGGACACAGTCCTCAAAGAAGCCAGAGAAAGATACTGCCACAAGGTGGCACAATGACATCGCTCTTCAATATAACCTTTTCAGTGTGAATTCTCTTCCAAAACATCACTAGCCTACCCTCTAAGCTGCCTTAGAGCACATTGCATGTCCCCAGAAGAAAATGGAGTAGGGGCTGAGTCAACTCCCAGGTCCTTCTCACCGTGTCCTCTGGTCTTTGCGAAGGGCAGCCGTCCGCAGGTGATGCTCAGCTCGAGAGCCCACGCACAGATGATCCTGGCTCAGCAGGTCTGGTCAGCCCAGCTCAGTGCTTGCTGGTGGTCGGGGTGCTGGGGGTCTTCTGCTGCCAACTTCTCCTCAGCATCAGGCACCTCCTCTTCACCAGCAGAGAGCCAGGCGGAAGCTCATATTTGCAAATGTTAGCTGGGGGTTCCTGTGCATTTCCCTTGGGCCCTTGAGCCTCCTGCACACAGTACCCCAGGGCACCGCGCCTGTGGCCCATCGAAGGGACAGCAGAGCAGGATGCAGACAGCGCGGAGCCAGTACTTGGCTCTGAGTGTTGAAAGCCTGGTGGAGATTTTTTTGAAACTTTCTTTTTTTTTTTTTTTTGGAAGAATGCATGAGGAATAGAAGGCTTTCTGCCCCTGCACTTTCTCCCCAGGGCTAGATAAAGGCTCCCAGGGTTAGACCTCGCTAGAGACGGAAGCTGTGAGTGAGCAGATTATCAAGGAGCCCTGGGCCCTGCTCCCTCCATCCCTAGAATCCCCAGATGGCTTTGGAGACAAAGGACCAGAGGGACCAAGGGCCACCTTTCCTGGGTAGATCCTGGGGCAGACAAAGAGCCCAGGCATCGGAGCAGACAGGGTCCCCTGACTCCAGCATGACAAAGTAAATGTCATCTATTTCCTCACGGTATTCCAGGCACTGTTTTAAGTACTGCGTCATTTAATTTTCACAACAATCCTATGAGTTAAACTATTTAAATCCCCATTTTGGTTTCCAGGTGTGAAAACGTGGAAACGAAAATCCTGCCCTCCCTGGAAATGGTAGGGTGTCCTCCCGTCCAAGTGGTGCCCAGAGTCCCTGCCTCTGACTTCTGTGCAGGGAAGATGCTAGGGAGAGGGGGCGTGGGGAGGGCTTGAGTCACACAAGGTGTGACTCCACCGTGAGCGGGGTGGGTGGCCAGGCAAACGCCAGCCAGGAGCAGTGACTGCTGAGTAGCCCCAGCAAGGATGAGACCACAGTGAGTGTGGTGCCAGAGGAGCCTTGAAGCAGAAATTAAAATCAGTGCCAGAAAATTAAGGAGATATTCAATTCCTGGTATATCTGACTAGGTGAACTGAGATTCATTTCTGCTAGAATAGAGAAAAGGAATAAAACAAGCCGGGCCCTCCTCAACACCAGGGCATGAGTCCTCACCCTAGGTGTGAGGGGTTAATAATTTCCCCGTGTGGGGCCTGGGACACCCAGGCCAAGGGGTTGAGGGCTGCAAATGCAAATGCTCAAGCTGGGCATGGCGGAGCCAGAAACCAAACCCAGATTTGCCCAATAGAAACTCGCTTGGTGTTCCCACTACCTGTGATGTCCCCGGTATTAAAGGTTGACTTGCCTGAGGCTGCCACCTTGGAGAGGGGGAAGCTCAGCTGGAAGCTGGAGTTGGGCCTCTTGGTCAAGCTCCCCCCACCCCTTTCACCACCGGCCCTCAGCCCAGTCCTCTGATGGATTCTCTCCCTAGAAAACCCGTGTGGCTGCAAAACCTCCTCTCGCTCTGTACAAATGACTCCTTTTTGTTTGCCGTGGTTGGCACTGCCTTATCTCTGATGTTGATACAGGGAGCTTTGCTGGAGAGCTCTTGGCAGTGGTTGGGGGAAGGAATTTTTTTTAATTTAAAAAGTTTTATCGAGGTAACATTAACATGCAATGAGTTGCTTATCAACATATGATAAACTTGTCCATTTAAAGCAACTTGGTAAGTTTTGACATGTGTGTACACCCATGAAACCATCAGCACAACCAAGATAGTGAACACATCCCTCCCCCCAAAACTCTCCCTGTGCTGCCCAAGAGATCTGCTTTCTGTCACCATAGATGAGTGCATTTTCTAGACCTTAATGTAAGTGGAATCATGCAGTACATACTCCTTTTGTCTGGATTCTTTCACTCAATGTCGTTAATTTTGAGATTAATCTTATTGTTGTGCTTATCAACAGTTCACTCATTTTCATTGCCAAGTAAAATTCCATTGCATGGCTATGCTGCAGTTTATTTATCCATTCACCTATCTTTGGACATGCATCTTCTTTGGGAGGTAAATACCTAGAAGTGGAATGGATGGAGCATATGGTAGGTGTATGTCTAACGTCTTAACATACTGCTAAACTACTTTCAGAAATAATTGCACCATTTTCTATTCCCACCAGCAGTGTATGAGAGTTCCAGTTTTTCCACATCCTTGCCAACACTTGTTATGGTCAGCCTTTTTGATTTTAGCCATCCTAATGGATATACAGTGGTATCTCATTTGGTTTTAATTTGCATTTCCCTAGTGTCTAATGGTGTTGAACATCTTTTCATGTTCTTAGTTGCCGTCCATGTATCTTCTTTGATGAAGTGTGTGTTCAGACCCTTTGCTCATTTTAACATTGGGTTGTTTCTTCATTGTTGAGTTTTGAGAGTTCTTTATATATTCCAGGTACAACTCCTTTCCAGGCACATGCTTTGCAAAGATTTCCTCCCTATCTATTGCTTATCTTTTCATTTTCTTAACAGTCTTTTGAAAAGCAGAGTTTTTAATTTTGATGCAGTACACTGTGTGAATTTGTTATTTTATGGATGGTGCTTTTGATGTTATATGTAAGAAATATTTGCTTAACCCAAGGTAACAAAGGTTTTCTCCTATACACCCTTCTAGAAATTTTCTAGTTTTAGATTTTACGTTTAGGTCTATTATCTAGTTTGAGTTAATTTTTTAATATGATTCAAATAATGAATCCAAGAAGGCAAGTTCTTCTTTTTTTTTTTTTTTTTGCATAAGGATACACAATTGCTCCAGCATCTCTTGCTGAAAAGACTATTCTTTCACTACATCATCCGTGCCCATTTGTCAAAAATCAGTTGTCCGTATGCACATGAGAATATTTCCCGACTCTCCCGATCTGTTTGTCTGTTTGCCAGGACCATGTTGTTCTGATTACACTGGGGGAATCAAAGCACGATGAGGAGTTATAAAGTGGCCCTTAGCTCCATCCATTCTGGAGAGTCTGAGATTCCCTTTTTCCTTCCTAGGACAAAGGGAAGGCCTGCAATGGTTTACCAGAGGTCAGCATGGTCCATCTTTTGCTCAAATGGTCTTAGAACTGCTGCCCATAGCTTAAAACAGAGAAGTTTCTGGACCTGTGTGGACGATGAGAAGCTCTGCAGAAAGTTTATCCATCGATAACAACTTGCTCCCCAAACCAGGCTGAGAGCAAACCAGAGGCCTCAGGCGGTCAGTCCGCTGGCAGGGAGCAGCGCTCTCCTGCAGGGACAAGGACGACTGCACTCCCAGCCCTGGGCCACCCACTGGGCACTCCCTGGTGCTTTCAGTAAAGATTTAAAGACAGGGTATTGAAATTAACCTTTAAAATAAAATGTGGGAATATTAAAAAATTCATCATACCTCCTTCCCTCCCCCCACCCGGCCTCCCCTCCTCCAACATCACTCCCAATCCCTCAGCTTCAAAAACTGTGAGCCAGTTACACGCTAAAGGCAAGTGGGAACAGTGGCTGTTTCTTGTCCTCTTGCACACTGGGGCGTGGCATTGGGGACGCGCCTGAGGCTGGTGACCGGGCACTGGACGGTGCTGGGCGGAAAGGCAGGGCAGTGGGGTATGTGGAACCGTCCGCATGACCTGTGCCATTTGCTGGTAAATCTAAAGCTGTTCTAAAATAAGAAGTTTTTTTGTTTTTTGTTTTGTTTTTTTAAGTGAAAGTAACCATCTAGAAGAAAAGTTAGGGAAAGGGAAGGCATACTAAAACTGCTGAAAAACGACCTAGCAGTTCTAACAAGTAACCTTTCTCTTTGTTTATTATCTTCCCAACTGAAAAATGACCATTAGTCTCAACTGCCCAGATGCTCCTATTTGACTGGGTATGTGTTTATTTCTTCAAGCTATGAAACGGCCCTTGGATGGCTCCATGCAGCAGAAGTGGGTATGTTTTGGTTTCTTCCCCAACCCTTCTTGGTGCAAACACACTTCCATCTGTTCCGCCTTCTCCCCAAACCTGATCATGGCGTTTCTCCTGGTTTAATCAGAAATAAGAAGAACAGAGATTGAAAGTCTTTTTGATGGAGAGTCCAGAGGTGCCCGGTGCTCATGAGCGGTGGGAAAGCATAGGAAATCGAAGGTGAGCGTTGCAGGCTGTCCTCACGGATCACCACTGTTCTGGCGTAATAAAGATGTAGGGTATGTAAACATCCTTTCAGTGACTCGCCAGGCAGAGCCCCCGCTGACGAAGGCTTTCTACTGATGAGTGCCCCACTCGTGGAATAATCTCACAAATGGATACATGCAAAGACACAGGACTCTGTCACACACTAACACCAACCAAGTTGCCTGTTTCCTGAGTTGCGGCTTTGCCCAGGGGGAAGCCTAGTCAGCAAACACGAGTGCTAAGATGCAATCAGATACCCCAGAAGCTGAACACAGCAGTGCTTATAGCGGAGTGAATTCCATGAAAGGCAAGTCTGTCGTGGCCCTTGCCACAGAGGCTTATTGCCACAAGAAAATCACAAGGGACTCAAGACGGAACCACTAAAAGTGCCATGGAAGTACATACCAAGGGGAATGTGGAAGGCATTAAATATTCACTCACACATTGAGTCAATCCTTAACATGGACAGTCCGATGAAGAACGTGGTGAAGTGACCCTCAGTGGAACCCACCGCCTGGGGTTCCTGCCTTTGTGTACTCTCCTTCCCTGGAGTTCAAGCAGGACCTGAGACCTGCTTGGAACCAGTATGGCAGAGGTGACGGGATGGATGTCTCTCTATGATTAGGTTACCATATATACAAGACCGTCTTGGTAACAGACTTGCCAGACTCTCCCTTACTGGCCTTGAAGAATCTGCCGTGAAGCCCGTGTGGCAAGGGACTGGGGGCAACCTCTAGCTGCTGAGAGCAGCGTCGCCAAGAAACCAAAGCCTCAAGCTTGCAACAAGAAGTGATGAATTCTGCCAACACCCGAGGGAGCTTGGGAGCGGCTCTTTCCCCAGTTGAGCCTCTGATGACACTGCGGCCCAGTTGACACGCTGACTACAGCCGGGGAGGTGCTGGAGCCCAGGACCCAGCTGAGCCATGCAGACTGCTGGCCCACAGAAACGCCGACATAAGAAGGGTGTGTTGTCTTAAGTGGCTACATTTGTAGTAATTTGTTATGCAGCAATAGCTGACTAATACAGAAGATAAGAGATATTTGGGTTTGCCAACCACTTTTACTTTAAAATATAAAAATTTTGTTTCTAGTGATCCCTTCATGCTACGAGAAATTCCCACTGTCCTAGAGGCATCCTAATCTTATGCCCATGGTACAGCTTCATCAGGAACAAGTGATTATGGAAGAGAGGCTGTTCCCCAAAGGAACCAGATACAGGGTCCCATTCCCAAAAGACAACAGAGACAGAGTGAGCATCCTCAAGTTCTTGCCCACCTAAGGGCCCAATGTATCTAATTTGACAGAGGAAGCGAGAGCCCCTGAGTGGGAAAGTGGCTTCCACAGTCGCATAGCTACTTCCTGGGATGGCCAGGAGTGAAGCTAAGTTTCCCCAGCCTGTGCCGAAGTCTTATCACTAGAGCACATTGTGTGACTAGTGTCTTTGGATGATTTCATTTCTCTGTTATCTTAACCTATTTAGGAATATTTATTCAGTGAGAAGGCATGAAAATCAAAGTTAAGTAATTAGTGAAGATAAAAGTTTTTAAAAAATCCAACAGTGGAATCAAACTTGTTATTTGGAAGAGAAATGCCTATTTGGCTGCCCTTTTAAAACATTTCCAACTGGTTTTTGCATACTCGAGACTTCGAATCACTCCCACAATCAAGAACAACAGAATACCAAATATGAACCTGCTAAAGAAAGAAAAAGTATTAAGTTTTTAGTTTCTATTTCCCCCGCCTCCTCTTCTCTCTCTCTTCCTCTCCTTTCACATATAAACTCTCGAGGTCTTTTCATACAAGGAGAAGGGGGCGCAGGCTCTCTCACTGGAAGAAAACTTGGAGGTTATATCATCAGATGCCTCCTCTACATGGAAACCAGCGAGTGGCTAGAGGGGCCACGTCCATGCCGGGGGCTGTGCTAGGCCCAGGGGAGGAAACTCTGGGGCCGGAGTCCCCTTCCCTCATCATGTGACTTCTGCCAAGCCCACCTGTGGCCCAGTAGCACTGGAAGCTTCCGAGAGCAGCAGCAGCTGTGCAGCCCCTGAGCTTGGAACACAGCTGCTGGCGGACCCCACAGTGGCCCCGGCGCCACAGAGCGGCTGTGTCACAGATCAAGTGTCTTTTAAGCAGAACGCCCCTACTCTGGCCCTCGGAAAACAGTCTGATACCTGCCTGTTGCGTTGTGTTCTACTTTTTATTAAACCGATGCGGATTCCAGCAGGCCTGCTCTGAGGGACGGCCGCAAGGGCCAAGGGGTTGAGCAGGAGGGAGGTTGAACGTAGAGCAGAAAGGAAGTAAGTACAAAGTCAAGTCTGGGGAAATTCTGCCACCAACTTGCTGTGTGACTCAGAGCAAGTTGACCTCTCTGAGCCTCAGCCTCTCCTGTGTAGGATAAAGGCCATAGTTACTGCCCGCAAGCTCAGCATGACGAACACATACAGGCTGTGTGTCTAGTGTTTAATAAGAGGATGGGTGCTGGTTTGAACCAATTCCACATCCATAACCACTTCCCCCACCCACAGCTGAGAGCTTAGAAGGGTTAGTAACTGACACTGATGCAGTGCTTACGGTATACTGCATGCTATCCTACATGCTTTACATGTAGTAACGCATTTATGTTTATATATTTATGTATTTTATATATATATTTAAATATATATTTATATATATAAAATATATTTTATATATTTAAATATATATTTATATATTTATGTTTATATATTTTTTTTCTTTTTCGAGACAGAGTCTCACTCTGTTGCCCAGGCTAGAGTGCCATGCTGTCAGCCTAGCTCACAGCAACCTCAAACTCCTGGGCTCAAGCGATCCTCCTGCCTCAGCCTCCCGAGTAGCTGGGACTACAGGCATGCGCCACCATGCCCGGCTAATTTTTTCTATATATAATTTTAGTTGTCCAATTAATTTTCTTTCTATTTTCAGTAGAAACAGGGTCTTGCTCTTGCTCAGGCTGGTCTCAAACTTCTGAACTCAAACAATCCACCCGCCTCGGCCTCCCAGAGTGCTAGGATTACAGGTGTGAGCCACCACACCTGGTCCGGTCATAGTAATGCATTTAATGCCTACAACTGCATATCAGATAAACACTCTTGTAAGTATGCAGAAGGAAACAGAGTCACGGGAGGTTAAGGTCCTATTTAGAGTAAACAGTTAGTGTGAGAACAGAGACTCGGGCAGTGGGGATCCAGCGTCTGTGCTCTTCACCATCTCGTTCTACCACCTGGAAGATAAATGTATCGTTGCCAAAGAAAGGAGCCAAACACACCAGGGAACCATCTCTCTCCCTCCTCCTGTCTTCAGGTCCCCTCCAGCTGTCTCTGGTGTCCCAAGCCCTCTCTGGCCTGGTACCCCACTCTTGCTCCAGCTTTCCGGATGCCAACTCCTCCCTGGGCCTATTTGCCCCTCCGCTTCTGTTGGATCATGTGGCTCTTTGGTTTCTCCTGAGTACCTGCCGCGGTATCCAGGTCACCCCGGCTCCTGCCCTGCAGGCAGGGAGGGAGTGCCCCCTGCCCGGTCCAGGGCTCGTCTAGCTGCAGAGTTAGAAAAATTACAACCGTTGATCATTTGGTAAAGAAGGCTGCTCGGGTGGCCCGCTGAACTCAAAACCGAGTGATCAGACGCAAAGCACCCAACCACGCCAGTCACAGTGATGCTGGTCAGTCACTGAGCGGAACTTTCCAGGAGGCTGGAAACCCTGGTGGGGAGTTTCCCTTCAGGTCAGCTCCAGGAGGTAAAAGAGATTCAGCCCTGGGGAAAGAGATTACCCTTGAGTTCCCGTCTGCTGCCACACAGATTTGTTAAAGGCTCTGAAAAGATCGAGGTGGAGGGGAGCGAGGGGCTGTCCATGTCCCCAGCGTCTGCGGAACGGGGCTCTCTGGCGCGGGGCCGGGCTGTGGGCTGCTTTGCAGAGCGCAGCGCTCACTCTCCGAGTCCAAGTCATGCTAACGCTTATTTCCATTTGTCAAGAAGGTCTTTTAAGTTCATGACAATCTCTTCTTCTCCAGTTCTCAATCTGAGAAAGGTTTGGCACTTTTTGGGTTGCTGGTGAACACCGTTTACAAGTGGAATCCCGCTGTTGCTTGCAGCGATGCCTGGAAGCCACACCGGTGTCACAGGGGCAGCAACGAGCGGTGTCCCACCTGGCGGCGCTGCTCAGGACGAGTCCCCACTGGTTGGACACTCAGACTTGTGTCACTTCTAACCAGTGACAGACGCGCACTGAGTGGTCTTGAGTTTGGTTTGTGTCTGATGGAGTGGGGCCAAAAATGGCAAGAAAAATATGCCCGTGATCTGCCCTCGTAGGTAAAGGAGGGACTCAGTCCCATCGACTGACCAGTGGGCAGCCAGGGCCACCTGGACATGGAGCTGCCATCCACTGAGTGGCCACTGACTGGCTTCTGACGTGGCAGGCGCAGGGGCAGCCCTTTCTGCCTCACGTCCATGAGAAATACCCTTACATGCAAGATATTCACTTGATCGAAGGGCACGACCTTCCAAGACGGAGAAAAGCCCTTCTTCACTCAAGAGTAACTTTCAGGCCTTGAGTGGTGGCTCACGCCTATAATCCTAGCACCCTGGGAGGCTGAGGCGGGAGGATCGCTCAAGGTCAGGAGTTCAAAACCAGCCTGAGCAAGATCGAGACCCTGTCTCTACTAAAAATAGAAATAAATTAGCTGGACAACTAAAAAATATATATAGAAAAAATTGCTGGGCATGGTGGTGTGTGCCTGTAGTCATTTAACCCCACAAAATAAGGGTGAGGTTAAATGAAAAGGAACTGGAGAATGTTGACGGTTGTTGAAGCTGAGCAATTTCACTTATGTGTAAGGTTGTTAACTAAATTGAAAGGGCAAGAGGAAAACTAAAACACCCCAAAGGTCGCACCATAGGAAACGGCATCCTAGGGCTGAGGAACGGAGGGAAGGGCTAGCAGCATTAAAGCTTAGGAATCTGGAGACTCCATGGTGCGGGGATCCAGGCCTCTAAGGAGGGCCCTGGCCACTGGTGCCGGGGTCTGTGACGCAGGGAATGGTGACGCTGGTGTTTCATGTGCCGCGGCTGCCGGGCTGAGCATCACGGCTGGAGGAAGATCGGTAAGGTGAACATCGTAGGCTCACAAGCAGACGTGAGCCCAGAGGAAGCCCGCAGGAAGGAGTGTGTCCTCTCTCCTGCTCCTCCAGCCTCCCCCTTGAGCCCCCAGTTAGCAGGACCTAGGAGAGAGCCAGCAGCAAGGGGACACATTTGCACAGCCTCCCTCTAGTGTCTCGTGGCTGAGTATAGAGCTGGCCACTGAGGGACAGCAACCTAATAGCTGGCACCGTGGGCCCACTCTCCGACAGACGCTGCGCTTGCTTGCCCTTTCCCACGTCACTTATTCATTCAACAAACCTGAGCACCTGCTGGATGTCAGGGCTATTCTAGATGTGGAGGACATAGTACCAACAAGACAGATGTAATTCCTGTCCTGGGCCGTTGGGCCTTGCACTCAACCTTGACCCTTTTTTTTTTTGTCTTTCACTCTTCGAACAGGTTCCCTCCTCTGGCTCCACTCCTGCTGCTGTGCACCCCGTTGTGGCGTGGTGGGGTTTCCTTTGTTTGTTTGTTTATTTGTTTTAGAAAAAACACAGGACTTTGCTACTCTCATCCCCATGGGCAGGTCTTCGCAGGATTGGGGGGACCCTCTGTCGGGGGAGGAGGTCTTACTTCCCAGGACCAGGATGACAGAGTCCTGGTGCAGGGACCTCTGGGAGGTGCAGTGGTCCTTGTCGACTGGCTTGGATCTCTTGCCCTTGCGGCCCGTGGGGACCCTGGGGCACGTCTCCTTCATAGTCCCCAGCACCACGGTGCAGCATCCAGCAGAGGCCTTCACGCAGCCCGGGAGTTCCTGCAGCGGTTGGCACGCACTTGGGTGCTGTTCTCGATCGCCTGCACGAGCACGGAGTGGACCCGTGCTAATTCCTCCTCCCCACTGCTGCGGCTCCTCTGGGTCCTCTCCCTCTTGGGCTTGTCGAGGGGGCTCAGGGTCGTGGCTACGCTCTCAGGTCACTCCTGTTGTTTTTCTCTAATTGTAATAAAATATACATAACATAAAATTTGCCATCTTCACCGCTGTATTTATTTATTTATTTATTTATTTATTTATTTATTTTTGAGACAGAGTCTCCCTCTATTGCCTGGGCTATAGTGCCGTGGTGTCAGCCTAGCTCACAGCAACCTCAGACTCCTGGGCTCAAGCGATCCTTCTGCCTAAGCCTCCCGAGTAGCTGGGACTACAGGCATGCGCCACCATGCTCGGCTAATTTTTTCTATATATTTTTAGTTAGCCAATTAATTTCTTTCTATTTTTAGTAGAGACGGGGTCTTGCTCTTGCTCAGGCTGGTTTCAAACTCCTGACCTTGAGCGATTCTTCTGCCTTGGCCTCCCAGAGTGCTAGGATTACAGGCATGAGCCACTGCACCCGGCCCATCTTCACCAGTTTAAGTGCACAGTTTAATGGTGTTCAGTACATTCACAGTGTTGTGCAACCATCATCACCATCCATCTCCGGAACGTTTTTTCATCTGAGAGACTGAAAGTCCACATGAGACACTAACTGCCCATCCCCCTCCCCCCGGCCCCTGGCACCCCCATTCTACTTGAATGGATTCAATTAGTTCAGGCACCTCACGTAGGTGGAATCACACCGTATTTGTCCTTGTATGACTGGCTAATTGCAATGAGCATGTCGTCCTTGAGGTTCATCCATGTTGTAGCAAGTGTCAGAACTTAGGGCTGAAAAACATTCCATTGTATGTCGGTCGATGCCACATTTTGTTCATTCATTCACTCATCGATGGATGTTTGGGTTGTTTCTACCTTTTGGCTACGGTGAGTCATGCTGCTGTGAACATTGGTGCATAAGTATCTGTTCAAGTCCCTGCTGCCAATTTTTTTATTTTTGGTACATACCTGTGAGTAGAATTGCTAGATCATATGGTGATTCTGTATTTGACTTTCTGAGGAATCACCTAATGTTCCCACAGCAGCTCTGCCATTTTACTTCCCCACGAGGCTTCCAGTTTCTCCACGTCCACGCCAACACTTGTTCTCCTTTATTTAATAACAGCCACCCTAATGGGTGTGAAGTGGCTCACTGTGGGCTTTGGTGTGAATTTGCCAAGAACACACCACGTTTTTGCACAGTGTCCTTTTTT
>VBSM01000361.1:101285585-101305162 GCA_008086735.1 Cheirogaleus medius | reverse complement strand
AGCCTCCCAGAGTGCTAGGATTACAGGCGTGAGCCACCGCGCCCGGCCTGCACTGCTTTAAATACAGTCCAGAGTGATGTATTTTTAGCCATTTCGAGCCTGCCTACTTTATATACCCCACAAAACTGTGCCAACATCTGCTAGCCGTTGGTAACATACACTCCGTTACTCTAAAAGCCCCTGTGTCAGTCTGGGTTCTCCAGAGAAACAGAACCCACAGAATGTGTATACAGTCAGGTGTCGCCTCACTATGGGGATGTGTTCTGAGAAATGTGTTATTAGGTGATTTTGTTGTCGTGCAAACATCACGGAGTGTACTTAGACAAACCTGGATACTGCAGCCTGCTCCCACCTAGACTGGGCGTATAGCCTGGCCTAGGCGCAGCCTACTGCTCCCGGGCCACAAAGCTGGACGGCATTTCCTGCACTGAATACTGTAGGCCGTGGGAACACAATGTAAGTATTTGCGTATCTGAATCTATCTCGACATAGACACATAGGTACAGTAAAACTACAGCATAAAAGATAAAAAGTGGCGCATCTGTATGAGGGCACGTACCATGATTGGGGCTTGCAGGACTGGAAGTTGCTCTGGGCAAGTCAGCGAGTGAGCGGTGAGTGGACGTGAAGGCCTGGGACATTCCTGTACACCACTGCAGAGTGTATAAACACTGTACATTGAGGCCACACTATATTTATAAAAAATATTTTTTCCTTCAGTAATACATTAGCTTACTGTAGCCTTTTTACTTTATAGATTTTTAAAAAATTTTTAACTTCTTGATTCTTTTGTAATAACACTTAGCTTAAAACACAAACACATTGTACAAAAATATTTTCTTTCTTTATATCCTTATTCTATAAGCTCTTTTCTATTTTAAAATTATTTATTGTCTTTTTACTTTTTAAACTTTTTTGTTAAACACTGAGACACAAACACACGCGTTAGCCTAGGCCTGCACAGGGTCAGGATCATCAATATCACTGTCTTCCGCCTCCACATCTTGCCCCACTGGAGGGTCAGGGGTGATGTCACCCCACGGGCTCCTTTGCCCTCTCCCCGCTCTGGGTGGCTGTCTCTGGAAGGTCTCCTTCTGTGAGGGAGCTCCCCTCCCCTGCAGCCCCACCCACCCGTCCCCCAGTAAAGCTTGGTGTGCCACACTGCTACCTCACGGCCCTGCCTCTGCCTCGATTAGCCTTGAAATCCTCGAACTGACCAAGATCGGCTTCGTTGTGTCATGGAAGAACTTTCTTTTGATCCTTCTGCCTCTGTTCAGGCTCTTGGAAAGAGATCGAGCACCTTCAAAATCACCATGTCCTCTGCATCCAATTTGTCCTCAAGCTCCCTAAATTGCTTGTCCCCAGCCCAAGGAATTCCAGGTATGAGGTGCATCAGGGGAGGAGCAGAGGCAGGTCAGAGCTTGAAACTCAAACTATTTTGAGACCTTTAGTGGTCCCAAGCACTGAAAAGATCATGACATTCACTATGAACTTCAAAATAAGCATAATACTAAATTATAAAACTCAAAGCTTATATATATGCTGAAAGTAAAAATAATTTCTAGATTCTTGTTAATGCAAAATGCTAAATGAGTCTATTGAAAATAAATGTTTCGTTTCAAATTGTTTTGCTCTGTTTTTGAGCCCCTGCCTTGTTGGCACGCTTGGCATTAAGCAATCCTGCATGTCGTACCCTCAAGCATGGCAGAAATTTAGACTCTCTGAACCAGGGCCACATTAGCTATGCTCAGCATGGTGCATGGCATGCAGAAGTTGCTTAATAAGTGTTTGAACTAATTTGAAGAGATAGAGAGTGACAATTTTAAAGCCACATACTATGAAGGACTGTATTTTCCTTCCTGCTAACCTCAAGCAATTTGAAATAATTTGATACGGAAAGTATTGTACTATATTTATTGCCATTTCTTTGTTTCTTTTTTAACAAGAACATAAAGCTCTGGTTTCAGTAAAGCCTGTAAAAAAATATCAGAAGGGAAAACAGTCCCTTCTTAACCAAACATTCAAGATTTCTAAATTTAAGTAGTGAGGATTTTTTTTCTCCCCTCAGATCCCTATTTGGTAGAAGGAGGCTGCACTATTATATAACCCTTTCTGTTGCCAAAACACAATGTAAATTAACAAAAAGGTTAAAACTGTACATTAAAAAATACCTTGAACTATTTTTTGGGTCATGGAAAGAAAGGACAGAAGGCAACTGACCTCTGATCTTTTATTTGTCTTGTTATTTGATAATTAACAAATATATTTAGAAATGCTCTTTCCTTCACAAAAATACTACACTAGAGGAATAGTTAATGTTCCTCATAAAAAGATGACAGACAGAACTTGTAAAATGCTATTTGCAGCCTTTTCAACAGAAAGCTAAAGAATAATTTATTTGGCTTATTAAACTCTGCCTATCTCTGAAAGCCAACAAAACTCTAAACGCCCAAGTTCTTAAATGTCAGAACCCTGTGATTAAATGTCTTGATATCTACAATCTGTCTGAGGTTATTATCTATGGAAATGTATTTGCTTCTGCCAAATAATTTATTCCCTAAAACATCAGTTGGTTGAGATTTTTCTCTTGGTTTTAAGTTATCTAACATTAACATGAGTGCCTATTTGGGACTCCCGGAGGGGTGAATGCTTACAGGGAAGTGCAAACCAGAGAGACATGGTTTGAAATATCCTTTCAAAACTGCAGTTCAGCCACAAGTCAGTTCATTCATAAGTTAAGGTGGTCAAACTCACTCTATCTGCCTAACCAAAGTTTGCAGGGAACTCCTCTGGAGGAAGATAACATCACCCAGAACTTCTTAACCTGGGGTCTACGAACACCCAATGGATCTGTGGATAGGATCTCATTTCAATATAATTGGATTCTTTGTTATCCCATACATTTTTTCACTACATTTAAAAATAATCTTCTAAGATGTAGTCCATAGGCTTCGTCATATTGACAAAACAATCCTGACACAAATTTCTCGTATACAATGTCCAGAATTCAACCAAAAATTACCAGGCACACACACAAAAAATAGAACCAAGAATAAAAATCAATTGCTTTTCTATATAGTAGCAATAAGTGGGAAACAAAACAAAACCCCCACCATCAACAATAGCAACAAAAACTATGCGGTACCTAGAAATAAATCCAATAAAATATGGGCAAGACCACTACTCAGAAATTTACAAAAACCATTAAAAGTTATTTAAAAAGACCTATAAATGGAAAAATATTTCACGTTCATATATAAAAATATTTAATATTATAAAGACACAATTCTACCCCCAAACTGATCTATATATACTATACAATTCTAAATAAAATCTCGACAGGATTTTCATGTGATCTGAAAAGATATTTCAAGTATACGTGGAATTTCAAAATTTTAAAATAGGCTAGTTCCCCAGAAGACCCTGAGACAGGGTTACACATGAAAGTGATTTATTAGGAATTATTCTCAGGAAATAAACACTAGCTAGTGTTGCAGTGGAGAATGCAAATGAACCCAAAGGGCTGTGGGCAAGAGCCCTGGCAGCGTTTGCTATATTATCTCTAAACAAAACGAATAGCATGAGGGAATTGCTCTATCAGATATCAAGACTTATCTAAAGCTCTAGCAACTAAGACAATATGGACTTGCCAGAGAAAACTTTTTTAATTTTAAGTTTAATTTTCTTAGAGACGAGGTCTCACTCTGCCAGCCAGGCTGGAGTGCAGTGGCTCGATCATAGCTCACTGCAGCCTCAAATTCCTAGCCTGAAGCAATCCTCCCGTCTCAGCCTCTCAAAGTGCCAGGATTATAGGCATGAGCCATCTCACTCAGCCTGAGAATATTTTAAAATTAACCAGTGGAGAAAAGTAAAGGCACCAGCAGAGCCATGCTCACCCTTCTGTGTCTTCCTGGCTCCTGGTGGTTGCTGGCAGTCTTCGGCGTTCCTTAGCTTGTAGACACATCGCTGCAATTTATGCTTCTGTCTTCACATGGCCCTCTTATAAGGCCACTTGTCATTGGATTTAGGGTCCATCCTAATCCAGCATGACATCATTATAATTTAACTAATAATAGCAACAATACCCTATTTCCAAATAAGGTCACGTTCTGAGGTTCCAGGACATGAACTTTTGAGAAAGTGGTGACACTGTTCAACCCAGTATAACACATATGTCAATATCATAAGGAGCTTCTCAGCCTCTTTCATAATCTGGCAAATGGAAATTACATCCATGACTATATACCATTCAGTACCCTCTAGACTGGCAAACATTGAGGAATACTGAGAGAAAGCAGATCATTTAGACTCACATATTGTGAGTAGGGGTGTAAATTGGATCACTCTATCTGTCTTGCCCACTTTGAAAGCACTTTGGCATTATTTTGACCCAGCAATCCTACTCCCAGGTATATACCCAAGAGAAATTCTTGCAAAAGTGTACAAAGAGACATGTGTAGAAAAGTTTTAAAACAGCAATGTTTCCAGTTAAAAACAAAACAAAACTGGAAACAGTCCACCGACAAGAGGATAAATAAAACATGGCATATTTAGCCAGTGGGATATATCTCAGCAGTCAACATAAATGAACTGCGCTGCACACAACACAGGTGAATCACTCAACGCGATGCTGAGTGAAAAAATAGTATGCAGAAAGCTACATAGAACATATGATTTTTATAGAGCTCAAAAACACAAAAATAAACTATGTACTATGCTGCACACATGTGCGAGAAAACGTTCATTGCAAGAGCGAACTCAGGGTAGCGTGGGTGCAGGTGTTCGTAGATTAAACGTGGACATCGGGGCCGCCTTGCTGGAACTCTCAAAAACAAAACCTGAGCGTGGCACACTGCAGGGCAAGAAGATAAATCATTCCTTCCATTCATTTGTCATAGTTTTTTTGTATGGAAGCTTTCTTTGTTCACTCACTCAACATTTGCTAAGAGGCAAAAGCTGCCTCTCCAGAGACTTGGTGGAGGGGGATGGGCCTGGCTGGATCATTCTGGAAGAGGAAAGGGCTCCAAAACCAGGGAGCGGGCTAGGGCACATAAAGACTGTTTCGTTGTTTTAAGACATTTAAGCTCTTTGATGAAAGAAGAGGTAGATACCTGCTAATTGTTACATAATGCATTTTTTCCCCATAACTTTGTGTGTTAATTCTTACCTTTCACAGCCAGTTTCATTCTTCTTAGTTCCTTGCTCGAGTACTTTGTCATGTCCTCAGCCTTGTGTTTAATCATCCAACTTCTAGTCTTTAGACTTAGAGGATGCTTTAGAACTGCCCTTCACGGTTCCAGCCCCATCTGTCTCATATTTTCATTCTGCCCCCTCCAACTCGCCAGGCTCTGCTCTGGAACATTTATGTCATTTTTGTTCCCCAAGGTACAGGACCGCAGGATCCACCTTCAGTAGGAGCCACCACCAGGTGAGAATCGCCCACACGGCAGCATATCCAGGTGTCCCTAGTTGCATCCAAGTGCTCCCCTGCCTGGGTTCTGCTCTTGTTTACGGGTAGCAGAAGCACAGCCCAACGCAGAACCTTCCTTCAAAACCTGAAAAGAGAACATTGGAGCAGGCCCAGTTCCATTCCTTCCAGAAAGTTTAACCACAACACACCAAACTGCAGCAGCTGGGCTGGGGGAGGAAGCCAGGGGAACAAGGGAAGCGCCAGAACAGCAAGGTCTCATTTTCTCAACAGCTCAACTCTGCGCTACGCATCTCTTCGGAAGATATTAAGCTTGAAGGAACATGACCTTTCTCCAGTGATTCTTCACATCACCTACGCGACATAGAAACTTCTCAACTTCCATTTCAGGATAAACAGGGAGAGCAGATCTTGGCCAGCATGGGAATGGATCTCATATTCAGTAAAAAACGGAGAGCAGAGCTCTGGACTCAGACTGTCCCAGTTGGAATTCTGGTTCCACCATCAACTAGTTTTATAGGACAGTGCTCTGTAGAACAGAGATGGTGATAGTATGTACGTACAAGCTTGTGAGTGTTAAATGAGACGAGCACGTGAAGCCCTAAGAAGAGCGCCTGGCAAACAGGAAGCAGCTGCTTGAGTTAGTATTAATCCCTACTTCTCACAAGGGAGGTATCATTGTTTCTGCAAATAAAGTCTGACAACTATGGCCACTTGGTCTTACTTCTGAACTCATGTGCCTTCCAGAAAAGAAAATTGCCATAAAAGACATGGACGATTCTTTGCACAAAATCAACCCTCCCTCTTCTGTTGAAAACACAGAGTGGGGCTGGGAGTGGTGGCTCACACCTGTAATCCTAGCACTTTAGTAGGGCCAGGTGGGAGGATTGCTTAAGCCCAGGAGTTTGAGATCAGCTTGAGTAACATAGGGAGACACTGTCACTCCAAAAAAAAAAAAAAGAAAGAAAGAAAGAAAAGAAAAGAAAAATTAGCTGGGCATGGTGGCATATGTCTGTAGTCCCAGCTACTTGGGAGGCTGAGGTAGGAGGATCACTTGAGTCCAGGAGTTTGAGGTTGCTGTGAGCTATGATGATGCCACTGCACTCTAGCTGGAACAACAGAGTGAGACCTGGTCTCAAAAAAAAAACAAAACAAAAAAAACCCAGAGAGTCATACACCTACCCAAACGTCACCTAAAGCTCGATGAACAGTAAGGAAGTTTGCCCCCTTAGTTTCCTGTGAAAAATCATGGAATTGAGAAAATGCAGCCAGCCTGTCATTATACAGTTTTTTATTATTCATTGACTCATTCTCATGTAGACCGTGAAAATCCTGTACCGCAGAACTCATCATCGTGGGTGTGCAGACTGATGATCAACATAATGTAAATTGAATAAAAATATCTTAATTTTTCGGAGGCTTATTACCCATATGATGAATGTTTGCTATGCATTGTGATTTTCTTTTTAGAGTTTTCTGTTTTGTTGCTTCTCTCCAAACCCAGAGAAAGGAGGACTCCAGGACCCAGAGAGGAAGAGAAGTGGACACCGCCCAGACATCTGGGCGTGGATCCGGACGCAGCATCTGACATACTCTGAGCTGGGGAGGGGAGGAGAGGGCACTATGGCAGGCGGGCGAGGATAGAGTGGGGCAAGGGGCCTGTGTGGAGAGCAGGGCAGCAAAGGAGTGGACCATGGTGGACACTTGTCATGTGGCAGTCCCAGCACCCAGCACCCAGCGTGTGCAGTATTTGCAGGCTGGGGAGGCCCAGCCCTCACACGGGAAGGGAAGGGACAGACACTCCCTCTTCCTGTCCCCTGGCAGCCAGGACATTTGCAACTGCACTGTCACTCGCTGCTGGACAGTAAGGGATGAGGCGTCGTTGGGCGGCGTGCAGAAGGCCACGCCGGGCAGTGCCAACAACAGCAACCTGGCCAAACGTCTCTTGACGAGACAACTCAGCCTCCTTGGCAAAGATTCAAAAACTTTCCTTTCTTCAGGTCACTGATGACTGCTTTTCTTTAGACCTAGCATAATATCGTACGATACAGCACAGTACGATACGATACAACACAACACCAGACAATACAATACAACATAACACAGCAGCAACCTCTACAGTTAATCACGACTCCCCAGAAGAGAAAAGAGAGACTGTCTAGGTTCCCAGGCCTAGATAGAGCAATGCTTCCCGAACATTCTGTGGTGAGGGGCGTTTTCTGTTTGTTTTTATTTGCAGATCATTTCTTTTGCAAAGTATAATACGTATAAATTATTTAGAAATGAAATAAAAAGACAAAGGCATAAAACTACAAGCCTAATATTTTAATTATTACATTCAACAGATACGAAATTATTCTGTCAAATTACTAGAAATGTTTCTGAACGTGTCCTCTCCATCCACTCTGGTGTCACCGAGGGCTGGCGGCCCAGGCACCCCCAGGCTGACAGCGGGGGCGTCTCCTCTCACCCACCCCCTGCCCTAATCCCAGGCTGTGAACCGAGGCAGGGGCTGAGGACACTTCCTGAGAGAGTTTACCCTGTGGCGACCTCAGTCATCCAACGGACACGTCTGAACTTGGGGACAACCCTTTTGTGCCTCGGCTTCCCTGCCAGCCCTTTGCTGAGCTCGGATCGGCTCTGACGTGCACCTCTGGTCACCTGGGGTCACCCTATCATCTGAGAGAGAGGGCACGGGTTCCTCAGGTCTCCGGGCCACTTCCCAAGCGCTAGAATTTCATTCCATCCCTCCCAGCGCTGTCATCTGTGCGGGGAGGAAACGGGGAGCGCCCAGCGGGCTCCCGCAGCCCTGCAGCCCTCAGCGACAGCCTGTCTCCGGCACTGTCTTCTGTTGCTCCAGTTCACCGGCTTCACGACAAATGAGGAAAATGATTGGAAGTTGGTATCTTAGTCCATTCGGGCTGTTATAACAAAATGCCATAGCCTGGAGAGTCCAAGATCAAGGCAGACGGGGTGTCTGGTGAGGGAGGGCCCTTCTTTCCGGTTTGTAGATGGTAAATTCTTGCTGCATCCTCACATGCTGGAGGGGGTCAGGGAGCTAACTTGGGTTTCTTTTATTTATTTATTTGTTTATTTATTTATTAGAGACAGGCTGGAGTGCAGTGGCACGATCGTGGCTCCCTGCAGCCTGAAACTCCTGGGCTCAAGCCATCCTCCTGCTCCTGCCTCAGGCTCCCAAGAAGCTGGGACTACAGGCGCTCACCACCACATATGGTTCATTTTTCTTTTATTTTTGCAGAAACTCAGCCTCTCTATGTTACCCAAGCCGGTCTAGAATTCCCAGCCATAAGCAACCCTCCCACCTCGGCCTCCCAAAGTGCTGGGCTTACAGGTGTGAGCCACTGCACCTGGCTCACAACCTGGACCTCTTTTATTAGAACACTAATCCCATCCATGAAGTTTCCACCCTTATGACCTAATCACCCCCTAAAGGCCTCACCTCCTGATATGAGAGTTTCAACATGTGAATTTGGGGGACACACACATTCAGACCCTAGCAGCTGGGCACAAGGTCTGTAGGGAAAGGTCAGAACAAGCAGGAAGAGTCTGAAAGTGCTAACACTTGAAGGGTCACTAGAGAGAGTGCTGAGCAGCTGTCCTCCACCTTCCCAGAGGACAGTTCCCGAGAAAAGGGCTGGATGTTGAGGATGGAGATGGGCCACCTGCTGACGCACAGCTTTATCCGTGCAAAAATAGCTTAGACTTTTTTACTTCACGTGTCTAACAGAAGACCCTTCAAACCTGAAATTCAGCTGAGAGATACCCCTGTTCTTGGTCTATAGAAATAAAAGGCAAGATTTGGGGATGCCAAACCCTCTAAAAATATACTCTACACTGTCACATGATCACTGGGTTAGGGAGTTCCTGGCTCAGCATATGCAGAAATAAAAATTGCCTCCAACCCTTGGGCCTCACCTGTTTTCTCTTTCCTTGGAAGAAGAAAGATAGGAAGTGCTCAGTAGCTCAATTCGACTCTCATAAACAGCCAACCATATTCAACCAGAGCTAATGAGCCTGAAGAATTCTTTTTTTTTTTTTTTTAGCCAGTCAAATTTAGCAGTACGGTGTTGAATACCAACTTTAGTGACACTAATGTTAATAAGTTCTGATAACCCACTACCATCAGACCAGCTAAGAATTCTTAATGTTGTTTTATTGTGCCATTATTTTGTTCTAAGCATTTTAAGGAATGTTTTTAGCTTTGTACATTTGCCTAAGAGCAAATAATTCTAAAGGGTACACTTTGATTAAGAGCACACATCAATAAATCAGTGTGATAACAACCTTTGCAACTGAGTTCCTAAAAAATTTATCCTGCAAATTGGTACGAGGCTTATGTTCTTTGTTTAGGGTAGTGACGGTACAGAGCTTGCAAGCACTAATCAACTCAGTATTAGGAAATGTTCCAGTTTTTAACTTTTTAACTTTTTAGCAACTACATTTTATTCATGCTGTACCCAAAAGCCATATGTGAGATCTTTATCCTTCTAAAAATCCAGCAAAATATTCTTATTCATGAACATTTTATCCCTGATCTCTGGAAAATTCTAATAATTACCTCGCAAAGCAGAGAATATAGTTTAATATGAGTGAATAAAATAATCCCTGAGCATATCGAATTGGAATTACATTTACAGACAATTTACCTACCAAGGAAAATCTCTCTCATTTTCTATATCACCATATAGAAAAACAGGATTTCTCAACTTGACACCAATCTTATCCATCAGGTTTGAGTCAGGATGTCTGCTGGTCCCTGTGCAAAGTTCAGTCCACCATGAAATAATGAAGACTTGCCACCCTCGAGGTCAGGATTGTCAAATGGGTGTGCTGCAGCCACTTGGATGGGAATCTCACAAGGGAGGTCCCCAGAGCACTCTAGGCTACTGATGGCAAAGTACGGCCACCTCCAAATCTGGCTGCCACCTGTTTTCGTATAGCCTGCAAACAAAAAATAGGGGGTTTTTTACATTTTAAATGGCTGAAGGGAAAAAGGGAGAATTTTTATGATTTGTGAAAATTTCGTGAAATTCAACTTTCAGTGTCCATAATAAAGTTGCATCGGTGCGCAGCCATCCTTGCTCGTTTAAGCCTGTCTGTGGCTGCATCCGCACAGCCGCGGAGCCCAGTCGCTGCAACACAGACTGTACCGCTCTGCGAAGGCACAAACGGCTCCTGCGTGGCCCTTACGGCGCCTTGCTGGAATCGCGTGGGGCTGTTTCAGAGGCGCCTGCACTCGTTTGAAAATGCATCGTCTGAGATGCAATTGGCCTCATGTCTTTGCCTCTCACTGGGACAGGGCCAGCGCCCCCCACTGGGGGGACAGAGGGCTTTGCCTCCATCCTTCATCACCCCCTGGACTGACTTGCAGCCGCCACTGGGTCGGGTGCTGCCCAGCATTCTGAGAAACACACCACGTGCCTTGAAGTGTAATAACTAATTATATTTTTACTGTAGTAAAATATGCATAACATAAAATGTACCCTCGTAACCATTCCTAAATGCACATACAGCGGTGTTAACTGTATGCACATACAGTGGTATTAACTGTATGCACAGTGCTGTGCAACAGTCCCCTAGGACATTTTATCTCCCGAACCGCAACTCAGCACCCATCAAACATGAACTCCCATGCCTCCCTCCCCCAGCCCCTGCCAACCACCCTCTGCTTTCTGTCTCTGTGAATCAACGACTCTAGGAAACTCATGTGAGTGGAATCACACAGTCTTTGTCCTTTTGTGCCCGGCTTATTTCACTTTGCATAATGTCCTCAAGGAATGACTAACTTTTGGTTGATGCTTTACATTTCACAGAGTGTCCATGAGCATTGTTTCACTTACTCGGCGCAGCTACTTTGTGGGGTAGGTATCATTTTTCCCTTGTCACAGATGCTGTTGGTCAGCCATGAAGCCACCCCTGAGGTCACCTGCAGGTAGACAGATGCTGTGTCTGTCCACAGCCCCCAGTGTCGCTCTGCCTCAAGGTATTCTCCACCATGGGCCATGCTCAGCCTGAGCACAGGACAGTCCTGGGAGAGCTGGGAGTGAAGTCAGGAAGGTGACCCTCTACAGTGAGGGTGGGGGGAGGTGGTGGGTCATCAGCATTGTAGCTCTCTGGCCCCTCTAGGAGGGCAGTTCTGAGGTGGGTCCTCACTGTCCTGGGCCCCTGTACTCCTTAACTCACCCTTTGTTGACTTTCTCCTTTTCCTGCCCATATTCCTCACTCTCTCCCAGCTTTTCAGGATGGCAGCTAAATAAATTACTTGCACCAGATCCTTGTCTTGGGATCTGCTTTCAGTGGAGCTCCAGCTAAGTCGCCAGTTATATAGAGATGGTAACCAAGGGTCACAGAGATTAACCTGTTGACTCCTGCACGGCTACTAAGTAGATAGCCAGGCTGCTAGTCTTCACCTCCTCACCGAGTACAGTCTCTTCCCTCTCTCTCCCAGCAAGGCTCCTGCCTCAGGCATTTACAGTCTGGTATTGGCTGAAAGGTATGTACAGGAGCTGTTAGCATCAAACCTGCAACCTACTCCTTCCCTGAGGACTCCCTTCTCCCGTGTGTAACCTCAACCCAGGCTCCTTGCACAGATGCTGAAGAGCTCAGTCAGACTGTTTTGTAAAAATGTCACGTTCAGGGAACTAGTCCTGTTTCCAATAGAATACACCCGATCTGTCAAGATTGTTTATTGCATATAAATTTGGGTTTTATAAATTTATGGGGCATGGAAGGCTGGAGAAGGGGGGCAGGTAGTCACATAAGCATTTTCCACCTGTGTAATTTTAACAAACAGAGGCACCGCCAGACTTAACAAGCCTCCTTTGAGAACAACATATCTACATACATTGTTCAAAACTCATCGGTCAATCTGAAACTAAAATATGTTATAATGTAGGAGAACAGGACATTTTGCAGAGCGGAATCTTAAAGTCTGGGGGACATCAGCAGGATGGCAGAATAGAAGACCCCCTAGAATCACTATCTCCACAAAAATACAACTAGAAAGGATTCAGAGACAAGAATACCACCCTGAATTCACCAGCACTTGGGGGGAAAGTGGAGAAGCCCTTCCTGGGCCCACAGAATCAAGAGAAGCCACAACCGGTAACAGAACTGGTCATCTTAGGCTTCACCCCACCTTCTAGCTGGCATAACACCACTCACAGAGAATTTCCTAAGAGTTTCCTAATTTCCATGGTTTTCAGGGTGAGAGGAGAGAATTGCAGGTGAACATTCAACCTCCTCATTGGTCTGGGAATCTTCATGGGAAGCCCACTGTGGTCCGTCCCACAGGAACCCCTGGGACTTCCAGGAGGGCTGAACCACCTGAGGTGAATCGGGGACAAAGAATGAGGCATTGGCTGCAGCAACTGGTGCACAGATCTTGGTGGCTGTTTTGTTCTGATCGGCAGGGATGCCATGTTGAAGAGACTGGCTGCCACCTGAGCACTGCAAGGGGCACAGTTCGCAGGAAGTTCCAAATCCCTGGCTGCATTTCCCACAAAGCCCAGATGCTCAAGGAGCCTTCCTCTTGGCCCAGAAACAACTAGAAGGTCAGGATTAAGTTCTGATGCCCACTTAATTCTTCCCCAGAAAGGGAAACAATGTCAGGGCAGCAATATAGTTCCAGGGCAATGTTTAAGTTCCAGTGCTCACCGTAAGTCTTCCCCAGACCGGGAAACAATGGCAGGACAACAAATTAGTTTCAGCACAGCGTTCTAGTTCTGGCGCTCACGATAAGTCCTTCCCGGAATGGAAAGCAACAACAGAGCAGTGTTTAATTTCTGATACTAAGTAGTAACACTCTGACACCACCAAAGAACACCTGCAAAAGCTAGAAGAGGTGGCTGTCTTCTCAAATGCACTGCCATCAACATACAGATTCAAGGATGGTGAAAAGTCAGGGAAATTTGACACCACCAAAAGAAAACAACAAAATTCTAGCAATGGACCCAGAAGAACTGAAAATCTATGAAATGTCTGACAGAGAATCAGAACAATCTTCTTAAAAATTTTCAGGGAATCACAAGAACATACAGATAGAAAACTAAATGAAATTTGGACAATTCAGGAATGAAATGAAAAATTTGACAAAGAGATAGAAATAATTAAAAGTTTTGGGCTCCTCCAGAAAAGAATGTTTCAACTGTGCCTAGCACAAATGCCTCTTATCATTTGAATCATTAGTTTTGTGTTGGGTAAGATCTGTAATTCACATAGAACCTGCTTTGGCAATTCAACTCGTTGTATTAACACTCATATGTATATATTTTTAAATAATTAGTGTAAGAGGATCTTTCTATCCAGGGATGACTGGTTTTAGTAAAGTTTGTTAAAAAGAAATCTCGTTAAAATTAGAACCACAATTTCATATAAAATCCTGGAAAAAAGTGAAATTAGAATTATGAAAACAAATATTTTTATTTTGTCTTTACCAAAATTTACTGTAATTTCTACCACATGCCAATTATTTTAAACAAATGAGAACTTAATAGTTGATTTTTGGCCTCTTGGAAAAGCTCATTCTCAGGAGGCTTCTTTTCAGAACACAATCACCATGTTGTAAGAAACTGGCACGGTATCACATGACAGACAACAGCCCCCTTCTCTTAACTTAGGCATTTCTTCCTACTGACTCCAAATTCTTAGACAAAGCTTACCTCTCTCAACTAATTGCCAATTAAAGAATCTCTAAATCCACCCATGATTTGTAAGCCCCTGCTTCAAGATATCCCTCCTTTTGGGCCAAACTCATGTGCACCTTCCATGTAGTGATTTATGGTTTAACCTACAATTCCTGTCTTCCCGAAATATGTAAAACCAAACTGTAACCTGACTGCCTTGGGACCACGTACTCAAGGCTTCTTGGGTTTGGGAATCTCTGGGCTGCAGTCACTCATATTTTGGCTCAGAATAAATCTCTTTAAAATATTTGACAGAGTTTGGTCTTTCTATTAACAAGAGGATCAATTTCAGGTTGCAATAAGACCCATAGTATAGTTCAAAGAGGAGCGGGGCTGCAGGCCACTTGGGCTGAGACAAGGGTTGGGGGCAGTGGAAGACTTGTGGGGACGAGACTCGGAAGGGCCAGGCGTGGGCAGCGCTGGATGAGGGTGAGCATGGCCTGGAGAGAAAGCCTGGAGCCCCGTTCCCAGGAACTTGAAGAATGTGGTGCTGGAAGGTCAAAGATAACCACAACAAAGAGAGGAGGGAGGTGGTTGCACAGCACAGCCTTGGTCCCCAGGGACCACTTCTCCCACCAGTCAGCAGAGGTGACAGCGACTGGACTTGCTTCCTGGAGTTGCTGTGTCCTTGCCTGCTCTTACAGCCTAGGGTCCCCTCTGTCCCTCCTTAATCTTTAAAATCCTACCTGCCTTCAAGCAACCAACCCAAAGGGCACCTCCATGAAACATTCTTTTTTTACTGCAAAAAATGTGATTTCTCCTTCCTCTTAACTGCCACACAACCTTGTGCCAAACACTCCCAACGTAAATTTGTGTGCATTTGTGTGCAGCTTGGAGTTGTAGTTATGTGTGTGTCGTTCTCTCCTATTACAGAGGATGGGGGCTTCCATTTGCCCATCTTTGCCTTGTCCACATTATGGTGTTTTGCAGAGAAGGCCACTTGTGTGAATGCTACAAACCCTTTTTCTTCATTAGGGTCGGTGTTATACCCCAGCAATCTCCTCCCCATCCGCAGAGAATTCTCAGAAATGCCACCCAGTAACCAACAATGACTTAGGCAAATTATCTAAATGCCCAAAGGGTATAACTTATTTAGTCTTCTCTCAATATTTGCAAATTTACTTAAATCTTCTTGTTGTAGTTTAATCTTATAGTTCACTTTGGGAATGGGTTTAGGGGAAGAGAGAGCTAACCTCTGAATCCTACCCCATTTAAGGCATCGCTTTAAAAGGTTGAAAGAATTTTTGTATTTATTATCGCACTCAATTTTCCCACTTTATCTGGAGAAAGGCAATAAATGGGGGCTTCTCATTAGTTCACCATATTTTCCTTAGGTGGAAATTCTCTATATCTTGTAGTCTTCAGGCTCCTCTCTAAGACCAAGCTCCCACATGGCATGAGATGAGGCTTATCCTCTCACTGACCCAAGGCCCGCAAGCAGCATCAGGGGAGATGACAGGAAACAGAGAGGAGTCACTCTAAGCTCCATATTCTGTTCTTTCCCAGCGAAGAGGCTCTGTTTTCAACCCAAAACAAGATCATTCTAAATGTCATTGCTTCACGCCCCATCTGGGCTCCTGCAGGCAAGCTGCCTCGTTCCTGAATCAGATGTCATCACCCACTGAAAGCTCCTGCATCCAAGCTTGGCTGGCGGCGGGGTCCATGCTCGGTGGGAGGGACTCACTGGTCTTCCCCAGCGAAGGTCAATCCTTTCTTTTGAAAAAGGAAGAGGACAGAGAATGAACAGGAAGCAACCAAGAACCATTTCACTGTTGCTCCTCTGACCTTTTGGAGGACAAACAGCTAAAATAAATACGAATGGGCTCATTTATGGACTTGAAACTGTACTCCCCATAGAATCTCATGAAACATTGTCATTTTCATGGAAATCCTGGAAGTGACAGAAGGAAACAAACGTAACAATGTAGTCTCTAAGCCAAGATGGGTGTCACAGCTAAAACCTGGGGCACGCAGTCTGAGGGTGGCAGCTGGCAGCAGGTGAGAGGCAGAGCCCATCCTGGGCAGGTGCCGAGTAAAGATGCTGAGGAGGTCATGCAAAGATCTGTCACGAGGGAAAACGTCCAGATTCCTCCAAGATGTGACCACCTTCCCATTGGCCCCTGCCACTGAGTCTCCTCCCAGGAATGATGCAAAGAAATGCTGCAGGAGGACCGGAATGTGATGCAGAGACCTGCATCTGGCTGCAGGTGGGAACTTCATGGCTGTAAATAACTCACCGCTTCATGGGAGGGGAGGAGTCTTCGAAAGCACAATCACCCTGGTGAGCTCCTGAATTCAGCTCCATTCCTGAACATTATATGCAAGCAAAGGATTTCAAAACACAGACACTCATTCCATCTAGTATTTCCAAAAAGGGAAGGGAAGCCATGAGACACTCCTCTATTGGTGGCCAAATGTTTTTCTTCACAACCCAAGATGATGCTCTAACACGTGGTTGGCGAGATTATAACATCAGCCAATGTTTTCAATAGAGGTGTTATGCCATGAAAAGCTTTCATGCTGCAAGCAAAAAGAAGACCTTTGTAAATTTACATTCAACATTTTAAAACACATAGCAAATTTTATACATGATAGAGCTGTGTGTGTATGCGTGTGTATGTGTGCTTTACAAAACAGAGATATATATTTTGTCTGCTACTTAAAGGAGCGAGGAGAGACTGATGTTCATTGAACATCAACAATGTGCCAGGTGCTTTGCAAACCTTATCTTCTCATTTCATCTTCGCAACCGGCCTGGGAGGTAGAGACTATTACTGCAACATTTTGTAAGTGAGGAATGAGGCTTTGAGAGGTTAAATCCCTTGCCTGATGTCACACAGGTAGCAACCCTTGTTCTTCTCACTACATTGAGCTGCCCCCCAAGTTCCGACAAATACTTTTGTTACCTTTTCCTGCACACATCTGTAAATCTTCCTACTAGAGTAGTTTGTATGGTTCACGGTAAAATGCTGCCAGAGGAGCTGAGAAGCACAGAAACGGCTTTTGCTAAGTACAGAGGTGACAGAGGTCTGGCTTGTATTTAGGCATTTCCAGAAGATATAGTACAAGAGGACAACCTCATCGTTAATTAATCTCTCATGCACATGGGATGGGGTGTCCTTCTGTATCATATCTGGGAGATTCTTGAGTTGTATTCCAAGCACAGAGTGAAAACGGTCTGCGTTCAACCATCGTTACCCACGGTTTCCCTCTGCGGTCCCTAGACAACAGTCTCAACGGCGATGGTGTTACAGTTGTCTTCCTCGCGCCTCGGTTGTGTTTCGTCTTTGAAAGCCCTGGTCAGAACCACTTTTAAGGACTCCTTGAACCGCTTCTTCTTACTACTGCCCACGAAGAAATAAATGAAAGGGTTGGTGCTACTGTTGATCGTGGAGAAGAGAAGGGAAATATGATGTAGGTTCCCGAACGTCGACCAGTACTCGTAGAACAGCAGGTACAGGAGCCTCATGGGCATGGCAAAAATGAGGAAGATGATGATGGTGGCGATGATGACTATGTACAGCTTGGAGGAATGGGAAGTCCACGTGCTCTTCCGGATTTTCACTACCAAGATGGTACTGGAAGCCACCATGAGCGGCATGAAGACCAGGAAGCTCAGAATGGCTATGAAGATGATGACTGCTCTGCAGCCGCTCGGAGACTGGCTCTCTGCTACATCGCTGATGCACATGACATACTCCATGGTGGTCACTAGGCAAGAGAGTGCCCACAGGAGGGCGCAGACAAATGCCGACTGGTGCTTGGGCCGGTGGCACCGGTACCAGATGGGGTAGAGGACCGACAGGCACCTCTCCACACTGATGGCCGTCAGCAGATAGAGGCCCGTGTTGTAGCCGAACAGGAAAGTCACCGATAACGTGACATTGGTGTAGTAATGGCCGGAAGAGAGTCTAAAACCTAAAGCATAGTCAATGGACAGGATGAAAATGCAGAAGAGTAAGGAGATGTCGGCGATGGACAAGTGGGTGATGTAGACGGTGAAGGGATTTCTTCTCATGCGGAAGCAAAGGAACCAGAGCAGAATTCCATTTTCCACGAAGCCCAGCGGCGAGATGCTCATGATCATCCAGTGCATGACGGGGAGCTGCCGCTGCCCGCTGCCCGCCGAGGCGTTCCCGCCGGCGGAGGCGTTGGCGGCCTCCTCGGCCACTAACGATGTCATGTTCCACTCGGCCATGAGGAGGCCTCAGACGGGGGCTTTCCAGGTAATTTTCTGTAAATAAGTCAAACACAAAAACAAAAAACCATGAAAATTGGTGAATTAGAATGAAAGGGAGAATTTCAGCGATAGATCATGACCTTCACGTCATAAAAAAGAGTTCAACAGACTGTACAATACTCAACACTCTTCCTCGCAATGATAAAATTAGCTTTTTCTCCAAGAGAGAACTGATCCAACAGCCTTCCTTGATGCCCAGCGGCCCTTCATTTTGGGCTGTTCTCTGCCTGGGGCTCGGGGCCAAAAACCAGCTGGCAGAGCCGGGGGCAGAGGCCCTGGCGCAAGAAACGTTGCTGGTTTTCAAATGGCGTTTTGAAAGACATTCCGTCTTCTACACCCCCGTTTCCTTGCCTGAGGGACCAGGTGGATCGCACTAATATTCGATGACAAAATACATGTTTGGGCAGTGTTGCCATTGCCATTTTTTTTTTTTTTTTTGAGATAGAGTCTTACTTTGTTGCCCAGGCTAGGGTGAGTGCCGTGGCATCAGCCTAGCTCACAGCAACCTCAAGCTCCTGGGCTCAAGCAATCCTTCTGCCTCAGCCTCCCAAGTAGCTGGGACTACAGGCATGCGCCACCATGCCCGGCTAATTTTTTCTATATATTTTTTAGTTGGCCAATTAATTTCTTTCTATTTTTAGTAGAGACGGGGTCACGCTCTTGCTCAGGCTGGTTTCGAACTCCTGACCTTGGGCGATCCACCCGCCTCGGCCTCCCAGAGTGCTAGGATTACAGGCGTGAGCCACCGCACCCGGCCCGTTGCCATTTTTTAATACACAAAGTGCCACACACAGTGAGTAATGAGAGGGAGTGCCCAGGACAATTGGGTTTGATACTGTACCAATATTGAACAATTAAAAGGCATTTATTTTTCGTGGCCTCAGCTTCTGCGACAAAGCTGGGGACCTACTCAGGCTACATGAGCTGTACAAACCAGCACTCTGTGGGACAGATGGTGCCGGCCTAGCAAGATGTATTTATGTCCCCGCATACCATAGGCCAGACTGCAGGAAAACACCGTCGACAGTCACCAAGCAGAGCACTCGCCAGAAACCAGTAAAACGCTAAGCATTCGAGGCTGCAACGCAAAGATTATCAGAAACTTTCCCTCGCTTTTCACTAATTGCAAAATAAATATATGCACAGCCCCACCCTCCTGATGTAACAAATATATGCCAGCCGCCCCCCCCCCCCCCCCCCCCCC
>VBSM01000361.1:101246075-101285485 GCA_008086735.1 Cheirogaleus medius | reverse complement strand
CTCGGCCTCCCAGAGTGCTAGGATTACAGGCATGAGCCACCGTGCCTGGCCTGTCCTTTGTTTTTTGAACTTTGTCCTTAGGAAGCTGATCAAAAGAATATTTTTAATGAGCAGACATCTGCCTTTTTCTCATAAGCTCACCTGAAGCAAAATAGTGACAAATGTGTTATTTCGTAGCACTCGAATGCTCTCATGGCACTCGATGTCCACAGAACGGAGTCAGCAGGGCCCCGGCACGTGCAGGGCCTCGAGTGTCGATCTCGGTACCCCTGTGCCTGGATCCCAGACTAGTTAGTAGGTGGAACGGTAGTTACCTTCCCAGGGACGTGACTCGGGGGCCCTGGAGGTCCCTGCTCCACTGTCCCACTCACACTTCCCTCAGCGGTTCTGACACAACACAGGAAATTGCCTCCACCGTGGCAGGTTCTCCTTTCATTTCATAACTAGAAGTCACGGGCCTGACACCCTCTGGAACCCACTCAAGGACCAGAATTCTCAATACCTCGACACGCTAATCAAAGATCTGCTGCAGAGACCAGGCTTTGTCAGATGTCTGCAGGTGAGACAGCCACATTCCCCAAATGCAGCCATCACGCACTGACCCAGCGGCAGGTGCTGTTCTAGGCACGTGGGATACGGCAGTGAATAAAAGAGACAAAGTGCCAACCTCGTGGAGTCTCTATTCTAGCGGGGAGGCAGTCAATAACCAAATAAAAATCACGATGACACATAAGTAGATGTCAGGGCGCAAGTGCTACGGAAGGAAGTAAAGCGGAGTTGGAGGGAAAGGCGTGGCAAGGACGTGGGGCCTCTGTTGCATGTTCGGTGACAGGAAAGGCCTCACTAACAAGGTCACACTTGGGCAAAGACCTGAAGAACGTGGGCGATCGAGCCCTGCACGTGCTGGGGAAGGAGTATTCCAGGCACAGGGGATGGCAAGTTCAAAGGTCCCCAAGCAGGATGGAGCTGCCACAGGTGGGACATCCTAGCAAGGGGCAGAATCGGGAGGTCCTGGGGGGCCAGATCCGACAGGGCTCTGCAGGCTGTCACAAGGACTTTGCTTTTCCGCCCAGCGAGATGGGAAAGCACTGGAGAGCTCTGCGAGGAGGAACCACACGATTCGCTTGCTGGGAGGACTGAGGCATCAGCAGACTCACTGCGGCCTTTGTGTTCAGATCAGACTCCAGCGGCCACAGCAGGAAGGAGGCCAGGAGGGAGGTGAACGCACTAATCTAGATGATGGCAACACCGACCAGGGTGTGTGGGGTGGAGGGGCGGTAAGACCTGGCTGGAGCCCGCTGCGATCTGACTTGCTCATGGTGGAGATATGTCATGGTGGAGAGAGAGTAAGTGTCCGGCCGTTTGCCAGTGGACCCGGAGCAGGTGGGGCAGGGCGGAGAGGCAGTGGGTGGAGAGTCCAGGGCAGTGTCCGGCTGGGCGCAGTGGTCAGCAGGGGGTATAAATGTGGGTGCTGTGTGCAAACAGGTGGAATTTAGAATCATGAGGCTAGACGGGAATACCTATGAAATGTGAGTGATTAAAATGGAGACAGGGTCCGAGGACAGAGCCTTGGGTCATTTCAAAGGTGGGAGTTTGGGGAGACAAGGAGAAAGGAGCAAAGGAAGCTAAGAAGGACCTGACAGGGAGGTGGGAGGACAACCAAGGGAGGGCGGCAACCAGGAAGCCAGGTAAGAAAGTGCTCGAGGGGAAGGGAGTGTGATCAACCACCGAAATTCCACTGAAAGTTCAAGTGAGGTGAGAACTGGAACTTGACCATGAGACAGGGTCACTGCAACCTTGACAAGGGTAGTTTCGGTAGAGTGGGAAAGATGGACAGACTCAGAGGGAATGGCAGGAGAATAAGTGGGGACAGTGAGTGCAGATGACCCTCTTGGGGGCCGTGGTGCTAGGGAAGAGTTGACAAAAAGATAAGAATTATTCAGTAGAGAGAAAACAATGGACGACTCCGGAAGCAGGGGTGTGGAGGGATGTGGAGTGGGTGGGGGAGTCACTGGCTTCCCTAGGAGCATAATTTATTCACAGAATCAGAGGGAGGGCAGAGTGTGCAGCTGCAGATGCAGCTAGGTGGGTAGACGTGGTCGTGCAAGTGTCAGAAGTCAGAAGTTCTCTTCTGAAAGCACATCAATTTTTTTGCAGCGAAGTAAGGAGCAAGGTCATCAGCTAAGTGAGGAGAAGCTGAGGGTCTAAGGGAGAGGGCAAGATGCGAGATCACCTAGTGGAAGAGAGCACTAGGGAAACACACACAGAGCAGGACGTCTGGCCAGGCAAGACCTGGAGCCCGGCTAAGCCGGAGCTCACGGACTTGAGTGACGATTCAGCGTCTGTGTGCCTCTCTCTGGCTCCGGTCCAGCTGTGCAGGTGCCAGGGCGGAGAAGGAGGAGACTTGGATTTAACCAGGGCCGGGGTTCCACCAGGCTGCTGCAACAGGGAGTGGCCAAAGGAAGCATCGAGTGTGGAAGGGAACAGCTACGGTGACGGGCTGTGGAACTGGCAAGGCAGGAGAGGAGTGAGGGCGCAGGGAGGCGACAGATGTGAGCAGGAGACAGGAGCAACATAGCGGAGAGCCGGGTGCCAGGGACGTCCTGAAGTCTGAGTATGAAAGGCAGCGAAGGGGACATAGGACATGGGGTTGGAGAATGGCATGCTGAAGCTGATGTTGGGGCAGCATAGCTTGGGGGTGCTGGCGTTGTAATTGCAGGGCACGAGCGCAGGGGTGAGGGCTGCGACAGGCAGGGCGGAGGTCAAGACCGCTGGAGGTGAGATCCGGATCTGACACCGGGCGATGGGGGAATTATCCACGTGGCATTGAGATCGCTGAGAAATAGCGTTGAAGCGCAGGAATATAGTGAGGGAAACGGCTGTGAGACAGGCGCTAAAGTCACCGAGGAATTTGGGGAACACCCCGGTGATCCCCTGGAGGAGGCTGGGAGCGGCGCGGTGGGTGGCACGCGCTTCGGCTGCTGCCGCTGCTGGTGTTTGGGAGCAGAAAGAGGGGAGAGAATCGTCTGCAGTTCGAGAAAGTCAGGTGAGAGGGCCCAGCCTGGTGCTGCCACTAAGAAGGGGAGGTGAGGAGCCGCCCGTGTGACTGGGGCTTCTAGCAGCCACATTAAAGAGAGCGAAAAGAAACCAGTGAAATTCATTTTAATAATATATTTTTTTGAGCCTAACATCACTTCAACATGTAACCAATACAAAAAGTACAGATGAGGAGGTGGTTACATTCTTTCCTTCCCACAGAGTCCTCCAGGCTCAGCGTGTCTCTCTCTTGTGGTCACCGCGTCCCCTGTTCAACAGCCACATGTGACTCGTGGCCACCGTGTTGGACGACGCAGGTTTCGAGCCATCACAACACCGAAATAGCATATACAAGGGGGTGAACTGTTTTGTCCTTGAACAACAAGCCTAAATCAAACACCAGAAATGTGAAATGAGGACTTACTCAGGAGTTTTCAGGAACTTGACAAGAACATCTTTGCGACTCAAGGCCACACCCTGGGGTCTCTCTCAGACCCCAGCAGGGGTCGGCTCCAGCTTCCCACCGTGTGGGGACAGCGCTCACTCATCCAGGCGCGTCCCCTTCCTATCCCTCAGGCGCTCGTGGGAGTCGCAGCCTGCTCTCTTTTGACCTCCGACCTGTGGTCTGCAACGGCTGGTCCCGGACTTTCCTTTTCCAACACCAATTTCTAGTTCAATACTAAACATTTCCTCTTTTCCCCAATAGTTTCTAAATAAATTCACAAAAGTCAGTTGGGAAAGGTGTTTCAACACATAAAACCAAATCGTATCTTTCTTTTAAAATCAAACCAAAGTAACCAAATTCTGTGGTTAGAGGGATTTTTTTCTTCTGAAGATAAATCTTACTCCCTCTGTTCTTCGAGTAAACATTTAGGTATAAGTCCACAAACTAAGTACCGTGTTTCCCCGAAAATAAAACAGGGTCTTATATTTCTTTTTCCTCAAGAAGACACCCTAGGGCTTATTTTCAGGGGATGTGTTTTTTTTTTAAGTACGGTACAACAATCTACATTTATTCAAATATAGTTAAGTCGTCTTCTTTTGGAACATCATCATAACTCTCCAAACCCCGAATTCCATCCTGAATCTCTTGTGACTCTATTTCCTTTAGAACCATTGGCCCCAATCTCTCATGTCCAGCAATAGAGCTCTCATGGGGCAGATGAGAAGGGCTGCTCGTCTTCTTTACCACTCCGCGACGAAATGCATGGGTTGTGCAGATACACTGCGTAGCCACGCCCGTCACTAGGTCTTATTTTCGGGGTAGGGCTTCTATTGTGCAAATGCTTAGAAATCCTGCTAGGGCTTATTTTATGGGTAGGTCTTATTTTCGGGGAAACATGGTATTAAGGATAAAGAAGTAAACGAAACACAGTTCTCTGCGTAGCTTTGCAGGGGACAGAGAGACCTGTCTCTAAGTCACTATGGCCAGCAGTGTGAAGGAGACCTTGGCCAGGTGCTGGCAAGTGTGTGGCAGGAAGCAGTGTCTCGGGGTCTCAAAGGAGGCTTACAGGGTTGAGTCTTCAAGGGTGGGTAAAAGTTTGTTCACTGAGGAAGAGGAAGAAATATATTTCAAGAAAAGAGAACAGCATGGGCCAAGGCACGGAGGCAGGAGGGCCCAGGATGTTCCTGGTGGGGTTCGGGGAGGCCTGTAGGTCTTGGGTGGAAGATGACTCACAAGGAAGTGAACAGCAAGACAGGAAGGAGCATGAGAGGCATCAGGCTGATGCTACAGACTGTGCTTACCAACTTCAGCACTTAAAAGAGGACCTGGGGCGGCTTACCAAGAAATGCCATAGTTCCACTGTCTCAGAAAGCCTGGGATGGGGCCTCCAACCTGAATTTTCAAAACCCAAGGGATTCTGATGTGGGTGGGCCATGGCCACAGTTTGAAAAGCACTGCCACTTGCACGAGGAAGCCACAAAAGGTTTTTGTGGACTGGGACGTGACCTGAACTGTGTTTTAGGAAGGTCACCAAAGTCTGGATGAAGGGGCCACGGATGGAGCAAGGAAGCCAAGAGGAGCTGCTGAAATAGCCCTGGTGAGAAATAAGCAGGACGGTGGGGAAAGGAGAGAATGGGTTCCAGACACATTTTGGAAAAGACTGGTCGGACCTCAGTGACCGTGATGGGGAGGAGCTGGGAGGGGTCAGTGGACGGAGATGTCCCTCTGATGGGCCGTGTAGAGAAACTCCTACTGACTGAGGCCAGGGTCGGGAGGAACAGCGGTTGGGAGCTTGGTCAGTGGTGCCCTGAGAATGAAGGATCTCAAGGACTCGAATTTGGGCAGGTCCCAGGTGTGCACCTTGGTGTGTTCCCTGCTTCCAAGATCACAAATCTTTTCATAAGCAGAACTTCACCAAACGAAGAGCGAGACACACATACGGAGCCTTCCAAACATTGTCCATTGCTGTACATCTGCCTGACTGTAAATTTCAAATGCAGAAGTGTCTAAGACCAAACCCCAAGACCATACGCTCCCTTTCTGTTCCAGTGTGTCTGGCCTAGACTCTTGGCATGGATACCCCGTTCTCCTTGGTCCCTGCTCCAATCCATCCTTCCCAGCTTCTCACACTGCCATCCCTTCGTTTCCCAATACTCCCTTCACCCACTCTGCTGCTATTCACTAATTGCCTCCATACCCATGACAGTCCTCCTTGTAGCACAATCCAAATTTCATCTCCCCACTGTTATAGACTGAATTGTGTCCCCTTCCAAAATGCATGTGTCGAAGCCCTAGCCCCAACATGACTGAATTTGGGGGCCTTTAGAGAGGTAATTAAGGTTAAATGAGGTCCTAAGGGTGAGCCAATAGGACTGGTATCCATATAAGAAGAGGGAGAGACACCAGAAATCTCTGTTGCTCCACAGGCACACAGAGGAAAGGCCACATGAGGACACGGGTAGAAGGTGGCCTTCTGCAAACCAGGAAGGGAGCCCTCACTAGGCCAGCCCTGATGGCACCTAGATCATGGACTTCTGGCCTCCAGAACTCTGAGCAAATAAATTTCTGTTGTATAAACCACCCAGGCTATGGTATTCTGTTATGGCAGCCCTAGCAGAATAATACACCCACTCAACTGCAAACTCCTTGAAAACAGGACTTAATCATATTCATGGCTGAATCTCTGGCAATCACACACAGTAGGCACTCAATAAATACATCAAGAAATAAAGCTCATCATAACGGCTCTGAGAACACACTCCGCTTGCCCACTACTTTAAGCGAAGGGCATTGCAGTTAGTAGAAGCAGTTCTCCAGTGGTTAGAGTAAAACTCATGGACCACATACAGTATTAGGCAGATTTCGATCATGATGTGATTGGGATGCAATAAAAAATCCCATTAAAACTAACTCTCATTCAAAACTCATCATAACCTTCCAAATTGTTTTATTATAGTGGGGTTTTATGTAAATGAGCACATTGGTAAAAATCACATTCCCAGTCTTACCCGATCAAACTTAAATCTCTTAAGGGAAATATTAATAGCAGCCAGCCCTGCATGCTCACCACCCCATCCCCTTTCTCCTCCTTCCTTGGCCACCGTGTGTGGTCTGCATCTGTCAGTGCCCGGCTGACTGGGATATTGGAGGTTGGGAAGGGTGAGGAGGGTAGATGAGTGATCGCTGCTGACTCAGCAGTCTAGCTCAGAATAACCTAGTTTGGGCTCATCGATCCTTCCCCAGCAGCAGAGAGGAGACACACAGCCCAATTCTCCAAAGCCAGGAAGCCCCACAGGACGAATCGGCAGGGCAACCTGTCCCCCTGTGAACTCTGCTCTAAGGCAGGAGGCTCTCTGTCCAGACATGCAAATCATTTTTATACAGCGCTTGCATTTGCAGGTCCTGCATAAAACCTGAAAATGCAAATGCAAGACTGCAACCTGGCGTTGGCAGTCCGGGGTGGAAGGATAGCTCATCCTCACAGCCCTCTGGGGCCCCCGTAGTGGCCAGTGACACAGCGGTGGAAACCTCAGCTGGGAACACAGTAGGAACAGGGCCGAGGAGGAGATGGCATTGTTATTGGGAAGCGTTGTTGGCAGTATCACAGGGCCTCTTCCCCTCCTCATGAAAGAAATTTCTAGAAGGAAAGACACAAGTTAGAGCACGAGAATACCGTGGTGTGGGGCTACAGAGCACAAAGCATCTTTCCTTCCATCCTAGCTTCGGGCCTTTGCAATCAGCTTGGGAGGCTAATGAGGAAGACGTAATTGCTTCCACGTTAGAGGGAAAAACCTGAGGATTAATGACCAAGCCGAGCTCAGAGCGCAGCGTTGCACAAGCCCAAAGGGCTGCACCAGCCCCATTTGCTTCCCGGTGCTTGGTGCTCCCTGGGTCTTGCAGGGCCGCAGAGCCCAAAAGCTCATGTGGATCCTAATCACAGAGCGCCCGGGCAGAAATCCAGGTCACCTGACTTCTAACCAAAAGCCAAGCCAGGATCCCACTCAAGAAAAACAACAAAAAGAGAAGTCCGGCAACCACTGTTCTACCAAACTCTCTCATTTCACAGTCAGTACGTGGGAGCCCGAGAGTCCAGGAGACAGGTGACATCCGCAACCATTAGATGAGCCCTGTGTGTTGCAGGCACTCCTGACCTTACCCTGAGCTCTCCCTGCCACACTCTGGGGCCTGATCCTATTTTTAAGATGTTACCTTTTATAGCCTTTCTATGCTTGAGTTTTCCAATGTAGTCTGCCTCTAATTTTCCTATTTAAGGAACCGGAGCCACTGTATTCCCTGATGGTATAGGGGATTTTTTCTTTTCTTGAGACTTGTTTAATTTCTAGCTGTGACTTTGCCAATGGTAGGACCAGGGCCACAGTGCACTCTCCCCACTGGGGAGTAAACTGGCCCCATCGGCGGATCAGACCATCCTGCCCGCTCAGAGGGCACTTCACTGACAAAATGCTCCCCAACGGGACTCATGTTATAGTCTGTTTAATCTTAACACTAAATGAGGGTGTTTTTAAATTTTTTATTGCCCTTTTTTTCTAATTTTACAACAATATGGGTTCATTGAAGAAAATTTGGAAAATTCACACATAAAACCACTACTCAAAATTAACTTGATTTAATATTTGGGATATTCTCTGTTAGTTTTGCTCAATGTGTCATACACACTCTTTTAAAATCAGGATTGCATTTTATACCTTGCATTGGTACCCTTTTTCTCACTCAGTATCATATTGTAAACATTTTCTCATGTCAGTATATACTCTAAAAACATTACTTTAATATAGCTATCGGGATGTACCATGAATTATTTTTATTAATAATTAATTCCCTAGCCTTGATTCCCAAATTTGATCAGTGATAAAAAAGGTACCTTGTTTTAATTTGCACTTATTTGGTATTAATGAGGGTAGACAATCATTTGCATTCCTTTTTAATGAACCTTTTTTTCATATTCTTTGTTCATTTCTTTTATTTGGCTGCAAAAATTCTTAGTAAATATAACAAGTTGTCATATATGTTACAAATTCTTTTCCTCCAGGAACTGGAATGTTTTATAAGAGGCATAAAAGATGCTGCTTTGAATTTTCTTAAAAACAATTCCTCACTGTGAAAGCCTGACTGTCCTCTGTGGATCATTGAAGATTAGAGGTTGAAGGAATTACATGGATCCTGCAAACCACCCCCTTGTTTTACACGTGAGGAAATTAGCTCACGACTAGCCCAAGGTCACACACATAGTCAGCAGCAAAGGCGGCAGCAGAGCCTGGATCGCTCAGGTCCAAGTGGGTGCTATTTCTGCACCCCCAGCACACACCAGCCCATCGTCAACAGTCCGTTTATGTGTGACGCTCACCCACCCCTTCACGTGGCTCGTAAGAACTTTTGGGACATTTAATAATGGCCTTTACGTCACCAGAAGTAACTACCACAATCAACTTGATTCTCAGTAATGATCTTCATTAAAAGCCTCAAAAGATGGACTTTTTATTTGTCAAAGGATAGATTTTATTTATTAAAGAATGGATTTTTTATTTATTATTATTTCTTGGGGAAGTGGGGCCTCTGTCGCCCAGGCTAGAGTGCAGTGGCATCATTTTTGCTCATAGCAACCTCCAACTCCTGGGCTCAAGTGATCCTCCTGCCTCAGCCTCCCAAAGTGCTGGGATTACAGGCGTGAGCCACCACGCTGACCTGATATCCAATGCTAAACCCATAACAAAAACGACAATGACAGAAACAAACAAGGACGAGTGTTTTCAGAAATACTGTCTCTGTTCCCACTTCCTTCTGTGAGACAGTGACTCCTACTCATCACCTTTATCAACACACACTTCTGTGAAGAGGGACACATGCTTCACCCTTACAGGTAAGGACACCTGGAGGCTGAGGGGGAAATTGAGGCACGTCCTTCTTTCAGAACAGATGGTAAAAGCGAGCCGTCCCATTCAACAGCACAGCACTTCTAGCAACGTCCTCCAACGGCCTCAGATGTTATCTCGTCCTCCCCTTCCCTCCCCAATACACGAGTGCTGCTGTGGAACCACGCTCCACCCTCCACGTCTCCTCCGCCCTCCACGTCTCCTCCGCCCCACCTCTGAGAGGACCAGAGTCCAGACACACCTTCTCCCCTCGGGCTCCTCTCTTGCCTTCCTCTAGTTCTTTCTCTGTCTCCTTTGCCTCGTCTCTTTTTGCACTGCCTTTGGGCCTCAGTGTTCCACAGGCTCCCTTCTTAGCCCTCTTCCCTCCTCACCCCACAGACTCTCCTTCGTGTTCTTGTCCAACGCCCTGTTTCAACTCCCCCCACATCCTGATGAAATCTAGAGGTGCAGCTCCTGCTCAGACCTCTGTCTAGAAATCAGATGCGTATAACCAACAGCCCTGGACATCTCCGGCTGGGCTTCCCACGGTGGCGCACCTGCCTCAGCTGGTCCGGAACAGAACTCCGACCTGCCCTGCTATTCCAAGACAGAAAACTGGACGTTTGACCAGGTGTCTATCTTATGCGTCCCCTGCGTCAGTCCCTAGAGTCAACCATTTCTCCAGGGAGCCCTGGTTCCTTTGAGCACACAATGATATTTAGAAGCCAGTATCTGGTGCTAAGTGCGCTCCTTGCTCTGACGGGGTCACTGCTCCCAGGCCCTTTCAGAGGAAGGGCTAAGGAATACATGCATAGAAACACATATGTGTACAGTCACACACTTACAGCTATGTTTCTATATCTTTCTATATGTTGAAATATATGTATGTAAAACCATGAGTTGATACCACCATCTCCAATTTTGATCCAGTGCCATGAGCTCAAGTTTTCTCCCTCTCCGTATTTGTAACTACTTCTCTGGTAGTACGGAACCTGCCTTCCATTGTCCTCAGTATATTTACGTATTTAATCCACCCGTATGTAAACCATCTCCTATGTGTGCCACCGCCCTTCCCCCACCCTGCACAGACGCCCTCCCCCCTTTGTTGGCTCTTCCACTGTCAGGCCACCGCCGCCACTGGCCCCTGCCCTGAGACACAGTCCTCACCCAGCAGGAGCTCCAACACCCAGCTCCAGGTCCCCTGTCCCCCACGCAGATGCCCTTCCGCCCTGCGGCACTGACATCCCTGCCGTGTGACCGCTGCCGCCGCCCTCACCCCGCTTGGCTGCCTCTACGTGGACGAGCCTTCCCTGCTCAGGTGCCAGCTCGTCACACAAGCACCACAGGCCAGGCTGACCACAGCAGCGGGGAGGACTTAACACCACCCCCCACACACAAAGAGAGAATTTTGAGAAGAGGGGCTTGACACTGCTCAAATTACAACGCAGAGGCCATGCCAGTTCTGCTCGAGCCTACGGCCACGTGGCCCGGACACTACACTTTCAGTCAAATGACCACGAGAGGCAAGTCCCACCCCAGGCAGCTTAGCCCCTCTGAGCATCAGCTCCGGCCCATAATCGGCATTTAAATGCATTTTTGAAAGCCTGGGGCATGAGGAAAGCTAGGGATTGAATAGCACTTTGCAGCGGGAGTCTCGTGGAAATGCCCCGCCGAGACAATGAATCAGCAGCTGGGAAACAGGCGTGGGGTTTCCACAGATGTGTGAGGACGGCGGCTCCGCAAAGCTCCTGTCCTGGCAGGTCTGGTTCTAGCTACGACGACCTCTCAGTGGAGGTGATGGGAACAGAGGGACAGCGGAGTGGATATAAAAAACAAGGAGGAGCAGAGAAGCCCAAGAGTTCTAAACGCCACACATTCACCCTCGCTCAAGGGTTCTCCAGAGACGTAAGAAGCAAACGTCCCCCCTTCCCATTCAGTAGAGCACAGTCCTCCATGGCCCCAGTTCCCGGCCTGTCACAGCACCCTCAGAAGGAAAGAAGGAAAGAGAGAGGGGGGCAAGAAAAGAAAAGAAAAGAAAAGAAAAGAAAAGAAAAGAAAAGAAAAGAAAATCCAGCAAAACCCAGGTCTGAGGGGTGGGCCGTCTGAAACCTCCCCTGGTTCCCAGGCAACCAGAAAGAGAGGCTGACCCTAGGCTGGACTTTCCAGGCTTGCAGATCCAGAGAAAAGGGCAAATTCTTCCCCGTGTGTGTGTGCAGCGACCTGGACAAACAGAAAGCCATTTGCGAGCTGGAATTTCCATGGCAGAGAAGGGCTCTGATGGGAATGTGCAGGGCAGGAACATCTGTCCTGGGATTAAATGCCTCCTGCCCGTCTTCCTAATGCTAGGGCCCTCTGCACGGGGCAGCAGGGACTTCTTGCCCCCTTTCCAAATGTAAGCAGGATCACTGGTCTCAAAGTGGGGGAGGGGACTTTGTCCTCTAGGGGAAGTTTGGCATGTCTGGATATTTTTGGTTGTCACAACTGAGAGGAGGGTGCTATTGGTATCTAGTGGTTAGAGGCCAGGGATGCTGCTAAACACCCTACAATGTACAGAGAGTCCCCAAAACAAAGACTTCCCCAGCCTCGAACGCTGAGCCCCTTGCTCTAGAGACAGGCTGGCTGTCACCTTACTGCTGCACACACAGCCACCTGACAACACCCTATACATGCTCTCTCCAAATGACCCCTGCGTGTCCTGGCTGAGAAATATTGCTAAGATACGCCAAACACCAAGACTGAGCAGGACATTCCTTTTAAAACACACCTTGTCACCAATGGGCTGCACATGACTTTATGAGCAACAGAAGCTAATATTGATGGGGGTGTCCACTACGGAAAGGCAAAGAAAAATCAACCCAGCTCACCTCTAGCCTTGCCCAGCGGCTCCCAGTCAAGTGATTTCTCTAGAGGAATCGATGTGGCCACAACCCTTTCACACCTCACCATCTTCATCATTCACAAGATCCAATTAGGCAACCTTGAAAACCTCCCAAGTTCACCATCCGACCCGTGAATTGATCCTAAGATTCTCCCCCACCAGCCGCCCCCATCATGAGCTTAAACAGAAAAAGCTACAGCAGAAGTTTCAACCCTGAAGTTGAAAAGCAAAGTCTGAGAAGAGTTAACTCAGCAAAGAAGCACATTTTCCAAAACAAAGGCAGAAGTTTTTGCTAACACACAGGGACAGCGAACATCTAACACACTGTAAGAAACAAGCGGCACGGAAAGAGTCGCCCAGGAGATAGCTTTGGAAAGAGGGAAAGTCTTACTGTGCTTGCCAAGGACAGCTGAACGATTACAAACTTGGGTGCAGACTCACTAGTGTCATTTGCTCAGGAAGGGTCAGAAGTGACCACAGGGAGGCTGCCCCTCCGCATCTGGGGCATCCTTGCCCTGCCAGCCTGCAGCGTCTCTTGTCCCAACATCTCCAAGGATGGCTGCAGCCTCCCATTCTCTGAAGAAATCGGAGCTGCTCCCCCACTGCTGAGAATATTTGAGATGTGCCAAGCAGATGGTCCCACGCTTATCAGCAGAAGCCGAGCTTCCAATGGCATCACTCAGTGACACACTCGAGTGAAAATCTTCACGCTGCTCCAGAGTAGGGTTGAGCTATTTGTTGGGAACACAAGGTGGCTGACCAGCTTGGAACCCTAGGGCCAGCAGGGGCTGAGGAGAGGGATGACCCAGAGAAATGCTTTATGGAAGGGCAAGATCACACGTGTGGTGGAGAGATAGAACCCGCTCAAATTCCTAGCTCAGCCTGTTACTAGTCACGTGACCTCTGCCAGGCTCTTAGCTAATAATACTACTTAAAAAGTTGTAACGATTAAATGAGATGTATATACAGACCTGCACGGTGGGAGACACATGGGTAAGTAATTAAATATGTGTTCCCCTCCTACAACCCCTTTTCGAGAGTATCATCCCCAGTTTAGCACATAAGGCTCGTGCGATATAATGGAAAGAGAGGGGAAGCAGGAGCCGGTTCGGTGCGCATCATGGGCACAGCGCAGGCTGCTTCCCAGCCCGGGTGCAGACCCTCGCCCTGCAGTCAGGAACACGAGATCACACTACTTTTCCCCTGACGGCTGTTCCCTATTTTCCAAAGGACCCACCGTAGAGCCCCAAAGCCTGAGCAGGAGAATTCTGGATCATTTGGGTCTCAGGTAGCCAAGCCCAGTGGTGAAGACCCACCCCCTGCTCATGGGCACGTTTCCTCTCGTTCAGAGGCATTCCTTCTCAGTCACTGAGTCCACGCAGCAGAGGACTCCTGGGACCAAGGAGATGAAAACGGGCGAGAAGGCAATTTCAGAGTCTGTGGGAAAGCAGACTTGAGAGCCCATAGATGAAACCGTTTTCCTAAGCAGTGAGACCAGATCCACAGGGCAGAGCCAGACCACTCTTGTGCAAAGCTTGTCCAGTGTCTGTGCCCCCAGTGGGAAGAAGAAGGGGGAGAAGCACATCAGCAGGCAGTGAGCTCAGCTTGGGGGTCGGGGTGCGCTTCCGTTACCTGGCTTTGGCGTTCCGAGGGAGGAGCGGCTCAGCCTCCTGCAGAACTTTAGTTTCCCAGAGGATAGTCCGAGGCTGAACAGGCAACAGGACCATCTAAAGCAAGCTGCAAGGCAGAGAAGAAGGGGTGCTCGGTGGAAAGTGGATCAGACCCCCGGAAGCAAATGCAGGTAGGAGGGAATTAATGAGCTGCCTGAGAAGGCGCCGAAGTCCCAGCCGGGAAGGAAGAGACCCTGAAGGACACGAGGAAGGAGGAGATGGGGCGGGACGGAAGCGTCCTCTCTGCTGCTCTGTTCCACACGCTGCTCTCAGACCAGGGCCGCCCAGCTCTTGTGAGCATTTCGCCCTGTCCCCACGGGCGCTGCAAAGCCCAGAGCAGGGTGACCAACTAGAAGGAAGACTCCAACGTCATTATTTAAGTCAACAGAGCAGAGGGCCTCAACAATTTGCTTTTTCCAGCTCCTAGCACAACAGAGAAGTCTGTGCACACTGGCGGAGGACAACTAGTTGCCAGTTTGGAAATTGATAACAGTCACAAGGTGAATGAAGATCGAGCCACCCGGAAGCTGGAGGAGCCGGATGGTTTATGAGGGGGTGGGCGCTTGCCGGGGGGAGCCTGGAGGGGACGGCTCCCTCTTCCCGCAGATGGAGTGGGTGGTGGAAGGTGCCAATTGTTTTGTGACTAATTGGCACCACTAACAAAGCAGGAACTACCGCAGATGGAGCTGGAGTTTCATTTGCGGTAGATAATGATTTATGCTAAGAGAAAATACAGCAACTCACTGTAAAAATAAAACTGCTCGCATTTAAGCCACAAATAGGTTGACTATTTCTGTGCTTTGGTTTGTCTTTGTGAGTAATCATTCTCCTCCTGAGTGGTGGGGAGGGGTGGGGGGAGAAGGTGTGGAGAGAACGGGTAACGGCCACTAAACCTGGGCAAGGACAGGGCTCCCCAGGTGGAAGTCCTAGCTTCCCCTTCGTGAGACAAGTCACACCTCCCAAAGTTCCCTAGAGACACGACATTGCTCTTTCTGCCATCAAACAACAGGGAATCGGGGTGGGGTGGGGGAGGGCTGGGGAAAGGCTTTATGGGAACAAGGAAGGAGGACGCCTAGGTGCCCAGAAGGCCATACGGTGGACCCGTAAGTGGTTGAACCCACGAGTGGTGGATGCAGAAGTGGAGGAGCCCACAGCAGACCCAGCAGACCCAGGAGTGGCAGAATTCCCTTTTCCACCAGGGTCTCCCCTGGAGTTCCAAACCCTCTCAATGTCACAGGGGCTTCCCTCAGTGCTAAACCCAGGGACGTCTAGTGACTTCAAGTCACACCCTAAGATATACTCCTCATCTGGAAGTAACTCTGCCTTGCCCCACATGCCGAGCCTGCATTCCATGGAGGTGGCCATTGCGTGTGTCACAAGAGCCCAGCACTCACACAGACGGGAGGGTTAGGAGAGCCCGGGGACAGGCTGCTCTTACCCAGAGGAGACAGCCGCAGAGTTAGGGTGGAAACAAATGGCAGACCCACAGAACGGCAGGCAGCTAACCTAGCATAAAGTGTCTTGCTTCACCATTCGGGAACAAAATGACTTCAGGTATGCTAGAAATTTGGGCTTGCAAGCTTGACCAGAGTGATGAGTACTTCTTTATCCCATCCGCTTGAGTGACAGCGTCCCAGAGCAGGACTGGCCCTGCCCTCTGCCCTTCAGTGCCGCAAAGAGTGTTCAGATCTCACTGGCCAGATAAAAGCCTGAGATAAAACCCTGAGAACAGAACTTTCTGAAACCCGTCTGATCCCCGTCTGCCTCAGGAATCTTCTCCAGGCTTCTGTAGCCAGCACTGACCTGGAATTGGTAAGGTCTCCCCCAAGAAATGATCTTTACTTTCAGTGCATGTTTCTTAAACATCAAATCTGAAAGAAAGACCTGGAACCTTCTCCACTATGTGCTTGTTTTCCTCCAACCAGAGAGGCCCAGGTAGGGAGCACGTGAGAACACTCCGGAGGGCAGGAGCCACAGAGGTATGAAAACAGGGAAGCAAGCCCCGGGGCATGGGGGGAGTAGCCTTCCTAGACATACCCTGGGAAGGGCCCGAACAGACCTCAGCTGCAGATTAGAGCTCAGCATGAGAGAGCTAAGGTCTTAGCCCTGCGTGTCCCCGGACCTCCCCTTGATGTTTGGAATCTGTCCAAAAGGAGACGCCACCCGCCTAGCACAAGTACCTTTGCAGAGCAGCAAGGAGGATGTGAAGTGACCCAGGGTGGGCAGTCCTTAAACAAAGACAGCTGTCTGTGCCAAGGGTGGTGGGAGTACTCGGGAGCTGTTCCCCTCCAACAGCAGAGCCTGAAACGTGGTCGGCCACCCGCAAAGATCATGACAGCACACAAACAAGACTCTGCTGGTTCCAGAAGGAAAAGTCTCAACACTAATACAAATGGTAAGATAAATGCCCCCTGAGTCCCTCGGGATCACCAGGTATCACGTCTGGCTAAAGTTTACAGCAAGAGAAAGTCATCAGAGAGGTAACTGAGGGTGGTATTAGGTGGCATGGTCCAACAGGCAAGAGGGGCAAGGGCCGTGGTGCACAGCAGGCTGGGGGGGGAGGGAAGATGCAGAAAGCTCACCCCCAGCGCGAGACGTGGGTCTGCCTGGACAGACTTGCAAACTCCCTGCTAATTCCACTCCCGCCTCTCTTCCCCTTTTACCCAGACAGTCTTTGTGTAAGGGGCCTCTGAGGAAAACCAGTGCCAGAGCCACTTGTGCAGCAGAGATGATCTCTCCAACAGGGACATCCCTAGAGAGATCTGCATTAAGTCACAGGTGATGACTCTCTACTATCAAATATGTTAGATCATCTGTTCTTAACATGAATGTGTGCATGCCTGTCCCTTCTCCAGTTCAGCACTCTCTCTCTCTCTCTTTTTTTTTTATAGAGATGGGGTCTTGCTATGTTACCCAGGCTGGTCTCAAACTCCTGACGTCAAGCCATCCTCCTGCCTTGGCCTCCTCGGTCGCTGGGATTACAGGTACACACCAACTGCCTGCCTCTAAGCACTGTCTTGATTACTATAGCTATATATTAACTCCCCAAATTTTCACATTTTTTGCTTCTGGGAGTTACAAGAACATTTGTTAAGTGCTTAATATTTTATCCCCATTTTACAGACAAGGAAAGTGAGGCTTGCCCTAACTCCCTTGATAGAGCAAGGACAGACTGACTCCAGAGTCCAGATCTTCCATCTATACCTATGTATACCTAGGACATACAAGTTGTAAACTATAATCTCATCTCTGTTCTTCACTTCTTTTACATTCATTTTTCTCTCTTTCCTAATTCTAGAACACCATACCATAGAAAGAAATACCAAAGAAAAAGGTTGGAAATATTAATAACTGTGGGGTAGGAAGGGTTCAAATGTATGAGTTCATACTTGATAAATTTGTAGCATAGGATTTCATGACATTCACAGCATCAGCAGCTCAACATGAGAACAAATGGCTGATAAAACACACCCGTAGATGTTTGATGGTATCTACGCTTTAGGAAGTAAGTAGATGTCTGAAGCCTTATAGCTTATTAAAGGAGGATTCCAAGTTAAAGTATTATACTCTACTTGCTTGAACACCCATTACGAAGCTATAGTAGTTAAGACAGTGTGGATTTGGCAAAAGAATAGGCAAATAGATTAATGAAATAGAAAAAGGAGAATAGTGACAGAACCATATATATGTGACCAAATGATTCTCAAAAAGGGTGACAAAGCAATTGAACGAGGAAAGCAAAGCCTTTCTATGCAAACATTCGCATAGAAAAAAAAGAACTGCAGCTGCTACCTCATGCCATACATGAAAGTTTAACTGAGATGGATCATAGCTCCAAATATAAAAGATAAAATTACAAAGCTTCTAGAGAGTGTATAAGAGAATATATTGCTGACCTTGACATAAGCAAAGATGTCTTAGGACCACAGAAAGCACTAATTAAAAAAAAAACCAATATAATAAACTTTATCAAAATTAAAACCTACTGTTCATTAAAGACACAATTAAAATTTCTAAGCAAGACACAGACTTAGAAAATTTTTGCAACACATATATCAGACAAAGGACTTGTATGCAGAATATATAAAGACTTTCTATAACTTTAAAAAAAAAGACAATCAAGCTTTTTAGAAATGGGCAAAAGTCTTGAACAAACATTTTATAAGAGAAGATATACAAAAGAAAGATAAGCTCAGGAAAAAATCATTAATCATCAGAGGAATGTAATTAAAACCCTAATGGTCGAGGCCGGGTGCAGTGGCTCATGCCTGTAATCCTAGCACTCTAGGAGGCCAAGGTGGGAGGATCACTTGATCTCAGGAGCTCGAGACCAGCCTAAGCAAGAGCGAGACCCCATCTCTACTAAAAGTAGAAAATAATAATAATAATAATAAAACCTTAATGAGATACCATTTAAAACCTAGTAAAATGTGGGTACAGAAGATTGTGAACAAAAGATTGTTCACACCAAATGTTGGTGAGTATGTGGAATCATTAGAACTCTAGCATAGCTCTGGTGGGAGGGTAAATAGCACAGCCACTCTGGAAAACTGAGTGGAAGTTCCCAAGGCATTAAACATACATCTACATTATGACCTAGAAATTTCACTCTTAGGTATTTATCCATCAGAAATTAGAACCTATATCCACAAAAAGCCTCATGTAAGAATGTTCATAGCCATTTTATTTATAAAAACCAAAAACTGGTTACAGCCCAGGTGCCCATCAGTAGGAAACTGGATCAACAAACTAAAGTATATTCATATAATATTATTTGTCAATAAAAGGGAGAAAAACCTATGGATATACATAACAACATGGATAAATCTCAAAAACACGATGCTGAGCGGAAAAGGCCAGGCATGGAAGACTACATACTGTGTGAATCTCTCTCTCTCTCTCTCTCTCTCTCTCTCTCGCTATATATATATGTGTGTGTGTGTGTGTGTGTGTGTGTATAAAGTTCTGGAAGAGGCAAAACATGCCTATGGTGATGAAAATCTGATCATTTTTTCCTGGAATTTAAAAGATTCCAGTAAAATTTAAGATTTGTGTATTTCACTATATATAAATTTTATATCAATAAAAGTACTTCTTAGTTAAAAAAAAGTTTTATAGCTGAGCTTAGTCGTCGAAATCGTCACACAATTTTCCCTTAGTGGCTAAGGAAAGTGATTTGTTAACTAAACTGTAAAATATGCATACACACACTCATGCAGAAGCACACACTATAATATCAAATTGAAGTGCCTTCTGTACAAACTATGAGAAGAAATAAAATTCTAAGTTTATTTTCCCAGCAATTTCAAATTATGTGCTAAAATTACATGCTGTTTCCCGGCCTCCAGTTTTTTCCCTCCACACTGTCCCACACCCAAATTGTGACTAAAGTAGCTTATGTTATCTGCTGCAAGTCTTTTGGGGAATAAGGTGGGTTAAAAAGTTAATTACAAATAAGAGATTTGGTATCAGCCTAACACATCATAGCATTATACTAATTTAAACCAACTAAACCCCATCACACTTTCCAAAACTGCTCCTGGATGTTGCTGGCCCATTTATATTTCCACTGGGGAGGGTGTCGAATAAATATGCTTATCATATGGAGAACACATGCAAATTGGTGAGGGAAAAAAATAAGTAAGACCCCAAATATAAAAATAGACAAAGAACATGAAAAATATCCAACCTCATTAGCCAAAGAAATGCAAATTTTAAAAATATATTTACCTTTTACACCTGCTGGGTTTGCAAACATTTAAAAATAGTGCCTATAAGGGTGTTATGAGGCAGGCATTCATGTATGTTGCTACTACAAATACTAATTAATAAAATTCCTGGTAAGCAAGTTGGCTCTTCCTGGGCCATAGCGAGGTGGCCATCCATATAGACACAGGTATTGGGCAGGTGTTACAATTTTAATAATTGAAAGTTTCCTTCTCCTCTGAATCAGTACTTAATCTGCTACCCAGACACTTTGCCTTCTAGATTCCTACCTAGATTGTAATCATGAATCATGTGCTCTTCCTTGTCCAAACACCATGAAAAAAACCCCAGTTTATGAGAAAGAATATTTTTGGGGTACTGCCTTGGGTCATGTAGTCTATCTGTTCTAAACATTACCCCGGGTTCAGCCCTGCATGCTTGGCCAGCATTGTTTTGGCCCTTTACAGCACTGTAACTTCTCAGTTATCCTTTGGAGAGATTTACCAGCTCGGCTCTACAAAAGACAGACACAAAAAGATCAAAACTGTGTTCACAGGGGTTGGCTAACACCCTTGCCTCTCTACCCGCAAAGTTTCCTCTTTGGGACGTCTGCGTCTGGAGTGGCTGGGCGTCCCCTGGGCAGCTGCTCGGTTGTTTGTATTGATAGAACACTATAAATTGGGGGATTGGGGTGCTTGTTTTCCTCTCTTCTGGTTGTTTGTATTGACAGAACACTATAAATTGGGGGATTGGGGTGTTTGTTTTCCTCTCTTCCTACTAGGAAGCCTGAAGATACACATTCGACTTACCTTTGCAAATGTACCATATGGCTACTTACAAAAAAAGTGTTTGAAATTACTAATTTAGTCAAAGGTCAAATCGGGGCACCATAAATTTGTACTCATTATCCTTTTTCTGCCAATAACCCTGTTTTTCCATCTATAATGCCTGTAAGGATACAGGAAAAAAAATGTGACCTCCAAACGATAATAACTTGCATACTGGGAATACTACAAGTAGTATTAAATAGCAGTGACTCTGAATCCTTGCAGAACGGAGTCTTGTGGCCTCGCTCCTAGACATATCATGGACATGCTGGTGCCCAGTGCCTTGAGGAAGTTCAAGTAACTACTTCTCTACAGTTGAGGCTTCCAGTCAAGGGAGTGACTGGACAGTTCTGGATTTGTGCCCTCCCCAGCTCAGAAACGTCCCACGTCCATTGCCCCAGTGTGAGAGGGTTCTAACAGGGAGCCACACGCTGCAGTGTTGGGATTCGGGAGGTTGACTGTGCTTTCTGGCCTGGGGTGGGCTCCACTGTGCACTGTGGGTGGTCTGGCCAATGAGTGCCAAGGCGCACGCTCTCAGAGTCCAAGGACAAGCAGTCTGAGGATGTTCACGCCTGTGATCTGCTGTCTGAAGAGCTGAGTCATCCCTGAGGTCAATCACCTTCCTCTGGATACAGCAGGCCCAAAGCTCTAAACAGAATTGCCATATTCTGCCACCGTGGACCAAAAATTGGCCCTCCCAGAAGTGCAAAATCGTCATTCGATGCCTCTAGAACCAGTGCACATTTCTCAAGAGGAAAGACCTGTCATTTGCCACTACTCTAGAACGTGGCTCTGAAGCTCTCAGAGCAACACCTCATTACATTCTAGCTCCACAGTAAAAGGCTGAGGCCCTCAGAAACAAAGCATCTGCTCTTCCTACCTGTAACTCCCTCCCCCAGGCCACCCCACCGTGTCTTCCTCGGTGTCCTCCCTTAACTGAAGCGACCCAGAGCACCTGAGTGACGTGGAGTTGGAGTGCCGTGGAGCTCTAGGGAGTGTGGGCTCCTGCCACGAAGCCTCAGCCAGGCCTCCTCTGGGGATATCTCCTGAGCTCTGTGAGTCCAAACTCTCTCAAGCCCGTCCTGGGGGAGACTTTGAGTGGTCTGCCTATGGGGCCTGTAGGAATGAACATCCATGCCTCCGTTGCTGCAGCTTGATCCACAGTGAACCCTGAAATCATAGTTAAGGACACCCACCTGGGACCCCAGCATCTGTGCAGTCCCAGTGAGGGGTCACAGGAGTACAATGTTGTCAGACCTCACCACAAAGGTGATTCCATTCCAAACTCTGGAACCCAGTTTATAAGGGCCAACCCGAGGACTAGGAAATCTAATTTGATATAGGGCTCAAGTCTCACTCTCACACAGACTTTGACACACAAAATCTTCCTCTCTTCCTCTTGCATGCATTTGTTTTTACTGTGGTAAAATATACATAACATAAAATTTACCATCTTAACCATTTTCAAGTGTACAGTTCAGTGGCGTTAAGTATGTTCATTGTTGAGCACCCACTCTCACCATCCATCTCTTTTATCTTCCCAGACTGAAACTCTGTACCCATTAAACAGGATCTCCCTCCCCCAGCCCCAGGCAACCACCCTTGCACCTCCCTGTTTTCTGTCTCTATGACTCTGACTACTCTACATACTTCCCATAAGTGGAATCACACAGTGTCTGTCCTTTTGTGTCTGGTTCATTTCACTTAGCATGATGTCTTCAAAGTTCATCCATGTTGTAGAATGTATCAGAATTTCCCTCCTTTTTAAGTTGAATAATATTCCATTGCATGTATAAACCACATTTTGTTTATCCATTCATGTGTTGATGGGCACTTGGGTGGTTGGAGGGTGTCCCTTTATAGAGTGCTGCATTGAGGGACGTGCTTATAGATTATTTCCCGAATACCCTTCTTTCCATCCAGTTCTCAGGAGCCCTCTTGCAATCAGTAGACTGGTAGACTCACTACAACTACATAGACAGTACTTTGCAGATACTTCTGCTGGCCCTAAACTGCACATGTGCCAAGGGACTTGTGTCAGTCGGGGCTCTTAACTGCAAGCAACAGAAACAGACACCAACTAAGTTAAGCAGAAAGAGGATTTATTAAAAGGATATTATCTAGCTCACAGAATCTCTATGAGGACAAAAAAAATCCAGGCTGTTAAGCTAGAATTCCAAAAACAACTGTATGAGCTAAAATTGTGCAGCATAATTAGCTCCACCAAGATGCTGCTGCTGCCTCTGCCAAGCTGCGATGACTCAGTTGCACCCCAACTACCGCTGGTCCCTGCACAATGCGCTGCTAGCCGGTCCTGCTGCTTTGGGGCCCAGACTTCCTGCCGTCACAGCCCAACCAGAGACAGCATTCTCCGTGTTCCTGCTCCTTCTCGGAAGCAGCAGCTGAGGCAAAGTCGGGACTAGACGTGTCTGGTTGGCTGTGCCAAGGTCAAATGCCCATGGCCCCCAGGAAGGGCAGCTGGGCAAGTGGGACTCTCATAAGATGGGGAATTCCCTCAACATAGGAAGGGCTCAGACTGTGGGTGGCCCAAAGGACAGATGAAGATCCGCTCCAGGTTTTCATGACCTCTCCAGCCCCATCCCAGTCCTCATCACAGATAGTGAGTGTCCCAAACTCGCCAGTATGCCCTTAGCCTGATGAAGTAGAACCCCTGCCCTGAGCCCACACTTTGAAGGCCCCCACTGGCCTCCTCCATCATGTCCTACCACTGGGTCACAGTCCTGGGACCCAGGTCATGTGCCTACCTGCAGCCTATGGCCCTCCCCGTTTAGGTTGCACTCTGGGTACTCAGGACCCTGGTGTTCAGGGAGAAACAGCTCTGAGCCCCTGGCTCTGCCCTCCTGAGGGCAAAGCATGCTGCCTGTGGGTAGCCTCCGGGCTGAGGGGTGGCCAAGTAGGGGCCGTTTGCAATGGTGTGCATGGAACTTGGATGTGTTCCCAGGGGTATCCACACATGTGCAAGTGATGCCCCCACAGTGAGGGAAAGAGCCAAAGTCAGGAAGAGAAGAGGGCTGGGCCGTAGGCCAGGGGCCAGCTCCATGGCCAGGTTCTGGCAGAAAACTCCAAGGAGTCCAAGAATCCTAAATGTGAACCTGGCCTTCCAATTGTTGCAAAAGCATAGTTGTCAAAACATAAAATACCTAACAATAAATTTAACTAAGGAGATGAAGGATCTCTACAAGGAAAACTACAAACACTGATGAAAAAAATTTAAGAGGACACAAACAAATGGAAAGACATGGATTGGAAGAATTAATATTGTAAAAATGACCGTACTACCAAAAATGATCTACAGATTCAACACAATCCCTGTCAGAATAGCAATGACATTCTTCAAAGAAACAGAAAAAACAATCCTAAAATCCTGTGGAATCACAAAAGACCTCAAATAGCCAAAGTAATACTGAGCAAAAAGAACAAAGCTGGAGGCAACATACTACCAGACTTCAAAATATACTACAAAGCTATAGTAACCAAAACAGCATGGGAAATATCTCCAAATAAGGTCGCATTAAAATAAAACAAAACAAACAAAAAAATATCAACAGCATGGTTCTGGCATAAAAGCAGACCAATGGAACAGAATAGAGAACCCAGAAATAAATTTATATATTTACAGCCAACTGATTTTTTAACCAAGGCACCAGGAATATTCATTGGGGAAAGAATATTCTCTTCAACAAATAAATGCAGAAAAATAAAACTAGAGGCTGGGCGTGGTGGCTCATGCCTGTAATCCTAGTACTCTGGGAGGCCGAGGGGGGAGGATTGTTTGAGCTCAGGAGTTCGAGACCAGCCTGGGCAAAACAGTGAGACCCCATCTCTACAAAAAATAAGAAAAATTAGCCAGGCACAGTGATGCATGCCTGTAGTCCAAGGTACTGGAGAGGCTGAGGCAGGAGGATAGCTTGAGCCCAGGTTGGAGGTTGCAGTGAGCCATAATGATGCCACTGCACTCTAGCCTGGGGATAGGAGACCCTGGCTCTTAAAAAAAAAAAAAAAAAAAGGAAAACTGACAGGTGCATTATTTGGTTGGTGAAAGGAGGAGCATTTTTTGTTATTTAGAGGAGCCCCTTGCAGCCACACCTTAGTATATGTTAATGAGGTGGCTTTTGGAAAGCCCTAAGGATGGGAGCTATTGCCAGAAAAGCCAACTGGGGCCAGGCACAGTGGCTCACACCTGTAATCCTAGCACTCTGGGAGGCCGAGGCAGGAAAACTGCTTCAGGTCAGGAGTTTGAGACCAGCCTGAGCAAGAGCAAGACCCCTTTTTCTACTAAAAATAGAAAAATTAGCCCAGCAAGGTGGCACGCACCTGTAGTCCCACCTATTCGGGAGGCTGAGGCAGGAGGATCACTTGAGCCCAGGAGTTTGAGGTTGCTGTGAGCTATGATGACGTCACAGCATTCTAGCCCAGGTGGCAGAGTGAGACTCTGTCTCAAAATAAACAAACAAACAAATAAATAAAGCCAACTGGGTGATTAGAGGGTTGGAACTTTCAGCCCCTCCCCAACCTCTGGGAGGACAAAGGAGCTGGAGGTTGAGTTCCTCACCAGTGGCCAATGACAGGATCAATCATGCCTTCCTGATGAGACGCGATCAGTCATGCCTTCCTGATAAGGCCTTCATAAACACCCGAAAGGATGGAGGTCCGAGAGCTTCTGGGTTGGTGAACACTCAGAGTCGCTGACAGTTTCATGCCCCTTCCCCCGTGCCTGCCCCTGTGAGTTTCTTCCGTTCAGCTGTTCCTGAGCAGCATCCTTTATAATAAATGGGTGAACCTAAGTACAGGGCTTCCCTGCGCTCTGTCAGCCATTCTAGCAAACCGTCAGACCTGAGGAGGAGGGCGTGGGAACCCCCGGTTCACAGCCTGCCAGTCAGAAGTCAGCGGGGAGGCCCCGCCTTGCTGTTAGCATCTGAAGCGGGACAGTCTGGACAGTCTTATGGGACTGAGCCCTCACCCGGTGGGATCTGCCACTAACTCCAGGTAGACAGTGTCAGAGCTGGGTTCCAATGCAGGACACCCAGCTGGTATCCACACAGAAATGGAGAATTGGTTTGTGAAAGTTGTCAGAATCAAAATACAAGTCACTAATATTGAAAAAAAAAAAAACCAGAAAACAAAAAACTGACAAATAGAGCCAGGGAAGGCCAAGAGGACAGGGTTCCTATTCTCACGTGCCTGGTAACAGAAACTATGACAAAAGCCTGCAAAACCGCAACCTTGCACAAAAGCCATCACAACCTTACACAAAAAACACTTCTGCGAGGTCGTCGGCCCAGCAGTGCCTGTCCAACCTCAGACTGGTGTCACCTTGTTGTGGATCTCTGCAGCTGTCTCGGTCTGTGTTGGATTGCTGTAAGGGGACGACTGAGGCTGAGCATTCACGAGGAAGAGAGGTCTGTGTGGCCCACGGTCCAGCAGGCTCTACGAGAAATGTGGCGCCAACATCTGCTCCTGGTGAGGGCTCCAGCCGCGTCCACTCGGGGTGGGAGGGGAGGCAGAGCCGGCGTGTGCAGAGGTCCGGCGTGTGCAGAGGTCCGGCGTGTGCAGAGCTGGCGTGTGCAGAGCTGGCGTGTGCAGAGGTCCGGCAGCAGAGGCGGGGAGGCGCCGGGCTCATTTTGACAAGCAGCTGTGGCAGGAAGTAACAGAGGGAGAACCCTCTCATTACCAGGAGGACGCACCAGGCCATTCATCAGGGATCTGTCCCTGTGACCCCAAAACCCCCCATAAGACCCACCTCCAACTCTGGGGATCAAATTTCAACATGAGGTTTGGAGGGACCAACATCCAAACAATAGCAGCAGCCGAGGATAATTACTTCAAAACAATTATGTAAGCCTCCTCGTTTTTCCCTTTAAAAACCTTTGTCTTCCTTTACCTTCCTGAACATGCACCTAGTTTACTAGGGCATGCGTATTCCACGGCAACGCTTTATTCTTAAAGAAACATCTTTTCTTTTAAAGAGTCTCTCTCTATTTGCTATTGATGTTGACAGGTTGGTGTCAGATGTGAAGTGGGGGGGGCAGAAGGGAACACAGTTTCCCCATTCTGGAGCTCACTCCCTGCATCATTCCCAAATCTCTCGTCTGTCTTATAATAAAATAAACAGTCCCTGCATTAGTCCTTGAGGCTAGACCCATTGCTATTGATAGCCCGGTCTTAGACGTTGCCCGAACACCTGTCCTTCGACTGTCTCTCCAGTTAGCTGCTAAACTCTGTTACACGCAGCCGGCAGCCACGTCCGTCTCAAGCTCGGCGCCGCAGCCTCAGCCTCAGGGTGGACAGCCGCGAAGCAAGCTCTTCTGAGAGCAAAAATAACAAAACATATTTCAAAAAATAGCATCGCTTTCTCTCATTTGGGAAAATGGAGCTTTAGCTGACGCCACCAGCAGGCTCTGAGAAGCCCCTTTGAGTTCCTTATTTTTTGGTGCCATCAAGTGGTGATTCGAGGTTTTTCATAGGGTGGGTTTTGCATAAAAGCTGCTTTGAAGGCTGTTCAGCGATAAATCCTCAGACAAGAGTTTGTGGCGCTAAAACACCTGCATTGCTAATTAAGAATAACTTCCAAAATTAGCTGCTCTAGAACTCTGAGTTAAACATTGTAAACTGGCCACACACAGTTGTGCCCCTCAAGATTGCACTAAGATGGAGTAAAAGGACAGGAATAATGGGAGAGAGACCATTACCATTAGCAGACAAGAAATTGGAACAAAACATGGTGAGGGACAGCTGACTCGTGCGGTGGAACAAGGGGCTGTAATCACAGGTGCGTGCAGAGGACAGGAGAGTGTCATGGGCTGTGGGAGGCAGAACTGTCAGGTGGCCCCGGATTCCTGCCCCCTGATGTATACACCTTGCAGAATCCCCTCCCCTGGAACGTGGTCCCTAATCAGAGGACTTTGAACTAGTAGAAAGGGACGTTATCCTGGTGGGTGCAGAGGTGAGAGATGAGGGCACAGCAGACGCTCCCTTCCCTGCTGGCCTTGGAGAAGCAAAGAACCGTGCAGAGGGCCACGGGCCAGGAAGTGGAGGGCGGCACCTGGGAGCTGAGAACCTCAGCCCACAACTGTAAGAACCTGGATTCTGCCAACAACCTGAATGAACTTGGAAAACGACCTGGAGCCTCAGTGAAGACCCCAGCCCAGTCCCACCAGCCGATGCCTTGATGTCAGCTTGGTGGGCCCAGACCAGAGCCCATGCACCCCCCGGCCGTGCAGCAGCCTCCTCAGGCACGGCGGCAGCCCTCGCCCCTGCCCACCCGGCGACCCGAGCCACACTTCCAGCACCAATGTCAGGCCATGTCACTCCCCACTCCAAGCCCTCCAATGGCTCGCAGCTCTGCCAGGCGGAGTCGTAACGATCATGAGTGCCTTCTGCATCTTACGTGACCCGCCTCTGCATGCCTGAGCCCCTGTGAGCAGTGGCACCCTCCCCCAGGCCGGTGCACCCCCAGCCCTGTGCACCCCCGGGGCTGTGCCACTCAGAGCTCTGCCCACACTGGGCAGGTGGCTCAGCTCCTAGCCTCCGCCAGGCCTCCACTCAGACCGCACCTCCTCTGGGCGCCCACCCTGAACACTCAAAGACTGGGACAGACGGCTCCGGCTCTGAGTTTCTCCATAACTAGCATTCAGTCACCTGGGAGGCTCTTCCGTCTTGTTTGTTGTCTGGTTTCGCCACTCTGCCGTGAACTCCTGCATCTGTGTGTTTCATGGCTGCAGCCCCAGCACCTGGAGCCGAGCCTGGTGCACAGCGGGTGCAGTTACTGGGGAACGGAGGACTCTGCGCTTCCGGGATCTTGCAGGGGTGAAACAAATGCATCTTCTAGAGACAGGAACAAGTCCAAAATGACAAATTAGTAGGAGAATGGGTGTTTCCCTTCCTTTCCTCCTGTTTTCCACAATATGCTATTCCTCTTTTATTTTTTTAAGAAAGTATTTTTTTAAAAAAGTATAACCTCTGGCTTCCAAGAGTTCAAAGCACCCATTTGACTATGAGGTCTCAGCAGGGTCATAGAGACAGTGGCCGGGGTGGGGGCTAGGCAGCTCCGTGGGATGGGAAAAGCAGCGTTGTTACAAATTCACACAAAAAACAGCCAGAGCTAAGTTGAGAACAACTTTGGGCTGAACATTCTCTGTCCAGAGAATGCTTATTTTTGGATCTCTACTTTCTCCGGTCTTTGGCAGAGCGTGGCACTCACTGGGGGTGGGAACCAAGTCTACACCAGGGATGCCCTCCCAGGGAGATCAAGGTCGGTGCAGGAGAGTCCCCTGTGGCCCCACATCTGCAGCAGCTGAGCCCCAGGCTCCCCTCCACGTCCCTTTCCCAGAAGTGCTCTCGCCGCAGGCAAACGTTAGGATCTCATACTCCTCTGTAGGAAAAAATGGATAAAAGCAAACGACAGCAAGGGCTGGGACACTGGGGAGGGAAGAACGAGGGACCTCTGTGTGTGTGTGTGTGTGTGCACGATTCTGAGTGTGAAATCGAGCACCGTGGCAGAGTTTTAGGAACAGCGTCCCAGAAGACTGTGTCCACGGTCGTGCTGGGCCACAGCCATGGCCCTGGCGTCTGCAAGGTCTGCGCTCGGCTCAGCCTGCCTCAGCCTCTGCTTCGTAGACGGGGACAACAGCACTTACCCGAGAAGTATAAGGCAGGCAGGAACAATACCTGATAGGATTGCAAGGAGGACTAACCTCTGCAGGGGCTTTGCAAATGTGTTCCTGGAGAATGCAGTAGACAGAGTAACGGCTCCCCAAAACACCCACTTCCCAATCCCAGAACCTGCAAACATGGCACCTACATGACAAGAGGGACTTTGCAGATGCAATTAAGGGCCTTGGGATGGCGAGATGATCCTGGGTCACCCAGGTGGGCCCCACCTAATTGCATGGGTCCTTAAAAGTGGGGAACCATTCTGTGCTGTCAGGAGGAGACCAGCTGCAGAAGGTCAGAGAGGGTCAACGTTGCTGGCCTTGAAGACAGAGGAACAGCCACGATCCAGGGAACGCGGCGACCTCTAGAAGCTGGAAGAGAGAAGACAGCGGATTCTCCCCCCAGGCCTCCCAGAACCACGACACAGTGCCACCTTTCAGTTCTTTCACCCAAGCAGCAAAGGACTCAAACCCCTTTCTAAAAGCGCAGCACCCAGGTTCCAGCCCCAGGAAGCGCTGGTTTGTGAGGACACTGAGAACCCCTGCAGTTTCCAAGGCCAGAGCTCAGTGCCCGCCTGTGCCAGGGCCACACAGCCGTAAGAGCTCTAGTAGGGGCAGGTGAGAGGCAGCCAGAGGCAGGACCAGGCCCCCGGCACCTGACAGCACAGCAGGAGGACGACCTAGAACCTAGAGGTGTCAATTGAGCTGCATCTCCGGGCGAGTGGAGTGAGGCAGGCAGAGGCAAGAGGAAGAAAAACAAACCATGAGCCCAAGGACAGGCAGCCACTGGGGACAGGCGGCAGGAGCCCAGCCTGAGGGCAAGGACTTGGGATGTGGTGCAGAACCCACAGAAGGGCTGCGGGCAGGACAGAGACGGCTAGATTCGCCTCCCAGACCCTGCTCACGTCTGTGAGGGCCACAGCTTGAGGGGGACAGGCAGGCAGGGCGGTGCTGCTGCTGTCGGGATGGTGTGGAGGAGGCTGGAGGGGGAGGAGGGCTGGAGGAGGGCAGAACTGCAGGCCGGTGACCAGCTAGAGGCAGGGGAGAGTCTAGGGCTGGAGCCTTCAACTGCAGGCATGGTCGCTGCCTTCCTCCAGTGGGCGGTCTGGGAGGAAAGACGTCCCGTCCCGTCTGTGTGGAGTTTGTCACGTTTGTGGGGTGATGTGGAAAGGCTCGCTGGGTGGGCTGGGGCCTAGGAGAGACCTCAGCTGGAGAACAGACTTGGGTCACACTAGCCCAGAGCTGAGCGCGCTGAGACCTTGAACATCAGCGTCTGAAGGACGGAGGGGCATCGGCGGGAGAAGCAGAGTGAGGCTGAGGAGCAGGCGGCAGTGGCGCTGGGCGCAGGCACGAGGGAGACCGAGGGAGCGCAGGGCAGAGCGGCCACCGAGGGGAGGGGAGGAGGAGGAAGAGTGGCTGGCTTCTCCACTTGTTTTGGTTTTACTCATTTAGCGACAGGAGAGAGAACAGGGACACAAGAGCCAGGTGAGGTGGGGGTAGGACGTCTGGGGAGCGCAGGGAGGGGCCGAGGGCAGGAGCACCAGGCCGAACCCTTTGGCATCTGGGCAGGCACAGACCCACAACGCCATGGTGAACTTGATCAGAACCAGCTCTGTCCCCGAGTGCCTCCGATGGCTCAGCCCCATGTCACCGTCCCTGGGGTGGCCACAGCAGGTCACTGCAGGCACAGGATGTGCCTCCAGCACCGTGTGCCCACTGAGGCATGCAGCAGGTGCCTGATAAAGACGTGCCGAGCAGAGAGAAGGTCCTCGAACGAGGTCTCACGGAGTTGCTGGGCACCTGCCTCACGGCAGCACCGGGTGAAGCTATCACAGTGCTCGGGCTGCTCCTCCCCGGGAAGCCAGGACAGTCCCTCATGCCCTGGGCAGGGAAGCGTGTTCACTTTGCGGCTGGCCTTACTTACTGCTGGGCTTACCCAAACGGGATCAGGCCCAGAGCTCATGAAAGAAGAGAATTCTCAGCTTATTCAAAGTTACATTCAGTGAAATGAAACCAAAGCAAACCACCCGACGCTGCCCCGTGACGCCGTGCGAGCAGACGAGCAGAACACGCACTGCCGCCCGAGAGCCCAGCATGGTTCGTGGGATCTGGAGCTGCCCTGGGTCTCGTAGGGTTCCCGTGTCCCTCACTCCTCAGGACAGGCATGTGACCTCTGGAAAAGCAGCTCTGAAACTGTCTGGACAGCTGCCACCAGGAACATTTCTGTTTTTCTAGAGAAAAGATGTCTCCCACGCTGAATTTAAGCAGGCTTTGCAGAAACCTCCGGGAACCTCACGGTTGAAGGAGCAAAGAGCCCAGTCAAGTTCAGACCCTTGTGGAGAAAAGCTGCTGGGAAAGCCGAGTGCAGTGTAGACAGCTGCAGAGGACATAGAACCCGGTCATATCCTGGTGCTATGGGTAACTTTGTTTCTAAAGCGAGCCTTTTATGGTTTATAACACACCTACCAAAAACATCACCAGTGCACGTGGCCCTCCCTCTTCCCAGGGGCACTTCTTTCCTTCACTACGACAAAGGCCATTTCTCAGGCCGGAGTCACCAGCCTACTGCCCATTTGTTTTTCTCCCAAAAATAATGTCACCTTTTGATCGTTTGACATCCAGCTCCTGTCACAGGGATTCGTTCATGAGACACTCTGAAGCATTTACTTAAATCCCCGGAGGTGGTGACTGCTCACTAGTCGTTTATGTTAATAGAAAGAAAAGTTCTGGCCACACACACGGGTACCATAGCCCAGGATTTCTTTATCATTGATAGTGTTTACAGAATTTCACGTTCAAAACACAGAATTTCCAGTAAGGACCATAGAGATCCATCCGCAAACAGAATATGATTTACACAAACAGAACCCAGGACGCTGTCCCGGGGGGCGCGGACGAGGGGCGGCTGCAGGCGGCCTCGCTGCACTCAGGGGCCGGATCTTCCCAGGATGAAGGCGAGGAGGGCCCAGGTGGTAACTATGCCACAGACTCTGCAAGACAATGACCCTGGTCAGGCGGCCGGGGCCTGCGTGTGAACCCGGCCGGTGTAGAAACAACTAACACAGGTTCGTCCTGCTTTTTCCCCTGACTTCGTTCACTCAGGTGTTATTTCTTTTGATCATTCTCCTGGTGCCAACACTGAACGTCTGCCTGTCAAGGCTAGACTGGCTCTGGGGTATAAATCAGAGGTTGACAGAAGAAAATAGGGTCGCCGAGGAATGAAACATTTTTCTTCAACAATGCTGTTTTCCAACTGACATGGCTCCTAACCAGCAAGCCAAATCCTCACAAAGCTTAACTGACAACTCCATCTTTCCAGTTACTCAGGCCAAGAACCCTGGACTCACACTTGACCCCGCTCCAGTCTTTCGCTGACGCCACCCTCACTGCCACCGGGCTGGGCCACTCTGTGCCCTGGCTGGTGCACCTGTCTCCTGACTGCCCTCCCTGCCCTGTCTCCTCCACAGTCCATCTCAACACAGAAGGAAGCGATGCTTTGAAAACAGGAGTCGGAGCATGTCCCTCCTCTGCTAAAACCTCCAGTGATCCGATGGCTCCTGAGAGTGAAACCCACAGTCCTCACCTGGGTGCCCGCCCACCTGAGGCAGGACCAGCTCCATCTCTCACCTCGTCCCCCCCTTGTTGGCTCCGCTCACAGTGGCCGTCTCACTGGCCCCTGACAGCCAGGCACCTCCCGACTCGAGGGCTCAGCCCTGCTGCCCCCTGCCTGAACACGCTTGCCCAGATCGCCTTTCTGGGCTCATGGAGTCTTCACGGAGCCCCCATCATCTCCTTTAAACTGCGACCTCCCCCGCCCCCACCCCACCCCCTACTCTTGTTTTTAGTACAAACTTGTCACCTGATATACTACAGGGTCCACTTGTTTACTATGTGTTTGTCTTTTGTTACCTCCCATTAGCACATGGCTCCACAAGAGCAGGGATTTTTGTTTTATTCACTGGTGAATCCCTAGAACCTACAACGGCACCCAGCATGGCAGGTGCAGAGCTGGCGGACCCCGCAGGAGCCTGGGCACTTACTGCAGCAGGCAGTTGATGTCCGGGGAGTGTTTCCAGTACCGATACAGGGACACCCGCAGGGTCGGGTGGCTCCGGTATTCCTTCAGGATACTCCTCGCGCTGCCAAGAGAAGTTCGCTCAGGTCAGCCACTTGACGCGACGTGACCGCACGGGCTGCGCGGTCGGGCTCAACGCGGAGATGAGGCAAACCCGGGGGAGACAGGCGCGGGGCTGAGGCACCTACTCCTTGAACTTGTTGGTCAGGAGCAGGAACTGGCTTCGTGTGAGGCGCCTGACGTCGAACTTGCAGAGGTTCTGGAACTCGCGGTAGACCTGCTGCTCGTTGACCCCAGGCCACTTGCTGACACTGAGGATGAGGATGGGAGGTCGGATACTGGGATAATCTGGACCAGAAAAATTCTAGAAAACATGGAGAACAAAAGAGACTTTCCACAATTCTTACTGACATCTTACCCAATTTGAAAATCCTAAAAGGAACTAGGAAGAACTAGGAAAGGCTCCGTTTGGGGCCAGGAGGGAAGAGGAGAGAAGGAAGGAACATGTCTGTGTTGGTGTTGGCAAAAACACACGAGAGGAAATAAGCAGCCTAGCGGGGTGTGAACACCCTCTGCGACTCCCGTCTCGGTTGCTATCGGAATCTCTCACACAGCCCAGAGGATCACACCAGGCCGCTTCCCACATAAGCCTCCAAGTAGGGTAGAGGAGCAAAATGAAATCCACTCACGATTTTAGGGACCCCAGCTCGGATAAGATTCACTTGGTTCACATAAGGGGCCAGCACGTCGAGGTACTGAGGAAAGGTGGACTCTGGTATGGGATCGATGCTACACGGACAGAGAAAAGCCCAAAGCATTCAGGCCCACGGAATTTTATTCACCTGTCCTCGGTCATAGCTAAGGATCTGGTGACAGAACAGGGGAAGGACACTGCCTCACACAACTCTCCCGCCCACCCCTCACAAGTCTCGGGGCTCGTGTTGGTGTGCTCCCCTCAGACGGCCAACTTTGAAGAGCCTTCTCCTTGGCCCAAGCAAACACAGAGCTTCCACACGGTCACCATCTGCCGGTGACAGTTTGGTGAAGATCCCTCTGCTGACAGGTGTTAGCAATAGGCTCGGAGATCTAGCGGGAGGCCACTGTGCAGAGGAAGCTCCACTCCATCGTCCCCATCGAGGGGCGTGGTGGTGTGTGCCTTTAGTCCCAACTACTGGGGAGGCTGAGGCAGGAGGATCGCTTGAGCCATTGACCTGAATGCTCTATCCTTCTACCTCACTGTTATTTACATGGTTATGAGACTACGAGTAGAAAACAGACCAGACACACCAGGTGGGGAACTGAGGAAGGTATCAGACCCTAAGCCTAACCCCACTGTCTCAGTCTCCTGACATACGGAAATTCACCCAATGCCAAGACAGGGGGCAAAGGGACCAGGACCCCCACCCCCCAAGGCAAGAGGTGGGGGAGGTAAGGGCTGCTCCCACGGGGGGAGGCCATCTGTCTGCACCCACCATGGTGGCCGCTGCCCAGCAGGGATGAGACAGCTGTACCAGTGACATCCTACGTTCTCCCTCTGGTAGGGCCCTGGGACTGGGAGGTCTTGGCGTATAGCAAGGGCTCGGTAAGCCCTGACCACCGACTGACCAACAGGATGAAAGGAAAGAACACTTACCCGTGCACCTTCTCTAGGAGCAAGTGTGCCACTTTCAAAAGAACTGGGGGGGGAAAAAAGCTAGAAATGTAACAGACCTTACCAAAAAAATGCAAGCTTATGCTTTATTTCCGTTATGTGCAACCTATCTGGAAATACATGGAGAACCCAGGGAGGGCAGGGGCTTGCCACCAACAAAAAAGAGTTTCCTTTAGGAAAACAGCAACTCTTACCTGATCCGCAAAGGAAGGCATCATACGCAGCTTCGTGGGGGTACTTTGTCTCGACTGAAGCATTTTTCCCCAAGCGGAGAGTATCGAGCAGCCATTAGAAACACAGCCTGGGAAGGGAAGCACCCCCACCCCCGGCGCCACCCCCACCCCATGGCAGCTGCGGCTCAGCCAGCCTCCAACTGTCCCACTCACACACCATCTTCACCGAGGTTCTCCCCTCGGTGTGGAAACCGAGAGCTCAGAGCTGCCTGGCAGACCAACCAGCAGAGCAAGGAGGAAAGGGACAGCCCCCAGGGCCTGGGATGCACCCGGGCTCACTTGTCCTGGGCAGCAGTTACATGAGGGAAAAACCTGCACAAACCTCCCCTCCCCTGCCAAGTGGAGGCCAGGCCAAGAAGAGCCCCGGCCGCGCACTCCGTGCTCTGCCACCCGTGCCAGGAGCCTGGGCTCCCGGAAACGTACCATATTTTTCACACTCGTTTGAGTGAATGATCTCTGGTCCAGAATTCTTGGTGGGATTCAAGTCGCTATTAGAGAAGAAAAACAGGATAAAGAACAATTCACTGAAAATAATCCCTTCTTGCTCTACCCTCAGTCCCTTAAATTAACATAATTTTTAAAAACGTGGAGTGAGGATATATGTGTAAGAGGCGCACATCTGGGCACGGGCAGATGAGGTCCTGGTGGCTCCAGGTGGAGCACGCTGGGCATTCGAAGCCCCAAGACAAGCAAGTCGCCATCTCCACCCTTCGGAGCCCGCTATCCCTTGGCCTGAGTGACAAGTGCAGAGACTTAAGCCTGTGTCCTGCAAATGCAACACCTGAGGCGTGAACAGCGCACCCGAGTCCCACAGGCAGGGGGAAGACAGGTTCCCGAAGTGAGTGAACCACAGGAACCGACTCAGCTGAAGGTACGGGGTGACATCGGGCATTTTGAGCGGAGACAGCCAGGGAAGCCGGGTCTGACTCCCAGCCCTTGTGAGAAGGGCGGCTAGAGGCCCGTGTGGAGGGCAGGGCCGCTGGCCAGGAGCCCCCGAGGGAGGTGGGGGCCTCGGGAGCCACGGGAGGACTTTGGTCAGAAAAACGGCCCAGCGGAATTCACATTTTAAGTCACCAATCAGGGGCAGTGTGGGGAACGGAGAGAGACAGGCCACGAGGCCAGGACACCAGGAAGGGGCCGCTGCCACGCCAGAATGAAATGTGAAGGCTGAGCACAGGCAACGATCCCAAGAACACGGCGAGAGGGAGAGATTTTAAAGAGTAAAAGCAACAGGACTCGACTAGATAGACACCGTCAACTCAGCTCTGGGACCACCTCCAGGTCATGGGTCCGGGACCGGCTGAATAGTGGTGGCATCTAACAAGGAAACCTTTATTTTACCCGTTTTCCAACAACATCTTTTAGAGCCTCATGTGTTTAACCTCTCTGACCCCTTATTTTCTCACTTGGAAAGCAAGCAAGATAATCGTGCCCTGCCACATGACGGCTGTTAGGATCGGGAGAGGGGTCAACGATGGCCACCGGCACTTAACGGGGCACAGTCCCAAGCCCTGCCACACAATGAACGTGTCTAATCCTCATGAAAACCTTGTGAGTTGCACATTATTACTGTCTCATTTCAAAGATGGTGAAACTGAGGCACAGAGAGATTAATTCTCTTAAGGTTACTCACAAAGCTCGTGAGTAGCAGACCTGGGATTTAAACCCAGGAAGCCTCGAATCAGAGCCTGTGCATTGAAAACAAAAGAAAACCAGATTCCGGTGTCACGCCCGGCCCCACGACTTTCCAGGCACCAGAGTGGGCGTGAGGGACAAAGACGAATGTCAAGTTGAAGGCGCCTGTGATCACGTGGGGTAGAAGACTGAAAAAACAGCCAGCAAACGGGGCGTCCTCGCGCTGCGGAGCTCTGGACTGCGGCTGCACACAGCGGTGGCAGCTAAAGCCCAGGCGTGGATGAGGCCACCCGGGACACGGTGACGAGCAAGACGGGGGCTGAGGAAGGACCCTGCATAGAAAACTTGAGACGAGCAGAGGAACAAGAACCACGAGGGAGGGATTAAAACCCACACACACCAGAAAGGAGAGGAATCCTGGAGAGGGCACGACACAGGACAAGGGAGGAGACAGAGGGTAAGGGTGCGAACGTCTGCGCAGGTCTGTGCCTGGCGCCCGGTTCACCCCATTCACACGCCTGTTCAGACCGCACATAACTGGCTGACGCTGGGAGGGCAACGCGTGAAGGGGACGAGTCCAGACTGCAGCAGCAGCAGAGCGAGGCCTCCAAGGAGACCTGCTGCAAAGAGAACAAACTCGGCGGTAGTGGAGAGCGAAAGAGGTGCGTGGGCTTGTTAAGCGAGAGGAACAAAAGGGGACAGTGACTGCAAGACTGCCGCGGGGCTGAGAGAGCTCCTGCCTCTGGCCTCTTACTTTCTGCTTGGAAATGGGGGCGAGGAGCGCCACCCGAGGAAGGAGGTGAAGCAGCACGAGGGGCCAGAGGAGACATCGGGGCCCCAGCGAACGGGGAGGGCACCCAGGGGGCCCCGCAGCCCTGGCGCACGCAGGGGAGGCCGCTGCGGCTGCAGACCGCGCTCCAGAACTGCGGCTCCAGGAAATGCCTCCTTACCTGTTCAGGACTTCATACACTTCTGAAAGGTTGGAAACCCTTGGGAAGTTCAGTTCCTACAATTATGGAAAACAAGTCAGGGAGAGTAAAACATCTGTGCTTTGCTTTCGTTTATTCTGTGCTTTAGGTGTTAGCAAATGGCCATTAAAATGACCTGGAATATGCTAACTCCAACCTCCTCTTTCTCTTCAGAGACAGTGTAACTATCCTATTCCTTAATGATAATGTTGGGGTACCTCATACCCTTGGGTTTCCTAGAGGGGCTCCCCGTAACCCAGGCTAGGAAGAAACACTGCACCCAAACCCACACGCGGTGTCTCCCTTAGTGGACATGTGTTCCAGGGATTCTATGAACAGGAATCCGAGGCACTAGGACAGGAGCCAAGGACACACGCAGAGTACAGGCATTCTAAGGACCAGAGGGCCGTGGGGGCAACGCCAGGTTACTAAATCCCAAGAGTTCCTAGAAGCTAGAAACTCGTGAAGTACAAACAATACGAGCCTGTCTGGGCAGAGATGTGCCAAGTAACCCATCCCCGTTTCTGGCTCCCTTCTTGAGTAACTGCTCTTAGTGACTGCCTGAGGCTCTACAGCATTGATCTGATTCTTTCTCCCTTCCTCAGTTTGATTTCTAAGCAGCACTTAGACCATTTGGGTCCTTCCCTTCTCCACATGGAGGGAGCAGCCCAGACTGTACAACAGAACCTCCTGGGGAGCTCTAGAAATACACGTGCCCTGCTCTGGGCCAGAGCGGATGCTGCCAGCAGGGCCGGCTGTCAAGTGGATTCGGCTTCCCAAGTGACTCTAGCATGCCGTCAGGGTTGGGAGCCCACGACCTCGGTAAAGATGCTTAAGATTTTTGAACAGGGGATCCTCCCTACCCTGGTGCTCTTTATGCAAGTTGCAAAGACTTATGAGGTATGTATCAAGCTCTGAAATAAGTTGTTCTTTTGCATGATCTAAATAAGCACATGAGCTATATGCAAATCAAAACGTGGGGACTTGAATAAGAGAAAAAAAAGACAACACATGAGCTAATACAATGACCCAAAATACAGAAGGAAACTGATACTGGTTTTTTGAAGAAAAAAGGATTCAATAATTGAAAACAAAAACAAAAAACAAACACCACAAGAGAAAGCCAAGTGCTACTGGCACGGACAAAGCACTCCTTAACCCGAAGGAACTCCATTCGATACCTTCCAGATATCCTTTGTTACATTCTTGGTGTCAATGATAACGGGAAACAGGCTGTGGATGTTCTGCTTAAACTGATCGTAGCTTTCTGAGGGGAAAGACACGAATAGTCAAAAGTTAGTTTGTTCATAGAAATGGAAAGGAACATTCCCCTAACCAATGCTAATCAGTAAAACAAACTAAAACAAAATAGGACTTGAAAACAAATCCCAGCCATTAAGGAATTCTAATCTCAAACCAACCTGCCATCACCACCTTTAACAGCCAAATGGTTTTCCATTAAATTCAGGGTGCTTTCTGTTGCCAACATGAGTTAATGTAGTTTTTGAAGCTCTCTAGCCAAGGGGATAAGAATGGCGGTAGTATTGGCAAGGCAGGCACGAAGTCATTTGCAAATGACTGTGCAGAGAAAAATCCAAGAAAAAAAAAATCAACTGAATTATTATAAGAGGAAACTACCCTGATAAAAGAAATTTAAAAAGAACTATTAGTTGGTGAATTTATCAAAGTTATACCTGCATATAAAGAGGTTTATTACAAAACACACACACTCCGGGGGAGAAAA
>VBSM01000361.1:101220334-101245975 GCA_008086735.1 Cheirogaleus medius | reverse complement strand
AAAAAAAAAAAAAAGCAAAAACCATCACGAGTATAGCTCAAAGGTAACTTTCACACATTTCTGATTTTGCCAAGTTTTATAAAATGAGCCCAAACAACTTCGGTGAAGTGGAAGGGGTATCCGTCAAAGTTTGTTCTTCTGCCTTGGCAAAGTGTCCCGGTCTTCTACTCTGGGAAGACGGAAACAGACACAGATCGGAGTACAGGCCTCTGCCTAAACACCCCAGAGACCTGCCGATGCTGGGGAGGAACGTGCACCTCAGGGGCGCGTTTCTGGACCAATCTTTTCACCAGATGGCACATCAAGATGAGAGGAAGGAGAACAGCAGGTGAGCCCCTACCTGGGAGAGGTCTGTAGAACTTCTCGTGGAGATGCAGCAGATCCATCATCATATTATGTCCCACTAAGGGCTACTTGGAGTAAATCAACAGGTGAGAGGAGCGAAATTTTAAAAAATGAAGACAGACACCACACACTAGTAGTTTCTTGCAAAGGATGTAGCTTTAGAACCCACTACAATTCTGGTCAACTGGACAATTCCATCCTCACCCTCAGTCCACCCCCAGGAAAGGTAGCTCAACTGCTTACATGCAAAATAAAAAAGAAAGCAGCAAGTAGGAGGAACTTAAGGCACAGTCCACTTTGGGAATCTAACTGGAGCAGACACATGCAGTTCCCCACCCCAACCCCAAGTAATTTTAGGCCAATTAGTATCGAAATTCCTGTGTTACTGAAAAGGACAAAGAAACAGTACTATTTCCTATGTCTAGTCATTCCCAAATTAATCTATCATGATTTGGTGAAAGCAGGGTTAGATCCACCAAGCCAGTTATAAATGAGAAGAAATCATTTATCTGAAGGATTCTAATTTTGTTGTTGAAGGATCCTTTATCTATGACCACAAATACAAAATACTGCCTTTAGGCCAAGAAAAGAAATATTTTTTCCTACCTTCTGGGCTTTCACCAGCATTTGGAAAAACACAGAAAAACCCTTAGCAGAGAGAAGAATCTTATCCCTCCAACAGCTCGCTCTGTCACAAGAGGTGTTCTCGAGATACCAGCGATGCTGTTTACTCACTTTCTTCACTATCACCTGAAATGAAAAGTATTGTAAGCTATAGTCTTGTTTAAAAAAAGAAAGAAAAAAGGAAGAGTAGAGGCAAGTTCCTTTAAATCCTGGGTTACTGGGAACAAAGCTTAACGAATTCGCCCTTTATCTCAAAACAAAAGTAACAGGGAAAGAAAAGAGTGCAAGGGGAGAAAGCAGTCATTTCAAAGAGGCCAAATTTGGGAGAATGAGAAAGAAATAATGGAGCCACCACTGCCCCATTCTCAGGTGAGAACTCACCCCTTCCTCTTTCAGCACCGTCCAGATGTTGGGGAGGGCCTGCCTCAGCACCAGCTCAACCTCGAAGGCCTGGAACCCTGCGGCCGGGAAACACAAGGCACACGCAGCCCTGGAACGGCACTGCACTCCCCCCCACAGAAGCTAAGGGGGAGACAGGTCAGTGGGAAAGGCGGCTCTCAGGGGTGCAGGAGCCTGTGAGCCAGCAGCAGGGCACCGCCTGCTTTGACGTGACCTAGGGCAGAACTCCAAGTTTTTTATCTCAGAGCCATATCTTACACTGGGGATACCAATGAGTTTGTTTATGTGATTTACAGCTATTAATATTAACCGTATTAGAAATGAAAACTCAAAGCTTAAAAGAATTAGGTTTCTTTTCAACAAAAAACCCATTATACATAAACAAAAGTAACACTTATAGAAAAAAAAAATAACTATTTTCCAGAACAAAAAAATTTAGTGAGAAGAGAGATATTGTTTCATATTTCCGCAAATCTCTTTAACATCTGGCTAGAACTTTATATCTGCATCTGCATTCCATCTGTTGTGATATGTTGTAATTGCAGAAATATATGAAGAAGATCCAGCCTCAAACAGATGTGTAGATGGAAAAGGGAATAGAATTACTAGCCCTATCAAGTGACTTTGGATATTCTCTAATACTGCACCAAAATTCAACAAGCCGTAGTTTCTTAAAGAGGTGTTGTGATGTGGAATGATATGAATGAATTTTGTATTGTTACCTTAAAATTCACTGGCCTATCTTATACCTTGAATTTTTTTTATCCATTACTTCGTAACATCATGCATTGGTTATTTGGAAAACACTGGTTTGCAGTTATGCAGATCTTCCAAATGCCCACACGTTTCATTACACAACACATCAACAAGGCATTTGTGAACATGACCACTGATTTCAAACCGGTCTCAATACTGGAAGCTGTCAAGCTTATGGTAGCAGGTGCAAGTTCTCCAAAATTCCAGTTTTTGATTGAAAGCTTTAATTTTATCACTAGCAAATACTATGAGTTACTTTCCTTGAAGTGACAGGCTTACTTTATTCATTTGAGAAAATGATTGCAAAATACGCAAGTCTAAATTGACCAGTCAGTTCTTTCCAGTAAGAAATCACATTTCATTAAAAAAAACCCCACAAAAAATAGCTAATTCAGCTCTCAACTCAAGAAACTGCACAAGTGCTTTTGCTCAACACAACTGCTGTATTTTGGTATGCAGCAGTGTTTTATGTGTACTTATTTTTTGCATCCTTGTTGACATAATATTAAAAAGATGAGCAACCAAAGGTTGAGATTTAATAAAACTAAGAATAATACTTTTTTACCAAGGAAGTTCTTAAGCAAAGCTGGCCTTTTTTGAACTGAGTGTGAGCGGTAGCAAATACAATGACTACCACCAGCACACTTTGGTGCTCCTGCCTTAATTTGTGCTGAGGTGCCAGCAGGTTTGCCCACCATTGCTTTAGCACCAGTGCAGATGGCACGATGACAACAGCAAGTGACAGCTGAGTGATACTCTGAAAATAGCTTTGACTTTGTGGAAGACTTAGGAAGAGTCTCAGACTCCCAGGATCCACAGACCAGGCTCTGAGAACTGCTAAGCTAGGGCATGTTCATCATGGTGCTACACTGCACTGTGGGGGGAAAAAACTCAGATTAACAAGAGTCAACAAAATAGGAGTACATAGGGCACTCAAGCTCAGGCACCAAAAGGATAGCTCATGAATGTAACTTGACCTCCTCGGCCTTGAAATTCAAACTAGGTTGAAAAGTCCTCAACTTTTGGATTCAGGTCAGAGTTTTAACTAACCACAAGACCACATATCTAGTGAACAAATGCTGCATCAGATTCAGTCATGACAAAGTTGGGACGAGGATCCATGGGAAAGAGAGGGTGGCACATGACAGTGACCTGTCCCGATGCTCCCAGGTCTGGAGGAGCAGCCTCCTGCCTACCAGTGATACCCGGAAGAGTCATCCATTCTCCTTCCTCGGCCAGGTCCAGCCACCGCGTCACTTCATCAATTACCACCTTGATTTGGTCTTTATCTAGAGAGCTAAAAGACGGGCACATAAAAGCAGAAATGTTGGAGGAAGCCACACCACAGCCCTAAGACAATGTTAACATGAGTGGTTTCTGAGGCTCCTGGTTTTAATACTGCAATCTTGTGGAGAAAATGCACCAAAGACCATTTATCCTCCTAGTCTTTTTATGCAACAGGAAGCCAAACAGCTGGCCTACGTTCTTCCGTAGGCTCACGGGAATACATCCCATCCCTTTCTATGTCTCTGGGATGCGTGGAGGAGGAGATATTGGTATCTGACCAATACTAAGCATTACTATCAGAACCTGCTTCTTTATTCAGTTTTCAGAGGTGACAGAGAACTATCTGGGAAAATAAGGAAAAGACAGGGACTTTGGTAAACACATTCTCTGTGTTAGAAATAAGAATATAATGTTATTTTGAGATAAGACCTTCTCTAACATTTGAAAATAACAGAAGGTTAAAAATCCAAATTTCATTTTTCCCTTATCGAAAGCTATATTTTTATATGAAAACCAGCACCAAGAATACAAAAAAAAAAAACCCCAACCCAAAAACCCCTCCAACATTACGTAACATAATTATTTAGACCAGATAATCAATCCCCACATTTCGGAGTTAAAAGCTGTCTAATTTAATCCTCTTCCTGATAAAGGCAAAGAATCTAAAGCCTGAAGAGCTTAAATGATTTGTTCGAACCAACAACTAGCTAACAGCACCGGGCTCCAGGCAACAGCATTGGCTCCCTGGCCACCAGCTCGGTCTACCCACAACACTGCCGCTCGCACTCTGGTCACTCCTGCTCCCAGCCCTATGGGAATATGAGGTTGCAGGACCTCGGACTGGCACAAGAGGCCAAAGAAAAGAGGCAGAGACCCTGCCCTTGGGGAGCACAGGCAAGTCTCATGCATGCCGGGGCAGACACGGCCAAACCAAGGCTCAAGTCTAGAGTCAGTGCCCAGCATGACCGGCACAGTCAAGGCTACCTGCGAGATACCCTTGAAAAATGCCTCAGGATCACACTGGGGACCAACACCTTGCAGCAAGTCCAACAAAGCCATTTTTTTTTACCCCTCTAGTGCTGGAATGGAATTCCTGTTTAGGTACCAAATTAAGAGTCAGTTTCTTTCTTTGTTTTTAAACCTTACGATCACACTCGATGCAGTGAGGTTCACACGGGAGCGGAAAGGGATGGAGGAGATGGAAGGGCGTGCGCAGCCTAGGCCAGGCAGAGCAGCACCACGGGCTGTCTAGCCCGGCTGAGCACAGGCAGCTGAAGCCACCCCAGCTCAATGTGGACAGTAAGGTCACCACACTCTGGAAATAGAACACCCACCCATGGAAATGCAGAGAAAATGGCAAAGAAACCAAAAAGCTCTTGGAGAAAAGGCCATACCTGCGAACTTTCCAATTCCCGCACAGAATGTTGTGCTTGATTTTCTTCTCTTGTTCTTCATTCATATATGGGATTCCGTTTTTGAGAAACTGAGGACAGAAACAGAACGAGAGGCTACTCAGAGGTATCCTCTGTGCCAGGCAGCAGAGGGAAGAGAAACCTTCCCGTCTCATGTGGACAAGTGAGGAAGGGGAAGGAATGGGCTACACAGGCCAGTGAGACTGGATCACATTTAAGACATTCCCCACTTCCCTCCTCGAGGCCATACCTTGTTGTAGTTGAAGCCATAGTGATTCAAAAACTGAACGCTAGAAGCCTGGAAAGAGAATTCTGAATCCAAAATCCCAAATGTTGTAGGGAAGAGAAAGAAGTTACACGAATGGGCTACATACCTATGAAAAAAGAGACATAAGGAGAAACAGCCAAGACCGTTTTAAAAACTCTGGCTTCGGCCGGGCGCGGTGGCTCACGCCTGTAATCCTAGCACTCTGGGAGGCCGAGGCGGGTGGATAGCTCAAGGTCAGGAGTTCGAAACCAGCCTGACCAAGAGCGAGACCCCGTCTCAAAAACAAAACAAAACAAAACAAAAAAAACTCTGGCTCACAGAGCAGACTTCAGGGTGAGCCCTCTTAAGTAAGAGGTATCTGCCGTCTGCCGAGTTTCAGGTCCTAGGACCGTCACTGGGCACCAGAGGAAAAAGGCAGAGATCCCGCCCTTGGGGAACAGGATCTACTGCAGAGACAGGCCCTCCCTCAAGCCCTCTGGGGCTGTAGCCGAGTCAGGAGGCCCAGCTCGGCAGCCTCAGCAGTTCATAAGTTGGGGCCGCCCCGTAGATCAGGCATCCTTTCTCACTGTGGGTGCCTGTGAGCTACCATGTAGTTTAAACACCCCTGTCACACATCGTATTGTATTAACTGCTTTAACACAGGTACACATAGTGGCAATGGAGATGGGGAAAGGAGCACTCAAGGTACAGAGCAGCACTGGCGGGAGAGCCCCACAGGAACAATACTGCTACCAGAAAGAAGCGAAGGGTAAGCTGCAATCTGCAGGGTCAGAGCAGGCGGAAAAGCAGACATAAGTGAGAGCTTGAAGTACCCCAGGCAAAAGTGACTGAGATGCCCCAGGCAGAATCTGAAGGGGGCAGTTGTGGAACACAGGTGAGAAAGAGCCATAGGTTCTTGCAAAAGCTCTTTATACATACTTGTTTGACTCTCTTTCGATACTGGAGAACACAGACAATCCTAGAATAATGATAGTAGATGGAATGAATACCAAATAAAAGCTACCTGAAGTTAACTACAGAGACAAAACATTTCGAACAGTACTTTGTAACCAGAGATAGTGTGTGGGCTGAGGAACAGTAAACATCTTTATTGATAAAGAAAAAAAACAAAAAAAAACAAAAAACCCAGACCAGAAGCACAAGAACTTTCAAACTGTAATTCACACTGAAATTACTATTATAAAATGTAATTGTGGCCTGTTCTTCAAACACAGAATATTAAATTCACATTTTCATAGTTTTAAAACCAGAGGCACCAAAAACCACAAAGTCTTATAAATTTAACTGCTTTAAAATGTGTTTTGCCAAAAAAAAAAAGGAAGAAAAGAAATCATTGCAGAGTAAGAAGAGTTCAAACTGGAATAGAACAATAGAAACATAACTAAGAGCTATTTCTCACACTTCTGAAAGAGTTCCTATAATTAAAAAAAAAAAAAATCCACCACCAAAAGTCAACCACCACAGAAAAATAGCAAAACAAACAAAAAAACAGTAGAGGAAACACACATAAACACACACACAAACACACATACCCCATTCATAGTAAAGGTATGGGTCAGTAAAATCTGGCCCAGGGTCTGTTTCTGTAAATAACATTTCACTGGAATAGAGCCATGCTCATTTGTTTTTGTATTAACTATGGCTGATTTCAAGTTTCAAAGGCAGGATTGAGTAGATGTAACAGAAACTACATTGCCTGCAAAACCTAAAATTATTTATATCTAGCCCTTTATAGAAAAGGTTTGTTGACCCTCGTATTAAAAAAAGTAAATCAGGGCCAGGCATGGTGGCTCACGCCTGTAATCCTAGCACTCTGGGAGGCCAATGCGGGAGCATTACTTGAACTCACAAGTTCAAGACCAGCCCGAGCAAGAGCAGGACCATGTCTCTACTAAGAAAAAACAAAACAAACAAAAAAACAGTAAATCAGAACAATTATATCATTTTTCTTTTGCTAGGCAGACAAACATTTAGAAACTGATAGTACCCAATGTTAGCAAGGGAAACAAGCACATTCACTGTAGTTGGTGTAAATCACTTTAAACTTTGTGGATGGTTGGTAGGAAGAGGAGTAGTTTAGCAATATGTGTCAACACTTTAATACACATACTTTTTTTTTTTTTTTTGAGTCAGAGTCTCACTCTGTTGCCCAGGCTAGACAGCAACCTCAAACTCCTGGGCTCAAGCAATCCTTCTGCCTCAGCCTTCAGAGTAGCTGGGACTACAGGCATGTGCCACCATGCCCGGCTAATTTTTTCTATATATATTTTTAGTTGGCCAATTAATTTCTTTCTATTTACAGTAGAGACGGGGTCTCGCTGTTGCTCAGGCTGGTTTCAAACTCCTGATCTTGAGTGATCCTCCCACCTCAGCCTTCCAGAGTGCTGGGATTATAGGCGTGAGCCACTCGCCCGGCCTACACATACTTTCTAACTGTGCAATTCCACTGCTATAAGTATCCCAGATGGTTGTACTCAAAAAGGACAGTAATAAAATATAAATTCCAGGATGGTCAATGCAAACTTGTTTGGACACAAACGCTAAATTGAAGTATGCATTGTTAGGAGACAAAGTTAACACATATGTTCATAGTTTGGAATACTATGCAGCTGTTAAAAATGAATTGATCTGTATGAGCTGCTAAAGAAAGATCTCTAAACCCCATCAAGTGAAAAAAAAAACAAGTTTTTGTGTAAGTTTTCTTTTAAAAAAAATACACATTTTTACTTGAGAGAACAGGTAACCACAATTGTTCCTTAACATTGATTTATTTAGGCACAGAAACAATACTGCTAAATATTCTGCTCACTCCAAAGTGTTGATCCCATAAGGCATAACACAGTCAAAAACAAAACAAGCATACAAGATGATACCCAGTATCTTTGGAAAAACCTCAAAGCTGTCTCAACCAGTAGGAAACACACAGACAAAAATATCTTCTTGAATAATTCATAACAGCTGAATATTAAACTCACCAATCTGACAGATTGTAAATTGCTGAACGCTCTGACGGGTCTTTAGATACCACTCCGATGGCAAATCAAAAAGACTGTGAAAAAACAGGCATCTCATTCCACAGCTGAGGAGACCGGGCGCAGGCACTAGGATCAGCCACTCTCAATCAGAGGCAGCATGTCCCCCTTGTTGCAACAACTAGGGAACTGCATTCAGTGGACAAAAGCCAGCCCCGCCCCTTGCACACGTGGAAGCAATCCACATCAATCTCATCCTGCCCCCAAATGCCAACAGGGTGCCTGCTGAGAAACAAGGCTGGCCTGGCCAGGACCTGGCACAGGGGGGACACAGGCGAGGTGCCTCTTGCCTGGCTCTAAGACCACTTTGGCTTTACCTGATCTGCTGGGGCCCAGTCAGGTTAGAACGAAGGCCAGTGAACTCTATGTCCAGACCTGCGGGGAAGGCAAAAGAGACAGGAGTCCCCAGGCGCCGACCACAGCCACCACTCTGCAGCTGTAAGTGCTGCAGGTGGCCAACTTGTGCTCAAGAAACCAAGTGAGGTCTAGAGGGGAAATACGGAGAAAGCCAACGCAAGCAGCCAGGCCATCCCAGCTGTACCTGGACCGCAGGGGGGCTCAGGGTGTAATTGCTGCGTAACGTCCCACCGCCCATGGGCCCAAGAAGGAATCCCCCAGTCCTTCCCCAGGGGCCCTCTCCGAGCCCCTGTGGCCTGGCGACCGTCTGCCGCCACCCCCCACCCAGGCTCGCTGGGGCAAGGCCAGAACCCCAGGCGCCTCACCCACGAAGTCGGCTTCCAGGACGAGCTCCTGCAGCAGAGGGAGGCTCTGCTCGAACTCATTGGCGCCCACGTCCATGGCCACGCAGCTCGGGCGAGGGCGCCCAGTGCGACCACGTGCTGCCCACGCGCTTCCGCCGCGCCGCCCCGGCCTTAAAGGGCTCGCGCGCGTGGAACCGGCCACCCGCCCCCCCCACGCATCCCCGCCCCACGCGCCCCCTCCTCCGCTTGGGGCGGCTGGCAGCGACCACACCTGGCCGCGGGTGTTTTGATTGTTCAACTTGCTGCAAAGGTGAAGTTTGCTTGCAATCAAAGCCCCTTTACTTTGCTCTTCAGCAATTTCTTTGCAGTCCTTAGGATGAGGATGTCATTTACATGGACACAGAATGTAAGTGGCATGGTAGGATAGCAGGAGCAAGTATAGCCTGGGAAGGGATGATCAGGGCAGGAGCAGCACCTGGCCTGGAGGAATTGCAATAGGCAGGTACTGTAGCTGCCGCTCATCCTTTTTTGAATCATCACCTCTTCCCAACTTCTCTGTCAATGCCAATATTGGTGTCTTCCTGCCTTCTCCTACCCCGCCCCCCACATCTTTTTCCTCACCCTTTGTCCACCTCACCAGTCTTGACACCTTGTATCAAACTTCCCACACAAAGCTTCAAGAATTGCCCCTTAGATTAAAGGAATCCTTGGTGCCCAGAGATTATCTAGTGCACTCCTACTCCTTGCAGAAATCCCTGCCTACAGCATCCCTTACAGGTGAACCCAATTTTTGTCACTGTTTCCAAAGCCACTAGTCCATGGTCTTCCTTACAATGTCCTCCCTTGAATTCCAGACTTCCATTTCAACAGCCTCCTAGAACCTTGGTCCTCAAAGTTAAGGTACACCAATCAATCCTTAAGGTGAAGGAAGAAAATATTAGAACTACACATTTTTAAATGTCTCCCCTGAGATATTTATTGATCAAAAGGGGGCTATTAAACCACTGGATTCTGAAGCCCTCTCAGAACCAATGATACTTTTAAAAAACGTTGGTGCATACAGATTTGTCTTTTTAAAATAACATATTGAATACCCAAATTGGCAGTAGTAACATATTTTACTTCTAAACAGATATATAATTGGGGTATACATTTAAAAATTTGGAAGATAATGCTCTTAACTGCTTACAGGTTCTTCCTTCTCACACTTACCAAGTAGCCAGAAAGTTAACACCTTTCTTTGATTTAATCAACTCCTTTCTGAGAATTGCCATTGTTCCCATCAACCCAGGCTCCAATTTTAGATTAACTTGCATGCACTTCGAGCTTCATCTCCTAATAAATGTTCACATTGTGGCAAGTTGAGCACACACTCACCCTGTCTGTTTCCACTTTTGATTTCAGTTACTTATGGCACACCTTTCCTTTCAAATTTGTTTCTGTATTAGGAACCAGTAGGCCAGGTGCAGTGGCTCACGCCTGTAATCCTAGCACTCTGGGAGGCTCAGGCGGGAGGATCCTAGTTCGAGACCAGCCTGACGTCTCTACTAAAAAAAATAGAAATTAGTAGGACAACTAAAAATATATAGAAAAAGTTAGCCGGGCATGGTGGCGCATATTTGTAGTCCCAGCTACTCGGGAGGCTGAAGCAGTAGAATTGCTTGAGCCCAGGAGTTTGAGGTTGCTGTGAGCTAGGCTGACACCACGGCACTCTAGCCTGGCAACAGAGTGAGACTCTGTCTCAAAAATAAATAAATAAATAAATATTTCTTGGGCTCACTAAGAGCCCAAGTGAGGTTAGCATTTGCCTCTTTTATCTTCACATACTGTTTATAATAAGCTTAGACTGATATTGCCATTTCCTATTTTTAAAAAATACCTCCAACACCCTGAGTAGCAAACTGTCATTTATTGGGATCACTAACCGTGAGCCAAACATGCTAATAAGTGCTTTACATAAACCTCATATGTACTCTTACCACAGTGAGCTCGAAGGCAAAGAAAATTTCATATAACCAGAAAACAAGAGTTCATAATATGCCTTTATTTTATAACTAATAAACAACTTTTAATTTATCTTTCAAAGTTAATTATAATTGGTGACTGCTTTTCTTAGATACTTCTCTCACGTCCAAGAGAGGGAAATAATTTAGCCCTTGATTTAAAAAAAACACACACACAAGAGGAAGGGGTATGACCTTAACTACAAATAATATTCCACCATGACAATTGCTATAAACTTCCAAGCTGGTTGTTCTTCCAGATGTTCTTTTGGCGGCTGTAGCAGCTGATAGTTTCATCACATTCAGAAAAGTAATGCTTCCATCTTATTCATAGATTCTCCGAGGTTCTCGTAGAACCACACCACCTTCTGTCATGGCACTCTGTAGTTGTTTCATCTGGTTTTGAAAATTAGAAAAATGGAAAAGATTAAGTCAATACCACAAGTAAGCTGAAAATAAAAAGTTTACTTTCCAAGAAACAGAGAAATAAGCTGATTTGTTCTTGCTAACTTCCCAGCCTACATCGTATCTCAGATAGTGATCTTAATACTGACATAGGTAAGAAAAAAGGATATGTAGAGGTGTCAAGGATCAGCATTTAAAAATATTATAGAGACAAGATATCAACATATGAACATTAAGTACAGTGGCTGACATCACAGAACACAGAATCAGTCACCCTGGATTTGAAATCCACACAAACTGACTCCAGGCAAGTCAGCCTCCATTTATTTATGTATAGAATGTGTATACTAGTCTCTACCCTAGGGATTGATGTGAGGATTAAGTAGGTAACGCTATCAGTACTCACCAAAGGTTCTGACACATGGAAAGCACTTGGTAAATGGAAGCTGTTATTATGTAAGTATCTAATGTCAAGAATTAACACAGTATCTTTAAAATAAGTACATGAAAACAAAAATACCGATTCTGAGGCTGCCTCCCAAGGGGTTGGTTGGTAGACCATGAAGTTGATTCCTGCCTCTAAGCATCTCTCTGCCAGCACTCGTCCTATACTCTCACAAGCCATCACATTTCTGGTACTATAAAGGTGCTTTTTAATAGCCCATTCACGAGTGGATGCTGAAACCACAACCTGGCCATTTCGATGCTCAACGAGTGCTTCTATATGATGCTGAGTCCTTATAACTCGCAACCTAAATGGGGTGAGAAGAGGATAAATCATAAAAGAATCTATCTATCCTAAAGTTAAGCTACTTCATGTTAATACTTTTCACATTTGCCTAAATATTTCTCAAGAATTCAGTGTTTGGTTGATTTACTTCAACATATTTAACCTGGATTTTTCTTGGGAAAAATATTTTTCCTCTGCATTTATGAGAATATCTTCAGTAACAATCAACCAAATATTTCCACTTAACCTCAAGTATCAAGGAGAAATTTATCATTTCTGAGGAGCTGAGCTTTATTTATTTACACATCTACTTCAAACAGGGATTTAAAGAGACAGAGCTAAGTTACTGACTATACAGAGCTAAGTTGCTGACTGATGAGGATATACTTACTCTGACTTTATTTTCCAGCTAACACCAAAATATAATAAATGTAAGGTGGAGCAAAACTTTAAGTGTAAAAACCGAAATCATAAGAATACTAGAAGAAAACATGGGAGAATTTTGTTATAATCTCAAAGTAAGGTAAGCCTATTTAAATATGATATCAAACCATGTCGTATGGCTTTTATAAAAGATGGGTAGTTTTCTGCATGGTTAAAAAAAATAAATGAAAATGAAGTAAAATGAAGTCAAAAGACAGAAAAAATATTTTAAACTTATATTGTTGAAAGGACTGATTAGGCTGGGCACACTGCCTCATGCCTATAATCCCAGTACTCTGGGAGGCCAAGGCAGGAAGATCACTTGAGCCCAGGAGTTTGATACCAGCCAGGGCAACACAGTGGGACCCCATCTCTACAAAAAAGAAAAAAAATTACCCAAGTGTGGTCATGCACAGTAGTCCTAGCTACTCAGGAGGCTGAGGCAGGAAAATCGATTGAGCCTAGGAGTGAGGCTGCAATGAGCTATGACTGCACCACTGCACTCCAGCCTACGTAACAGAGTGAGACCATGTCTCAAAAAAAAAAAAAAAAGACTGATTTATATAATATGTAAAAAGCATCCTATAATCAATAAGAAATGACCAATAACTTAATTGCCAGAGTATCTGAACTGTTCATAAGAAACAAAAATATTAATGGTTCTTAAACCCATGAAAACATGCCTAATCTCACTGATAAAATGCATGGACAAGACAATTCATCGAAACACTGTAATCATAAAAAGGGAATCATATTCTACACAGCTACTAAAAAGGATGAAATAGCATGTTATGATGATTAATAGCTAATATTTACTGAGCACTTACATACCAGGCCTGTCCTAACTGTTTACAGATACAGCTTGTGTCTAAAAATAACATCATTATCATTTCCATTTTTTTTTTAAAGCTGTAGAAACTGACATCGAAAGTCTAGGTAACTTGAAAAAAATTACAACTAGTAAGTAATGGAGCCACGGTTTAGGTTCCAGGGTCTGGCCCCAGAGCGAATGCTCCTAACCACCATGAAGGATTGCCAAGATATACTTTTAAGTGTGCACTTGCTAGGGTTGAGGGAGATGGTGAAGCAAGATGCTGAAAAGTGTTTATGGTATGTTAAGATTTATGATTTTAAAAAACAAAAGTTTATGCTCATGTACATAGACTATTTCTAAAAGGATACACAAGAAAATGTACTCCCTTGTGGATTTTATAACCTATATATACTTCAAAGGCCGGGTGCGGTGGCTCACGCCTGTAATCCTAGCACTCTGGGAGGCTGAGGAAGGTGGATCGCTCAAGGTCAGGAGTTCGAAACCAGCCTGAGCAAGAGCCAGACCCCGTCTCTACTAAAAATAGAAAGAAATTGATTGGCCAACTAAAAATACATAGAAAAAATTAACTGGGCATGGTGGCGCATGCCTGTAGTCCCAGCTACTCAGGAGGCTGAGGCAGAAGGATTGCTTGAGTTCAGGAGTTGGAGGTTGCTGTGAGCTAGGCTGACACCATGGCACTCTAGCCAGGGCAACAGAGTGAGACTCTATCTCCAAAAAAAAAAAAATAGTTAAGCTCAAGAAAACATGCACATTAGAAGAGTCTCACTAGGACTATGAATGTGAAATTGAAAAATTATTGGGTTTGGAAATGTGGGTTCTACTCTTGGTTTTGCTGTGGCTCTGGTAAAAATCTCAACCTCTTAAACCAATGACCTTTTTTTGTAAAGAGTCAGATACTAAGTATTTGAGGCTCTGTAGGCCATACAGTCTGCTGAAACTGTTCAACTCAGCCTCTGTAGTGCTAGAACAGCTAAATGAAGCATAAACAAATGAGACTAAGCATGGCTATGTTCTAAGAAAACTTTGTGGACAATGAAATTTGATTTTTATGTGATTTTCACATATCACAAAATATTATTTTCATTTTTTGAACTTTTAAAAAAATATAAATACAATTTTTTAGCTTGCAAAACCAACTTTGGCCAATGCTGACCCTTGTCTTAAACCATGTGTTTAATGAAGGGGCAGGATTCATTATGTCTAAGGTAATTTCCTACTCTAATATTCCAAAATTCTCTGATAATATTGTGAATAGGACAGACAGGGGGAAAAATGAGAAAACAGGTCTCTAATTCTTTAAATGATCTAAATATTATGTGAAAGTAATAGGTTTGGTGTTTCAAAAGATTTTCAGACTTAAGATACAGATGATTCAAAATTGAGCTGCCTACTCCCTTTGACTCCTCCTTATATACTCTAAGTAAAAATATATCACAGCAACTGTAATACATTATTATCCCTATTCCACCTTGCACTATGAAACTGTTAAGACCTTTAGGAACAGGAATGACACCTACTTTATCTTTGTATTTTCTACATCTAGCATAATGCCTAGCAAGTGATAGAGACCCAATGTTTGTTGAATAAATACATCACACAGTTATGATTTCCAACTTGCTTTATAACTTGATATAGTCCTTAACAAATCTTAGAATCTAAGAATCTTAGCTCTGGCATTTACTAATCATGTCTCCCTAAGCCTCAATTTCCCTGCTCCTGTAAAATGACAGAAATTATTATACCTGGTTCATAGAGTAGTTTTAAGGATTAGATGAGAAAATAAATATAACGCAAATAGCATAATTCCTGGCAAATAGAAAGTATCCAATAAACAACCATCTTTATAACAAATCATCTCATGTCTGTTATAACAGACTCCTAACTGGTCTTCCTTCTTCTACTCTTGCCCCCTTAAAAATTCTTCTAAAAAGCAGCCAGTATGATCTTTAGAAACCAGATCATTCAATCTTTTTTTTTTTTTTTTTTGAGACAGAGTATCACTCTGTTGCCAGGGCTAGAGTGCCATTGCCATCATGCCTAGGTTCAGTTGTGCCTAGTTGAGTTCAGCAACCTCAAACTCTTGGGCTCAAGCAATCCTTCTGCCTCAGCCTCCTGAGTAGCTGGAACTACAGGCATGTACCACCATGCTCGGCTAATTTTTTCTATATATTTTTAGTTGTCCAGCTAATTTCTTTCTATTTTTAGTAGAGATGGTGGTCTCACTCTTACTCAGGCTGGTCTTGAACTCCTGACCTTGAGCAACCCTCCCGCCTTGGCCTCCCAGAGTGCTAGGATTACAGGCATGAGCCACCCAGCCCCTGGCCTAAACTGCTTATCTTGATTTACAAAGCTAATGATCTATCTCCTGCTTGCTCCTCCCCTTTCATCTTAAGCCATTCACTCTTTTGCTCACTGAGCTGCAGATACACAGGCCTTTCAGTTCCTCAAATGCACTAAGCTGATTCCTATCCTAGCTGTTTCCTCTGCTAGGAATGCTCTTTCTGGCAGATGATCTGCCTTCGTCCTATCTTTCAGATCTCAACTTTTCCTAGGCACTCAGTCCCTTCCTCTAATACCATGTTTACATTTTCTCCATGACACCTATTGTTTGTTCCAGCCTCTCCGCTAACCCCACTTCTACCCACCGCACGTCAGCTTCCCAAAGAGGAGTCTCAGACAGAGACTGGCATGTTGGCTGAATCAGTTAACCAAAACCATCTGTAGGGTACCCTGCACTATTCTGTCGGTCAATCACAAGCGGCCTTAATTACCTGTGCCAGAACTCACGGGAGGGCCACACTGTCCCCCAACCCCGCTCTTTCCTGGCTACAGATAAGAGCTCCAGATTCCGGGGATTCCGGTTGGTGAACTCTGGGGCAACAGCTTCATTGTCCTGAGGGTCCACTTCAGGTTTCACTGTCGGCTTGGAACTGGTTGAGAGGGCTGCGAACCTACATTCTAAGAAATGGAAACAACCACACGGATCTTTAAAAATGACTAAAACAGACAGAACAGGAGCATGCTCTAACCTCTATCCCCATGCATTCCCCCAACCCTCGGGCCCTGCAAACAGGATGAAATGTATGCTTGTCCGCAGGGTGCAGTCATCACTGACTCTGGTCCTTGATGCCCTATTATCACAGTGCTCTTAGCGCGTTTACTTTTCGGTAAGGTTCGTCGACTATAAAATAGGACTTGCTCATCAATTTTTATCGTGCAGGCCCTGGGGAGTAAGCCGAGAGAAGTGGGGCAAGATTAGTTACCGGGGTTCCTGCAAACCGACAGCAACTCCCAGCATCGCGAGCGAAGCGCCATCGCTGAAACGATCTCCGGCAAAGCCTTGCCACCTCTTCCTCACGGTCGACTCAGCGGCGGGCGGCCGCTACCACATTAACTGAGAGGAAAAGCCTTTGGCTCGCGGTCACCGAACCCTCCGCGCGAGAGCCGCTCTCGACCCAGAACTATCAAGCCTCTGGCCGCTGAGTGGCCGAGCGAGCAATCGGTTCTCGCCCCCGCCAATCATCGCTTACGCCAAAGCGCCTCGTAGCAACGCCCCGGGGCATGGGGCGGGATCCCGTGAGTTGTGGGCAACACTTTGCGCGACTTACGGGCACGCACAATTTCACGTCACCACGTTTGGGTCCTTAAGTCGTAGGGCGTAATAAGACTTATCACTGTCAGGTATACGTGCCCTAGCTGAGCACCGGGAAGAAATGGGGTGTCCTCAACAGGGCGTGGTTGTCTTCCGAGGACCAAAAATTTTCCCATAAGGCCCACGGAAAACTGCCCCATCCCACCCAGGTTCAGGCCCCCAAATTTATGCTTGTGAGCCGTGGAACAAAGCCGCTGACTTGCGTCATGCGCCCCGAAAAAGCATTTAAGGAGGACAAGGAAGAGAGAATAAAGCTAAAACGTGAGAGTCGTTTGTAACTTCAGCTCGGGCCGGCCCTTCCCACTACACTCCAACTCCAAGCTGCGCCCTTCCGACCACTTTTTCTAGAAGGCGCTAGAATATCCGAACGCGCATGCGCAGCCTTGTCTGAGGCAGATATTCAGCCAAGCACTTCTCTCCTCCCAGAGGTCTCGGAATTCCTGACTTCCGTTCTCCGCTTTAGCGCTGTTCTCATCCGCTCTCTAATTGGACGAAACTACAGAGCCAGCCCTTTTCCGGTCTCCTCAGGTATATTTTCTTCCCTTCTTTTCCCCGCCTCTTCCTTTTTTCCCGCCATGCTTCGCGGCCGGGCAGGGGAAACGAGCGGAGCTGTGTTTCCCAGCAGCCCCTGCGGCGTCTCTCAGGTCGGCTCCACGCTGTCGCCAGGGTGGTAGGGACCACCGCTCGGCTGAGACACCGAGGTAGTGGCTGCCCGCGGCGTGAGTAAAATTCGACGTATACCCTGCCGCGAAGATGGAGGGGCCTTTGTCCGTGTTCGGAGACCGCAGCACTGGGGAAGCAATCCGCTCCCAGAACGGTAAGGGCGGGTGAGGCCTGTGCCGGGCCCGCGGGCGGTGCGCGCCGAGCCCTCAGCCAGGTCCACGGCCCGCGCTTTCTTCCTCGCACCTTTCCTTCTCATCCCCCGCGGAAAGGGCCTGGGGGGACCCGCGGCCTGACCCGGCCCACCCGCTATTCTCGCGGGGCAGGGCGGAGCCGCAGCGCTCTCTCCCGGTAGGGGTAGACTCCCGAGAGCGCTGCACGTTTTCGAGAGCTGCTGGGGAAGGGCGTGGGTGGCCGAGGCCGGCAGTTGGAAAAGAGCTCCTGCGCCTGAAAAGCGAGCCTCCCGCACCGACGCGTGCCAGCCACGCCGCGAATCCCCTTTTGTTCCGATTCCAACTAGGTGGAGCGTTTATCTCAACTTTTTTGGGCTTCGTTTTCTAACCATTAACGGGGAAAGACCTAGATTCAGCTGCTCACTTTGCAGATGAACGAATGGCAACCGAATTTAGGTGCCTTGCGAATTATACCCTGTTGGTTATCAACTATAGTCGATTGTCGGGGGCCCAGATGTCCAGATCCAATCTTTACCGCGTCTATCGTTGACGGTTTCTCATGGTAAAATTATGTGATAAAATGTCAAGTGGCTGTATTTACCCTAGTAAAGGTTAATACGGATTTGCAAAGCATTTGTTGTTGAGCCTCTTTTGAGAGCTTTTATGCTTTATTTTTTGTTTCTCTCCTATAATCTATTGTGGCTGGTAGAGCATTTACACTTTAAAGTCATGGATGCCTGTCGAGCTTACAATTTTCGACAGATTGCTGATTTTTTTTTAATTTAACAAATTTTTAAGTTAAAGCACCTTCTCCGTTCAACTACTGTTTTTTTAGTGTCACAGATAAGAAATTATGCTATTTCAATGAAAAAAACCAAGGAAGTGAAGGAAAAGGTTGATAAATATAACTTTTTTATTCTCCCTGTATGAAGTAGTAGAGCATGGAATTGTGGTTATTTTATGTAGCAACGAACTCGATGCTCAAGATGAATTTTACTAGTTCTCTGTCAACTAGACTTTTAATAGGCGATTTTTTAAATAGGACAGATTTGTAGATTGGGAAAATTCAGGGCTTTTTGTAGTCTTCATTTTCTTTAGGCTTAAATGATTGTCTTTTAGAGCTGTGGGTTTTTCTGATTTCATTTTTGTTCATTGATTATTTACAGTTATGGCTGCAGCTTCTATTGCTAACATCGTGAAAAGTTCTCTTGGTCCAGTTGGCTTGGATAAAATGTTGGTGGATGATATTGGTGTAAGTACACCTGTTGTGTTGGTTGCCTTAGGGAAAAAAAAGATCTTACATACATTGCTGTGTTAATTATTTGTTTTGATCAGAATCCTGGAATTTGTTGTTAGAGGTGAATGTATATCTTAATGGGCCTGTGTTAATTTCTGTAAGTCGTTTATTTTGTCATTTTTTTCCTGCGATTTTCTTAGGATGTAACCATTACTAATGATGGCGCAACCATCCTGAAATTACTGGAGGTGGAACATCCTGCAGCCAAAGTTCTTTGTGAGCTGGCTGATCTGCAAGACAAAGAAGTTGGAGATGGTACTACCTCAGTGGTAGGTAGTCTGGTAGAGTGGCTAAAGAATGGTCATTTTTCTTTAAAGAAAATCAGTTGAAACCATGAGTGAATCATTTGCTCTGAGTCAGGAAAAAGTGACATATTTAAGAAGGGAAAATTAAAATTTTCAGGTAATAACTCAGAAACGTTTGAAAATTGATGGTGATAGCTAATTTGTACAATTTAAATAGGAAAGAAACTTGAGGTCATTTAACATAAGCCCCATCATTTTAATGTTGGTGTTCACAAATGTTGAGGGCTTTTTTCCCCCTCAACTATGACAATATTCATGCATCACACAAGTTTTTTATGGTTTTTGTAAAGTTTTGTATTTCTCTCCCTGTATAATTATCGACAGGAGAAAATTTTACCAGTTTGGGGAAAAAGTATTCTTATATATTAAATACTGACACTAATCTCAGGAATTCAAAGTGGAAGTGTGAAAAAGTAATTCAGTTTCCCCAAAAGAAGCTGATGGGGTTTTAAAAGCCTTTTTAATTAAAAATTAGTTTTTAGTGTTATAAGAACAATATTTGTAATAAACCAAATAACGTAATAAAAATCATATGAAGAAATCAGGCTCTTAATTTAGCCTCTACTGAGCACTTAGTCTTTAAAGGGAATACATGTATTATCTTCCATTGTACTGCTGAACTAGTTTCTTAGCCAGAACATTTTTCTAGCTCCTATCCTCCTTTGGCCATTTGCATTTAGAATGCAGTGAGTCCTCCCTGAAGTTGTTGATAGGTTTCTTGGAATCTGTGACTTTAGAGATATGACGTGCAACAAAACCAGTTTTTTTCCATCATCAGCATGACAGTATTCAAGGACCTGCTGTATGTTGTTTCAGTTGAAGTTGCAGTTTCTAAGAATCTATTGATGAAGTTCAATGAGAACTTAATGTGCTTTGTAGAGTTCTCTTTTTTCAGGTTTCCAATAGTGGCTTATTAATTTCATCACCATCTGGTTAATAATATCTGACCATTATAGTGTTGTTTTTAGATACGCGTTGCATATATTGAATGTCAGGTGCACTTAGAGCAATGAATGTTTTCTTGACAGGTTATTATTGCAGCAGAGCTTCTAAAAAATGCAGATGAACTAGTCAAACAGAAAATTCATCCCACATCAGTTATTAGTGGCTATCGACTTGCTTGCAAGTAAGATTCTTTGCATTCAGAGAAAATTTTTTTACTTGATGTAATAGTTGTAAACAACAGTCTGCTCTGTTAATGTTTTCATTAATGACCAAATTTTAATTTGAAAAGGTTGTATTTTAGCATTTAAGTAGCAATATTTGAAGTAAGAACTAGGGCCAGTATCTTTTTCCCATTTGACTACCACATTTTCTCCTAATGATAGATTTTAGTGGCTATGCTTATGGGATAGATTAAGATTGCCATGATCTGAAGAGGGATGATCTTTTGGTGTCCTCCTTCTATATGAAATGGCTGAACAGAAAGTTACTGCCTATGACATTTCGACACTATATGTTAAACATGATGAAAGCAAAAGGTTTGAGTAATGAATTTATAAGTGTTTTTCTCTCCTGTACTTTAAAAAGGGAAGCAGTGCGTTATATCAGTGAAAACCTGATTATTAACACAGATGAACTTGGAAGAGATTGCCTGATTAATGCTGCTAAGACGTCGATGTCGTCCAAAATCATTGGAATGTATCCTTGTGTTGGTCTGATAAAGTTTAGGGTTTTTTTGTTTGTTGGTTTTTTTGAGATAGAGTCTCACTACTCTGTTGCCTGGGCTAGAGTGCTGTGGCATCAGCCTAGCTCACAGCAGCCTCAGACTCCTGGGCTCAAGCAATTCTTCTCCCTCAGCCTCCGGAGTAGCTGGGACTACAGCCATGCACCACCATGCCCAGCTAATTTTTTCTATACATTTTTAGTTGGCCAATTGTTTCTATTTTTAGTAGAGATGGGGTCTCGATTTTGCTCAGGCTGGTTTCAAACTCCTGACCTTGAGCGATCCTCCTGTCTTGGCCTCCCAGAGTGCTAAGATTACAGGCGTGAACCACCACGCCCGGCCAAGTTTAGGCTTTTTAAAGATAAGACGTGTTTTTATGCGGTAAAATCTGAAATACTAGTTGTATGCGAATTGATGTTGCATTAGAGATGTGATGCTGTACTGGAACTGCTTGTTGGATTTCCTGGTTTTCTAGGGTGAAAAGGTAATATAAAGCATGTATAAGCATGACATAAATTACAGATAGTGATACATAATACTGTAGCATTTTGATGGCATAAATAATGCTGTTTATTTGATGAATGTGATTACTAAAAGTAAGTTCCTTCAAATTACCCTTGATTTTCAGTTGTACCCTTTATCTCTTCCATGTCTTTTTATCCTTAACTGTTGACTTAGAAATGGTGATTTCTTTGCTAATATGGTAGTAGATGCTGTACTTGCTGTTAAGTACACAGATGTAAGAGGCCAGCCCCGATATCCAGTCAATTCTGTTAATATTCTGAAAGCTCATGGGAGAAGTCAGATGGAGAGTATGCTGATCAGTGGCTATGCACTCAACTGTGTGGTGGGATCCCAGGGTAAGGTTGGTTCAGGATTTGGTTATAGAATGAGATTACTGCAGGTTAAAACTATCTTTTGGGGGGTCGTATACAGTACATCTTTTTGAAACTGAAAGCTACTCTTTATTATGCTTTTAAGGATAGTTGTATTTTATGAAACAGCCTTACTAAACTTACTATAAAGGAAGTTAATGTTACATTCAATTACAGGCATGCCTAAGAGGATAGTTAACGCAAAAATTGCTTGCCTTGACTTCAGCCTGCAAAAAACAAAAATGAAACTTGGTGTACAGGTGGTTATTACGGATCCTGAAAAATTGGACCAAATTAGACAGAGGTATGTTGGGAGGTTGTTTTGGGCCTTTGTAAGGGGTGTTTGTAAATTACCCTTCTGTTGGACCAGGTAACAGTAAAAAGAATGCATGCTATATCTCATAGATAACAGCAAGTTATCAGAGCTACTCGGTAGTAGAATACAGTGGTGTTGGAACAGGAGTTTTAAGTGTGTCATTGAGGATTTTAAAAATAAACAATTTTTAGCCAAGTCAAATTATTTTACGTCAACTTCCAGAAAAACTAGCATGATGGTGTTAAAAGAGGGATTTAAAATGATAAAACTTAAATGAAAATTGGCCTTTTTGTGGAATTTTGGTTTTATGAGTCTGTTGATACTAAAATATAAAAGCCAGAAATCTAATTGCCTCCAAGAAGCAGTGCAGAACTCGGCAGTATAGTATTGACTGTGCCTGCTATATGCCAAGTATTAGGGGCTGCAGGTGGTGGTATTACTGATTGGCATGCTGGAAGAGCTAGTCCTCAGGATACTTTGCTGCTATAGGATTTTGACTGTTTACCTGTGCTTGAGCCATATCAAATACTATTTTTAACAGTTGTTTGAAACAGTAAATAGTTTTAAACAGTAGTTCAACCAAGCCTACAAGAAATCTTTGCCAAGAGTCAGGATCATCTTTTAAATCATCTTTTTAAATCTATCTGCAGAGGTATTCTTTTCTCCTTCTTTCCTTTTCTCCTTCCTTCCATCAAAAGCCAGTCTCTCTACAGTAAGTGTCACAGAGTGTGTTGCCTTCTGCCTTAGAGCCTTGCTTCATTGATTCGTTTTTCTCATTTGCATCTTCAACTAATTCTGTCTACTCTTCTCTTCCTTCTTTCCTGGATTTCACTTATAACTCTTAAATGAAAGCCTCTTCACACATCCTGTTCCACTTACTCCCTATCCTTCCACATCTCTATAGCCAGATGGCACAACAGTGATTTACACAGAACTGTTTTCTGGGTGCTTTTCTTCTCATCACTTTTTCAGCCCTATTCTCCACTGGAGGACTGCTTGTTAAGGTCACTAGTGACCACTAGTGTGAAATTCATTAGACATTTTAGCCTCCCTTTTACTTGACCTTCATAGCAAGCCTTTACTTCCTTCTTGAAATGCTTTTCAGGGAGGCATACATCTGTCTAACTAAATGTTGCTTAAGCATCTTATCAATGTCAGTATGTCCAAAACTGAATCATGACGATACCCCAAATCTGCTTTTGGCCATAATGATAAGGACCCCTTCATTCAGGCAGAAAAACTAGGTAATTTCCTCTCTTGCCTAATACCTTTCCCATTCTAATCTATCACCAAGACCATTTTTTTCTGCCCTTTACCTACAAATTAAATTCACTTTCTATTTTCTTATCCAGGCTATTGCAGAAGCACCTCAGCTTACAGGAGCTTTCCTTTCTTCCTCAATCTAAATTATACTCTGTTGTGACTCCCTGTATGTTGTTTTCATGGGGCTTACCAGTTTCTATTATGTTTGTACAGCCAGTTGGTGAGTGCTAAAGGTAGAGACAATGATTCCTTTGGCTTTGTAGCCCCAGTCTTTGGTACAGTGTGTGGCACTAACCTGTACTAAAGTGATTAACAGGGACCCTGTTAATCTCTAAGGGGTTTGAGTATGCTCTTTAATTCATTTTACTTTAAAAATCCTTTGAATGACCTTATTTATTCACATGGCCTTGATTATATCTGTATAATCAAATCTATATCTCTTTCCCATAGTTTGTTTGGGGTTTTCATATTATAAGTGACTACTTTCTGGCAGCTTTACCTGAATAGGCAACAGAGGCTTCAAGCTTAATCTTGTCCCAAATTTAACTCTGATTTCTCACCCTGCCCATAACATGTTGGTATTTATTTGACTCAAGTAGTCACTGGCTGTATTTCCCAGTGATCCAAGCCATCTCCTTGCCTTCAGCCATTCATCTTTCCAGTGCAGTTTCCCTATTGATCTGAGGGGATCCTTTTGGAAACAAAGATTTGGCAATATTGTTCTTGCTTACAAATAATTAAGCTTCTTAGCCATCTAGACTCTTCGACATGGGCTACAAGGTTTTTCATTTTCTGGTCCTGCCTACTTCTGCACTTTCAACTCTGGACCGCTCTCTTGACTTCTTTGTCCCACCTCCAGTGCTGGTCTTATGCTTTTCCTATGCTTCTAGTTTCTGCATAATTTCTGTCACTTGGTGACACTTAACCTGGAGTGTGATTGTAATCCCCCTCCCCACTATATCCTCGAAGGCAGAGCCCCTGTTAATCTCTAACCACATTTCTTGATTATTAACTCAAACTGGGATTGAGAAGAACTAAGTGATTTTGTGGGGCAGTTTTTTTTGACAGTCTGTCTCTGTCACCTGGGCTAGAGTGCTGTGGTGTCAGCCTAGCTCACAGCAACCTCAAACTCCTGGGCTCAAGCAATCCTCCTGCCTCAGCTTCCTGAGTAACTGGGACTATAGATGCACACCAGCACATCTGGCTAATTTTTTCTATTTTAATAGAGATGGGGTCTCACTCTTGCTCAGGCTGGTTTTGAACTCCTAACTTGAAGTGATCCTCCTGCCTCGGCCTCTGAGAGTGCTAGGATTACCCGAGTGAGCCACCGTACCCGGCCCTAAGTGGTTTTAATTCCTTGAACTTTTCTGTAAATTGGACTAATTTAAGTTCTGGTCATAGGAAAGAAGGGTTAATATAATTTAATCTATGGTTATCTTGTGGTAAATATTTAATAGAATTCATGGCTGTATTATAAAAAAAAATAGTAACTTTGGGTTACTAAAATACTTTGTAGAGAATCAGATATCACCAAGGAAAGAATTCAGAAGATCCTGGCAACTGGTGCCAATGTTATTCTAACCACTGGTGGAATTGATGATATGTGTCTGAAGTATTTTGTGGAGGCCGGTGCTATGGCAGTTCGAAGAGTTTTAAAAAGAGACCTTAAACGCATTGCTAAAGCTTCTGGAGGTATGTCTTCTACCAGCTCTCACATAAAATTCTTATGATACTATTACGTGACTACGCCAAAGGTCCTTTTACATTGTATTATTGACACCAAGCAGCTTCAAAAACATTCATACTCCGTAATGCTTTGTGCTACAAATACAGAGCCATTGGAAATTCATGAACTTAATTTAACTCAGAAATGACATAACTCCATCTTAAAAGGACAGTTGCTTGTCCGATGCCTAACCAAACCTTAAACTTGTAATATATCATTTTTATCATAAAAGTTTCTGAATCTACGGATATGAAAACCATTATGAAAGAACAATATATATAAATCCTTTTTAACTCTCTTAATAGCAACTATTCTGTCAACTCTGGCCAATTTGGAAGGTGAAGAAACTTTTGAAGCAGCAATGTTGGGACAAGCAGAAGAGGTGGTACAGGAGAGAATTTGTGATGATGAACTGATCTTAATCAAAAAGTAAGAGCTACTTGGTAAATTGTAAAGCTATACAGATTTTTTTTTTTTTTTTTTTTTTT
>VBSM01000361.1:101204248-101214313 GCA_008086735.1 Cheirogaleus medius | reverse complement strand
AAAAAAAAAAAAAATGTCCCCAATTTGAGTTTGTCTGATATTTCCTCAAGATTAGATTAAGATTATTCAGAAAGAGAGGCATACCACTGAATAATGGTATGATCTCAGTGAAACTTTTTTTTTTTTTCTGAGACAGGGTCTTACTCTATCACCTAGGCTGGAGTGCAGTGGTGCAATCAGAGCTCACTGCTAACATTCTCTGAAGATCAAGGATTGACAAAGTAGAGAAAGAATACTCACTTCACTTCAGTTCATCAACAAGAAACTGTGCCTGTTAGCAGGGATACTAAAATGCTTAAGACAGGGTCTCCACCCACAAGGAGGAAAGCACTTAAGAAGCAGATTATTATATAATCTTTTTCAACCTTTTTAAAGGTAATATATCTTCAGCTATGTTTGCCTTACCTGTAATACCCATATGATAGTTGTGAAATGCACAGGTAAGACCATCACAGAGTATACTGTCAGCTAGTGCCGACTCACCAAGCTTTACTCCTGTTCTCAAGTGAACCAAGTGGGGAGCCTAGAAACAAGAAATAAAAATAGATTTAGACTTGGTTGTAATTAGTCATCTCCTTAGAATCCTACTCAAAACTAGTTTTTCCTCAGTTTTCATCCAGTCCCCTTTGCAGCCCTTCTCCCCAGTTCTAGCTTCTCCACCAGGCCAGAACCTGAAGACCCCTGGAACTAGCAAACTACTCCCTTCTGCCTACTCTTGGGAACCCATTACTCTCCTACCTACCCATTTCTCATTCTCGCTCAAACCTATTCATTCTGTGTCCTATTTCCTTAAGAATCCTATTTATTCCTTCTAAAGAGGCAACTAATTATCTGTTAAATGAAGAATTCATCTAAGTGCTTAAGTAATGCTAACAATGTGTTACTTATTTTAATAGGAGACATAATGCCTATCATGAGAATAAATCAAGTTGCCTAATTAACTAATGAGGAGGGGTTTCTGAGTAGGTGCTGCTCTTAACCCCTATCAACTCAATAGGAACTATAACAGAATAGAAAGAATATTGGACTTAGAGTGAGAAGAGCTGCATTTCAATGATGACTCTAGGCCTGTTTCCCTACCTGTGAATTGGAAATATCACCTGCCGCATATGGGCTGTTGTGAGCATGTACAAAAGCACCTGGTACAGCACTACACTGATATTAGTACTGTTCTGTCAAAATCACTGATTGTTTTGCTGCCATTAGCTTATCTCCTCTTAAGCCTCAACAATGCCTGGGCTGATCAGCCTCTAACCAGGGAATTCCTGGGTCACACCCTGAGCTGTCTCAGTAGGAAACAGGGGATATATTATACTTTTTCCTTTTCACTGCTGTACCAATTTGAGGGATGGAATGCAGTGAAACAAATCCCACCTGGCAAACCTATTGGAGAAGGGCACTACTCAGTGGTCCTCTTTTCCATGTTTATACCTTGCAAAGGTTAACAAAGTCTGGTCCCTGGGATCCTCGTCATGTACAGGAAGGTAAGTGGCAACATCTGTTTTTGCCTTTTACTCACAATGAGAAAGAAATTTAAAACCAACTAACATTATGGGCTTAATTCAGAAAATACTTTATGCTTCATTAACAACAGTTTAGAAAAAAAATATTCTGTTCTAATCATACTGGCTGATAGGCTTTTTCATCAACCTGGATTTCCCATCCAAATTGAAAAATAATTAACGTTCACGTAGGGCTCAAGGTTGAATCTATTTTTGTTTATTTCTCTCCTGTTTGATTCCAGCTCTGATAGGCATCAGTTTACTTTGCTGTAGCAGACATGAGTTTCTCAGAGAGAGGTCAGTGAGAGCCATCTCTGCAGAGGCCTTACTTACCTTGCTCATATTTTCCATGCCTCCTGCAACCACAATGTTGGAGTCTCCTAACCCTATGGACTGGGCTGCAAGGCACACAGCTTTTAGGCCTGACCCACAGATCATCTGGCAGCTCCACGCTGGAACAGAGTAGGGAATTCCTGCACCCACACTGGCTTGTCTTACCGGATTCTGCCCACAACCTGCAAGAAGGAACACAGAGGCCTGCTGGCAATCAAGGAGAAAGACAAAATGTCAGGGTGAAAGTGTGTGCAAAATTGCCAACTGGGTCACCTGCCACTTCTGAAAGCCTACAGGCCAGCTAAGTTCCCACCAGAGGCAAGAAGGCCTGTCTACATTCTCCATCTGTCACAGTCTAGCCCTTTAAAACACATTGCCTTGTGCTGTTCTCTAGGAATTTCATAGATATTAAATATAAGCTTTCTCTTCCACAAAAGGTTATTAATACCTTAAAACAGAACTGTTATCCTCATCTTTTGAGAGGGCTTGAGTAAGCACTATCAAACCTATGTCATAAACACAGGGTGTAACTTAGGCATTATTAACGTTTCTAACTGGGGCCATTTGCTCCCATGATCATCACTTAAAACAATTGGGAAAAAAAGAGGAGTTACTTGAAGAGGAAAACCTCTGGTAATAAGTAGTTCTTTTCTTGCTTATTATTCTCACACTATGGTTAACTGGTTATGTAATAAGATATGTACATAATCAGAACTGACAAATATCTTTTTATTTCTTTTTGAGATAGAGTCTCAGTCTGTTGCCTGGGCTAGAGTGCTGTGGCATCAGCCTAGTTCACAGCAACCTCAAACTCCTGGGCTCAAGCCATCCTTCTGCCTCAGCCTCCCAAGTAGCTTGGACTATAGGCACGCGCCACCATGCCCGGCTAATTTTTTCTATTTCTTTTTGGTAGAGATGGGGTCTCACTCTTGCTCAGGCTGGTTTCAAACTTCTGAGCTCAAACAATCCTCCCACCTTGGCTTCCCAGAGTGCTAGGATTACAGGTGTGAGCCACCACACCTGGCCACAAATACCTTCTTATAAGTCAACTGTGGGGACTTCCTTCAGCTGAGAAAAAATACATCACTTACTTGAAGTAACAAAGAAGGGGATGGAGTTAAAGTTTCAAATATTCTCAGTCACCACTGTCTATTATCAAAGGGTCAAAAGTAAATGTTACAGGCACAGTGGCTCACGCCTGTAATTCTAATACTCTGGGAGGCCAAGGCAGGAGGATCGCTTGAGCTCAGGAATTTGAAATCAGCCAAAGCAAGAGCAAGACGCTGTCTCTACTAAAAATAGAAAAATTAGCCAGACAGTATGGTGCACACATGTAATCCCAGCTACTCAGTAGGCTAAAGCAGGGGTATCGCTAGAGCCTAGGAATTCAAGGCTATGGTGTGCTATGATCGCACCTGTGAACAGCCACTACACTCCAGCCTGGGCAACAGAGTAATACCCCATTTTAAAAAAAAAAAAAAAAACCACACTAAAAACAAAATATGCCATGAACCAGCTAGCTGTTAGTGTGTACATTTAAAGAGAAACCTGGCCAGGCGAGGTGGCTCACGCCTGTAATCCTAGCACTCTGGGAGGCCGAGGCAGGAGGATCACTCAGGGTCAGGAGTTCGAAACCAGCCTGAGCAAGAGTGAGACCCCCATCTCTACTAAAAAATAGAAAGAAATTAATTGGCCAACTAAAATACATAGAAAAAAAATTAAAAAATAAAAATAAAGAGAAACCAACAGTAGAGTACCCTATGACAATTGAACAAGTCTGAGTCAAGGGTGTGGGGAGGCAGAAAGGAGGGAGTGGCCAGCCTAACGGTATTGCATGTGTATTTTTTAAAGCCTTGAGGAATCATGAGAAAGTGGACTAGTTCATACAAAACCTTAAGACCCAGAAGGACAAGCTGAGAAAAGAGAATCAGGAAGAAGAACTATAAAACTACAAAGTAAATACACAAAAAAATGGGCTGCGTCTCAGAAAAGACAGAAGTTGGTTTTGAGTGAGCATTACCAATTAGCACTACAAATAATTAGAATTTGTTACTGAGTAAGCACGAAACTAGTTATTAATAAATAATTTAGAGGAACTTCTGAAGCCGCTGGAACTAATTAAGAATGGTCAAACCCAAATAGAATCAGAAGACGGGAGCACCCTCATGACTCACCTAGCTTCCTCCAGGGAGTGATATGCCCTGTTTGTGAGGGGCATGAAGTACCTTCCCAGCTCAGAACTGAGCCCTGAGACGGCAAGGACCTTACCTGTATTGTTGGAGCCATAACCCCAGCACCAAGCATTCGGGAGGAATTCAATACATTTTTACTGAATGTATGACATTTTAGGGGAATATAGAGGATCATGCACGCACTCCTATGCATCAAGCTAGCCCTGCTTCTAAAGAATGAAAATGCGCACTCTGGGAGGCCGAGGCAGAAGGATCACTCAAGGTCAGGAGTTTGAAACCAGCCTGAGCAAGAGCGAGACCCCGTCTCTACTAAAAATAGAAGGAAATTAATTGGCCAACTCAAAATATATAGAAAAAATTAGCCAGGCATGGTGGCGCATGCCTGTAGTCCCAGCTACTCGGGAGGCTGAGGCAGGAGGATCGCTTGAGCCCAGGAATTTGAGGTTGCTGTGAGCTAGGCTGACGCCATGGCACTCTAGCTCAGGCAACAGAGTGAGACTCTGTCTTAAAAAAAAAAAAAAAGAATGAAAATGCAGTGTATGTAGATCAGTGGTGTAGGTTCATTCAGGAAAAGCATATGAAAGAAGCTGAGTCTTGCTTGCCGAGGTTGGGTGTGCCTGTAGTCCCAGCTACTCAGGAGGCTGAGACAAAAAAATTACTTAAGCCTAGGAATTAGAGACCAGCCCAAGCAATATAGCCAGACCTCAAAAAAATTAATTAATTGATTATTTTGTTTGTTTTAACAAAGAGGTTGAGTTCTAAGGTGCATAGAAGCTATTGACATGGCCGGGAGGAGGGGCTGTAGGGGGAATCCTAACAGAGGGCTCTGAGCAAAAGGATGGAGGCAAGAACTTAAGTGAGCCTGAGTGTGCGCATCTGTGTTAATGGGCTGTTTCTGATAAATTTGACCTCTCTGGGGTCACTGAAGAGTTACCTGCCGCCAAAACATGTCCGAATATGACCTCAGACACGTCTTCTGGAGCCACAGTGGCCCTCTTCAGGACTTCTTTGATGACAGTGGAGCCCAGGTCCTGGACAGGAACGGTAGCTAAGGCACCATTGAAGGAGCCTACAACAAAATGGGAGACCGCGGTCATCTGAAACCCGAAGGCAACGCAGAAACCCCCACGCGCTGCCCAGGCAAGTCTGGAAAGAACCACTCCCGGGGCGGCGCCCTCTCCCTCGACAGGTTCCCACACCGGCTAGTCTGGGCAACGAGCAGGGCATGCGACACAACCCGCAGCGGCCGAGGGCCGGACAGGCGACTCCCAGGGCGACCTCTGGACGCCGCCGGACCCCAGCTCTTTCCCCGAAGACGAGGGAATGCATGCGGCCCCATGCTTCTAAAACAAAAGGAGCCGCGCGTCAAGGGCTTTCAAAACTCTGCGGCACTGAGGGGACGGAAGCAATGACCACGAACTGCTGTTTGACCAGCCAGAAGCCTGCCCCGCGCCCGGCTCAGACCACCGAGCAGCCCCGCCCCCGCGACCGCAGGGCTGACCAATGCCGTCTCCCGGAGCCGGCCAATCATGGGCCTCGCGAGAGAGCTCCTCCGCACACCAGCCAATGGGGCAGCCGGGCGGCACGGTGGCTCCACCCCGGGAGCCAATCCGCGCACGATGGGCGGAGCGCGCCCACCTGGCGAGAAGGGGCGGGGCGGGGCTGCCGCGCCCGGCCTGGGGAGGCACGAGGCGCCAGGTCCCGGGAGTTCCGGGGGTCCTCGCGGCCTGGCCAGGCCGTCCTCCTCCCCGCACGCCCCTCTCCCACGCCACACAGGTCTGGCCCTCGGCACGCCTGCCGAAGTGGCGCGCGGCTCAGACCCTGCGCGGGGCCCGCCGGCCACTCACCTATGATGGTCCGCGCTGCCGAGACGATCACCACAGGGTCCGAGCCTGCACTCATCCTGCCCACAACCGCTTCTCCCGCTTCTGTCGGCCCCGCGCTGCCTGCAAGTGAGGCAAAGCCCTTGCTCTCCGCCCACCAGCCGCGCCGGTGGGCGGGACCTGGGACCGCCCCGCCCCCCGCCTCCGTGCGGCCTAGGGTGCGCAGGCGCGAGACCGGAGCTGGGGCTGGCCTGTGGGGGCTGGCAGTGAGGACGGACGCTCCCCGGGCAAAGGCGGGGTGGGGGTCCCGCAATGAAGGGCAGGATGGTCTTTGGCTGAGGATCGGGGGGTGCAGGCTACAGGGGAGGGAGAGGGCCAGGGAGGATTCCGGAGGCGCAGGGCGAGGGTGGGGGGCGCAGGCTCTGCGGGCGAAGGGCGCGGGCGGGGGCGTCCCGTGCGGAGCAGGAGGGGTCCTGGGGCTGCGGGCGGAACTGCGGACCTCGGACGCCCGCCCGCCATCTCCAGACCCTTTTTCTGGACACCCCTGTGTTGTAGTCTCCTGTCTTAACGTTTTGGCGGGGGGGGTTGTTTTTAATCTTAGGGTTTTTCAAAACAATAAAGGGGGAGATGACAAAATATATCGCGTTCAGCCCAGGATTTGAATCCCACTGGCGAGAATCTTGAATGGGAATCCTGCCAACTGCAGGACCGAGGACAATTCTGATGTTTGTTTTTTTTTTGGTCTCAGGGGCTTTGAAAGTTCCTCTACATTCTGGGTGTCAGTAAGCATTCCTTCACGTCAGGTGTTACCAGGGTTCGCCTCTATGCGAGAACCCATGGGGTTGGCCACACTTGCCTTTCTTGGGGAAGATCAGCTCTTGGCGTGAACGAGTGAGGAAGCTGGGAGTATCTTAATGTCCTAGTAGCCAAAAGTTCCTTTGGTTGAGAAGATGACAGTTGGGACAATGAAGGAAGGAAAGCTTGTAATGAGTTGGTCACTTCTGTTTAAACCATTAAGACTCCCTATCTCCTACTGGGCAAAGTTCAGAATCTTGCTGAGCTTTCTAGGAACCTAACACCTGGGGCCAGTTACTTTTCCAGTCTCAGCTCTGGCTGTTCACCCTGGACACTCCCCCAGTTAGGCTACTAGGGCTCCTGGAAAGGACACCAATCCTCTGTTTCCTGCAGCTTGGCCGCTTGGAGAGAACTCCGCCTACTCCCTGATGGAAGGTGGAAGCCTACAGTCCAGCTAAAATTCCTGTCCATTGTGAAAACTTTCCCCTGCCTGCAGTATCAACCCATTCCCTCCTCTGTGCTTGCCCTAGCATATAGTATACAACCCTGTGTGCCAACCACCCTTCCCCAAAACTGCAGTACAGGCCCCCCCGTTTCCAGAGAGAGGTCTTGCTTTCTCTTGTTCTCTTTAGCACCTAGAACTTACTGCATATCAAATAAATGTTAGTGAATTTTCATGATTACCACCCAAAAGCTTTCCTTAACCATTCCCAAGAGCTGCATGAGGCCCCATCTAGACAGGATACAGATAAGGAGACTTGCAAATATTTGAATAATAATTAACATCATGAACTGTCAGTATCAACTAGGTATGTTTGAATAAAGGATAAGGACTTGGGTAGGGTACTTACTCAGTGATGGCTAGAATTTCATGTCTATTTTCAATGGACTCTATATTTCACCTCTTTCCTATATCTTAGCCTTGGCCAGTGAATTGTTTTAAGAATGGTCATGTGACTCAATCTTGGCCACAAAAATGTGAGCAGAAGCTTGGGTGGCTCTGAGAAAGGTATTCTCACTTCTAAGAAATAGAGATAGATCCTCTTCCCCTTTGGATGTCATGGTGCTTGGTGAGGCCTGGAGCGGGGCCAGCCCAACTGCAAGGCCAACACACTGAGGATAGCAGGGTGGAGATGGAAAGAACCAAGGCCTTTAAGGACACCTTTGAGAGCAACCTTAGAGTCCTATCAACCTCTGATCTTCCAATTATGTGAGACAATTTTCCTTACTGTTTAAGCCAGCTTAAGTTAGGTAGGCTGTTCTGTCACACATAGCTGAAAGCATCCTATACATCTAGTAAGACTTTCTGGTAGGAAATTAAGAAGTTTAGTAGGTATTTTGCAAATCAAAGAGAAACTAATATGCTAGGAAGGAAGGGGTTTCTAGTCAAGCAATGCAACTTGTTGGAAACACTGTATAGTGGAGTGCGGGGTGCAATGTGGGGCAGGCCGTGAGATCAGCTACTTCTCCCCTCGAAAGCCAGGTCCCTTAGGTAGTAGCAGCCACAGAGGATAAGAAATTGACAGGACATAGAGAGAATAAAAGAATACACAGAGACAAAGGTACAGTTTTATAGGTTTATATAAAGAAAGCAGGATAAAGCAGGGGTACTCAGTCTACACTACCCTCCGTCAGTAGTGCAGCCTAGAGGTTAGATTCACTTAGATTTTTATAATCACAGATATCAATTACCAGTTGCCATAGTAACAGATTTACATAACAGGCAATGCAGTTAGGGTCAAATGTCCTTTCAAAGGGCTTCTAACAAATTCTAATCTATCTAGATGAACAAACAGTTACAAAGTCTTTCAAGGAGTAACTTCTAAGTTCTAAGAGATAGTTATCAATTAACAGAGGAATAACAAAGAGGTATAGTGGCTCTATATTTCTTTGATCTAGTTATTGTGGACTTAAGGCAGACAGTCTGGAGAGAGCAGGAAGCCCATCTCTACATTCTAAATTGCTCATAACCACAGGGGTGCGTCTCTTGCCTAGGGCACTCATTGTCTCCAGCTCCCATCCTGTGAGCCAGATATTTACCTGTCCTGTCTTTCAAGAACAGAGAGGCTCACAGACCTGAGATAAGGAGAAGCTTCCTGGAATGCATCCCCATGGGAGCTTTGAGAGCCCTCCCAAGGCGAGTTGGCCCTTGATAGGCGAACTAATGAGTTCACATATACCTTCAGGGCAAAACCCTGCAAACTCCTGTTTCTGTCTTTAATATAGCAATATTGGGCAATACAATAAAATAATGATCTTATGAGCCACATCTCATTAATTCCTCAATCACATTTCCTCAACAGTGGAGCAAGAAAACTTTGTAACAGGTTGTGAAGGGGAAAACTGTTGACAAGCCTGGAGAAGCCTCCTGAAGAATTTTAAAGTAGATTGAAAAAATCATCAGGCCCTGGGAAACTACATTAAGACTTTGCAGGCCAGACACGGTGGCTCACACTTGTAATCTTAGCACTTTGGGAGGCCAAGGCGGGAAGACTGCTTGAGGCCAGGAGTTTGAGACCAGCCTGAGCAACATAGCAAGACCCCATCTCTACAAAACAAATTTTTAAAAAATTAGCCAGGTGTGGTGACACATGCCTATAGTCTCAGCTACTCAGGAGACTGATGCAGGAGGATCGCTTGAGTCTGGGAGTTTGAGGTTGCTGTGAGCTACGATGACGTCACTGCACTCTAGCTTCAGCAACAGAGACCCTGTCTCAAGAAAACGAACAAAAACCCCAAAAATCTTTGCAGAGATATGCAGATGGGTCAAATAAACCAGAGAAGATGACTAGAATGTAGGCCCCAGAGGTAGGGCAGTGGAAAAAGAAAAAATTGGGTAACTGTTTCCTTCAGGAGAAATCCCTAGGGTCTGGGATAGTGATGGAGTCAGCAATCCTCCCTGCTAAGAACTCAGCACCACACTGTAAATCTCTTCTCTTCAGTAATCTGGAATGTGTTTCCTATCCCCAAACATATCAGAGTCCAATAAATTCAAGGAACTTTTCCCTTGGCTTAGCTCTATTCTATCTCATTTTCCACGTACTCTTTGGCCATTTCTCATTCTCCTTTGTGGGCTTACTCTTGCTGCCCCTTAATATATTCCCCAAGGTTCCTACTTTGCACTGGCTCCCTGGGTAGTAACAGTCATTCCATTCCCATGGCTTCAGTTACCACCTATATGCGGACAACTCTGAAATCCTTACATCTAACCTAGTTGTGTCCTGAGCAGACTGGTCCTCTCCATTTAAATTTCATATAAGCATTTAACATATTCAAACCAAACTCTTCTAGCCTTTGTTTTTTTCTTTTTTTAAAATATCAGTGAGCAGTATAACTATCTTCTGTTAACCAAGTCAGAAATCTCTCTCCAGGCTGGGCGTGGTGGCTCACGCCTGTAATCCTAGCACTCTGGGAGGCCGA
>VBSM01000361.1:101193249-101204148 GCA_008086735.1 Cheirogaleus medius | reverse complement strand
AAAAAAAAAAAAAAAAAGAAATCTCTCTCCAAATCCACTTAGATATCACTTCCTCCAGGAAGCCTTCTTATCTCCTGCATCTGGTGCCTCCTCAGCATCTTCGCTAGACTATATAAGCTTTGTTATATATACTGCTTTATGCACAGCTCCTTGCACATTATAGGCATTAATTATGTATGAATATATCTTTGTGGCCAATGCCTAGCACATTTGAATGAGTATAATACATTCTTTTAGAGACTAGGACTGTATTAAATTGTTTCCTGCCAGGATGATCTATCCAGAATAAGCTGAGTAAATCTCAAGAAAGTAATTGCTTTTGTTGAGAGGCCACACAGTATCTGTTCCCTGAGCAGTCTTCATTTTAGCTACTCATTATCTACTCAAAGCTACATACAGGCCAGATGGAGACTGAGAATAATAAATGGAGGAAAGAAGAATATATATTTTTAAATTACATCTGGATCTAGATCATATGCTATCTGGGCTGGTGAGCAGAGTGAGTGGGTAGGTAGACACAAAAATCTCCAAGTGCTTATGAGGTGCCACCATTATAGCAGTGCTACAGAGCCGGTCTATCCCAATGACTTGCAGCCATTCTTGGTTAAGTTTCATGAACAGGTGCAAGACTCCAGGTCAGGTTTTAGCCAGAAGGCAGAATTCACCAACCTACCATGTAGCAAATTCCTTCTTTGGTCTCTGTGAGTGGAGCAATGAATAACCAAAGTGGATCTGCCATAAGAAGGAAGGAAGCAGCAAACTCTATGATGGGTCCAGAGCAGAGGTGATGACATTAGTCAGGGCTGAGTGTTTATGATAACCACGGGGATAAGTTAACTCTCAAGACAGAAAACTATTCATGAGAGAACAAACATCATGGCTTTGCATTATGTTTTGCAAAAGGATCTAGAGTAGATCTAGAGTTTGTCTCAGGATCTATAGTCCATTGTATTAAATACAGCTGAGTGGGCCAAGGAAACTGACATCTATTGAGCTCTATGTATGACTCCCATCAGAAACTTAATCAGTGGGCACTGTGATCTCAGGCTTCCCAGGGTCCAAACTGTGAGAGATGTGTTTAAGTCACCAAGTCTGTGTTTTTTAATGCCAGCACCGAGTTAAGATAGCACTGTTATAAGCACTTTACATGTATCACTAATTCATCAAATGCTCTTTTACAACAAAACAAGCTACAGAGAGATTCAGTAGTTTGCGCAAGTCACAGATAATGCCAGAATTCAAAGCAATTAATTCCACAAGCCACTCTCTCAACTTGAATATATGATCCATCACCTCTCTTTTTTTTTTGAGACACAGTCTCACTCTGTTGCCCGGGCTAGAGTGCCGTGGCAGCAGCCTGGCTCACAGCAACCTCAAACTCCTGGGCTCAAGCAATCCTTCTGCCTCAGCCTCCCGAGTACCTGGGACTACAGGCATGCGCCACCATGCCTGGCTAATTTTTTCTCTATATATTTTTAGTTGGCCAATTAATTTCTTTGTATTTTTAGTAGAGACGGCGTCTCGCTCTTGCTCAGGCTGGTTTCGAACTCCTGACCTTGAGCGATCCTCCCACCTCGGCCTCCCAGAGAGCTAGCATCACCTCTCTTACCACAGTCACAAGTAAAGCATCCAACCCCAGAAATGGGAAATACTGAATAGGTACAATCATTACTCCCTAAGTTACTGATCAAGGTGTATTCAACAGAAACATGAAAATTGGTAATATCGCATTAACAGGTCTATATTAAATTTAGTCATAAATTTATGTCATTGGTTGGAGTTTCTTAACGCACACCAATGATTACATTAACACCAACAGGACAGAGAATTCCATTTTTGTTTGAATTGGGCAAGTTGAAAGGACATAGCAATCAAAAGCCAAACAGTATTTAATAAATCAAGGGACTATTTTAGTTCATACCCAAATGTTTAATCATATGCAAATTTAAAATTGTGTAGGATTTTTTATTCACTTGAGCACACTGCACAAAATGTTAATCAACAAGTGTTATTTTTAACACACTACTGAAGACCAGATATACTTTGTCACCTAAACAAGCAGAACAGTTATTTTCAAATAACTTGTACCTCAGTTTCAAGTATTATTATAACTTCAATTCTGAGGTCCTTGATTATACTACAAGTTATGTCTAAAACAACTATTTTGCTTTTAGCAAAAATGTTTCATCTCAACCATATATGAAAAGCTATAGATTCAAAAGCCATTCAGTATCATAGACCTTGATAAGTAATGTTTAATTAATAGAGAACACGGAACAAACTTTTAAAGTCTTCTACCTTAAAAACATTTCTTTGGCCTGGCACTGGCTCAACGCCGTGATCCCAGCACTTTGGAAGGATCCCTTGAGCCCAGGAGTTTGACAGCCTGGGTAACATAGCAAGACACTGTCTTACAAAAAATTTAAAAATTGGCCAGGTGTGGTTGATGTGCATCTGTAGTTCTACCTACTGAGGAGACTAAGACAGAAGCATCAATTCAGCCCAGGAGTTCAAGGTTGTAGTGAGCTAAGATCTCACTACACTGGACTATAGACTGGGTGACAGAGTGAGACCCTATCTCAAAAAAAATTTCTCCTACATTCTAACACTCTATAGGCTTGCTGATATATTAGCAGATATGTTAGTAAAAATCAGTAGTACTGGCCAATGTTTTACAACAAAGATAATTGACTACATAGATACTCTAGCTGAAACCAGGTCACAAAAAACAAACTGCTGTTCAATTAAAACCTAACAAATACTGAAGTGACTATTTTCTTTATACTTTCCTGCATTTCAAATATTTTATAATAATTATTTGTATAAGTCAGGAAAAAAATTTAAAGTGCAGTCCTAAACTCCAACTTCATTTTACAAAACAATGCATAAAGTAAATTTAAAAATTAGATGAATAATAAAAGTCAGGCCGGGCGAGGTGGCTCATGCCTGTAATCCTAGCACTCTGGAAGGCCAAGGCGGGCGGATCGCTCAAGGTCGGGAGTTCAAAACCAGCCTAATCAAGAGTGAGACCCCGTCTCTACTAAAAATAGAAATACATTAATTGGCCAACTAAAAATATGTAGAAAAAAATTAGCCAGGCATGGTGGCACATGTCTGTAGTCCCAGCTACTCAGGAGGCTGAGGCAGAAGGATTGCTTGAACCCTGGAGTTTGAGGTTGCTGTGAGCTAGGCTGACGCCATGGCACTCACTCTAGCCTGGGCAACAGAGTGAGACTCTGTCTCAAAAAAAATAAATAAATAAAATAAAAGTCAGTGCATGCACTTAAGTTTCACTTTTGTGGTATGTTGAAGGATAATGAATAGAAATTCAGTAACTCAATGAAAATAAGTGACAAATGCTAAGCACACACCCCAAACAAACCAAAAAACCAATGAAGGGGTTACAATAAAAATCTTTATTTAGGTTTGGTCAGTACAGGTAAGATATACTGGAGTCACAGAGCAATATGCATTAACAGGATACAACAGTTCATAAAAACTGAGTAACTATGCACACAAATTTCTTAAACATTCAGTCACCTAAAGAGAAAATGCACAGATGTGTGGTGGAAAAAACTGTATCTAACACTGAAACTACTATAGGACTCCATCAACAAGTCCAACTTTTAGTGATAAAAAAACTACTGTACTGGGCAAACTTGGCAGTCATAAACCCACATCTATTCTAACAAGTCTGAATGGTGCATAAGTATAATAACAGCATGAGTAAGAATGCCCTTACACAGCACAGGTTCTAGATAGACATAGATTTATACAGACATCATTGTGTTATACTTTAAGGAAAGATTTCCATTTACAACTTCACATTAACTCATATAAAAATAACTTGACCCTACACAAAATGTCCTTTTAGCAACATTCAAAGTAATTAACTGTTATAATTTCCAAAGTGGCAGAGGTATTGAAGCAAAAAAAATAAAAATAAAAAAAAAAAATAACCAAACAAACAAGAAAAACAAAAACACACACCAACAAAAAGGCAAATTGTGACAAAAGTATGCATTAATTTTCTAGACAGTATCCTCTCCCAAATTAAATGACACTGTATAAAAATTTGCTGGAAAAATATTACAAAACTGAACCCTGCACATTTACACCTGAGTCCAAGCCATTCTGAACGTGGCGGGAACCCACAGTTCGGTTACCTTTCCCACTCACTGCTTTCTCCTCTTGAGGGTCATGATTGGAGTCTGTGTCATTTGAGTGGTGTGTGAGAGAATTTTCACTGCCCGTGGGAGAGTCTACACTTTCATACCCCGCACTGAGTTGGTTTACGTAACTACTACCTCCTCTGCCAGTTCTCTCCTCTGAGCTGTTGGAAGCCTTATTGCCATTCCCTGGAGAAGAAGGAAAGTCATCTTCAGTTGTGTTCCCCTCCCTGTGAAATCCAGACCCAGACGTCCTCTGACGGGAGGAGCTACCATTACTTGGTCCGTTTGCCAGACGACTGCAGTCTTTACTTGTGGCATCTACCTGTTCTACAGGTTCAGAAGATGTAGTCCTGCTGGTACTTGGGGCTGAGGCTTGAGACTGCTGCTGTTGGTATTGAGCCAACTGCTGGCGTGTCTCCTTCAGTTGTTGCTGAAGAACTAGAATGGTACTCTGCATACCCTCTACTTCTTCGTCAAGTTGGATGATGAAGTCATTCAGTTCTGTGCAAAGGAGAGTCAAACCTACTTTAATATCTCTTATAACACTGAAAAATATTTAAGTGCCTGCCACAAAGCAAGGCACTCAATAAATGCTTGTTAAGTAAACAAATACAATTCTAAAATCACAATATATTTTAAAATTTTGCTTGGAATTTTAAAATAGCCATTCAAGAATGAGTTTGTTTTGGGGGAAGCTGGATGCTTAAAATGATATGCATACCTGTGGGTCCTAGATCCATGAATTCAATCAACAGCAGATTGAAAATAGTTGGGAAAAAACTGCATCTGTACTGAACATGTACAGACTTTTTTCTTGTCATCAATCCCTACACAATATGGTATGACAATAATTTACATAGCATTAACATTGTATTATGTATCATAAGTAACCTAGAGATGGTTTAAATATTAAGATGTATAAATACTATACCATTTTATATCAGGGACTTGAGTATCTGTGCATTTTAGTATCTATGGGAGGTCCTGGAACCAACCCTCAAGGTATGATTGTTATTAAAGTAATGAAGTTAAAGTTGATTTGAACCATCTTACTACACACAACTGATTACAGCACTCCAAATGTGAGTCACATTTACCCGTGAGCCCACTATGGCCAAGCCCCTTATTCTTCACCCTCCTAGCCAGTGTCTTAGCTCCACAAAAGGTCTGGACCATACAGACATAGTGTGGTCCTCTAACACTCCAAAGAGTCCTATCCTCTAATCAAGGACTGTTTCACACACAAGGACAAAGTCACATAACTAATACTTGAAGATGTTAAAATACATATGTCCACTAAGTTCTAAAAAGGTTCAAAAATAAAAAGAAAAAAAAGGCCTTCACAGCTATATAAAATTTCCTATTTAGGCCAGGCCTAGTGCCTCACGCCTATAATCCTAGCACTGTGGGAGGCTGAGGCGGGTGGATCGCTCAAGGTCAGGAGTTCAAAACCAGCCTGAGCAAGAGTGAGACCTCGTCTCTACTAAAAAATAGAAAGAAATTAATTGGCCAACTAAAAATATATAGAAAAAATTAGCTGGGCATGGTGGCACATGCCTGTAGTCCCAGCTACTTGGGAGGCTGAGGCAGAAGGATTGCTTGAGCCCAGGAGTTTGAGGTTGCTGTGAGCTAGGCTGATGCCATGGCACTCACTCTAGCCCAGGCAACAGAGACTGTCTCAAAAAAAAGAAAAAAATCTCCTATTTACATGTTTGCAAGTAGGTGTAACAGCTAAGTATTACCACTTTGAAAAGGCAGTTTTAAAGAAATTACTTGGTTACTGATCTTTGCAATTAACCATCAGTGTTACTAATTTTCCACTTAAATTTTCAGAGTTTGGATATCTTCCTAACTATTAATGTTCCTCACAAAGAGGAGAAACAGCACAGATGCAGCTATACTTGCACAAAAATGGATGGAGGCTGGCAATTTTTGTTTTTCTTAACAAATCTTTTTCTTTTCTTGAGACAGGGTCTCACTCTATCACCCAGGCAAGAGTGCAGGGGCATCATCAATAGCTCACTGCAATCTCAAACTCCTGGGCTTGAGGGATCCTCCTGCCTCAGTGTCCCAAATAGGCTAGGACTACAGACACACGCCATCACACCCAGCTAATTTTTGTATTGTTTTGTAAAGACTGGGCCTCACTAGGTTACTTACGCTGGTTTCCAACTCCTGGGCTCAAGTGATCCTCCAACCTCTACCCTCCCAAAGTGCTAAGATTACAGGTGTGAGCCATGGCACTCAGTCTGTTTTAGCAAATTTAAATATTAAATCTCTTCACTAAATAGGACATTAACAGGTACAATTATATTATTTTCAAACCTCTGGAAATTGCCAAATGTTTCCAAGATTTACACTTACAAGAAATGGTAAAAGATAGTCCCTTGTTCAAACACTAAATATAAATTTATACATCTTAGCAATACACCATCCTTTTTATATTTCACCAAACCTTAGCCCCCCACTACCAAAAAAAAAAAAAAAAAAAAAAAAAAAACCCGTAAGAAATTTGCACAATAAACGAGGAGAGTGGAAAAACACACTAAGATGTTTTTGTTTACTGACTCAACTTGAAATGTCTCATTCATAATTCTATATAATCATAGGCAGAGATTAGCATGTACAGAATCTAACCTATAATTTCATGCCTGGCAGCTTTTTTAAGCCAGTGCAAAGTTGAGTAAACTTTTCAAAAAAACCCCTTACCATCCTGACTGCTTTTAAGCTCCTCACTATATTTCTTCTGTAAAGCCAACTCTGCTTCAAGTTGTGCAATACGTCCCTGGGACAGCTGCCTTCCAAGTTCTTGATTCTCCTGGATAAGCATTCGACACTTCGCCATTAACTTTTTCCCTGTTTGGCTGCAAAGGAAAGAGCCATCCATCATAAAATGAAGATAAAACTCTATATAACCTTCTTTGCTTACAATTATTACAGTGATAAATGTAGCACGTACAGAATATAACTATGTCACAGCAGATGCCACCCTATAATTACCATCTTCTCTTCTGGAACACGTCCATCTTCCGAATTTCAGTATTTTGCCAATATAGCAGCATAAATAAACCCTAAAAGTGCCCAAATGGAACACTTTTGTTTCTATTACACCAATAATCAATTCTGAAATGTTTTAATCACAAATTATCACTTGAAACAAACAGGCCAGTTAATTCACACACACCTTGGATACACCAATATTATTACAATACTAAGGTACTTAGTGAATTATCAAACAGAAAAGTTCTTAAAAAGTTACATGTAACATCAATCACAAATGTATGCTTCTCTAAAATACCTAACACATGAAAATCAGTACCTAGAAATATAAATGAATGAGAGTATATTTATTCTTGCTTAAAAACACTTAATAAAAATTCTTAACAGGCAGTTCTCTAGTGTATCCATCTTCCATCTCTTGAGAATGTATCTATTACATTAAATGAGGCATGTTTAATTTTTTCTTGAAGCCTTACGACTTTCTACTCATCAACCCCTTAACTTTTTAATGCTTTATATATATATATACCTTTGAACTTTCAAACGGGGATGTAAGTTTTTTATTTAATATTGATACATAGTTAAGCTATTATTGATGCTATAAAAAATCATCCTTGTGATACAAAAATAAGAACACAGGGGTTACTACCACAAGGAATTCAAACGTGGAAATATCTGCCACATTAAGAGTGGCATACTTTCAACAAACTAGCTTTCAAATGCTAGGGCAATATATTATAGGACCTATGTACACATACATAGCAATGGCAAAAATTTAACCGAAAGGCCAAATAAGTTTCTCAATAAGACTTGATTGCTTTTCTTTAGCCTCGGTAATAAAAGTAGAAACCATAGCTTTTAAAGGGATCTGATTTAAGTATATAATTGCTATATTACCTTTGAGGCTTGGACAGAAACAATTTTAAAATTCTTGTTATTGGGTTAAGCCCAGAATGACTTTGTTGGTTAAAAACTTTTATTCTGGTCTCTCCTTCTTCTAGTGGGGCTTTCACTTGCCTGATCTATTACCTCAATATGTATTAGAACTTTAAAATGGAAGCATTTTGTAAATTATTCTCATTCTTTTAAGTAGTGCTACAAGGTTCTTTTACCTACAGCATGTGTTCTAACCTAATGTAATTCAAAACAGGTTTGTAATTGAGTTTCCCTACAGAAATCTGTAGAATAGTAAAAACCTAGGTTACTGTTCAAGGTGCCCAAAATGAAAGCCATGAGCTACCAGGAGGTAAGGGTTTTATTCTTTTATGTGGCAATTTTTATTAGCTGGTGTTCTTGTTCATTGCTACCTTAGCTCCAGATATCCCTCCATTTCCCAGTACTGCTCTCAGGCTTTAGCCTCCAGTGAACACACACTTAGACATCAAACAATGAGGAAATAAGAGACAGATATGATTGTCAAAAACAGTGGAATCCCTTCTACCTTACTATGTTCCTACAACTTTGTTTTCCTGCAAAGTATATAATATTGGTGTTTCTAACTACCTGAAAATTGTTTTATATGAATTAAATAAAGATTAGAAAAAAATAGACAACTGTAAAATACATTAATTTGTGACTTGACTTAACTCTATATAAAAATGCCACAAATTCTCAAGCAAAAAGGTTTCATTTTAACAAGTCATACTTTTTAATAAATGCCTGTGCTAAGATAATCCTATCATATCTAAAACTAGCGATTACTAAAGTAAATCTCAACAAAACCACAGTTTTAAACATTCGTAACTTTATGTTATTTTATTAACTATGTAAAATTTGTGTTGTGCTCATCACATCACAAAAAAATGAAAATTATAACTAACTGGTTTTGGAATAATTTTTTAAACTTACAAACAAAAAATCTAACCCATTCCTAAAACCAAATAACCCATAAAGCAAATATAATAGGAAATACTTCAAGGAAAGGATTTATAAAAAAGAATGATCATACATTGCTTTTAGAAATCAAGGAGAAGGGAGCCAGGCTATTTTAGAGAGACATACAGACAATTACTCAAATGAATAAATGCAAACTGGAAACTGCCAGAATACTGAAAGATACCCCTATAAACACTCTAAAATGTATGCACAGTCTCATGAATGAAATATTTTAACTGAAGTGGACATGATAATTTAAGGAGTCTTTCTTCCTCAAAATTAAAACTGAGAAAAATAGGAAAGTGAAAACACCCACCCACACCCGCACAGAACAAAACAAGATCCATTCTATTTGAAATATTCCAGACAGGGGATTGACTGAGTATTGCTTCAAATTAATGATATATTTATAGAACTTGACATATTCTGGCTTATAGCCTAATTTTACAGAACAAAAGTCCATTTATAGATGATTAAATTGTGATTCATAAATATAATGGAAATATTATGTAACCATTAAAAATGTAGCCTGTATGTACTAAAAAAATGAAAAAATGTCCAAGAGATAAAGTGGAAAAAAACAAGCTGCAAGTCATCTATTTTTATGGCATGATCACATTTGTTTAAAACATTTTATGTACATAAAACGATTGTATATGCATAGAAATTATCTTGATGATACCCAAGAAATTTAACAGTGGTTACTGCTCCTAGAGAATAGAATGGGGAAAGTCAAGGTCACATCCAGAAGTAACACTCACTTTTCATCTCCACCTTTCTCTCCAGTATTTCAATTTTATACACAAGCATGTATTATCTTATTAATTAAAACAGAAAATTTTAACAATGACAAGAAAAATAACCAGAGACTTCAAAATGACTGTTATCTAAGTAGCAAAGAAAGATGCTGGCTAAATCTGAGTGCATATTAATAATACATTTTATGAATTACTACTTGACTTACTAAAAATATACTTCGGCTATTTCTACTGTGATTGTAAATGGCATAAAATATATACAAAAGCCTTAATTGCAGGCACAATAAGCTAATTTCAAACAGATTTGGTTACTTACCCTGCAACCCCCACAAAATAGAATTTTGGAAGCAGATTTCTTGCTGAAAAATCACACAAACCACTTCTTCAACCCACCCTCTGCCCCACAATCAGTTCCCTAAAGCACAAACATACAAGATACTTACAATTGATTTGAATGATTAAGAGAGAACTTAAGTCACCCTTGTTAAAACTGCACTTAAACGTTGGGACAAGCTGGAACATTTATCTTCCACTCATCTTAGACTCCATTATCACCAAGCGAAAATTTGAACTGGTGACTTATAGAATGATCTGACGAAAAAAATTCACCTCCAGGATTGGATGGAAGCATGAAGAAAATAATGCCTTTTATCTAAATGATCAAATGAATCTGCTAGAAATGATCACTATACCTTTTTTCAATTCACAAAATGTCTCACTTAGGCCAGCCCACAGTTCCAACACATTATCTTCTGGCAGGCACCCTGTGAAGCTGTCCCACATTAATTTCTACTGCAATATCCTGGGACAAAGTGTCAAAAAGTAACAAGTGTCAAGTCTCCTTGTCTTTTATGATACCAGTTGGAATAAAGTAGGTCTTTCAAAAATGAGACACAGCGCCTTTTCCTTCACTTTGAAGAGCACAGCAACAGTATTTCCAAAAGCAATCTGCTCTCCACAGCCCCCCAAAATTAAAATGTTAAGAGTACAACAAAATCATCATATATTCCTTGAACTTAAAAAAAAAAAAAAAACAACTATTTCAAGGCACATTTAATTTAATATCAAGAGTGCAATACAAAAGGCCCAAATAC
>VBSM01000361.1:101161708-101180235 GCA_008086735.1 Cheirogaleus medius | reverse complement strand
TTGGCCTCCCAGAGTGCTAGGATTACAGGCGTGAGCCACCACGCCCAGCCTCTCATTACATTCTTGCAATGTAAGAAGGGTAATACCAGTTTCTAAGTCTTTCCTTTTACAGCAGTATGTTTTTATAGTAAGGTAGAACCTATCAGTGTCATGGTAACTGTCCAATGGTCTGTATGTATTATATATTTAAAAATATATATAGTTTTACACTTTAACGAAAATACTCCTCCATTACTTAATTTTATTCCACAGAATAATCTGCACGTCAAAATTAGCTTCTTTATATAATCTTATACAAAATTCACTTAACCCTGTTACAAAAAGTGGGTTGATAAACTCAAGTAGAGAACAGTTTATTACACTGTCTTTTTGAGTGAATGCTAATAGCAGCTATTTTTTTTTATTAAACTACAACTTCACACAATACAAAAAAAAAAAAATCAAAAATAGAAACCTGTAACAAACATACCTTAAACAATGCATTAAAACACTAAATTGGGGAAAAAAGCATATATAATAGGAACACTTAACCTGATAACCATAAAATCTTTGTATGAAAATTCCATGAGGACTAAAATAACTGAATTAGAGTTTTGGGTACAGTATTATTTTTTAAAAGCATCTAAATTGTATTTGGAATAATAATAAAATCTACACAAAGAAATGAATTCTTATACTGAAAACATTTCCTGATATTCAAATTTAACAAAGACAATGGCTAATTTAGTTATTCCTAGGTATTATTTCTAATACCATATTCACGCATATTCCCTTACATTTTAAAAATATTTCTTTACAGGCCAGACACGGTGGCTCACGCCTCTGCCTACTTTGAGAGGCAGAGGCGTGGGGACTGCTTGAGACCAGAAGTTCAAGACCAGCCTGAGCAAGAGACACCTGTCTCTACAAAAAATAGAAAAATCAGCCAGGTGTGATGGTGCATGCCTGTAGTCCCAGACACTTGGTGGGCTGAGGCAGGAGGATCCCTTGAGCCCAGGAGTTTGAGGTTGCAGTGAGCTATGATGACACCACTGCACCATAGCCTGAGTGACAGAGTAAGACTTTGTTTCAAAAAATTAAAATAAAATTCTTTACAGTTTACTCATAGTTATTACAAATTCTAAACTACTAAAAAATTTGAGCAAAACATTTGTTAAACTGAATTTTTAAAAGCTACTTCATTTTTTAGTGAATACTTGAGATTTCTCAAAACGAGATCATCTTCCAATACTCCCTCCCCCATTTTTGGTTGATACGGGGGTCTCACTCTTGCTCAGGTTGACCTGGAATTCCTGACCTCAAGCAATCCTCCCACCTTGGCCTCCCAGAGTACTAGGATTACAGGCATGAGCCACTGTGCCCAGCCACTGGCTTAATTCTTACAAATCTCATGAGATGTAGCAAACAAAAATCTGAGTATATCATTTGTTTCTAAGCTGAATGTAAATAATTTGTTTCATTAAGTCACTCAGAGACACGGACATTTCTACAATATAAAAATGTGTGTATACATATATATATATATATTTTTTTTTTGGAGACAGAGTCTCACTCTGTTGCCCGGGCTAGAGTGCTGTGGCGTCAGCCTAGCTCACAGCAACCTCAAACTCCTGGGCTCAAGTGATCCTTCTGCCTCAACCTCCCGAGTAGCTGGGACTACAGGCATGTGCCACCATGCCCGGCTAATTTTTTCTATATATTTTTAGTTGGCCAATTAATTTCCTTTCTATTTTTAGTAGAGACGGGGTCTGGCTCTTACTCAGGCTGGTTTTGAACTCCTGACCTTGAGCGATCCTCCCGCCTTAGCCTCCCAGAGTGCTAGGATTACAGGCGTGAGCCACTGCACCTGGCCTATTTTTCTTCTTTTTAATTTAAATTGGTTCCTGCCTACTGTATGACCCTTGTTGCCCAGTTTATAATCTCTGCTGCAGATATAGAATTTAGTGACCACCCTAATCTGGTACGTAGCAGTTATTCCAATCACTTGGGAAACCCCTCTCACCATGTTTACCTGCACAGGTCTAACTGCTTCTATTTTAGCATGACTTTAATGTACATTCCACTATATTAGACTGCAAAGTCTTAGAACCAAAAAAACCAAGCCTAGCATTTCTTTGGAATTTCCCATTTGTCCAGAGCTAAATATGAATAATCTTTTTAATTAACAACAAAAAGAAACCCTACAAGATAATTTTAGCCATTTGAACTGTATGTATTTAACCAGTAGATAAGTGTGTGTATCTACATGCCACTGTTCTGGTTAAACCATTCTAAAGGCTTCTCATCTCATTCAAAATAGCACATGCCCATCCCATGCTATCCTCTCATATCAGCCTTTATTTTTCTTCATATCTCTTATTACAACCTGTCATTTTATATACTTATCTGTTTTCCACAATTATAAAGTAAGAATTGTTTCATTCACTGCTGATGCCCCAGTGCCTACTATCTAGTAAGCAAATATATGTTAAACCAAAGAATAAATAAATGAATTTACTTCAGTTAAAGGTAAACTTATTTTTTTTTCTGGAGACAGAGTCTCGCTCTGTTGCCTGGGCTAGAGTGCTATGGCATCAGCCCAGCTCACAGCAACCTCAAACTCCTAGGCTCAAGCAACCCTTCTGCCTCAGCCTCCTGAGTAGCTGGGACTACAGGCATGCGCCACCATGCCCGGCTAATTTTTTCCATGTATTTTTAGTTGTCCAGCTAATTTCTTTCTATTTTTGGTAGAGATGGGGTCTCGCTCTTGCTCAGGCTGGTTTTGAACTCCTGACCTCGAGCTATCCTCCCACCTCAGCCTCCCAGAGTGTTAGGATTACAGGCGTGAGCCACCCTGCCTGGCCTAAAAGTAAACTTATTGAAATAAGACAATCTAATTATTTTTGACAATAAGATGATCATACCATTATCTAAAAATGTTGAGAACATGGAATTTAATATAACAGATACTGTGATAAGAGTTCTATGAGTGACAGTTTGCAAACAGCTAAATTTACCACTAAGTCTAGGTAGTCTACCTGTTGTCTAGTTACTGGACACCCTACGTACTCAGTATGTAGAATTTTAGTTATAAAACTTAAGTATCATATATAGATCAATATAGATCAAATTCCAGTCTATAAACTTTATTACAGCTGACCCTTGTACAACACGGTATGAACTGTGCAGGTCTACTTATACACAGATTTTTTTTCAACCAGACGTGGATTGAAAATACAGTATTCATGGGATGTGAAACCTGCATACACAAAAGGCCAACTTTTTGTATATGTGGGCAGGCTCCACAGGGCCAACTGTGGGACTTGAGTACCCTGGAACCAGTCCCCCCACATATACCAAGGAACAACTGTATATGCTTCTACAATCTGACACTTTCCCTAGGTTTACTTGTTTATTCTCTTAATAGATAGGTATTCAGATTCTTACTCCATTAAAATAAATTAACCATAAGCTTAAATTAGCAATGAATGAGATGCTGCTAATCTGTTTTTAAAGGGCATTTAAAGGACTAGGAAACACATGAAGGAAGTTCTGATAACCCAGGTTTCTACAACAGTTTCAAACTTTGAAAATAAAATCAAGTGGCAGAATTTCTGAATCTCAAAAAGGATTACCACCATGGCACACAATTATTGCCCTGTTTTTGAAGACAAACATTAATCTTTAGCATGGTGACTGGCACAAAATGGGCGCTTAACTATTAGTTTCCTTCTCTACATCAAAACACAGACTTGGCCAGGCTCAGTGGCTCATGCCTAGAATCCCAGTACTTTGGGAGGCTGAGGTGGGAGCATCATTTGAGCCCAGAAGTTGGAGACCAACTTAAGGAAGACCCTGTTCTCTATGAAATATACAAAAATTAGCTGGGTGTGCACCTGTAGTCCCAGCTACATGGGAGGGTGAGGGGCAGGAGGATCACTTGAGCTCAGGAGTTTGAGGTGGCAGTGAGCTATGACGACGCCACTGCACTCTAGACCAGGCAACAGAGTGAGACTGTCTCAAAACAAAACAAAACAAAACAAAACACATACTCTCCATCAGTGTTTCTTGAAAAACCCGAAGAGAGAATTCACAGGATAACAATTGAGGATAACAATCATTTCATCTTTCTGTCTTTGTTTCTAAGCCTACCTGCAGAATTCTTGGTGATTTCCAATATTTAGAATTCTAAACAGCAGTTATTTAAATTTCTAACATTGACTTATATTCTTATCTTTTTAAAAACTCTGATGTTGGCTAGATCTTAAATGGTGCTTAGAGCTCACGTCTGTAATCTCAGCACTTTGGGAGGTATAGACAGAAAGGATTGCTAGAGCCAAGGAGTTCGAAACCAGCCTGGGCAACACAGCAAGACTCTGTCTTTATAAAGAATAAAAAAGTTAGCTGGGCATGGTGACATGCCTGTAGTCCTAGCTACTTGGACTACAGAGGCAGAGGTATAGGGATTGCTTGAGCTCAGGAGTTGGAAGTTGTAGCGAACTATGATGGAGGCACTGCACTCCAGCCTGGGTAACAGAATGATACTCTGTCTCAAACAAAACACACGAAAAAAATGGTGCTTAGAGAATATCCAAATTTCTAAATAAAGTTTTAAATTTGTAATATAAGTCAGGGATAAATACAGGTTTTGTATAAATGTTTGCCCTTCTTAAACCAACTTTCAGAGTCACAGGTCATCCAAGGTGTATGGGGTATCCAACTTGGGAAATTCAGAGCCTTAGTATTTAGAAGGAAAATCCTCCCTTAGCTTTAAGCTGATGGACTGGGCATAGTGGCTCATGCCTGTAATCCTAACACTCTGGGAGGCCAAGGCAGGAGGATCCCTTGAGGTCAGGAGTTTGAGGTTGGAGTAAGCTATGATGATGCCACTGAACTCTCCAAACAAACAAACAACAAACTTTAAGCCAATGGAAAGTCGATCTTTCCCTGAGAAGCTATAATATACCACAGTTAAATGCACAGTCTAGCAAAAGGCATATAAGAACAAGCTTAAAATGTAAAAGCATCTACAATATTCAACTATTTAGTCAAAAGAGACTCTCAATTTTGACTTTCACATTGCATGAACGTTCTAAAAATTTTACTATTCCTCAGGGCAATTGTTTTTAAGCCCAAATGACAAGCACAATAACCATCTATTCTAGATTCATAAAGACAATGGATATTCCAGGTTCTTAGAACAATCCATTCTCATATCAGAAAAATAAGTTGACCAAAACATCATTTGAAGTCAATTAGTGGAATCCTGAATTTTGAAGGAAAAAAAATGAAGAAAATACACTGAGTGCTTAAGAGTCACACTTATTTAACAATCACAATTTTGAAAGTCAAAGTTAGTCCCCATTTTCCAGGATGAAAATGAGTTATTAGATGATTAAAACGGCTAATAAACTGGGCATTAGTGTCTCAAATTCAGTGTCTCTCAAAAGTTGGTATTGATGATGATTGGTTTTAAAATTATGTAAAGGTTTCAGTTATTTTTGTAGATAAATATGTAGATTAATTAAGAGATAATATATCTCAAATTTAGAATGTTAGAACCGCTATCTACTTTTGATGCCTTAACACAGAGAAACAGCTAAGGATGTGGAGTTCAGTTTAGGTTGGCTAGGTTCCTAGCATCCCAGATGCCCAGTTTCCTGGCTCAAGCATTATGATCCTAAGTTAGGCAACTCAGTTCTCTCCGAAGAGGAAAGCACCAGCCAGCACAACTTCAGTAAGAAAGTTGTTGAGACAAATCATAATTGAATGTAAAAAAAACCAGTCATCTGACATTATAGCCTTGGCACTGTAGTAAAAATGTACTGGTTAGGAATTGAAAGACCACCTTTTCTTTACTCTTCTATCTGTTCTGTGAGATCTTGAGCAAGTCACTTAACACTCTGGGCTCTGTTTCTAAGTCAGCAAAAAGAGGATACCAATTTTGCCTGCCTCACAAAGTACGGCATATCTCCATGCTTTGTGCATGGTAAAAATTTTATTTGAAAAAAATCTCTTATTTGTATAGCATATGTACACGGCATGAACGTAAAAGACAACTTCAATGTGCATTTAGGAAAGATTAAACTAAATTCCACCAATACCTTCAAAGGTGGAGAACATTTATTTATAGCACTGAATTCTAGTCTGATGTAACCCCTTAATATTATATCCAGTGTGGTATACTATTGTGGGAATATTGAAAAGCTTTTCTGTGCTAAGCTTAGTAACTAAAAGAAACAAAATATTTAGAGGCAAACAAGTGGGAAATAATTTTAAAAACAAGAATAAAATCTAAATACCATCTTAAGTCTTGTTTTGCTAAAAGACTATCATAAAATTCTGAAGGACAAGAAACAAATACATTATATAATAATGATCAAGATTACTAAGTAAACAATATCTTCAAGGGAATTCTATACTACATACATACAAGACCATAGAAGACTTTGAAAACTGTAACATACTGTACAAATGTAATTGCGACAACTCTCATCTGCACATAAAGAGCCACTACAGATTTTCTGTATCACGTATACCAGCTTAATTTCTGACAATACACAAAAATATTTTCAGCAAACATGACTAAAGATTGAATTGGAAAAGCTAGATATAGATGAGCCATGTAAAAATCAGCAGTGCCTGGGATACGCTATTATTATTACTTTCATCCTTTAGGACTTAGAAATTTTGGTAGCTTGTCAAAGTTCTGTCACTGAAAAGTATGTGAAAATACTGATCGCTTAGCTTAACTACATATCTAATTAAGATACTGTAAGACCTAAAAGCACTCTTAGAAACACACCTCACCAAACCCTTAAAATTTAACCTCAATCTTACCACAAGCCACCTAGTGGACTGCAATCTTTCACCAACTTGCTTAATCAGATGCTACTCAATGAATTAAATAAAATTTAGCCACCTTGAAAAAATTTTCGCACATAATTTTTAATGAAGTTTTAAATGTCTACAGGATGTTTACCGGAGAAAACTTAATGGTCAAATTTTAAAATAAAAGCCGGAGAACCATAACTTCAGTTAGACACTTAAAAAAAAAACGAGAACTCGTGATGACAGACCTATGACTTTCACTTACATTCCGAAGCAAGGGAATTAACTAAACTGAAAACTAGATAAAATAGGCACAAATACAACTCATGAATTGTTCGTGCTCATTTAAATATTTTCTACCGGGCAAAGAATTGTTTTTTCACTTTACAATCACAGAACAGTTAGTTAAGATTTTAAAGTAGACCTTTCAGATCAAACAGCCAATTGACTTTCCTCATTAACACAACTACAATTTGGGCTTTTTCCACTATGTGTTCACTGACTTATGAAAAACGGTTTTAAAAATCATCTAATAACAGTCTCACAAGGATCCAAGGTAAGACATGGATTTAAAGAAAAATTTCACCAAGATCTCGAAACCTTTCCACTCTTTTCCCTCAGAATGCACGCACTCATTTAAAAATGGAAGCCTTCAGGAGACCGTAGCTGCATCAACCAACTGCGTGACGGGAAACCCGGTGAACACTTCTTCCCCCGGCTGAACTCGTTTGTACCGCCAGGTCCTCGAGCGGGCCGAGGGCGGTGGGAGGGAGCGACACAGGCGGGGAAAGGACGGGCGGCCTCGGTGAGCGGCCGGTGTCAGCGGCCGCCAGCGCACCCGCCTCACTCCGGGCCCTGGGGACGGAGGACGAAGGTACAATGGCCTTGGGGCGGCGGAAGAGTCTAGGCACGCAAGAACACAGAGCCGCTAACAAGAGACCGGTGCGGCTAAGGGCCCAAGTCACCCCTGGGGCCCTGCCCGCTCCTTCCCCGGCCGGGGTCGGCCAAGCCTCAGTCCCGAGGCCCGGAGCCCCCGCGCGGCCGCTCCCGCCGGCTGGCCCGCACCTACCTCTCCAGACCGAGGCCGCGCTGGCGCCGCCAGTCACAGAGGCCGAGGCTGCGCCTCTCGCCCTGCCGCCGGGCTCGCCGCACTCCTACCCCCGCGGCAGCCCCAGCGCTCCCCTTTATTTGTGGATCTCGCTGCCACAAAATGGCGCTGAGGGAGGAAACCAGGCCCGGCCGCCCGGCCCCGCCCCGCTCCGATGCTCGGCCCCGCCCCGCCCCGCCCCGCCCCGCCGCCGGGCCCGAACCAGCCGCCGCCGCCGCCGCCCACTCTGCTACGCTGTGTTCGCGTTCCGGCCCACTCACCGAAGAGTCGCCCCCGGGCGCGACCGCGGTCACTCGTCCGCAGCCCGGCCGGGAAAGGAAACGCGAGAGGAGGGCGGCCGCCGGCCTAGCCGGATCAGGGCCTTGAGGCGTGATGGAACAGCTGTTCTCCCGTGGCACGCCCCGGCCCTTCCCCGGAGTCTGGCGCGCGCCCCGCGGCCGCCGGGGCTCAGCAAGCTCCGTGGGGGCGGGAAGGAAGCGGCCTAGGGGCGGGGCGGGCCGGCGAGGTCGGAGGTCAGCCGCGCGGCATCACGGGAAGGCGGCCGCCGGATGGACGCGCTCGCGGGAGCCTCCTACGGCTGTGGTGCGGGAGGTCTCGGGCGGAGTGATCCGAGCGAAGGCGGCGCGGAATTGGCCTACCAGTGGTTCCTGCGCATCCGTGATGCTTCCGCGCGCTGGCGGGCCAGGTGCAGTCTCAGGAGCAGGGCCGTGGGCGGGGCGCGTTGTACGCTTCCGCTTACACTTACAGCCGAACCTCGCTTTGTGAATTTTGGGAACTTACACACCGAGGGTTTCTCTTTCGTAGTGAAGTGCAGCCTCCTGGCCACTTGTTTCTTTCCTCTTTGACATCTCTGGAGGGGAAACCGAGGAGCTATTGTTCTCGAGCGGTTGGAAGCTGTGCCTGTGTCAGCAGCTCTAGGGGCACCTTGCAAACCCAGAAACCCTGTGAAGTTTCAATGAACCCAGTAAAATAAGTGTGTCTTCTGGACCATTGAGTAAGAACGATGGTGTTACCTGGTAAATGTGAAACAATTTCTTAATTCTTAGTACAAGGGTGAGGTAATTCTTTGGACTGGTCTGCCCTGAACCTGACTTTACCAAAACTATTTATCTCAAAGAAGTGCCCTGGAGTAAGGTGATTTATAAGGATAACATTAAAATATACTCCAGATTGTAAAAGGAGTTATGGTACAGTATATTCCCAGTAAAACAGATCAGTTCAGAAAAAAATATTTGCAGCTTGTATCACAGGAACTCTCAAAAACTGAAAGGAAAAAGACCAAAATCCAAAGGAGAAAATGGGGAAGGACATGAACAGATAAATCTGGGGAGAGGGGGGAAGCAGTGGTCCTTAAACATAAAAAGATGCTCTGGCCGGGCGCGGTGGCTCACGCCTGTAATCCTAGCACTCTGGGAGGCCGAGGCGGGAGGATCGCCCAAGGTCAGGAGTTCGAGACCAGCCTGAGCAAGAGTGAGACCCCGTCTCTACTAGAAATAGAAAGAAATTAATTGGCCAACTAAAAATATATAGAAAAAATTAGCTGGGCATGGTGGCGCGTGCCTGTAGTCCCAGCTACTCGGGAGGCTGAGGCAGGAGGATTGCTTGAGCCCAGGAGTTGGAGGTTGCTGTGAGGTAGGCTGACCTCGAAACACTCTATAGCCCAGGCAACAGAGCGAGACTGTGTCTAAAAAAAAAAAAAGCTTAACTTCATTTACAATGGAAATACACATTGAAATTATGTTTCCTGATGGGAGTGGGAAAATGATGCAGCCCTGTGGAGTACCAGAGTTACATATACATTTATCTTTATACCTTGCAATTCCATTCTAGACCTAACCTTATTTTGAAGGTATACCTCCACAAATGGAAACAATGTACAAGGTTATTCATTGCAGTGCTATTTGTCATAGCAAAAGTTTGGAAATAACCAAAATATCTTATTAATAGGGAACTGGTTAGGAATAGTATATCCATACAATGGAATACAATGCACTCATTAAAAAGACAATAGTTAACATGTGTTTCTTTGGAATGAGTCCCAGTTTATATTAAGTGCATAAAGCAAGGTACGGAAATATATGTATATGTTCATGCTTATGGGGGGGAGGGGAATTGGAAGGATATCCTAGAAACTTAAAATAGTTTCCTATAGAGGTTAATGGAAAAGAGTGGAGAGGATAGAGATAGAAGCAAGATTTCTCTGACTTTGAACTTTTTAAAAGTTTTCCATAGCCAAAAGGTAACTAAAAAAGGAAACAAAGTAAACCCCAAAGTTTAAATTGTGAAACAAATGAACTTAACTGTAAGTCAAATTTGTAACCTAAGATACACAGAGGAAAGGATTGTTTTCTGGGGTTTTTGAACACAATATATCTGTGGTGTCCCTTGTTATATTTGGAGGATTGGTTGCAGGACTGCTCCTGTATACCCAAATCTGCACATACTCAAGACCCAAAGTCCTGCAGTCAGCCCTAGGGAACTCGCCTGTACCCAGAAAAGTTGGCCCTTTGTATACATGGATTTGTATCCCTTGAATATTTTATTTTTGATTGGCATTTGGTTGCAAAAAAAAATACATGTTTAAGTGCAGTTCAAACCTGTGTTGTTCAAATGTCAATTATATATTCTAAGAATGAAAAAGAAGTGCAAAGGAATCTTTAAATCCACTCAGTGATTTATAATGTATGGTCTTATTATGGTTTTGAAACTATGTACAGGCATTTTAATGGCATTATTATGTACAGAGACTTTCAGTGTAAGAGAAAATGAAATACAAATACAAGATCAAAGAAGTTTACAAAAAACCGTGTAATATTAAGTTTAAATTGGAAATATCAATTTGACCATGATTTTTAGAATACATTTTTTAGTTCTGTGCATTGAAAGGGTCTTAAAACACTAGGGTGACCAATTATCCCAGTTTGCCGGGGACTGAGGGGTTTTCCAGGGATGCTGGACTTTCCAGTTAAAAATAGAACAGTCCCAGGTAAACTAGGATGGTTGGCCACCCTGTAGTAACAGTGAGGACACCTGGCACCCAGATCTTGGTTTCTAAATTCCATTTCCCACTAAAAAGATCCATGGCTCCTTGGAGAATTGGCTGATTCCAGTTCTGGGGCAGGAAAGTACACACATGATGAGTCAGATATTTACTTGTGCCTGAATGCAAAAGAAGTGCTTAGGTTAATGAGACTATGTCAGTAGGATTTAGGAGAAAAAACCAAAACTAACCCAACAGTGATAAACTTCATGTCAGTAGTTGGCCAAGAGGGGAAGAGAGAAGGAACCAACTGGTAAGCAAAATGGGAGAACTTCTGGGGGTGATGGAAATGTTCTGTACCATTGTTGTCCAGATATATCCATTTGTTCTATATCATGATTATCCAGGTATATACATTTGTCAAAATTCATCAAACTGACCCACTAAAGTGGATGCATTTTATTGCATGTATATTATACCTCAATAAAATGTGGAAATAAACCAAGACAAGCCAAATGAGAAAAGAAAAGGCTATTTATTGAGAACTTGCTAAAGCAAGGTGGTCAGTCACTGTCACTTAGGTCTTGGTAGAGGCTCAAAGGCAGGCAGAGAAGTAGGAAAGCTCAGTGGAAAAGGGAAGGCTTCAGGTGTGCCCTGATTAGAGGCTGTTGGCCTGGGAAAGCTAGAAGCTAACTAGAAGCAGGCGTCCTCTGTGCTGGGTTAGAGGAGCATATTTGACTTTCTCTGGTTGGTCATAAGTTGGAAGTGGGGACAAAAATTAGGGAAACTGTCAGTTTTTAATCAAGTCCTGGCCATTTTGACCTGATTGTTATAGAAGTTCTTGTTTAGCTTCCTGGATTGTTGCTGGAGATGGCAGTCTGACTTCCTACAGGTCTGGTTGATGGCAGGTTGGCTTCCTGGGCTGATGATCGTAGATGAGGGGTTGGTATCCTGGGCCAGTTGTTGCAGGTAATGAGTCAGAATTCTGTTTTTCTGTATAGTCTGGCTATTGTCTGTTTGTATCTTCAGTCTCTCAAAAGTAAATTTTAGAGATACTGGAGCCAGCTTGAAGAATCTCCCATAGGCCAAATTCAGGGCAAGTTTAGTATCCAAAAGGAAATAATTACAATTGGTTGCAAATACTGAATAAAAATGGCTGTAGTTATAGAGAAGAGAGAATGAAAGGAAGGAAAACTATTTTTCCATCATTGAAAGTGACTATTATACCAATTTATTACTCTAAAAATTAGCTATTAAAGGGGAAATAGCATTTACCCTGCCCTTTTTTTTTTTTTTGAGAAAAGAATTTTGGTTCATGCCTAGTTGGTGAGGAAAAACTCTTCTTTACAATAGGGTGCCTGCTAATAAATATGGAATAAATGATAGAAAATAACCATTATACAAACACTAATTAAATAATTGACTTAGACGAGGATTGTCAACGGACCTTAAAACCTTTAGATGAAAGATTTCTTAGAAGTGGAATATTCCTGTGGCACCAAAGTATCACTCCAAAGGCTATTTAATTGTAAAGAGAACACACTGGTGGTCACTATCTGAACCAAACCATCTAATTTAGTATCAGTAATAGTGAGACAACCTTCAACTTACAGAAAATATAGGAGAAAGGGTTATAGTGGACATCTAACAATACTACAAAATTAATCCAAAAAAATTTATGAAACTATTAGCAATAAATATTTACTGAGCAGCTGAGTTAGGCCTACTATAGTCTCTCAGTATCAATATCTAACCAGCTTCAAGCACCATTTCAAATAAGATATCAAAATATGTTGAAAGTTACATATTACTATATTAAATAGCACATACTATTGAGTTACATTGATATTAAGTAAGTTGGCCACTTATTTCCCATCAGCCTAGTACTTAGTCTATAAGTTACATTCCTACTACTTTGATTTAGGAATCACCTAATAAAATATTAATTGGGAGGAATCTTAGTCCACTTAGGATACTATAACAAAGTACCATAGCCTGGGTGGTTTATAAACAACAGAAATATTTCTTATACTTCTAGAGGATGGAAGTCTGAGATCAGTGTACCAACATGGTTGGGTTCTGGTGAGAGCCCTCTTCTGGATTGGTAGACTGCTGACTTCTCATATCCTCACATGGTGGAAAAAAGGATAAAAGAGCTCTATGGGGTCCCTTTTATAAAGCCACTAGTCTTGTTCATGGGGTGTTCTACCCTCATGACCTAATGACTTTCAAAGGCTTTATCTCCTAATACCATCACATTGGGGGTTAGGATTTCAATATATGAATTTCGGATGAACATAAACATTCAGTTTTTTACAGGAGTACAGAGGGAAAAAAATTTTTTTTAGGCCGGGTGCGGTGGCTCACGGCTGTAATCCTAGCACTCTGGGAGGCTGATCAGGGTGGGCGGATTGCTCAAGGTCAGGAGTTCGAAACCAGCCTGAGCAAGAGCGAGACCCCTTTCTAAAAATAGAAAGAAATTAGCTAGACAAGTAAAAATATATAGAGAAAAAATTAACTGGGCATGGTGGCGCATGCCTGTAGTCCCAGCTACTTGGGAGGCTGAGGCAGGAGGATTGCTTGAGCCCAGGAGTTTGAGGTTGCTGTGAGCTAGGCTGACACCATGGCACTCTAGCCTGGGCAAGAGAGTGAGACTATGTCTCAAAAAAAAAAAAAATTTTTTTTTTTTTAGTTGTAATAAGTCTAGCCTTAGTTATTGTCACTCAAGAAATCCAGGGAGTCTGGAGAGATAGTCCAGAATTGGTGGTTGAAGAAGTTAATAGGAATCCATGATGCTCTCCTGAGCTCAGAGCTAGTGTGACTATGACCATGACATGCTATTTCACCAGTTAGCACTTTTACCAGATCCAGTTTTTTCTGTCTGGAATGCTTCTTCTCTTCTGTACCAGGTGATCTCTTATTCCTCATTAGCAATTAGCCTGAGAGATATTATTTATTTAGCTTAGTTTGTGTCAAACATAGAGATTCATGGTTTTATAGATTGGGAACCAAACCAAACTTTCTAGCCTACTTTTGTCTTTCTACTCTAGTGGATTTTACACTTACATTCTTATAAAGTACTTACTGTGAATAACAATGCAACGTATCAACCCAATGTATCTAATCTTTCAGATTTAGTTAACGTTTAAAATTTTGAACCATAATTAGAGCTAATAATTAGTCTTCATTGTCTTTGCAGACCACAAAGACTTCTACTGGCATTCTAAAAAATTTTTTTAATAATATAATTAGATTGCTATCATAATTTTTACTAGTACTATTATTGAAATACTATTTCAGAAATCAGTATGTTGAAGAGATATCTGCACTTCCGTGTTTCTTGCAGCACTATTCACAATAGCCAAGATGTGGAATCAACCTAAGTGTCCATCAATGAATGCATAGATAAAGAAAATAAATATGGCATTGGCTGGGTGCATGGCTCATGCCTGTAATCCTATCACTCCAGGAGGCCAAGGCCAGCCTGAGCAGGAGCAAGAGCAAGACCCTGTCTCTACTAAAAATAGAAAGAAATTAGCTGGACAACTAAAAATGTATAGAAAAAATTAGCCGAGCATGGAGGCGCATGCCTGTAGTCCCAGCTACTCAGGAGGCTGAGGCAGGAGGATTGCTTGAGCCCAGGAGTTTGAGGTTGCTGTGAGCTAGGCTGACTCCACAGCACTCTAGCCCAAGCAACAGAGTGAGACTCTGACTCAAAAAAAAAAAGACCAGCTTGAGCAAGAGTGAGACCCTATCTCTACTAAAAATAGAAAAAATTAGCCTCTATTGAAAATAGAAAAATTAGCTGAGCATCATGGTCTCTGCCTGTAGTCCCACTTACTTGGGAGGCTTAGGACAGGAGGATGGCTTGAAGCCCAGGAATTTGAGGTTGCTGTGATCTAGGCTGATGCCACAGCACTCTAACTGTCTCAGAAAAATAAAGAAAATATGGCATATATAAACAATGGAATACTAGCTAGCCATAAAAAAGAATAGAATTCTGTCATTCTCAACAACAAGAATGAACTTGGAGGACATTATGTGAAGTGGAAATAAGCCAGACACAGAAAGATAAATACTGCCTGTTCTCACTCATATGAAAGCTAAAAAAGTTGATCTCATAGAAGTAGAGAGTAGAACAGTAGTTACTAGAACCTGGAGAGGGTGACGGGGAGGGAGGAGATAGCCAGAGGTTGGTTAACGGATACAACTAGACAGGAGTAATAAGTTCTAGTGTTCTATAGCAATATAGGATGACTATACTGAACAACAATTTATTGTATACTTTCAAATAGCTAGGAGAGTAGGTTTTGAATGTTCTCAACACAAAGAAATGATAGGTACTTGAAGTGATGGATATGTTAATTACCCCGATTTGATCATTACACATTCTATCAAATTATCACACTGTACCCCAAGATATGTACAATTATTGTGTGTCAATTAAAAATAATAGTAATTAAAAAATAAATAGCTTTTCATGAAGATTTTTAAAAATGCTATTTCATTGTACCTGTTTCCTTGAACATAATGCTGAACAATTTTCCAGGCTTCATTTGTATAGTTTTGAGTCAAAGTATTCTTCATATACCCAGGAAACATTTACAAAATCCCTGCCACATTATGCTAAGTAGAGGGTCTGCAAAAGACATTTTATTCCCCCAAATATTGGCTGTAGAGTTAGGTTTTAAACATGCTGAACTCCTTGGTGTGGTAGGGCGGCAAGGAGAGTCCATTAGTCAGCAGAGATTGCAACAGAGATGCGGGTAACTCAGAGTTAATTATTATGGGAAACAGGCTTGTTCAGTTACTGGGAAATCCCTGCATAAGGAAAAATAAAGACACCCTCTGCAAGTAATTTTCGTGTCCCAATCCCTGTATTTTTTTCCCTTGTCATCCATTTAGTACAAATAACAGCAGCTTTCTGGAGAAGATTTAGTGTGCCAGAATGACTAAGCATTGCTGTACTCCTTCCAACTTTCAGCCCGTGGCACACTGCTGGGAGCCATGTTCCTCTTCTTGCACAATCTAGGGACATAGTATCTTCAGCCCAGGGATGAATTGTGGCTGGTATACACCAATTTTCTTCCTTCCTTCCTTTCTTTCTTTCTTTTTTTTTTTATCAGCTGACTTTAAGATCCATATGCCAATTTTCTTAACAAGCATACTAGTGCTATTTTGGACAGGACAAATTTTTTTTTCCCTGTGCATTTTAGGACATTTAACATTACTAGACCAACCTACTAAATACCAATAGTGCCTTTCTATGCATGTGACAACTGAAAGGGCCCCCCCTCCCAATATTTTCAATACCACCCATGATAAGAACCCCTGGTCTATGGCAAGTGTGCCATCATAGTCTTCTTCACCAAATAGCTATGCTCAGTCTTCTTGCAAGCACAGTTGGCCAGTTGACAGTTGAGCAGTTCTGGCTTCTGAGAAAGATTTTCTTCCCTGGTAAGAGAGAGGCATGTGAGGAGAAAGTGTTTCCTCCTCCCTTTCTTCTTGTCTCTTAAGAGACTAGAAGAGGCTGTGATGCTTGCACCTATGGAAATACCATCTCATAGACCGGACACTGTGGCTCATGCCTGTAATCCTGGCACTCTGGGAGGCCAAGGCGGGAGGATCGCTTGAGGTCAGGATCGAGACCAGCCTGAGCAAGAGAGAGACCCCGTCTCTACTAAAAATAGAAAAATTAGCCAGGTATGGTGGCATGTGTCTGTAGTCCCAGCTACTCGGGAGGCTGAGGCAGAAGGATCACTTGAGCCCAGGAGTTTGAGGTTGCTGTGAGCTATGATGACACCACTGCACTCTAGCTGGGGCAACAGAGAGAGACTCTGTCTCAAAAAAAAATAGGAAAGACCATCTTGTGACTATGAGGCAACAAGTTAGAAAAACAAAAAACCAAAGTAGGCTTCGAGAATGCAGAGCCAAGCATGGAAAGTCCCTGGTTCTGGATGACGTTGTTAAGCTTCCAGCTTCACCCAAGACTGCTGGGTTTTGGGCTATTTATTAAGTAAAACAGAAATGTCCTTATATTTAAACCACTGTCCATCAGCATTCCTGTTACCCACAAACATTTTCTAACTTACATAGTTAGAGAGGAAGGACATTTACATGATAAACAAGTTAAAGAAAATGGAAAGGTGCCAACAAAGCTAGGTTTTTCTGTGACATTTTGCTTCATTGTTGTTGTTTTACATTATATTGTCATGTCCATACCCTTCATTGTTTGGCAGTATGATAAAGTAAAAATTTAAAAACCATTGTTCAGTTCCAGAAAATCAAACTTTTGTAAGGCAAAGACCTAGTGACATTAAAAATATAAGAGTCTTAGAGAATCTTACAGTATTTTCAGAACTTTTCAAAATACTACTCTGTTTACCTCTGATGCTTGCTAATTGTGTTCATTAACCTTATGTCTGCAATAGGTAAGATACTGTCTGGTAGAACACTCAGTGAAATCTCTTCTATTTTTTTTTTTTTTTTTGCAATGAGCTCTCACTCTGTCACCCAACTGGGGTGAGGGCCCAATAATAGCTCACACAGCATGGAACTCCTGAGTTCAAGCATCCCTCCCATCTCAGCCTCCTGAGTAGCTAGGACTACAGGCACACACCACCACACCCAGTTAATTTAAAATTTTTTTTTGTATCGGCAGGGTCTGGCTATATTACCCAGCCTGGTCTCGAACTCCTGGGCTCAAGTGATCCTCCCACATCAGACTCCCAAAGTGCCAGGATTACAGGCATAAGCCACTGTGCCCAGCCTCTTCTAATTTTTAAAAAGGATGCTTCTCTATTCTCCACAAATTAAAAACCTACTAGCTCAGGAGACACTCCATTCAAAAAACTATGTGCCTATTTACAAGTTACAAATCTGTACTGCTAGAGGAGAGTACCGGGCATCAAACCGTTGTTCTACTATTGACTATGTTGACCGCCTGCTAGACTTATTGTTATTTTTGCTCTTCCCTAACCTTATTTATTTATTTTTGTTCATCCAGTTAATGTGCTTTCTCATTAGCATTTATTAACCTCCTACATATTTTCCTCTCTCCCACTCATCTGCATCCCAGTGCTACTGGCCAGTCCAGGTCGTCTTCTCTCGTGGACTAATGCAATGGCCACTTAGTTGGTCCTCTGCTACCCATCTTTGCTTCTCATCAAAACCATCTTCCACAGAGCAAACCCTTTCTAAACACAATTCTGTAAGATTCCCGCTTCTGAGAAAATGGAGTAGACATACTTTTCCACATTCCTCTCACTAAGTACAATTAATAAACCTGGGCATTATTTATAAAACAAGCACAAGAAGACTGAAAGGTGGAGAGAAGGAGGCAGACTGGCCAAGGACCTCGGGACCTGAGCACTGACACAGGGGTGAGCTCCCTGGGTTTTCTTTTTGCCTCTTTTCTCCCAGAAGCCAGCCATCTGGAAACACCAACAAGCACAGATAAAGAAATGTCCCCATGGCTGGGCTTGGTGGCTCACTCCTGTAATCCTAGCACTCTGGGAGGCCAAGGCAGGTGGATTGTTCAAGGTCAGGAGTTCAAAACCAGCCTGAGCAACAGCAAGACCCCGTCTTTACTATAAATAGAAAGAAATTAATTGGCCAACTAAAAAATAT
>VBSM01000361.1:101119411-101160416 GCA_008086735.1 Cheirogaleus medius | reverse complement strand
CCTCAGCCTCCCAGAGTGCTAGGATTACAGGCATGAGCCACCGCACCCGGCCCTATTAAGTGTTTTAATAAGATAATTTTATTTATTTTAAATAAAACTTCAGATTTATTTTTGAATTTCAGAAGTCCATTCTATGATGGTAATATTTGGATTTGATCAAATATTGATCATAGCAACCAGCCATTGGCATTCAGCTAAAGCATTTCTTGCACATCTGAATTCTTTAGAAAGTAACTAACAGAATTGTGTCATAACATTTCTTGATATTCTGTGAGCATTAATTTATATCTCAACATTTCCTATAATTACCAGTTACGGAAGCCTTCGTAAACTTTTTGTTACAGAGACCTGTCAGATTACTCACCAAACTCACTTCCTCTTCTTCCTGGTTGCAGAGGGAGACCACGCTGTGCAGCTTCTCTGGCAGTCGGACATGGCCCTGTGCTGAGTTCCAGATAACGGTATGTGGGCAGAGGGGATGGAAGATGTTTCCAACTGGTAACAACCTTTCTCTCGCCCCTCTGCCAGCTGGATGGAGAGGAAGCCAAGGACCTAGAGGAGAATGGAGCCATGAAGGGGGAGCCAGGGAGCCCTCCATGCTGGATGGTGATGGGAATGCAGCAGCCGGTGCCGCTCTTAACTCTTACATCTGTTCTCTGCAGGGATCTAGAAGGCAGAGAGAAGACAATATAGATTTAATAAGTAATTTAAGGATATATTATTTATCTTCATACTCTTTGAAAAGAATTTCAAGAAATGTTTAAAGACAACTCAGGAAGCCATAAAAAGTCCCTAAGCTCCTAAGCTGTAGCTGTGCCCAACACTTCCTAACTTTAAAGGTCACATTGGGCTGTTGGGAGGTAGGTGCTCCTTAGGCAAGATGGGGGATTCTAGAATCCCCACTGAAATGACCCATGGGATATACTCATTGGGGGAAAAACATGCATATTAGAGGTGGAAATCTTGGGGCCCATTCAAATATCAAAATGTGGGAAATTTTGCAATTCTATCCTAGCATGGATGTGTGACTATTACATTGAATAACAATGACTCATGGGACATGATCATAAAGTGATATTCCCTTTATTGCCCACTAGGTCATGAAATTTGCCTGGTGGGCTTGTTTTTTCTTTGCCCCTGGATCAAATGCTGGTCTCGTGACTTTTCAAAAAAGTATTCTTCAGTAATAAAAAGTCATATCATTAAGTCAGAACACAGGCTCAATTCACTATCTAAAATGCCCAGACCCCTGTGAGAATCAAAACCCTGATACTGATTTAAAGTTAAGACTTCTCTTTCTTCAGCATAGGCCTCTGGCAGCCTAGCAGCCTGCGGCGGAGAAGGGGTGGGAAGCTGGGTGTGTCTTCTCTTCTGACCTGTCTTCTTTTGCTCCTCCTCCTCTTTGGGCATCTAACCGTGATTTCTGACTTCACCAAGTTTGGGCTGGAGGGGAAGGAGTGTGGGGTTATATTGTTCATGGTGGTGGCCTGAGGGTGGTACATGGGGAAATCTTACTTGACTACTGTCGCCTTGCCTGGCAGTTGTTTCAAGCAGACCTTTTCACTCGTGGTCTTGGAGACCACCTCGTCACTGAGGATTTCTCACCCAGAGTTCAGTGTAAAAACTGAGAACCTACATTGTGTTCCAGGGAAACTTAAGAAAATTAAGTCTGTGCTTTGGACTTGAGCTTAGACTGAACCTAAAAGAAAACCAGGCCAATGAAAGGTCAAAGTTTAACAAAACTAGACATTATGTCCCAAAGACCAGACATTCCAATATAACTTTCACAGTATACTCACAGAGATATTTGTTCTTCATGTCATACTTAGAGACTAAGTCTTCTTATCGATGCCCTTAAAAGAGTGGGAGTCGGCCGGGCCAGGTGGCTCATGCCTGCAATCCTAGCACTCTGGGAGGCCAAGGCGGGCAGATCATTTGAGCTCAGGAGTTCGAGACCAGCCTGAGCACAAGCGAGACTCCGTCTCTAACAAAAATAGAAAAAATTAGCTGGGCATGGTGGTACATGCCTATAGTCCCAGCTACTTGGGAGGCTGAGGCAGAAGGATCACTTGAGCCCAGGAGTTTGAGGTTGCTGTGAGCTAGGCTGACGCCACGGCACTCTAGCCAGGGCAACAAAGTGAGACTCAGTCTCGAAAAAAAAGAGTGGGAGTCAGAATAAAATGCCACACACATACCTTAAAAATACATTTTAACTTACAACATATAAATGGGTATTCATTCAATACTTTTCAGATAAAGCTCTAGAAGATTACTGGAGCTACCGATCACCACACTAATAATGCATTGTCTCTAATTTCCATTTTCAATTCTCTGAAGTGGAGCTGGACATAAAGACACCCGCAAAGCAATTTGATCTTTTGCTTAATGATTGTCCGAAACTTATATATTTGTTTGTTCAACATCACAGTGATCATTTTTAGTGGCTCAAAGCATTCAATTTACAAAGCATTCGATTTAGTTTTCATTATAATAACTTCTTTTATTTTCATATTCATATTTTATCAGTTTACTTAAATGACATAATTTCAATAACTAGAAATTAAATGAAACTAGGCATAAATCTGCTTTGGGAACAAACATCCCTGACTCTCGGTAAGCATCCGACTTAACAGTTAGGAGCGGTAGTGGGTGATCTAGCCCTGATCCTTCATGGGCTAGGAGCATCTGTTAGTTCCCTACGGAGGAACAGGAGGATATCTGTTAATCTGGCAAGTTGTTGAAGTGGCATGTGTATTAAAAAGATTCTACTACATTTATTCTTCCTGAAACAGCATGGTAGAGTGGAAAAAGCATGGTCCCTTAGGTCAAAACAACCTAGGTTTATATCCTGTATTACTTATCTAGCTCAGTAACATTGGGAGAATTATTTAATCTTTATGAATCTCAGTTTCTTTATCTGTAAAACTTGGTGAGGATTGAACAAAATCAGTTAGTAAGGATTCTGGCAGGTAAGTACTCAATAAATGATAACTTATTATTATTTTTGTGTGTGGTGGTTTTATGTTGTTTTTTTCCCAATTGAAAATCTGATTCATTTGCATGATATCTCAATGTTTTGCAAGCAATATTCAAATAATGCCTGCTGAATTATATTAGTGATTTTTTCCCAACTGTGTTTACCTTTTTGATAGAGGAACTTGTGGGTGATGGTGTACCTATTGCATCTCTGAAGGTGGAAAGGCCGGAGCACGCATCAAGTGCCTAAGAGGTTTGGAGACATCTCCATTTCAGTTCCCTGTGGCTGCCAGTGTTGCAGAAGAGAACCCCATTTGTACCATGACTTCATGTGAGGAAGCATGAGCCAGGTGTCCCTGCTGGCTGAGCAACTGATCAAGGGAACACTCACCCAGAAAAGCGGTAGGTGGGACCACACAGAGGCATGGCTGCTGCACAGGCAGGGCCGGAGTCGGGGTCTCCATGACAGAGAGCCAGTTGGGGTGAACCTGGACACAGTGCAAGAAAATACCAGACAAGTCACCTGTACAAAAAGTCCCACATTAGCGCAGGCCACTCAAATTAAAGTGAACCAGACCCTTCTCAAAGTCCCTGTCTGTGGCTGGAGCTGGTGTCACTAGTACCTTGGGCCAGATGACACCAGAGCAGGAGCCAGCTCAGAAGGGCCATCCTCCTGCATGCAGGTGGGTCAGAGGCAGGGCAGGGAGGGGCAGGTGAGCAGTCGGGGAAGTCCCAGGAAGGAAGGAAGCCCAATGATTGTGATTATAACCTCAACAGCGGCTGAAACTTTGATAAACAGATCAGATTACAGAAATCACTGAACTGTTGGTATATTAGTTTGCTCAGGCTGCCGTAACAAAATACCATAGACGGGGTGGCTTAAACAACAGACATTTATTTTCTCACAGTTCTGGAGGCTTGCAGTCCAAGATCAAGGTGTTGGTCCTGTTGATTTCTCCTTATGCCTCTCTCCTCAGTTTTCAGATGGTTACTATCTTTCTGTGTCTTCATGGTCACCCCTTGGTCTGTGTGTGTTCTGTGTCCTAATCTCTTCCTATAGGGATACCAGTCATATTGGATTGGGGCCCACCTACATGACCTTATTTTAACCTAATTACCTTGGTAAAAGCTCTGTCTCCAAATATAGTCACATTCGGGGTTACTGGGGTTAGGACTTCAACATATGAATTTTGAGGGACACAATTCAGCCCATAGCAACTGGATTAAGTTTTAAATTAGTCTGGGACAAAACTAAGATGTCTGCTCAAGAGGGATCAGAAGGTTCAGGGTCAGTTTTGAGATGAAAGAGAGTTCCATGTTTGTACATCACAAAGAGGACACTCCTCAAGCCCAGTACAAGAGAACTGATCAGCCTTCTTTCATAATTAAGTGGACCATCTTGTACCAACGTATAAATGACTAGCTCCTCAAACTAAATTTGTACCTTAGCATGAAAACACAGTCTCATTTTACGTGATTTTATCTAACTTCTCATCAAAAGGTTACTGCGAGATGTAAGCTGGCACTAGGGTGATGCGGTCCAGGGTGCATGGAGTCCTGGAACACACCTGAGAAGGGACACAGACTCCCACAAATGCTCCGATGTCCGACTGGTCTCAGTGGACCACGTTCTGGCATGACCTGGTTGGGATGTGAGGGCGTGCCCCCTGTGTTCCTATTCCAGCTCCTCACAGGGGACCTGTGCTGTGAGATGCAGCCCCGGGTTGTGCTGTCTAGGGGATGCAGTCAGCTGAGAGCCTTATGTGTGGTCACTGCCCTCAGCCTGGACCATGCTTTTGTAGCTTGGGTAGCTCTTGAGAGTCATTCTGGAACTTTGCCCATGAATGCAGTCTTGACCCATGACAAATCCTGGGATATGAACTAGCATTTGGCAGTTTAATGATTGGCAGATCTCATCCCTTACATAGAATGCAGTAACCATGTTTTTTTCTTTTTATCTGGAGTAGTAATGGGGAGGCGATTGTTCATTTCCCTAGAGGAGGCAGGATGTTGCATAGCCCTTCTGGAGGGATCTTACGGAGGGATCTATTGAACTCTAAATATGGGACAACCCTTCTATTCAACCTTCTTCCATTCTATGCTGGTTTCCCAGCCTCCCTGCAGTCTGATTCTGTCAGTAGATGAGGGTGGGAAGAGTCAGTCGGGTGGATCAGCGTCAAGGGAAATTCCAGGAATCTGGGTCTTCTCTGAGACTGTGAAGCAAATGTGATCTAAGGGGAATGGCCCAAGGTCAGGACAGAGAAGTAGCATCAAGCTTCAGGTCCAAGAGTGATGACCTAAGTCATGTACAAAAGATGAGACAGTAGGTCATTCAGGAGCTGAGGAGACAGGAATAAGTTGGGAAGTTACACAGGGAGAGGACAAGGAGGAAGGTTTCAAAACTTGGGCTCCACACAAACAAGACAGGGTTGAGTTCAATTATTTGGGGTGGGAGGAATGTGGGAGAGGGCACAGTAGCCTCTAAAAGGCACAGAGTTATGTCAAGTCTAACAGAGAGAGCAATACAGTTGCCCCTTAAACAACATGGGTTTGAACTGCAAGGTCCACTTACATGCGGATTTTCTTTTGCCTCTGACACTCCTGAGACAGCAAGACCAACCTCTCCTCTTTCTCCTCTTCCTCCTCTTCCTCAGCCTCTTCAATGTGAAGACAAGGATGAAGACCTTTATTATGGTCTACTTCCACTTAATGAGTAGCAAATGTATTTTCTCTTCCTCATGATTTTCTTAATAACATTTTCTTTTCTCTAGCTTACTCTATTGTAAGAATACAGTATATAATACATATAAATACAAAATATGTGTTAATTGACTTTCTATATTATCCGTAAGGTTTCCAGTCAACAGTAGGCTATTGGTAGTTAAGTTCTTGGGGAGTCAGAAGATAACTTCTGATAATTTCCAACTGCAAGGGGGCCAGTGCCCTAAACCCCTCATTGTTCAAGGGTCAACTGTACATTCAAATCCTTCCTCTACTCACTACTAGCTCTGAGTGTGACCTTGGTCAAGTCACTTACTATCTTTGTGCAAAATAGGAATAAGGAATAAAGCATTTGACTTAGTTCCTAGCAACTTGAGATGCGCTTTAAAATGCTGGTTCCTTTTTCTCTTTATGTATACAATGGACTCGTGATTACCCACCATGATTGCCTGTCTTATCTCTTTTGTTAAAAAAAAAACACTTTTGTTCTGAGCCAAGCTCTTCTCTTCCTTTGTAATAGTTAATGTGTTCTTTGAGGATGCAATCTAATCGTAATTTTGCCTGAAGTGGGGAAAAAAAGTAAAACTCACTTTGAAAGTGTTGTCAATATTATATCTTTATTATCACGTTCTCCTTTAGCCTAGATCATTTAATTTTTTAAATAGGACCAAGGTATTGCTCTTGGTCCTATTAACAATCATAATCATGCAAGGTGCAGGTTGGTACAAGCAAGTCTCTCATAGGTTCCTGCCTAGGTAAGATCTGTGACATAAAAGGAAAAAACAAACAAACCCCAACCCTGGGTGGGGGAAGGGGAAGAAAAACAAGAGAATGTAGCTAAGATCATTCCATTAACAATCAGAGTTTATTTCCAAGTATGTGGAAATAATGCCTTATATAAGGATATATAGCAAAGACTGCTATTTTCTAATCTACTACTCAGTTTCCCTTTAGTTACAGAATTCCAAGTTTTTAAGACTTAAAATATGCACAGTTAAATGAATACATTTCTCATCCTCCTTTGTGGCTAGGCTAGACTAGGTTGCCTGGTACTTAAATTATGGTTAGTGAGCTGTGAGTGGAATTTGTTGGGTGAATCTACCACAAAGGATCCTTAAAGGGAGACAACTGGGGCCCAGCCTTTTGTCCTTCCTCCATCCTGGAAAGGAGATGAGTTGGCTGGTGTTGTGGAAGCTATTATGGACCAAGAAGCAGCTTTGAAGATAGAGGAGCCTGCATCCTTGATGACTTCTTGGGATTGTCATTTCATCCCTGAACTGCCTACCCCAGTGTTTAACATGGTGTGTTTAAGATACTGTGGCTAGATCTCTGTTGCTGAGATATGAATGCAATTAATAGCTAGCGCAAAATGATTTTATCTTAACCCACTCTCTAACCAATATGTAGGTCTACATTGTGGGGGTCTCATGATGGCTATGAAGTAGACTAGGGAAGTTTATTCAAGGAAAATCTATATTTATGGTGCCCTGATATTGCAGAGGACATCCTGAGCTGGATGGAGGGATTTGGGACAGAACTTGGTCAACTGTAATGTAACTCCTTGGGCCATCAAGTTTTCCTTACAGTAGCTACCTAAAAAAGAAAAAGAAGCCTATCCATCAGATATAGGAGAGAAGGAAGGTAATAAACTTCTCTTTACCTCCCAACCTGGGTCTCAATCCTGGATGCTCTTCCAGCCAGTCTTCTGTAAGGATGTAGCTGATGGCGGATGTGACGTTAGAGATACTTCTACTTGGCTGCTGCTGTCACTCCCCCCACCCCCATATTTGTTGCTTGTTCTAAAGAGCATTTCCTACTGGCCACTTTAAGTTTCAAAGGATCATTATCTGTATACGCAAGAAGTGCACTGAAAAAGCCCGACTGGGCTCAAGTTTGCTTTTAGGGATTTTGTTCTCACTTGATCAAGTCCTTTCATTACAGTGACTGAGTTGTAACTGAATCCTGTTGTTTCATCCTTCAAAATGCCCTTTTCTTCCAGTACCCATAGCTAGTCCCCTAAAACTGGCCCACAGCACCATACTGGGACCAATGCAAAGTTTCTTAACTAGCCTGCCTCATGATATCAGTGCCAGACTACCTTGCCTGAAAAACCACTGGCTAAAATGTTACCAACCATAACAAACCCACGCTCTTGTCTGAGTCATTTTGTTTTTTTTCTTTTGAGACAGGGTCTCTCTCTGTAGCCCAGGCTGGAGTGAACTGGCACGATCATAGCTTACTATAGCCTCGAACTCTTGGGCTTAAACAATCCTCCCCAGTAGTTGGGACTACCACCATGCCCAGCTAATTAAAAACATTTCTTTGTAGAGATGGGGTCTTGCTATGTTGCCCAGGCTTGTCCTGGGCTGAAGTGATCCTCTCACTTTGATCTCCCAAAATGCTGGGATTACAGGTGTGAGCCACCACGTCCAGCCTTTAAGGATGTCCTTAACCTGGTCCCAACCTGAATTTCCTCCTTCACTCCAACCCAACCTCTTAGTTACATTCTCCTGATGTCTGCAAACAAGCCTCAGCCCTTCCTGTTGTGAAGCCACGCTCAGGTAGTTCCTCTTGGCCCGAGTATGTTTTCCCATTCTGCTTACCCGAAGCCTAGCCATCCTTGGGAGGGCTGTACGGGGAGTGGAAGAAAACAACTGATACTCTTTATTCAGTACCTGCTGCCTGCTTCCTTCCAGATGGTTCTATTCAGTAAAGTGACACCGTGAGGCTTTCCTAACTTCTATACAGCAAGGATTCACACAATTCAGAACTGTTGTTTTTAATAGTTAAGAAAGCATTTGATACTTACAGCTTATTTTTAGACTATAAGACAGCATAGGAGAGAATTATTTTATTAATATATTCTCCTCAGCAGTTGGCTCACAGAAGTTACTCCAAACACAGAAACCTGACTGGCAGGAAAGTGTGAACTTTGAGTTCTAGTCCTGACTCTTTTTCTTATTAACTGTGCGAAGAGGGCAAGCTGCTTAACCTGTGAGGCGATTTCATTAACTGTTGTTACCAAGAGTCAACCATACCGACCCTAGTGGCAGAAAAAGATAAATGTATGGAAATCCTGCGGTGCAGTCTGGGGCACATCACAGGCGTCCAGTTAACACTATCACTGGGCAGCCAGTGGGGATAAAGTCTGTATGGCTCCTGTCCTGGCTCTGGCTTGGAGGAAGTCCCAAGGTCAGCTTACTTGCAAAGCAAAGTCACTAGGGCATGGTGCACAAGGGCTAACTAAATTCGGGTTAGACGGCGCTGGCCCCAAGCCCTCCTCCAACGCGCTCGCTGGGGGGCGTAGACCAGCGGCTCGGCCCTGTCTCCCGTAGGAACAGTCCCCAGGGCCCCAGCGGAGGCACGACAGTCTCCCCCGCGGGAGGTCCCCTAACCACGCCGCTCCGCGCGGACAAGAATGGGAGGGAGCAGCCGCTGGCCCCGCGACCCCCGAGGCAGCCGGGAGCGGCGGAGGCGGGGCCGCGGGCCGTACCAAGTCCACAGAGGGTAGGGGCGGCTTTCCCTCGGCCGCTCGCCGCTCAAGTACGGCAAATAGGCACCGAAGTTGCCGTGGCCGGGGGCAGGCGTGCAGTCCCCTTTCTGCTGTCCCCGGGGCGAAGGGTGTGCGGCTAGCGCGGGCGGAACACACCGCGGGGGAGCCCCGTGTCCCCCCCACCGAGTTGGGCGCGTCCGGGGCGGGGCGTAGCGGGCCGCGAGGCGAGTGTCCTTGCGGCGCTGCCGGGGACGCCGCGCAGTGCTGACTGTGGGCTCGGTCGGACCGCTCGGGCTCGGAGAAGGCGTGAAGGCGGCGCGGCAGTAGCTCCAGCATCATGTTGTCCCGCGCGGCAAGCAGGTGAGAGGCGGGCGCCCGCGGCGGGGACGAAGGGGCGCGCGGCCGGCAGGGCCTCCACGGCGACAGCCGCCGCGCCGGGCCTGGCGGGTCCCGGCTACCCGCGGGGGGTTCTCCCTCAGGTGCCGCGCGTGGCGGCCGGGTGGGGGCCTCCGGGAAGGGCTGCGGACGGCAGGTGTCCCCGCGGCGCGCGGCCTGGGGCTGTGGAAACCACGCGTGTGCCGTGGCGGGCGGGCGGCGTTCGGAGCGTCGGAAGCGAGCGAGCCGGGGAGCGGCGAGTCCGTGACGGGGCTGCTTTGGTCTTTCGCATCCCGCCTGCGAGCACCGCCGGGCCCGCGGGACCGACGCTCTGTGTCCGTGTCTTCCAGCGCGAGCAGGGGGCTGGCGCCGGCCCTGGCGTGTCTGGGCGCCAGGCAGAAGCACAGCCTGCCGGATCTGCAGTACGACTACGGCGCCCTGGAGCCCCACATCAACGCGCAGATCATGCAGCTGCACCACAGCAAGCACCACGCAGCCTACGTGAACAACTTGAACGTCACCGAGGAGAAGTACCACGAGGCGCTGGCCAAGGGTAGGTGCGGGGCCGAGGCAGAGGTGACAGTGAGCAGGGTGTCCATGCAGAAATGCCTCTCCCTGGAGAACACACTTCATGTTTGTGCCAGGTCTGAGGTTTCCAGGCACGAAAAGCTCTCTCTCTCTTTTTTTTTTTTTTAAAAATAATGATGTCTCATTGTAGAATGAGTGTCTTGATTGGTTTGTATAAACTTATTTTGTTACTTCAGAAAACTTAGGTTCCTGTAAAGGAACTCGTATATGACTTTTGCAACTGTAAGTCACATGTTTATTACCCATCTTGGTAGCACTGGTGAATTGTAGAGTCTTTAAAGAAAGCTGTAATATGTAACTTGTTTTTGCAAATTAGCAATTAAAATTGTTCTTGTTATATGGTGTGCTCCTGGGAAAGGTTTGGTCTGTCAGGTCTGCCAGCCATTGGTAGGGAGGCTGAGAGTGCCTGTCCACTCTGATTGAGACACCATCAGGTATTCAGGTGTGCTTGAGGGTCCGGGTAACCTGATAAAAGTAGGAGTGGAAGCTGGGCTCGGTGGCTCACGCCTGTAATGCTAGCATTTTGGGAGGCTGAGGCAGGAGAATTGCTTGAGGTCAGGTGTTTGAGACCAGCCAGAGCAACAGCGAGACCCTGTCTCTACTAAAAATAAAAATATTAGCTGGGCGTGGTGGTGCACACCTGTAGTCCCAGCTACTCGGGAGGCTGAGGCAGGAGGATTGCTTGAGCCCAGGAGTTTGAGGTTGCTGTGAGCTGTGAAGACACCTCTGCACTCTGTTCAGGGCGACAGAGTGAGACTCTGTCTCCAAAAAAACCCCAAAAAAGTAGAAGTGGAGCTTTGCTGTCAGCAACCAGTGTGTGTGTGTGTGTGTGTGTGTGTCTTTACAGCAGGTGGGTGATGGACAGCCTCACCACCTCCTTTTTCAAGTGCAGTATAGCTATTGAGGTGGCAGCCTCAGGCCTCCGTCACCCTGACAGGGGGAGACAGAAGAGGACTGCTTCCTGGTAGGAACTAGGGAGGAGGCAGGCGTTAGCATTATGATGTTCATTATCAAAAAGCAATTTCCTAACTGGAACCCTTCAGGCCCTTTACATTTGATACTTTTCTTGAATTAACTTAGGGGTCAAAGTTCACAAAGACAACAGTCATTTTGTGGGAAATTGAAACAGGCTTGTATCTATTTACTAATATTTGTAATTCCATTAAACTATAATATGGAGTTACCTATTTTTCTTTAAAGAGCTTGGTTGACAAAACCATGCTACTTGTGGACTTTTTGTGTTTGTGCCTTTGGGGGTGTGTCTGGGAAGACTGTTTTAATGTCTTTGTACAAAATAGTAGTGTCCTTTTAATCTATAAGGAAAGTAATTGACAGTCAGGTACCCAGACTATCTGTATTGCATGATGAGCTATACGGTAAAAAAAAATTTACTTTCTTACATGTATTTTTATTGAATTTCAGGCCTGTGAAATTTGTTGAGTAATTTTTAGACAGTGACATCTTGTTGACTGGGGACATCTAGTGGAAAAATATAGTATTTCAGCCTGATTGTGTTTGAGGTAAATGACTAAAACTCAAAGAGGAGGAAGTTACCACATTCTGGAAGATTATTTGCAACAGAGGAACCTTGAATGAATCTTGAATACGGGAAAAGGCCCCGTGATTTAGGAAATAACAAATGAGTGAAGGATGTGGTAATGGGAGAGATTAGGGAATATCCCAGTTGTGAAATTGCTTTGAAAAATACAGTATTTCAGCCTATTTTGTTTGAGGTAAATAAATGACTAAACTCAAAGAGGAGAAAGTTGCCACATTCTGGAAGATTACTTGCAAACAGAGGAACTTTGAGTGAATCTCCAATACTGGAAAAGGCCCCATGATTTAGAAAATAACATAACATGTGGTAATGGGGAAAGGCTGGGGAATATCCCAGTTGTGAAAGTGCTTTGAAAAATACAGTATTTCAGCCTATTTTGTTTGAGGTAAATGACTAAACTGAAAGAGGGAAAAGTTACCACATTCTGGAAGATTACTTGCAACAGAGGAACCTTGAATGAATCTCCAATATAGGAGAAGGCCCACTGATTTAGGAAATAACATGTGATAATGGGAGAGGCTGGGGAATAATATCCCAATTGTAAAAGTACCTCTTGCAGGGCAGCATCTGACATCTGGGAACCTTTTTCTTAAAAATAACTTAATTTCAGTCCTTTTCTTGTGGAATCAAAGCTTGTTTAATGAAAGCCATTGAAAAAAGTTTTATATTGTACTATATTGCCTATAAGTTAATGAAGATCTGCAGAGATTTTTTTTTAACTTAGATTATATTTTTAAACTTATTAAGTTACATTTTCATGTTTGAAAACTTGGGGGAAAAAAATAAGAGGATAAGTAAAAATAACATCATAATCTTATCACATGTAACTCACTCACAAATACTTTTCAACCAAAAGTATTTAACTTTTATTGTGTTTGTGGGAAAAAACAGAACTGAAACCCAAAGAAAATGTTGAACTTGTTCTTAGAAGTGTTCTTAAAAGCAGGTAATAAGCCCTCAAAATTTCTTTTAAAATTTTAAAATGATTAAGCAAACTTTTAAGACTATAAAATTGTCTCTCAGTAAGCGTATTTTTTTTTCCCATCGGAAAATTTAGTTACTACTGTTTTATTAAAAAAATACAAAACTTACATTTATTTTTAGGGCGACTATAAGAAAAATTAATAAGGGAAACACTGATCTGTAAGAAAATTATTTTGTAAACATAGCAGAAGAAAAAAAAGTTGATATCTAAAAAAAGAAACCACTAGGAGATTAGCTGTATATTCAGATGTCATTTGGTTCTCTCTCATTTCTGAATTGTTAAACAGCTGGAGACTGGGCCTTGTTTCAGAAAGCAACATTTCTTGCATATGTTCTTAGTATACACTTTCTTTTATTATTTATTTATTTATTTTTTATCCCATGTCTCTTAGTATACACTTTCAAGAACAGCAGTCAAGAACTTTCCCCAAAATGAAAGGTCCTTGAGAGCAGAGTTATCAGTGGTTCTGTGTCCTTCACGTTGCCTCTCTTGGTATCTTGTGAATAATAAGCACTCAGTATTTATTGAACAGAAGAATTTCCATTTTTTTCCAGTAGTTCAGTTAATCTGTAGCTTCTTGAAGGCATAGAAAAGAATATCTCATTTTGCCTACTTGTTTAGTAAGGTAGAAAATTGTCTTTTTGGTTTCTATTTACTTTTCCCAGTGTTTCGAGAATACATTCAGATAATTCAAATGTGACATTCTTTTTTTCTTTTTTAAACTATGGATGTTAGAGAATTGATTTTTTTTCTGAGAAACTACATTCATTATATTCAATCATCTAGTAAATCAACAAAAAATTTACGAGGGGATATATATTAGGCACTTTGGGGACATAGCCATTCAGGGAAGTCCTTGTCCTGACAGGCTAGCAGGGAGATAGTTGGACAGGCACACATACAACGTGCTGGGAGTTACAGGGCGTGCTGAGAAAGGCACAGTGGGTAAGGGGTCTGGGAGAGGTGGCTGGAATTGCTAGTTTATATATCGTGGCTAGAGAAGGCTTCACTGATGAGGTTGACCTTTCAGTGGAGACTTGGATGGGAAATGAGGGAGTGAAGTGTGAGGCTCTTGGGGAAGAGTGTTCCAGCAGAGGCAGCTCCAGCAGAGGCAGCCGAAGTCACTCATCCCTGAGCTGAGCAAGCCAAGTTGGTCATGTGCAAAGGCCAGTGTGGCTGTAGCTGGGTGAGCGAGGGTTTGGGGGTGGGGGTAAGAGGAGCCAAGTGTAAGGACTCAAGGGGTTCACTACCAGTGAGAAGGGAAGCCTTTGGAGTGGGTGAAGCCCCCCACCAGTGAGGGGACGGTGGCACTCATGCAGGTTGGAGATGCTGGTGTTCTGCATCAGTGGGTGGCAGCCAAGTTAGCAGAGGGGCTTGGATTCTGGCTGTGTTTTAGAGGTCTAGCTGGCTCTGTTCATGCATGTGCTGGTGGACTGGATGTGGAGTGAGGGGAGAGGAGTCAACAATCGATGTCATATTACCAAGGATGTCCTGAGGAACAGAGCTGCATTTACTGAGAGGGGGAAGGCCATAGGAGGAGTAAGATTGGGGTTGAAAATCACAAGTTCAGTTTTGAATATATTGAGTTTCTTGTTAATGGGACTTTATTGCCCAATGAATGGTTGTCTATCTTGAAGATGGGAATTGAAAATTTTCCCTATAGTCTGAATATTGAGCCATAAATTTTAGCATTCTATTATTTTCTTTGATTACTCTTTTTGGCATTTTATTTCCTGAAATCTTTTCTATACAAGAGAACCCTGAGCTTCTTGGCAGTCAGGAGTAAATTTTCTAGCTTTACCTCTCCTGCTGGGCCCCTCACCAGTTGTTCAGCATGTTGTTAATTGAACTGAAAGTCCTCTGAGACAGATAATTTTGGGAGGGTCCTTTTTTTTGGTAGACTCTGAAATTGCTGAATTTTAGGACTAACAACGATGTTAAAGATAAGCTGGTGGTGTTATCTGGTGTCTTACAAAGGAAAAAAATAGTGTATAGAGTGGTTGAAAAAGTAACAGTTTTAAAAAATATATTTGCCTTTTCACTTTTCAGGAGATGTTACAGCTCAGATAGCTCTTCAGCCTGCGCTAAAGTTCAACGGTGGTGGTCATATCAATCATACCATTTTTTGGACAAACCTGAGTCCTAATGGTGGTGGAGAACCCAAAGGTTTGTATATATTGGTGTACCCTTCTCTACATTTTGTGTACAGTAGATTGTTGATTTTAAGTCTTTAATTTTCCCTGAGGTATCAGTGGCATATTTTTCACAGCAAGGAGACAACAAAGTTGCAACTTTCAAAGAGACGAAAGTAGGAATGGAGAATGCATTTAGGCAATTATGTGGTCAGATTTTGTATACACACTCACATGTAATATCATAAACAGCTCCACCTTTTGGTTTCACTGGGCTGTACTTCATGTTAGGGAAAGACTAAGAAACTTAGTTTTTAGAAAAGATGAACTTTCCACTTAATTAGCTTGAGGGCCTAGGTTAGATACTTATCCATCTGTACCTTACTTTCTTCATCTGTGTTACAGGGATAACAATGGGGCTGTTTTGAGACTTAAAAAGTTTTTTTTTGAGACAGGATCTCACTTTGTCACCCAGGTTAGAGTGCTGTGGCACCATCATAACTCACTGCAACTTCAAACTCCTGGCCTTGAGCAATCCTTCCCCATCAGCATCCCCAGTAGCTGGGACTATGGGCGTGTGCCACAATGCCTGGCTAATTTTTCTATTTTTTGTAGAAATGGTGGTCTTGCTATGTTGCTCAGGCTGGTCTATGTTGCTCCTGGGCTCAAGTGATCCTCCTACTTTGGGCTCCCAAAGTGCTAGGATACAGGCATGAGCCACCATGCCCAGCTGAGAATATAAGTTACAGTGCCTTTTGCTATCATTTTATTATTCTTCCTAACTGATAAAAAGTAATTTATCCCAGAAACTTAGGTTTTCCAGGAAATGAGAATATAGAGCTAGACAATCTTGTTCACCATCTTTGTTTCCTTGACTTCCTTTGTGGCTTGTGGAGGCTCAGGTGACTTTAATTATCCTCCTCTTCCCAGGAAAGGTGTGGACTACAAACATAGTTCTCCTCCCTTGTTTCTGGGCTCCTTGCATGTACCCCAAGTTTCTGTGGTTTGCTTTTACTCGTTGTTGAAGGCAGCATATCTTTTATACTTGAAATATGCAGTTTCATTTTGAGGTAACAGTGAATGAGAGAATATTGGAAACCAGACAATTTATTATTTCTGAGTTAGGTCTTCAGATCATGACTCAATACTTTTGAGGTTTTGTCAGTTACCAGACTATCAGGTATACCCATGTACAACCAATGGCCATTTTTTATCATCTGTACCACTTTATTCCATCATTTGTGCTTATAAAACATGATTACTTTTAAACTGGTAGAATAAGAGAAGCGAGATTTTTGACCCACTTGATTTAGTTGATATGCTTAATCTAGAATTATATTCTATATTGCTACAGAATAAAAGGACTATAGCTCTTAAAGTGTACCCTTAGTTCATTCACAGAAGAGAAAAATCACCCTTTTTAAAACAATTTAATGAAGATGGGAAGATCTAGGCTGCCTTGGAGAAGAACCAAATAACAGTTATAACTTTACTCCCAAATGAGGACATAGAGTAGAGTGAGGTAGAAGTCAAAGTAACTTTTCTATTTTGGGAAAAGAAGAAAGCTATTAGAAAGTAGTATTTCCTTCTTGATGATAAAAACCCGATGAGTGAAGAAATCCCTTTAACAACTTTCATTAAAAAATGTGAATTAGGCCGGGCGCAGTGGCTCACACCTGTAATCCTAGCACTCTGGGAGGCTGAGGTGGGAGGATTGCTCAAGGTCAGGAGTTCAAAACCAGCCGAGCAAGAGCGAGACCCCGTCTCTACTAAAAATAGAAAGAAATTAATTGGCCAACTAAAAATATATAGAAAAAATTAGCCAGGCATGGTGGCATATGCCTGTAGTCTCAGCTACTCGGAAGGCTGAGGCAGAAGGATTGCTTGAGCCCAGGAGTTTGAGGTTGCTGTGAGCTAGGCTGATGCCATGGCACTCTAGCCTGGGCAACAGAGTGAGACTCTGTCTCAAAAAAAAAAAAAAAAAAAAATATATATATATATAGAAAAAATTAGCCGGGCATGGTGGTGCATGCCTGTAATTCCAGCTACTCGGGAGGCTGAAGCAGGAGGATCGCTTATGCCCAGGAGTTTGAGGTTGCTGTGAACTGGGCTGATGCCACAACACCCTAGCCTGGGCAACAGAGTGAGACTCTGTCTCAAAAAAAAAATTGTGAATTAAAATTGGGAAACCTTAGATACTGGTGTCAGGGTAGGAGTAACAGTTGTGTTATGTAGGTTCACTGGGTTTTATTATATCTTCTGTATGTTGTTGTCCGTGTGTTTCTTGGGCTATATGACAAGAATATTTTAATATGTGTAATGTAATATTTTATTGTAATTGTTGAAATGTGTTCATTTGTGGGTGCTTTTTGGATTTCTTTTTTAACAGGAGAGTTGCTAGAAGCCATCAAACGTGACTTTGGTTCCTTTGACAAGTTTAAGGAGAAGCTGACAGCTGTATCTGCTGGCGTCCAAGGCTCGGGCTGGGGTTGGCTTGGTTTCAATAAGGAGCAGGGACGCTTACAGATTGCTGCTTGTCCTAACCAGGATCCATTGCAAGGAACAACAGGTTAGATTTAATAATTGTTACACATTTCATTTGGGAGAGATGGTTAACTATACAGCATTCAACTAGAAGTAGGGTAAAACTTGCAGTGTTTAAACTTACCATGAACATGTAATACTTTGAGCAAATCTTAACAGATAGTACCCAGAGTCTTATGTAAGTTAAAATGCTTTAAAAGTTCTTGATATTTTGTAAAATAAGCACATGCGATTTCATGGATACATTAACAAAAATGTTTTAATCATAAACCCTGCCTTATTCTACAGAGAGTTAGTATCAGCTTAAATAATTATATGCACTAAAATAAAAAAACTAAAATTAGTTAAAGAATAAGGATGAGGAAAAGAAATATAAGCTATGTCTGATTTTAGAACTTGTTCTCTCACCTTCTCTGCTGAGCACTTGCAGTTAAACTGGAACTAGAACTCAGGTTTCCAGACTTCTGCCTTGCTAGGTAGGGAGGGGTCTTTTGTACGGTATATGAAAATATTTGACTTGGAAGCTCCAGGCTGGGCTCACCAAATCCTTTTTTTTTCTGTTGAGCCTAATTGAATTAGAAACCCTTTATAAGATGTCACTGAAGAGTATGGGAAATAGAGTCCTGTGAGTCATCCCACAGTTAGCTGGGACTTTAACTTAAAGTGGCACCTTGACATCAAATAACAGCAGTCCTTTGCCACTTTTTCTACCTCTATCCATCAGAATTCTCCTGCTCATGTGGCTCACTTCTCTGGATATACTCAGATTTTGCCAGAATCTAAACAGCTCTTTTGGGAAAGTGAAATGCCACAAACATTTGTAAGAGCCACTAAATGCTGTAGAGTCAGGTATATCTATCCAGGTACCTGACTGGAGAGGCTGCCATCCTAGCTACACTCCTTTCTCTCCCACTTGAAATGAAGAAAGCCTATTGGAATGACAAAAAATGGAAGTCATGGCTTTTTATTTATGGCAAAAATCATTCATAAATTTTGCTGTTTTAATTATTAATAATAAATTACTAGTGACCTACCTCACAACTGACCAACACATACTAGTTAAGTATTGTTTTCATAGAGGAGAGCTATCATTTAGTTTGAGAATTTTTTTAAGTTAGTGTTTTACAGATAGAACTAAGCTTTTGATTTACACAATTTAATTTCTGAAAACATTGTGTCTTTTTCTTTAGTCCTATTCAGTTTTCCTTGTTGACTTATTCTATTAGAGTTTCATAACTGCTGTGTATTCCCTAAGACTAAAATTAGCCTTGGGGAGCAGAGCAGCTTTCTCTGAAACCCCTATTAGTGTCAGGCCCTTAGGAAGAGAAACTGGCGGGCCTCAAGCCACAGGTGTAACACACCCTTCCTGCAGCTCCTAAGACCATGGACTAGGAGGAAGGCTGGGAATTGACTCTTAGATGAATCTATTGTTATTTCAAGAACAGCTATTAAAATACTGTAGTTCATTGATTTTCCCAAGTCTATCTTAATTATTTTTACTATTTGTCATGTTTTCTTACTAAAAAGTAGAGTTTGAAATCTTTGTGTTCATTCTCATACAAATTTCTTATTTACATAGAAACAAATGAGATTGTCGTAAAAGGTAATTTTGTGTGCAAAGACTAATAAAAGTTTAAATTGAGAAGATGTAATGTTTTAGATTGAAAGGTATAGTTTTTGTTTTTATTTTCTTCTTTCTGGTAGGTCTCATTCCACTGCTGGGCATTGATGTGTGGGAGCATGCTTATTACCTTCAGTACAAGAATGTCAGGCCTGATTACCTGAAGGCTATTTGGAATGTAATCAACTGGGAGAACGTAACTGAAAGATATGTGGCTTGCAAAAAGTAAAACAGGATCATTATACTGAGTATGTTAAGATCTTTATGACTATTTTTTTAATAGTGTAGAGTATTGCAATATGCTAATAAGCTGCTCTATTATAGCATTTCTTGATGTTACTTATTCACATATTTGATAAACATGTAATGAATAATTTCTTATTTGAAAATTTTATTATTGGGCAAGTGATTGAAAATAGTAAATGCTTTGGGTGATTGAATCTTTCGATTGAACATTTTCTTCAGAGAGCTAAAATAGCTAAGAGGTAGTGATTGTCATCATAAAACCATCAAAAATATTCTATTCCTATATTTTGGGCCCTGTAGGAAAAGCTTTTTCTTTTCTTTTATTTCTTTTTTTGAGACAGGATCTTGTTCTGTCTCCCAGGCTGGAGTGCTATGGCACCATAGCTCACTGTAACCTCAAACTCTTGGGCTTAAGCAATCTTCCTGCCTCAGCCTCCTGAGTAGCTGGGACTACAGGCACCTACCACCATGCCTGGCTAATTTTTAAATTTTTTTTAGAGATGCGGTCTCACTATGTTGCTCAGGCTGGTCTTGAACTCTTGACCTTAAGTGATCCTCCTGCCTTGGCCTCCCAAAATGCTGGGATTACAGGCATGAGACACTGCCCAGTCCAGGAAAGGCTTTTTCTAATCCTGTTCTATTGCAGTTATAGAAAATCTAGTATTTTACCCTACTTGTTTAACAATAAAATATTAAATACTTACTAAGGGAAATACTCAACTTTCTATCAAAAATTGCTTTTTTGGGCAAGTAATTCTCTGTAGCGATACTCCTGGTAGATATCACCCAGTAGTCTTTCATTATTTGTGGTCACATGTTACAGAGGATTAACACCATTTTGTCATTTAAATACATGTTATTTAATTGCTAGTTGAGAACTGCTTTATTATGAGAAGGAGATAATCATGCATCTGAATTTTTCTGACTTTAACTTGATGTTTTATCCTCAAACATAGAACTATATATTGTGTAATAGTGCTGAAAATGGACAAATTAGGGCATAGTTGGTAAAATCAATGCTAGAGTTTTAGGCCACGGATCACCCTGACTGGTCACTTGCGTCGCCCTCACGAGAACTGGGCCCTGGGCCAGGTACTACCCTTCCACATAGAGGCAAATTGATTTCTGGACGAGGTCAGCAGCATGCTTCCCTGAGGAACATTTACTTTCTATGACATGATTTTGATTTATTCTGTCCTTTTTCTTTTAAAAGGCCACTTAAAAGGACACTTTTTCTTTTAAAAAGGCCACTCTAGAAGCTTTATATTTTTAACTAAAGAGAAAACTATATCCATAATACATTGACACAGCATGTCAAATTGTGTTCCTGTGTAGTTTTTGCAAATAGAGCTGGATACTGTTTAAATGTAGCAGGGATCCTTTTTGTATTTGGCTTAAAATCATCATGCTTCATGTTTCATTTTCCTAATTATCTTTAGTGGCTATATAATATTTTATCAATTGGACATTTTCTAGTTTATTTTACAGTTCTATTATTGAATATTTCATTTGCTTCTAATTGTTATTACAAATAATGCTGCAGTAAGCAATCCTGCGCACATAGGTTTTACCTTCTATTGGAATATTCTCTTTATATAGGTTTTTTGTTTTTTTTAAGACAGATTCTCACTCTGTTGCCCAGGCTAGAGTGCCGTGGCGTCAGCCTAGCTCACAGCAACCTCAAACTCCTGGGCTCAAGCAATCCTTCTGCCTCAGCCTCCCGAGTAGCTGGGACTACAGGCATGTGCCACCATGCCCGGCTAATTTTTTCTATATATTTTTAGTTGGCCAGTTAATTTCTTTCTATTTTTAGTAGAGACGGGGTCTCGCTCTTGCTCAGGCTGGTTTCGAATTCCTGACCCTGGGCGATCTGCCCACCTCAGCCTCCCAGAGTGCTAGGATTACAGGCATGAGACACCGCGCCCGCCCCTCTTTATATAGGTTTTTTTCTTAAGCCTATTTAGTAATGTTTTCCCAAGTTTATTTTCTTACTTTTTATTTTTTCCCAACTTAATTTTTCTCATGGAAAAATGGAGTAACTTAGCAGTTTCAATATTGAAGACTGAAGTTTTAAAAAAATTTAAATTTAAGGCACTTTTCTTTGAAAATTCAATTAGAGAAGTGTTTAGGCTTTCTGAATTGTCAACAATGTTGACATGAGACTATTGCAAACTGTGTGTGTTTTTGCTAGTGGATTGAAAAAACTTTGGAGACTGCGATTGCCATTCTTTAAATACCACAGTGAAATGACTTCCATGGTGTGCACATAGCAGTCATGTGATTACCACTTGACTCTATAAACAAGATAGTGAACTCTGTTTAAACAGACTGGGCCAGTGGAACGGTTTGAAAGATGAGCTTTTAAGTACAAGTCGTCTGCTAGATCATGGTTTGTACTGAACTAACAAAGATTTGCAGAGACTACTGACTTATATAAAGCTTTTTGATTCCTACTAAGCTTTAAGATTTAAAAAAAAAATTCAATGTTGAAATTTCTATGGGGCTCTATTTTTGCTCTGGCTTTCTATGGAGAGAACGGGGAGGCATACTATCCTTCACTAAATTTGTTTTTCCTCACTGCTGGGTAGATTTTAAGAGGCTAAGAGAATTTACAAACTAAAGATTTTAATCATCTGGTGGAAAATGAGACTTTAAGATTGTTTAGCCCTGTTTTTTATAGCAGAAAAGAAAAATAGAAAAAATTAAAATTGCCATTTTTTCCGCAGAGAACAAGTATTGTTCATCTGAGAAGGATTTTTGTGACTGAATCAGCAGTGCCTGCTCTAGTCAATATAATTGTGCATCAAAACCCTTAGCATCGTTAGTGCTGGCGGAAAACAAGGACGCATAACAAATATTGTCTTTCAAATACCATCTGTTGCTTGAACTGTAGTATAATAATTAAACTTAGATGTTGAGAAATTACAACTTTAATGCACACCTCAAATTTATGGTCTTAAAGTAAGATTTGATTTTCTATGGAGCACCTTTAAAAAGTCATACCAAAACCATAAAATTGAGATTGATGTGTATTGTGAGTCATTATCTAAAACTAGGTATAAATATACATTTTATTTTCTGTTTTAATTTCAGAGGAACGACTGTTGCAAAAGCTATTAGGAAAATGTTTTATAAATTTTTTACTTTTTCTCATTTTCAGTCATGCCCTAATGATGTCAGCAAGCTAATAGCCTTTTCTAAGATGTGCATCAAACCTAGTACGTGCTGAAAATCCTATAAGGTCCTGGATAGTTTTCATTTAATTAGCCGTTGAAGAAACATTTATTTTCCTATTGTAAGTGTGAAGCTTTTTGACTGTTAATAAAATAATCTATCAATCATCAAAAGAGTCAGCATTATTATGCATGCTTGTCAAAATACTAGTAATCCTATAACACTATATCATTTTTACTGCTTTTTTGTGGGAAAAGAATAATAAATAAGTAGTTGATATTTTACTCTAAAAACCAAGAAGGCATATGAACTATATCTCTATTCATATCTGTAGGAACATTATCTGATAATATAAAAGTGTAGTATTAGAGATATACACATACTACTCAACACTTAAAAAATTTTTTTATTATAGTAAAATATACATATATAATTTATCATCTTTACCATAAATATATTTATATTCCTTTTCCCCCCCTTTATCTCTCCTTTCCCCTGTCTCTTCCCCAGCCTCTGGTAAACACCAGTCTAGTCTCTGTTTTCATGAGATCCACTTTTTTAGCTCCTGCATGTGAGTAAGAACATGCAGATACTTGTCTCTCTGTGCTTAACTTATTTCATTTAACACAAGGGCCTCCAGTTCCATTCATGTTGCTGTAAATGACAGGATTTCATTCCTTTTTTTATGGCTGAATAACATTCCATTGGATATATATACCACATTTTCTTTTTCCCTTCATCTGCTGATGGGCACTTAGGTTGATTCCACATTTTGGCTTTTGTGAATAGTGCTGCAATAAACATGGGAATGCAGATATCTTTTTGATATATTGATTTCCTTTCTTTTGGATATATACCTAGTAGTGGAATTGCTGGATCATATGGTAGTTGTATTTGTAGTTTTTTACGGGATCTCCATACTGTTTTACATGTAGCTGTACTAAGTTACAGTCCCACCAACGGTGTTTGAAGGTTCCCCTTTCTTCACATTCTCACCAGCATCTGTTATTGCCTGTCTTTGATACAAGCTATTTTATCTGGAGTTAGATGATATCACATGGTGGCTGTCATTTGCATTTCTCTGATGATTAGTGATGTTGAGCATTTTTTCATTTATCTGTTGGCCATTTGTATATCTTTTGAGAAATGTCTGTTCAGATTTTTGCCCATGTATTAATTGGATTATTTTTTTGCTGTTGAGTTGTTTGAGTTCCTTGTATATTCTGATTATTAATCCCTTGTGAGATAGCTTGCAAATATTTTTTCCCATTCTGCGGCTTGTCTCTTTACTTTGTAGATTATTTCCTTTGCCATGTAGAAAAGCTTTTAAGCTTGATGGAATCCCAGTTGTCTATTTTTGCTTTGGTTGCCTGTGCTTTTGAGGACTTGCACAAGAAATCTTTGCCCAGACCAATGTCCTGGAGTGTTCCTCCAATGTTTTCCTCCAGTAGTTTCATAGTTTCAGGTCTTAGATTCAAGTTTTTAATCCATTTTGATTCAGTTTTTGTGTCTGGTGAGAGATGGGGTCTTCTGCATATAGTTATCCAGTTTCCCCAGCACCATTTATTGTAAAGACTATCCTTTCCCCATTGTAAGTTCTTGGCAGCTTTGTCGAAGATGAGTTGGTTGTAAATGCATGGATGTATATCTGGGTTCTCTATTCTGTTCCATTGGTCCATGTGTCTTGTTTTTAGGCCAATACAATACTGCTTTAGTTACTATAGCTTTGTAATAAATTTTGAAGTGAGTATGATACCTCCAGCTTTGTTCTTTTTGCTCAGGATTGCTTTGTCTGTTTGGCATCATTTATGGTTCCATATAAATTTTAGGATTTTTTTTTCTATTTCTGTGAAGAATGTCATTGATAATTTGATAGAGATTACATTGAATCTGTAAATTGCTTCGGTTAGTATTGTCATTTTAACAATATTCTTCCAATTCATGGAATATATTTCCATTTTTTTGTATCTTCTTCTATTTCTTTCATAATAGTTTTATAGTTTTCCTCCTATAGATCTTTTACTTCTTTGGTTAGATTGATTCCTAGGTATTTTATATTTTTTTGTAGCTGTTGCAAATGGGATTGCTTTCTTGAGTTCTTTCTTTTTCACATTGTTTGCTGTTAGCATATATAAATGCTACTGATTTTTTTGTATGTTGCCAGGCTCAGTTCAGTCTGCCTTTCTGGACACCAAATCTGTGTTTCTTTCTCCTCATCTTTAGAATGCTTATGCCCTCTCCAAGGGAGACAACCCACAGTCCCATTCAGTTTCAGCATCCATATCCAAGCCCTGACTCCAAATAATTTATAGTCTTCCCAATCAGGTTGGGTTGTGGTCCTTCATGGTCTGGTGACCTATGAACCCAAATGTCAATGTGTCTCCCTGATCTTCCCACCTCAACCCAATTTAAATGTAGGCTCATGACTAGAAAAACTGCAGTAAAAAGTCCTATTATGAAAAAGGAGAAGAAATACCCAGCACTGAGGAGTAATGTCAGCCGCATAGCTGACTAGAAGCCCTTAGCATTCATCCCCCTCACAAAGACAGCCAAAACAATGAATAAAAACTGCATATAATGCAAATCTAAATGGGAGTGTGCCAGAGTACATCAGAGGAGTAACTTAAACTCTGGGAGTATAGAAAATCAGGATAGCCACATAGAGAACTGGGCCTCTGCCACCCCATGTCCCAATTGAGATCAGCTGAGAACCAAGAGGAACTTCCCCCTGTGGTGCGGAATAAGCAGAGGATCCCTGCAACCTTCTTCAACACCTTGGATGCCTACAGACTTCACCACTGGGGTCTCTTGCAATCCTCACAGACACTAAACCCAGCTGAGGGAGCTGCCTCAAGTCCACATAACTGTGTTCCCCCCAGAGAAGGACCTGATGCTGTGCCTCACTCTCTGTGGTCCACACAGCTAATGTGCTGTTCTTTATTGGAATTAGAGCTATGACTGATGTATCTTCTTCTGGGGGATGAGCAACCACAGTGCCCCTTCATCCCTGAGGCTAAGCCGTCACCGAACCACCCCAGTGTGGTGGCCCAACATCCCCAGCTGAGCTGCAAGCAACTGTTATACCCTTTCCCATGGGACCAAGTAGAGGTGGAGCTGCTCCACCTACCCTTCCCCCTTCCTCCTTGAGCTGGAGCTGAAGCAGTACCCTGCTTCCTGGGAAAATAGTACTTTGGCTGCTCAAAGCATTCACACCTCCCAAGTGCCTAAGGTGAAGCAGTTCCCTACGTTCCAGGAAATGCTCCAGTACCTAAGCTGAAACGGCACCCTGCATCCCAAGAAAATTGTGTCTATGCCACCCAAAGCAGTCATGCCCCCAGGCCTGAGCTGAAGTAACACAATATACAAAAGAAAGATAAGCTCAGGAAAAAAATCATTAATCATCAGAGGAATGTAATTAAAACCCTAATGGTGAGGCCGGGTGTAGTGGCTCATGCCTGTAATCCCAGCACTTTGGGAGACCAAGATGGGAGGATTGCTTGAGCCAGAAGTTTGAGACCAGCCCAAGCAAGAGTGAAATCCTGTCTATACAAAAAGTAGAAAAATTATCTGGGCATAGGGGCGCACACCTGTCGTCCCAGCTACCTGGGAGGCTGAGACAGGAGGATTGATTGAACTCAAGAGTTTGAGGTTGCATTGACTATGATAATGCCACTGCACTCTAGCCTGGGCAACAGCACAAGACCCTGTCTCAAGAAACAAACAAGCAAACAAAACAAAACAAAACAAAAAACAGAGGGGGGCATGGGCAATATACGTAACCATAATATTTGTACCCCCATAATATGCTGAAATAAAACAAAAAACCAAAGAAAAAACCAAAAATAAAAGCAGAAGACAATTCAATAAAATCAGGAAAACAATTCACAATATACATGAAAATTTCAACAACGAGAAATCATTAAAAAAAAGCAAACAGCCAACTAAAAATATATAGAAAAAAATTAACCAGGCATGGTGGCGCGTTCCTGTAGTGCCAGCTACCTGGGAGGCTGAGGCAGGAGGATCGCTTGAGCCACAGTTTGAGGTTGCTGTGAGCTAGGTTGATGCCACGGCACTCTCGCCCAGGTAACAGAGTGAGACTCTGACTCAAAAAAAAAACAAAACAAAAAAAAAGCAAACAAAACAAAAATCCTGTGGCTGAACAATTCAATAAATGGAATAAAAAATACTCTAGAGAGCTTCAACAGCAGACTTATCAAGTAGAAGAAAGAATCTCTGAACTTGAAAATAGCCCATTTGAATTAGTCAGAAGAAACAAGAAATAAGAATGACAAAAAGTAAAGAAAGCCTACACAACTTCTAGAACACTATTAAGTGAACAAATGTTAGTATTACAGGAGTTCTAGAAGAAGAGAAGAGAAAAGTCATAGAAAACCTATTTAATGAAATAATAGCAGAAAACCTCCTAAGTCTGGGGATAGATATGGACATCCAGATCTAGGAAGCTGGAAATTCCCCAGATAGATTCAACCCAAAAAAGGTCCTCCCTGAGGCACATTATAGTCATAATGACAAAAGTGAAAGAAAAGGAGGGAATTCTAAAAATAGCATGAGAAAAGCATAGTGTCCTATATGAGGGAATCTCCATTAGACTAATAGCAGATTTCTCTGCAGAAACCTTACAGGCCAGGAGAGAATGGGATGATATGAAGTGTGAAAGAAGAAAATTTTCAGTGAAGAATACTATACCTATCAAAGCTATCTTTCTGAAATGAGGAAGAATTAAAGTCTTTCCCAGATAAGCAAAAACTGAGGGAATTCATTACCACTAGGACTGGTCTTACAAGAAATGCTCAAGAGAGTCCAAAATCTAGAAATGAAAAGATGATAATAAGTATTATGAAAACACACAAAAGTATAAAACTCATTGGTAGAACAGATAAAAAAGGAGAAAGAGAAAAGAATCAACTTTTATAACTACAGAAAAACCACCAAATCATAATGATAAATAAAAGAAGAAGAAAGGAACTAAGGATATACAAAACAACCAGAAAACAATTAACAAAATGACAGGAGTAAGTCCTTATCTATCAATGATAACCTTGAATGTAAATGGATTAAATTCCCTCACTTAAAAGACACAGACTGGGGCTGGGCACAGTGGCTCACACCTGTAATCTTAGCACTCTGGGACGCCGAGGCGGGTGGATCGTTTGAGCTCAGGAGTTCAAGACCAGCCTGAGCAAGAGTGAGACCCCGTCTCTACTAAAAATAGAAAGAAATTATCTGGACAACCAAAAAAATATATATATATATAAAATTAGCCGGGCATGGTGGCGCATGCCTGTAGTCCCAGCTACTCGGGAGGCTGACGCAGAAGGACTGCTTGAACCCAGGAGTTTGAGGTTTTTGTGAGCTAGGCTGATGCCACAGCACTCTAGCCTGGGCAACGGAGCCAGACTCTGTCTCAAAAAAAAAGATACAGACTGGCTGAATGGATGAAAAAAGATGACCCAACTACATGCTGCCTGTGAGCAACTCACTTCACTTGTAAAGACATACAGACTGAAAGTGAAGGAATGAAAAAAGATATTCTATGTAAATGGAAACCAAAATAGAGCAGGAGTAACTGTACTTAGCTAAAACAGATTTTAAGTCAAAAGCTATAAAAAGAGATAAGGTGATTATATAATGACAAAGGGATCAATTCAGCAAGAGGATATAATAATTGTAAATATATATGCACCCAACACTGGAGCACCCAGATATATGAAGCAAATATTATTAGATCTAAAGGGAGAAACAGGAATAGACTTTAGTACAATAATAGTTGGGGACTTAAAAACCCCACTCTTAGTATTGGGCAGATCATCTAGACATAAGCCAACAAAGAAACATTGAATTTAAACTGCAATTTAGAAAAATTGGACCTAATGGCCTTTACAGAGTATGCCATCCAACAACTGCAGAATATACATTTTTTTTTCATTAGCACATGCAACATTTGCTAATATAAATCACATGTTAGGCCACAAAACAAGTCTTAATACATGTAAAAGAATTGAAATAATATCAAGTATCTTTTCTGACCACAATGGAATAAAACTAGAAATGCGTAACAAGAGGAACTTTGGAAACTGTACAAGTACATAGAAATTAAACAACATGTTCCCAAACAACCAATGGGAATTCAAATTCAAGAAATTCTGAAGGAAATTAAGAACTTCATTGAAGCAAATGAAAATAGAAACACAACATTTCAAAACCTATAGAATACAGAAAAATCAGTATTACCATATTAAAAGGCAAGCTTATAGCAATAAATGCCTGCATCAAAAAAGTAGAAATATTTCAAATAAACAATCTAACGATGCATCTCAAGGAACTAGCAAAGTAAGAACAGAGAAACCAAACACCAAATTAGTACAAGGAAAGATATAATAAAAGATCAAAACATAAATAAATAAATGAAATTGAGACTAAAAAAGTACAAAAGATCAATGAAATGAAAAGCTGTTTTTTTGAAAAGGTAAACTGAATCAACAAACCACTAGACTAACCAAGAAAAAAAGAGAAGACTCAAATAAAATCAGAAATGAAAAAGGAGACATTACAACAGATACCACAGGAATACAAAGGATCATTAGAGACTATTACAATGAACTATATGCTAACAAATAGAAAACCTACTAGAAATGGATAAGGTCCTAGACACATACAACCTAGCAAAATTGAACCAAGAAGAAATACAAAGTCTGAATAGATCAATCACAAATAATAAGATTGAATCTGTAATTAAAAGTCTCCCATCAGAGAAAAACCCAGGACCTGATGGCTTTACTGCAGAATTCTACCAAACATTTAAATAAGAACTAATACCAATTCTTCTCAAACTCGGCCAGAATATTGAAGAGAGAATTTTTCCAAAGTAATTCTATAATGGCAACATTACCCTGATGCCAAAACAAAACAGACACAACAACAACAAAAAAGAAAACTGTTGGCCAGTATCCCTGATGAACAGAGATGCAAAACCCTCACTAAGTAATGCACATCCAATAGCACATTGCAAAGATCATTCACCGTGATCAAGTGGGATTTATCCTGGGTAGTCAAGGATTGTTCAACATACACAAATCAATAAACATGATAACATCACATCAACAGAATGAAGGACAAAAACCATATGATCATCTCAATAGATGCAGAAAAAACATACAATAAAATTCAACATCCCTTCATGATAAAAACTCTCAATAAGTTAGGTATAGAAGAAATGTACCTCAAGACAATAAAGGGCATATATGACAAACCCATAGTCAACATCATAATGAACAGTATGATGGCAAGTTGAAAGCTTTTCCTCTAAGATCTGGAAAGAGACCCACTGTCACCACTTTTATTCAACACAGTACTGGAAGTCCTAGCCAGAGCAATTAGGCAAGAGAAAGAAATAAAGGGCATCCAAATTGGAAAGGTGGAAGTCAAATTGTCTCTGTTTGCAGATGCATGATCTCATATATAAAAAACCCTAAAAGCTCCACCAGAAAACCTCTTTGAATTGATAAACAAATTCAGTAAAGTTGTAGGATGTAAAATCAACATACCAACATCAATAGTGTTTCTATACACCAAAAATGAACTAGCAGCAGAAGAAATCAAGAAAGCAACCCCATTTGTAATAGCTACAAAAAAAAAAAAATCTAGGAATAAATTTAACCAATAAGTTGAAAGATCTCTACAAGAAAAACTATAAAACACTGATGGAAGAAATTGAAGAGCACACACACACACAAATGGGAAACATCCATGCTGATGGACGGGAAGAATTAATATTGTGAAAATGACAAAACTACCAAAAGGGATCTACAGATTCAATTCAATCCCTAAAAAATACCAATTACATTCTTCTCAGAAATAGAAAAAACAATCCTAAAATTAGTATGGAACCACAAAAGACCCTGAATAGCCAAAGCAATCTTGAGCAAAAAGAATTAAGCTGAAGCCATCACACTACTGACCTCAAAACATACTACACAACCCTAGTAACTAAAACATCATGACATTGACATATAAATAGACACATAGATCATTGGAAAAGAATAGAGAACCCAGAAATAAATCCTCATATTTATAGCCAACTGATGTTTGACAAAGATGCCAAGCAGGACAGTTCCTTCAATAAGTGATGCTGGATAAACTGGATATCCATATATATAAAAAAATAAAACTAGACCACCCACATACAAAAATCTACTCAAAATGGATCATAGACTTAAATGTAAGACCCCAAACTGAAACTACTAAAGAAAACATAGGAGAAGCACTTCAGGACATTGGTTTGAGCAAAGATTTTATGGAGAAGACTTCAAAAGCATGGGCAACAAAAGCAAAAAAAAAACAAAAAAAAACCCAAATGGGATTATATAAAACTAACACCTTCTGCACAGCAAAGGAAACAGTCGATAGAGTGAATAGACAACTTATAGAATGGGAGAAAATATTTTCAAACTATTGGTCTGACAAGGCATTCATATCGGGATATACAAGGAACTCAACTCAACAGCAGATAACCAAATGACCTGTTTAAAAAATGGGCAAATAAGCTAAATAGACATCTTTTAAAAGAAGACATACAAATGGCCAACAGATATATAAAAATATGCTCAACATCACTAATCATCAGGGAAATCAAAACCACAATGAGATGCTATCTCACCCCCATTAGAACGGCTATTATAAAAAAAATAAAATAATAAACAAATGCTGGTGACAATGTGGAGAAAAGGGAATACACTGTTGGTGGGAATGTAAATTACTATAGCCATTATGGAAAATAGTATGGGATTTCTCAAAAAACTGCAAATAGAACTATCATATGATCCAGTAATCCCACTACTGAGTATATATCCAAAGGAAAGGAAATCAGTATGTTGAAGAGATAGCTATACTCTCTTGTTTATTGCAGCATTATTCACAATAGCCAAGATACAGAATCAACATAAGTGTCCATCAACAGACAAATGAATAAATAAAATGTGCTATATATACACAATAGAATAATATTTAGCCATAAAAAAGGACAAAATCCTGTTATTCCTGGCAACATGGATGAGTTTGGCAGACATGTTAAGTGAAATAAGCCAGGCGCAGAAAGATCAATATTGCATGTTCTCACTCACATGTGAAACCTAAAAAAGTTGATTTCATGAAAGTAGAGGCTGGAAAGGTAGGGAGAGGGGGTACAGTTAAAAATTGGCTAACAGGTACAACAGTACAGTTAGATAGGATAATACACATTATATATTGGTATCAAAATATACTGTGGCTCATAAATATGTACAATTATATGTGTCCATTAAAAAAGTACAAATAATAGGCCGGGCGCGGTGGCTCACGCCTGTAATCCTAGCACTCTGGGAGGCCGAGGCGGGTGGATAGCTCAAGGTCAGGAGTTCGAAACCAGCCTGACCAAGAGCGAGACCCCGTCTCTACTAAAAATAGAAATACATTAATTGGCCAACTAATAATATATAGAAAAAATTAGCCGGGCATGGTGGCGCATGCCTGTAGTCCCAGCTACTCGGGAGGCTGAGGCAGAAGGATTGCTTGAGCCCAGGAGCTTGAGGTTGCTGTGAGCTAGGCTGACGCCACGGCACTCATCCTAGCCTGGGCAACAAAGTAAGACTCTGTCTCAAAAAAAAAAAAAAAAAAAAGTACAAATAATAATGCTGTGCTGTACACTTAAAAATTTGTTAGTAGGGTAGATTTCACGTGATATATTTTTTTACCACTGGTATGTGGCAAGCACTGAGAAGGCTCCAGGGTTAGAGGTGAGAGAAGTTCCCTGATTGGACACTGATTCTGCTGCAGCCAGTTTCACGTGCCTGCATCCACTTCTGAAATTCTTTACTAGACAGCGTTCCCAAGATTGACTTACCTCCTTGCCTCTTCACCCCATCAACTTAATGGCAGCTTCCTTAAGCCGGCTGAAAACCATAGGCTCAAGTGGGAAGGCCAGGTCCTTAATCTCTCCTTCTAGACTGAGTCTTAAGCCTTTGTTACTCAAAGCCTTTTAAAATCTTTTATCTCTTACTGTTTGTCATTTAGAGGTAGTCAGTTTTTCCAAATTTTGAGGCCCCCAATTACTGAACTACATTCCTTTTCATTTCTTCTTGCAGGCTGACCAGTCCTTTCCTGAGCTTGCCACTTCCCAGGAACGCCTTGCCGAAGGGAGAAGGTAAGAGCCACCACCACCATCAGTTCGAGTCTTTCTGAACACTTCTCCAGCTGTAGTGGGACTTGCCTTGCAAGTTATTGCAGGAAACAGCTCGACCGAAAGATCTGCCACTACATAACATGGCTTTCCATCCCTCAGCTTCTGACATCTTTTCTCACTGCCTACCACGCCAATGTCACGTAATTTTACGTGTTTTGTTGAGGCAGTCCCTACTTCAAGATCCTAATTTTAAAAATTAATTAGGGTAACAAATTGCTGCTTTGACAGCAAACTTCCAAATAAGTAACAGATCAAATATGATACAATAGATGTTTGCTTTTCGCTCATGTAGAGTCTAAAATGAGTGTTTCCGGTGAGCAGCTGGCCTTCAAGCCACGGTTGGAGGATCCAGGCTCTTTAGGTCTTACCGCTTTGCTGTGTGAAAGAGCGTGAGGATACGTATGGCGTTTTATGGGCCAGGCCTGGAGATGGTGCACGTGCTTCAGCTTGTATTTCATTGGCTACAACAGCACTCCCAACTGTGAGGAAGGCTGGGAAATGAAGTTTAGCTCTATTCTTGTGCCCAGGAAGAAGAAGAAACAGCTTTTGTGAATAGCCAGTCAGTCTAGATATAATGCTTTGTGACTTTGAGCAATTTATTTGACCTCTGTGCCTCAGTTTCCTTAGCTGGCAATAACGGATTGTTGTGGCTTTAGATACCCTACTGTCTGTAAGGTGCTTAGAATAGTGGCTGGCATGTAATAAGCTCTGTCGAGTGTAGCTATAACAGCAGTTGCTGAACTTGTCTCCTCTAATTTGATTCAACCACCCTGTCGGGCAGGCAGGGAACTCAGCTACAGACTCACGCGCCCATGGTCAGGTGGTTTGTTCTGGAACATACTTCCTGCTTTAGTGTTTATTCTGCAATAGTGCATGATATTCCAGAAGAATGCCTTTTATTTGTACCTTATAAGCAGGGGTGGGAGAACCTTTTTCATTTATAAAAAACATTGTAATTTTCTGATTTAATAAAGTAATTCTACTGATGTTTTCATTTACTTCTCTGTAAACGTGTTTTAAGTGTATCCTTTCATGTCCTCCCCAGTCCAATTGTATATAATTGTTTATAAACCATTTTTTCTAAAAAGCTTATTTTCGTTTGGTTAAACCTTTCTGTGAGAATACCTGGGAAGAGCCCCAAGTGAATGTAGCCCTGCAAAGAGGGCAGATGAGAGAGCACGTGGCTTTCGTTTCTATTTTTCTGGACTCGACCACCAAATTTTGGTGAAGGAGCAAGATTCCTTACATGGTCCTAGTGAATAAATTGGGATTTTGGGGGGCAGTTTGAAAGTGAGATTTTAATTTTTCAGATAAAATGGGATATTTGGGGCCAAGTTCTGGCCTGTGCCTCGTGTGTATGAGTGACCATTTTCTCACATCGAGTGTTCCAAACCTGTCACGTAGTATCACTCGTTCTTCAGAACTTTCTCCATCAGTTGTGCCTCATTTTCCTTTCAGCATCAACTTCAGTCTGCAAGACATGGTCTTTTCCGTCACTATTCCCTTCCCAGACAAACTCCTAGACAGCACGGGACTCTCACTCCCGCTGCTTCCTCACCTCCGTCCGCCCATTGTGCGGCTGCCTTCTGGGTTCTGCCCCGCATGTGCTTGAACCCGTGCTGAACATCCGTGGGTCTGTCTGACGTGTTCCTCATGACCCGTGTCCAGTGATGGCCACTTGTCCCAAGATGGGCTCAGCGAGTTCCTCCCTCAAATTTTCAAGACTAGAATTTTAAATGACAATTGGTTCCTCTCTTTATTACTAAAAACTATTAAATGTCTTTCCTTTATTTAAACCAAATGGTTCTTAGTCCTGGGTATACATTAGGGTCACTTCTGAGGAGTTTTACCCAAATAGTGAGGCCCAGGTTCTGCCCGTGAAAGACTCTGATTCAATCGGTCTGGGCATGGGCATGTTTTTTAAAAGTTTCCAAGGTGATTCTAATGTGCATTTAGGGCCAAGAACCATGAACACGGCACCCCTTTGTGACAAAAAGATTATGTAGAAAAGCATGAACTTTAGTAATGGACTGGCAGGGCGTGGTGGCTCACGCCTGTAATCCTATCGCTCTGGGAGGCTGAGGCGGGAGGATTGCTTGGGCTCAGGAGTTCGAGACCAGTCTGAGGAAAAGGAGGATCCCTTCTCTACAAAAAATAGAAAAATTAGCTGGGCATGGTGGTGCGCGCCTGTAGTCCCAGCTACACTCTAGATGAGGCGACAGAGTGAGACTCTGTCTCAAAAAAAAAAAAAGAATAGCGTTATCACTTTACAAAATCGATCACTTTGCCTCCTGTGCAGGACTGCTGGACAGACGCTAGAGTGGACATCTGCTGCCTTTGTCCACTTAGCACCTGAGGGAGAGCTGGCCCCTGTCCCTCCCAGAGTGCAGAGTGGTTGCTGGGAAGTGGTCGCTCAGCCAGGCACGACTCTCCAAGGCTTCCCTTTGTATAGTGGGGCCTCATGGCTGGTTCTGCATCATGACCAAAGGCGGTGGGGAGGTGGGTGTGTCTTCTCAACCTCCATCCCCTTCTGCTGGGCACGAACGCTGGTATCTTCACTTGTTGAAGATTGCACAGACACAGAAGATAAGAAACCTGTATCCTTGATTCACTGCTTCAAAGAGAGCTGCTTGCTCTAGAACATACATATCAGATTATCTGAGCAAGAAATAATGTCTTAACTTGTTAAGGCATAGAAATGTTGGGATTTGCTTGTTACCACAACTAACATTACTCTAATAATCCACAGTCGTCCCCACTGTCTGATAGGGCACCGTGCTGATTCTTTGGGGGAGCAACTTCTTTTCCCTCTGTCAGGGCTTGGTGAGGTTCTTTACCCCTGTTCTCTGCATCTTATTCTCCCCAGTTTGACCCGTAGGGTTGGCTTACAACCCAGACTGGTCAAGTTCTCCATTTTTTTTGGATGCATGACAAGTTTGGGGATGGGGTCATGACTGAAATTGGGTCAATGAGAATCTTCCCTAAGCCTCAGCATTTGAGCCGTGGGAAAAAGCGTTTTCCTCTTCCTCTGGACTCCTAAACGTAAGGCCTGGGAGATGGTGGCTCCTTGTCTACTGCAGTGGGGCAAGCTGGCTGCAGATTAAGACAGTAAATGCAGAAGGAAGAGTCCATGTCACTATTTCAGTATCTGGACATAGCTGTGCTTGAAGCCAGTTGTTGGGTTTGCTGCTTATGTGAGCCAAAAATTTATTAAAATTAATGTATTCAATTTCTATTTAGTTACTTATTTTACTTAAGCTAGTTGAGTTGGATTTTTGTCCAACTCCCTATCCGACTGCTCTACTGGAATGGCTAAGAGCCGTTCCAAACTAACTTGCTCCGTAGTGAATTCTGGGTTATGCCAGCTTCCAAATCTGCTCATCTCTGAGTCTTTCCCATCCCAGGTAAGTGGTAGCACCTAATTGTTTGAACTCAGAATCTAGGTTACTCTTAAGTTTTCTCTTTCTCTCCCTTCCTTTACCAAATTTATCAGCCAATCTTGTCATTTCTCCTGTCAAAATATAACCTTCTGGCCGGGCGCGGCAACTCGTGCTGTAATCCTGGCACTTTGGGAGCTGAGGCAAAAGGGTCGCTTGAGCCCAGGAGTTCGAGACAAGCCTGAGCAACATAGTGAGACCCTGTCTCCACAAAAATTAAAAAAAAAAAAAAAATTAGCAGGATATGGTGACACATGCTAGTAGTCTCAGCTACTCGGGAGGCTGAGGTGGGAGGATCATTTGAGCCTAGGAGTTGGAGGCTGCAGTGGGCTATGATTGTGCCACTGCACTCCAACCTGGGCAACAGAGAGACCCCGTCTTTAATAAAAAAAAGAAACAAAATTTACCTTCTCATCTGTATACTCGCTCACCTGTATTTCTCCAAGAGCCCCCTAAATGATACTTTAGCATCCACTCCTGCTGTCCCTTAACTCATTCTTTATGTACCAACCAGAATAATCCCACAGCTGTGCGTTCTCCTGCTTAAAATGCCCTGGTGTCATTCCTTTGCTCTTAGAATACGGCCTAAAATTCTTTACCAAGACATTCAGGGCCTGGCATGGCTGGCTCCTTCTGATTTTTCAGTCTCATCTCACATCCTCTCTTCTTGGCTTGAGACGCTCTAGGCATCCTGGACCTTGCATTTCCCTGGCCACCCCCAGTTCTTTTGTATCTCTGGGCCTTTGCCTCTGCTGTTCCCGCCACCTAAAAATTATTTGTCCTTTTTCACATGGCCGTGCTTCCTCAAGAGGCCTCCCTTGACATCCTGTTTAACTATTTATTTTCTTCATAGGAGAGTCTGTAATTATTAATATCTTGGCTATTTATCCCTTTACTTGTGTATTCTCTGCTCCCCATTAGAATGTCAGTGTCAAGTAAGTGGAGAACTTGTACCATTCATAGCTGCATTTCTGGGTACTGTGTCTAGTACACAATTGGTGCTCAATAAAGAACTCTCTTCCCCCGGTGGCAGGCCCTGAGAGTTCCTAACAATGCAGTTTAAAACCCCTTAGACTGGAAATGCTCTGTGGTCCCTATTGGTTGCAGGATTTATATAAGATCCTCCTGAACTAAAGCATATCAAATATGACATCTTGATTACTGTCATGTAGGTTGGAGTCATAAAGGGATGTATAGGCATGTAATTTAGCATTGTAGGTATCTTTCCAACAGGAAGTCAACACTGTTTGTCTTAGTTGGCTTAGGCTGCCACAACAAAATTCCATAGACTGAGTGGTGTAAACAATAGATATATTATTTATAGATATTTATTTATTTAATACTTTTTCACAGTTTTAGAGGCTGGAAGTCCAAGATCAAGGTGTTGATTGATTCAATTCCTGGTGAGGGCTCTTTTCCCGGCTTGCAGACAGCCACCTCATCACTGTGTCCTCACATGGCTGAGAGACAGGGAGGGAGAGGGAGAGAGATATTTCTTCCACAGTCCACAGGAGTCCTCTTCTTATAAGACCACAGTCCTATCAGAGTCAAACTCTACTCTTATGACCTCATTTGACCTTAATTACCTCCCAAAGATCCTGTCTCCATATACAATCATGTTAGGGGGTGGGTTAAGGCTTCAACATGAATTCTTGGAGGATACAATTCAGTCTATAGCAGTATAGCAGTATCTAACTGTAATTAAACGTAAGTCTTTTTATTTTTTATTTTTTGACAATACCTCAGCATCCCAGGTGAGGAATGAATCATGTTACTATAAACAAGTCAAGTCCTAATGATGTAAGAAATCTATCAAAGGAAATAAGTTTCAGCATATATATCTTTAATATTAAGACAACTGTACAAAACTTTCTCATATACTCAAACTCCTGGTCTCTGTCTAAGGAATGTTTTCACTTAGAGAATTTTAACATGGAGAATTTCCATTCTTTTAAGGTTTTAACCTAAGCACAAGCTTTCTCCCCTATCTTTTATTTTTTTTAATTGATACATAATATTTTGCATACTTATGGGGTACATGTGATATTTTGTTACATGCATACAATGTGTAATGATCTGGTTAGGGGATTTGGGATATCCATCACCTTGAGGAATTATTATTTTTATGTGGTGGGAACATTACAAGTCCTCTCTTCTAGCTACTTTAAAATACGTTGTTGTTAACTATAGTCACCCTACTCTGCTATCGAATATTAGAAACTTATTCCTTCTATCTAATCGTGTTTGTCCTCAGTAATCAACCTCTCTTCATCTCTCCCCGCCCAGCCTCTGGTATCTATCCTTCTGCTCTCTACCTCCATGAGATCAACTTTTCTGGCTCCCGCATATGAGTGACAACATGTGATACTTGTCTTTCTGTGCCTGGTAAACTAAGCACAAGTTTTACTTGTTTTTCTAGATTTTTTTTTTTTACAGAGTATAAGATTTCTTGCATATTTCCTGATTACAGAGGTAGAAAATAGATACAAATCAAGACTTTAATTTTGTATTAATTGAACACTTGTAAGGAGCCCCCTTTCATTTTTCAAAAGTCAAAATTCAACCCAAACACCAGGATTTATAACATATGAAATGCTGGGAAGATATGGGTAATTATATGCCCAATTCGCTATTATTCTCTGGCTCTATTCAGTTGTCATTATGGTTATTGATGAAATAGAGATGGAGTTTTAAAAAAAATAGACTTTATTTTTAGAGCAGTTTTAGGTTCATAGCAAAATCAAGCAGCAAGTGCAGAGTCCCCAGATGGCCCTGCCCCCACACATGCCCAACCTCGCTGCTGCTGCCTTCCCCGCCAGAGCGGTGCACTTGCTACCACTGACGACCCTTCATCGACACATCATTATCACCGGGAGTCCACAGTTTACCTTAGCGTTCACTCAAGAGTGAGTGAACATTCACTCAAGAGTGCTGTACATTCTAAGGACTTGGACAAATGGTGTCCACCATCGTATTACCACACAGAATGCTTTCACTGCCCTAAAAATCTTCTGTGTTCCACCCCTCTGTCCCTCCTTTCTCCTGACCCCTGGCAACCGGTTATCTTTTTACTGTCTCCATCGTTCTGGCTTTTCCGGAATGTCATAGAGTTGGAATCATACGTATACAGCCTTCTCAGATTGGCTTCTTCACTTAGCAATATGCATTTAAGTTTTCTCTTCTTCATGTCTTTTTGTGGCTTGATAGCTCATTTCTTTTCAGTGCCCAGTAGTATTCCATTGTCTGGAAGTACCAGTTTGTCCACTCAGCTACTAAAAGACACTTGGTTACTTCCAAGTTTTGGCAATTATGAATAAAACTGCTATAAACATCTGTGTGTAGGTTTTATATGGACATAGGTTTTCAATTCATTTGGATGAATACTAAGGAGCATGATTGCTGGGTCATATGTTTAGTCTTGGAGAAATGGAGTATTTACAAAAATTAACAAATAACTTTCAAATGGTTAAATGTTCACCCCACCATAGGCCTCTGTGTATGATTGACAAGTTGTGCCTCACAGGGTGTCAGGCTAGGAGGGTGAGTGCTAGGCTGAATTCAGTCATCCTCGCACCCTGGCACGGAGCTGCACCTGTTCGGGGAAGGGGATATTCCTCCCTTTCTGATTCCCACGAAGTTGCCCTATGAGTCAGGTGAGGCTTTGCTAGCAGTCTTCCCTCCTTGAGCCCTGACCTGGTACCCTACTCTCAGGTTGGTTTTCCCATTTCTTCTTTTTTTGTAGAGAATTCATCTTCTCCAAGGCTTCTGGGGTTGGGATGGGGAATGAAAAATTATTTTGTCTTTATTATGCCCTCGAAATACATCCCTTCTCTTAAACTCCTCATTCTGGAGTATGCCCTGGGGCTCATCTGAAAATCAAAGAGCCACCTGCCATCTGCTCCAAGTCTCAGATTGAGTTCCTAGGCATGCCTTAAGGTCGAAGGACCTCTGTTTTCCCTTGCTCTCCCACAACCTCTAAGGGTCGATGTTCGTGAATAGCTCTATTTTCCTTGTCCAGAGAAAATCTCAGCATTGTCTTTTTTTTCCCTATTAACCTAAATATGTTTGTTCTACAACCAGTAGGTGGCAGCATTGTTATGCTATTTTTGACTTCCATATTCTAAGATTTGAAATAGGATGTGTGTAAAAGCAGAGTGGGTTCAGGGCTTTGGAATAGTGTTAAAGGAGGTCTCCTGAGGCTCACATTACCTAGAACTTTCTTGTTTTTCTCATTGAGACTTGATAATCTTTTACCTTTTTAATTTTATTTTTAATCTTAATTTTTTTGAAGTTTATTTTTATTTTTATTGTTATATATTTTTATTTCTTTTTTTTCTCACCCTCCGAGTTATATATTTTAAAATTTTACTTCTCTTACCAAGTTGTGATTTGATATATTTTCATTCTTATGGGTACATAATAGTTGTATATCTTTATAGGGTACATGTGCTGTTTTGGTACATACCTGTATGTATACATACCTGTATACCTACAATGTGAATTAATCAAATCAGGGTAATTGGGGTGTCCATCACCTCAGGCATTTATCATTTCTTTGTGTTAGGAACATTTCAATTATATACTTTTAGTTATTTTAAAGTGTACCCTAACTTATTGTTGATTATAGTCATGTTGTGCTATCAAATATTGTTCATTCTATCTAAATATCTAACTATATTTTGGCACCCATTAACCACCCCCATTTTATTCCCCTACTCCCTGCTACCCTTCCCAGCCTCTGGTAACCATCATTCTATTCTCTGTCTCTGCGAGATCAATTGTTTTTAATATTTAGCTCCCATATATGAGTGAGAACATGTGAGATTTGTCTTTCTGTGCTTGGCTTATTTCATTTAACATGATGTTTTGGCCGGGCGTGGTGGCTCACGCCTGTAATCCTAGCACTCTGGGAGGC
>VBSM01000361.1:101097849-101119311 GCA_008086735.1 Cheirogaleus medius | reverse complement strand
TCCAATTAATTTCTTTCTATTTTTAGTAGAGACAGGGTCTTGCTCCTGCTCAGGTTGATTTCAAACTCCTGACCTTGAGTGATCCACCTGCCTTGGTCTCCCAGAGTGCTAGGATTACAGGCATGAGCCACCGTGCCCGGCCTCAAGTTATTTTTTTCCTTGACTTTACACAAACATTTTTTGAAGCGTTCTGTGAATTCTTCAAAAAGTATATATTTACTACTGCTAGAGAATATATGTGTCTTAAATTTGAGTTTTACATCTTATATCTGTAAACATTTGAAATAAATTTGTTTCAAAATTAAATGGTAAAATTAATGTGGAATCTACATCTTGAAAATGTATAGGAGCCTCAATATTTAGATGGCCACCTTAAGAAACAGCATAGGGGCTTTGAATTCAATTTCATGTTTTATTTTCTAGTTCTATTCTATGGAGTGGTTTACAAATAAAATATTTTAGCTTTTTTTTTTAATATTTTAGCTTTTAACTAGCAAAATACACTAATGTTAACATTTAGCTTTTAAATTCAATTCTGACTTTGATAAAGAACAAAACTGTATTACAGTTAGATCATGGAATGAAAATTTTAAATGTGAAATTTTATTTTATATTCCAAATCCACGATTATTTGGAGACACTCACTATTACTTGATTATTTTTAGTTTTCAGCCAGATGTTTGACATTATGTAAACCCAGCCATAGTGTAGCATAGCTAATAGATATATTTACTCATGTGGAATGTTTGCCATTGTGATATCCTTGGTGTCATGCCTGTTACCGCAAGTTTTGCTCATTGCTTTTATTAGAGTCCCACTGCCTACTTAGCACAGTCTTTACTAGGAGGAAAAGTCAATGTTTGGGAGGAGTAATGTATTAGTGTGCATGTGTATGTGCTTGTACTTGCAATTATGCAATATTTATTGCATATATCAGTATTTAATTTGTTGAAACATTATAGAGCATACAAATACAAAAATAAAAAAATCATGTTAGAAATTTTGATTTGTGTTTTTCAGGGTGGTTATAGACAAGTATTCACACTTAGTTGGACATTTAGTGACAACCATGTTGAGCCATGAGATTGAAGTTTGGTCCAAATTGAGGGTGGATCAGTTAGGGTGTTTAAATTGCAAAGAAAAAGAATCCTCACTCAAACCAGCTTAACTAATGAGAAAACTGAATGGCTCATGTTACAGAGATCCAAGGATATGGTGAACTCCAGGGCTGGTTGATCCAGTGGCTCAGTGTGCTCTTTGAGCATCCAGGTATCTTCTATCTGTTTTGACATCTGCAATATCAGTTTCATCCACAGACTGGTTTTCTGAGTAGTCAGGGTTTGGCTGCAGCTCAGTCATCCTTCTCCATTCACATCCGGTAAGAGAGAGGTTTTAAGTCTTGTGGTTCTCTGAAGAGCAGAAACTCAGAAACCCAAACTTCTTGCATTCCATTTTGGTTTGAACTGAGCCACGTGTCTGTTTCTGAACAAATCCACTCTCCAATTGGCTTAGGCTTCAGTTCCTAAACCAATCTCTGGTAAGAGGGTCAGATTACAATTGCTTAGTGTAGCCCAGTCCGAGTCCATCCCTGGAGCTGGTATGAATCCCTCAAATCATACTATTGCAACACACTAGGAAGTCAGCCATAGTATTTGCTACAGGATGGGGAGGGAAAGAAGGAAAAGATGGAATACTATTCTTTAGCAAAAGGTACAAACCCGATCCAAGATCCAGGCTTTCTTTTCAAAAGGTGTATCTAGGGTTGGGCGGATATATCAAAAACCTAATCTCACGGGCTGGGTTTCAGAGACAAGAATCCAGTCATTGTGGCTGGGAGAACCAGAGTGCTGGGTAAGGTATTGTGTTCTAGAAAGTGCTGGAGAACGAAGGTAGTGAGCCACAGGACGTCCTAGATAGTAAGACTAGAGGTGGGAAAAGGTAGAATCTCAATTTCAGGAAACTGAGGATACTAAGGATCAGCAAGAAAATTGACTTAACATGAGTTGGTGGAGTTGGCTCTTTATGTTTTCTGCTGATCTCCAGAAGGGGTTCCAGGGTGGGGCTAAAGATACTAGTGGAGGCTACATGGCCCCAACTGTAAAAGCTAGAAGGCAGGCCAAAGCATGACACTGTGCAAAAAATATGTGGTGTAGATAGGGGGATTATTCTGACCCAATGTGCTGATTAGATGAAGAGGCAATGAAGACATTCAGCTAATAGGATAGGCTGAAATGAGTACCACATGCAGCAGGACATTAAAATGGGACTCTTTTAATTTCAGTTTCAGCGGAGGCTCCAAAAGCCAAAATACAGGTGCTGCATACCCCCATGTTTTGGAGTGAGGTGTGGACTGCACATGTGAAACCTGCCAAGGGAGTGGCCCCAAATCAGGTCTGCATCAGCTCATCACCCGCCTCCAGCCTAGATGAGAATTGAGGTGCAAGTGACAAGGAGGAAGAGGATTTTTCTGGAGAGAGCTGCTGGACTGCTGTGGCATTTCTCCTCCTCATTCAGGAGGGGATAGAGATAAAGTCCCCTGACCTGAAACTGGATGATAAAAGGGGTATATTATTTTCCTCCGGCTGCTGTAACAAAATACCACAACCTGGGCAGCTTAAAGCAACAGAAATATATTGCTTCACAGTTCTGAGGCTAGAAGTCTGAAATCAAGGTGCCAGCAGTGCCAGGGTCTCTCTGGAAGCCCTAAGGGAGGATTCTTCCTCACTTCTGCCTGGCTTCTGGTGATGACCAACAGTCTCTGCCCTTCCTCAGCTTGTAGACGCGTAACTCCAGTCTCTGCCTCCATCGTCACACTCCATAATATTCTGGAAATGTAGCCTTTTAAGATTGGCTTCTTTCACTTTGCAATGTGCTTTTAAGACATGGTTCTTCCATGTCTTTTTGTGGCTGGATGGCTCATTTCTTTTCAGTGATGAATAATATTCCACTGTATGGATGTACCACAGTTTGTTTATCCATTCACTTGTTGAAGGACATCTCGGTTGCTTCCAATATTATGAATAACTTCCAGCTATTATGGATAAAGTTGCTATAAACATTCATGTGCAGGCTTTTGTCCAGAAACAAGTTTTCAAACCAATTAGGTAACTACCTAAGAGTGCAATTGTTGGATTATTTGGTAAGACTACGTTTAGCTTAGCTTTGTAAGAAACTTCCAAACTGTATTCCAAACTGGCTGTGTCATTTTGCATTCCCACCAGCAATGAAGGAGAATTCCTGGTGTTCCACATCCTCACCTGCATTTAGTGTTGTCAGCGTTCTGGATTTGGGCTGTTCCGATAGGTGTGTAGTGGTGTCTCATTGGTGTTTCGATTTGCAGTTCCCCAATTACAAATGATGCTGAGCATCTTTTCATATGCTTATTTGCCATCTGCAGATCTAGTTTGATGAAGTGTTTGTTCAGATCTTTTGCTCATTTTGAAATTGGATTGTTTGTTTTCTTATTGTTGAGTTTTAAAAGTTCTTTGTAGATTTTGGATTCAAGTCTTTAATGAGATATGTGTTTTGCAAATGTTTTTTCTCAGCTTGTGATTTGTCCTTTCACTATTTTAACAGTGTCCTTTCCAGAGCAGAAGTTTTTCATCTTCATATAGTCCAACTTATCAATATATATTTTTTGTAGATAGAAAAATATTTTATGCTTTTGGCATTGTATCTAAAAAGTCATTGCCATGTAGATTTTCTCCTACATAGTCTTCTAGAGGTTTTATAGTTTTGTGTTTTACATATAGGTCTATGACCCATGTTGAGCTAGTTTTTTGTGAAGAGTTTAATTTTACATAATTATTTATTACCTCAATCTATTTTGTGCCAGTGTGACTAATTTGGATTAATCTGTGATCTTTTCCTTCTTTACTCCTGTCACTCAAGGGTTCGTGGCACATATATATTTTGCTGCTGTCAGTGTTCACACTAAAGTTGTTGCATTTTCCTCCTAGATCTAGATCAGATTGTGCTCTTTCTCACTGCTCAGTTGGAGTGAATGCTCTTTTAGCATGGTTGTCTTAGTAAATTAAAATTGATTCCCTTAGTCAATATTTCATTAGTTGGCATCCTATAGAGATAACTCTAGAATTAGATAATGCTGGGAGGGGATCGTCTGCTTTTAAACACTGTAAGAAAAATTGACATATTCAGGTCAGAGGTAACTCACTCTGCCTGCACTGATCTATATTGCTCCTGCTGTGATGTCCCACCCATTTCCTTCTTAACGTGGGAATCTGCATCGATGGCCCCTAACTGTAGGTTGACCTTTGTCACAGACCCTTGGACCAGTCCTGTCCTTAATGAGGAGGACGCAGAAAGCCGTGGGTCAGAAGTTCTTGAGCTCGTTACTGCTGCTAGTTACCCTGCTGCTAGTTCTGTTCTCATCTTAAGGCAGATTGTCTGTTTGAACTGACCATTTCCCACACAGTCTCTTTCAGTTTCAAACCTGCTTTCAGTTATATATGCCTATGTGACTTCCTGAAGTTATTAAAATCAGAGAGTACACTTATTCCCAGACCCCATGCTTCATCCACCGCATGGGTCTGTGTGGATTGTGGTTCTAGTTCTCTCCTTTGCAGCCTGTCCTGCCCCATCCGAGTCTGATGGGCCACCTCCCTCTGCAACCTCCAGCAGAACCCTCTTTAACCCTCACAGCCCCAGGGGGCCCGTCCCTCTCTGTGGGCACAGCCTGAGGCATCTCTTCTCTCTTCTTATCCAACTAACAACACAAACTGACTTGGCCTGGCCTGCGTTTCCCAGCCCCTTCTCCGCCATCTTGTCCTGGGTTTCCTGCCTTACTCTACACTGCAGCACACAGTTGTGGTGCCGTTTCCCAAACCTATCTGTTGTACCTCATCTGTCCTCCTGGTCTTTGCACAGAGGTCCCCAACTATTCACTAAACCAGGTCGCGTTAGTTCCTCAGAACTCGGTGCAAGCATCAGCTCTTTCTGAAAGTGACTCTGCACCTCTCAACCCCCAATATCCATCCTGTGCTTTGGGACAACTTCCTGTTCACCCGCTGCAGCTGGTGCCCAGCACACAGCCCTCTCCTGTCTTTGCTGATAGAGTCAATGAGCCAACTGGTAAATGAATGAATTTGCTACCTTATCAGTTGGCCAACTTAGAGACTTATGAGGTTTTGTTCAGGAAGTGTTCGAAGATGATGAACTTCCCTTGTGAGCTGAATCCATCTCTTCTGCAAACCAGGAAGCAGTGTGTGAGAACAGGAGAAAACAGGGTGAGAGTGGAGGTTAGTGAGGGTGAGGGAGCTTGGGGAGTAGGCACGGGGGATGCCAGAGTCTCCATGCCAGGTCCTGGCCACCCACAGGTGGGTATTGAGGCACCGTCAGAGCTGGTGCCTGGCATTGGAGTGGAGCAGCCAGTTGTCTTAGCGCCACTGCCGTGAAGGCTCTGACTTCACCGTGGATGGGTGGATTCCTCTGGTGACAGAGGGCAGGCTCCACTGATGGCTAATGCATGCATGCAGTCTCAGTGGGGTGATATCCCCTGGGGGCAAAAATGTGTTCAAAGCGGGGGGAGTTAAAAAATCTTAGAAATGGCAATGATTTATGGACCTCCCTAAGGCCTCTGTCCATGACAAATATTATATATAGTGTGTCTGTGTATTATAATTGTATGGGAGGAATGATTAGCAGAAAAATGTCTAAAAAGGCTTCTTGGGGGAAGGGTGGTCATGCTAACAAGGTTGAGAAAAACTGGGGTAATACATGATCTGGAAGCCAAGAAAGAGGAATTCTGACCAAGGATACCCTGGCCAACGGTGAAGTTTCTGTGTGGCCCAAAGGTGTCAGCTGAGGGAGTGAGTGGGGCTGAACTTGGCCACTCTGGGGCCCACAGGAGCCCCTTTCTCAATCTGCCCTTTGCAATCTCATACTCCCGGACACCTGGGTCTGTCTGTCCTGCCTGCAGATGCTTGAGTCTGTGTGGGCGTGTTGGAAAGTTCCGCCCAAAATAAGAGTTGATTTAAGGGCAGGCCATCCCGGCAGGGACTTGATTCTCAGAGGGCTAAATCAGAAACGTAACCTCAGGACATGTGAGTCCTCCTATCACTGGAGACATAGTGGTCCTGCTCCAGGTGCAGGAAAGTGCCTTGGAATGAAGGGGTGGTGTGGGAGCAACACCCCAACCTGTCCCTGTGTTTTGTCACACGAGGGTGCTCCAGAGGCTATCAGCGGAAGTCAAGGCCAGCTGAAACTCTGATGCACGGCATTGTCCCATTTACTGGGAATTGGTATATTATCCTCATTCGAAACCCTTTTGTTTGTCTTCCGGAATCGTCTAATCCTGAAAGCCCCAAAGGAAAACTGAAGAGAGAAAAAGAACTACAGAAAAGTGGGAAACTTGCCAATTTATTTTTTCGCAAAAACATTGACACTTTGTTGGCCCGTGGACATGAATGAATCATCAGTACGTTTGTGTAAATACTTTTATTGATAGAAAATCCATCAGTACATATTGCTCCCAATGAATGCATGTCAGACAAACAAGACGGTCTGTTTGAGGGTGATGGGTGCAAGTGGACATTCGCTTCTGTGTTGTATTTGACTGCACGAGGAAGGCGTTGGCGTGCTTCTCTCTGGCACAGCGTGCTCTCCGGGACCGGTCGGCTCAGGCGCCACGGCATGGCGAGGGAAAGGTCAGGGGTGCGGGCTCCATCCCCGCCCGGCCTGTCAGCTCTGCTCTGTGCCACACGCACGTCAAGCTGCACCAAGGGCCAGCGCGAGCAGTGTGGGTACACCGCCACCCGGCTGCCTCCCCGCCAGGGAAACAATGCCACCCTTTGGCTGTAATGGGTGGGGGTGAATGATGTAACGTCACAGGAGACCAGCATACTTGATACCACACACGGACAAAACTCTTTTGCTGTTTCCTACAAATGTAAAAAACTGGATTGTTTATTTTCTTGTGGGAAGGCTGTTTGGTTCTGCTGGTGAGGATAAAACTCTCCCATAGTTTTACCCAATTAGACACGGTACTCAGACTTGTTATTAATATCTCGTGCTCAGAAATGGTGCGTTCTTATTGTTTGACAGGGTGGAACAGTGTGACAGCCACACTCACAAACACAGAATGAAACCAGTGTAGTCACAGAAGGGGCAGAGAGTGACAGGGAAAGTTAAGATCCTGAAAAGGGAATGCATATAACAGCAGAAGGTGGACCGATAATAAAGCGGCCTTTGCATCTGTAGCTTCTTCTGTTGAATCCATTCTGCCCCCATCTCCTTTCTTAGCACAGTGGGAAGGTGAGTTTCCTGCACTTTGGAGCTGGTGATGTCAGTTGACCTAGACCTGTCAGGGACCACAGAGGTCAAACTCACTGGACTGTCATATCTCTTTGTGTTTTGAAGCGGTGGAGTCAACCCCCTCGCACCATCCCCCCAAATGAAATTGCTGGCTTGTGAGATAAACATTTTCAGTCTTACTAGGCGGTGCCAACCTGCTCTCCAAAGCAATCGTTCAAAATTTACATTCCGAACTGTATGAGAACTCTCATTTCCCAATATCCTTTCCAATGCTTGACATTAATAGTTTCAAATCTTAAATTTTTGCTAGTCTCATGGGCAAAAACTGGTAAAAACTAGGAGTGGTTTTGATTTGGATTCGAAATTACCAGAGGAGTTGAGCTTCTTTTTTCACATTTGTATTGGCCATTGGATTCCTTCTTCTGAGGTTCGCCTACTCATTGCCTTGCACATTTCTTATTGGGTATTTGTTTTTGTCTCATTGAATTGTAAGTTTTAAAAAAGTTTTTATTTAGATGTATCCTTAATTTGTTCTATGTAGGACAAAGGCCTTTTCTCAGTCTGTGGCTTCTCTTTTAATTCTGTTTATGGTGTCTTTTGAAAAACTGAAGATTTACATTTGATGGAGCCAAATTTATTAATATTCTTTATTGTTTATGATTTCTGTTTATGCTTTCTTATGCTCATTTAAGAAATCTTTACCTACTCTGAAGCCATAAATGTAGTTTTTTGTATTTTTTTACTAATAATTAAATTAATTAATCAATTAGTTATTTTACAGTCCAGGTCTTTTATATTTTACACCTGTTAAGCCGCGAGTCCATAGGGAACGGGACCCAGCAGCCCAGGCTCCTTCCGCTGGTTCTCACTAAGTAGTGCTCCGGGTGGAGCAGGCTGGCGCTTTGGTCAGACCCAGCTGCCTTTCTCTTTGGCTTCCTTCTTTTTCTGATAATTTTCTTTCACGTGTATCAGGAAGCTATCTCAGCTCTTAGAGTGTTTAATATGCTCCTATGCACATTAATCCTCTAGGCAAGACTCTTGCCCTTGGCTTATTTGTTTATAACAATGTTGACAGCATGCTGGGTAACACTGTAGACTCTTCCAGTTTTGCCCTGGTCACATTGTGCCTCTTGGAACAGCGCCCGTTCCCTTGATGTCTACAACATCACCTTTCCTGTAGATTCATGTACGTGGCCGATGGAACAACTCCATGTCTTCTAAAAGGCCTACATGTCTTCTAAAGGGCCTAGAGCACACATACCGGTGCTTCTCCTCTTTCCATCTGTATTCGTCATTTTGGCGAATTACTAGAAGACGGCGGTTTGGCCGAAAGCTATTTTTTACTAATAATATTAACCTCTTTTCTTCTTTCCACATTTGAGTCTTTGATCAGGCTTGCATTTATTTTGGAAGTTGCATCTACTTCAGCTTTTCAGTATTGAGAGTCGACTGCCCTAATTCTACTTATTGAATGGTTCATCAGTTCTCTGCTGGTCGGTAACACTGCCTCTATCCTACAGGTCAGTTTCTGGGCTTGCTATTCTGATTCTTTGATCTTTTTTATTGATACTTGCACCAACACCAGACTGTTCTTCAAACAAGTTTTATTGAGATATAATTTGTTAATTATATATTGCACATAGTGTATAATCGCTAATTATATAATACGCTGCACATATTCAGTTTGTAATTTCTAAGTTTTGACTTATACGCCTATAAAACCATCACCACAATCAAGATCGTGACCACACCATCCTCCCTTAAAGCTTCCTCGTGCTCCTTGGCGATCCCCTCCCAACTCCTAATCCCCGAGCAACCACTGATTTCCTTCTGTAGGGACAAAGGGAACTTTCTTTCCACCCTCTGAAGGTTCAATCACTTGAGTCTCTGGAATAAACTGACAGTAGACAGATTAACAGGAGAAAAGGCGCACACATTTATCATGTGCACAGAGAGACCTTGGTTCTCAGGCTGCTTCTTTAGTTCAAACTCAAGTATTCATTCGTCATGTCAGAGTGCCGTCCTTTTCTAACGAAGCCTAAAATTAATAAACATCTTCACCTACTCCAGAGCAGTGGCCTTAGAATGCTGTAACTTCCCCTCAGATTCACTTGTCATCTCCCATGTTATTGTTATCTATTATCAACATTTTAGTTCCACATTTGTTTGTAATCTCAAAAGGAGTTGTTATTTTTTGTTTTGCTATAGGTGTCTATTTAGATTCTCCAAGCTTTCCATTGTTGTTTGTTTTAAGCTCATGGCTTCATGCACTCTTCTCCCTTCTGAGCTAACTTTTCTCCTTGCTGAAGAAATACCAGTAATTACTTACCACGGGCCAGGTCGTGCTCTCAGCTGTGCACACACTGGCCCTTTCCCTCCCACGACAGCCCTGGGTGGCAGGCGCTTGCCCGAGGGTGGCTCTCCTTGCGCCTCTGTTTGCTCATGTATAAACCGGCTGGAGAGTTCTTCCATCTGGTCCCACTGTGCCCCATTATGCGTGGTTCCTTCTTTTCTCTTTCTCTAGCAATTTCTCTTTCTTGCTTTGGAGCTTGGATATATATTAGTGAATAAAATAATTTTACCTAGATTTCTGTGTGTTTGGAGAAGGAAGGGTGAGGATAAAGCATCTGCAGCAGCAGTCCAAACATTGACCCCGGGAGCTTGAATTCACTAAGCCATCAGGCATCAAGTGGCATTGCAATATCTGGAGAAACTTCAGTGAAAGGGCTCAATTTTCTGTGACTTTGTTCTTTCTTCTTTATTTGAAGACGTGAACTCAATCATAATGGAAACTAATTGAGAGTACTATGGGATATAAAACTGAAACCAGTGATTCTTAAGTCAATTCCTATAGTTTTCCTGGGATGGTTTTTAGGGAAGCATAATATTTAATCAGAGGATATCAGTTCTGGTCCTTATCACCCATGATGTGTGATAATTCAGTTTAATAGTAAGTGCTCATGAATGCTATTATTATTATATTATTTTCTGGGTAGCTCTGATCTTTTATTTATTTTTTCTTTTTTATTTCAGCATATTATGGGGGTACAAATGTTTAGGCTACATATATTGCCCTTGCCCCACCCGAGTCAGAGCTTCAATGTTATTATATTACTAACAATATAAGAGATGGAGATCCTGGAATACAATTGTACCCCAGCGCCACCTTGAGGAAAGCACTTGTATCTAGAGGCAGGGCATGTATGTTTATGCCCATTCTAGCCACCAATGCCTTTTGCATTTCTTCTGTAAAATAAGGACACCCACAACACCAGTGTGTCCTAAAAATAATTATGTAGAAATTTCTTGTAAACGAAGCCACTAACTAGTAAGAATTTTAAGGAAGGCATGAAGGCATGCTAATAACTTTTAATTAAAAGACTATAATTTAGGCTAAAGGAAAACCAACTGATTAAAAGTGAACATTACTTTACAGCACACAAAGCTGTTGGAAAATAAAAATCACTGTCCGTTTTAGTGCCTGAGCCATCTTTGATGCCAGAATTTTTCCCACTCTGAACTTGGGACACTGGCTCAAAGCCATGTAATGTGCCTCCCTAATCTTGGAGCTCCCCTTTCTGGTGGTGCATTGTTTATCTCATACATTCTATGAGATATGGACATTTGCACTGTGTAGAGAGACTGACAGTAAGATCAACACCATTTTTTGAATATTGGCTTCAAACCGGGAGAACGCACACAAGAGATAGTAACTATCTCGGCACTGCAGCTGGGATTGGATTACTGAAGAAGGCCTTTCCTCCTTGTCCACTTTTTAAAAAATATCAGCTTTCCTTAATTTATATTAAAAAAAGTTAAGAACTTACTTGGATCAAGCACAGAGGCAGGAGGCAGGTATACAAAGACGACTGCTAAAGCGTGTCTGCCTTTATGGGGCCCCTCTCTAGCCGAGGGAGAGCCGGAGCATGCGTAACCGTAGTGTGCTGTGTCAGAGGGCTGACGGCAGTGTGTGCAGAGTGCCATGGAAATGCAAGAGAGGAAGAGCTTAATTTTAGGGTGAAGAAAGATGAAAAGGAAGTTGGGGACAGCTTTATAGAAGAACAGACGTTTGATCTTCTCTTTGAGAGAAGACTGTGTTTCATGATATGTAAAAACTGACTTCTGAATAAACCGGGTGCATTTACTTCTCCTTTCTTTGAAATCTCCACTCAAACAACCATGTAGTGATTTTGAGAAGTTTTACATTAACACAGGAATAGAGATGGAGCCAACATATTCTAGCCTACGCAGTGGCTAGCAGAGCAGTGGCCTAGCAGAGCAGACGCAGCTGAGCCCTAAGCAGGCGGGGAGGGAAGCCGGGACGCAGCCGCCCCGTGCAGCGGGGCCCCAGGAAGGCACAGGGCCTGGAGACCCAGGGCCTCAGAGGCAGGTGGGGCTGGAGCTGGAGGACTGATTGAGAGTCTGCAGGAGACGTAACCGGGTCTCCTCTTCTTCCCATGCGTAGGCAGCCACCGCTCCGCTACCCTGGCAGGAGACTCCACGGGTACTCTGTGAAGAGACTCAGCGCATGAATTCTGGACTCAGGGACGCCAGGCTCAGTTAAGGCTGGAGGCTGCCTGCTGGGTAGTGAGGCCGCTTAGACCCTTTCCCACTCATTGCTCAGGCTCATGGGCCCCTGGCAGGATATTGGAGGAGCTCTCTCTGGGGAACCTGGGCAGCCCAAGGGAAAGGCCTGCAGAGACTGACAAGTGTGTGTGTCCAGTAAAAAGGCACATCCATTCTCCCTTCAGTGAAACCCCTGTCCACAAATCCTGCCCAAGCACACAGAAATTCCAACTACCTTATTTATTTGAGATTTACTCTTAAATATGAACGAGCAGGCAAAGAGCACAAGACATTGGGGAAAGTTTCCGACATTAAAGACAGATCAATAACAAATAAATGGGAAAGACACAAATGGGAAAAAGGCACTTGGAGGAAGTCGAGACACCACACAAAGCAGCAGAAACACCCCCTCCCCGCCAGGGCCCTGTACACCCCAATAACTGATCACCTTGAGAAGACTAAAGAAGACATAGGCAGACGTTTTTGCAGAGGATATTCCTTTTCAGACCAAAGGTAAAGCTTTACTAGGAAAGACGCCTTTGTCCTTCCCCATTCTGTTATTCTTGGAATGTGGACACAGTGCCTGGAGCTGCAGCAGCCGTCCTGTGACTGTGTGAACAAATGCCACAAGCCGAGGACGGTGAACTAGAAAGGCGGAAGGAGCTTGGTTTCTGAAGACCTGTCGAGGCTCACACCTGCCTTGGAATGTCTATGTCTGGGTCTCTTTTTGTGTGGAATAAACAAACTCCTTACTTGTTTAAGTCACTGTAAAAGGGTTTTCTGTTACTTGCAAATGAACATAATCGTAATTCATTTAACAAACGTTTAGAAATATGGAGAAGACACAGTTAAAAGAGTTGAACGTAGTGAATACTTGGGGGTGGGGAAAGACGGGGCAGGGGACAACTGTCTTTCTTTATCATAAACTTTATAGAACTATTTTTCTTTTAAACTGTATACATATAATTTTGAGCAAAATAAAAATCAATTAAAAAAGAAAGAAAAATGATTAGGAGGTGTAGGGCATTCTGGGCTAGCGGCACAAGCACAGGTGTGAGCTTGGAGTGGGAGGTCATAGGAAGTTGGTGACCAGGTGGGAGGAGCAGGGGACAAGAGTAGGAAAGATGCTGGAGGCAAGTTGTTGAAAGCTCAGTTTGCAAAACTGTAGAGTTTGGACCAAAAAAATCTTCTCAAGGTTGATGAGTTAGCCCAGTGGCCTAGAAAAGCTAATGTATCTAAGTCATTTCCCTATAAGGGAAGAGCAGAGATACAACCAACCCAATTTAATCAGCCAATCAAAAGGGGATGTCTGGTTCCCTTTTGCCTGTGTTTATGATTATTTTGGACTAGTCTACTCCTCCTGTTTCAGAAAAGGAATGAATAGGAATTGTTAATAATTTTTTGTTTTTTGAGACAGAGTCTCACTCTGTTGCCCTGGGTAGAGTGCTGTGTCATCATTGCAGCTCACTGCAACCTCCAAGTCCTGGGCTCAAGTGATGATCCTACCTCAGCCTCTGGAGTGGCTGGGACTACAGATGCACACCACCACCATGCTTGGCTAATTTTTCTATTTTTAGTAGAGACGGGGTCTGGCTCTTGCTCAGGCTGGTCTCGAACTCCTGACCTCAAGTGATTCTCCCACAGTGGCCTCCCAGAGTGCTAGGATTACAGGTGTGAGCCACCGTGCCTAGCTGGAATTGTTAATAATAAAACATGGGTAAAAATTATGAAATTTTACTAAGTTTGAGAGCTGAGGAATAAATACAGCAGATGTGTTATGGGCTCAACATTGTTGACATTGGGTGAGGAGCTTAACTTCTCTCTGCTGCAATTTCTTTATCTTAAAATGTTATGACAATACCTGCTTCATAGGGCTGTTGGGGGCTTTCATGAGTTAATAAATCTAAAGCGCTTAAAAAAGTGCCTGGAATACAGACAGTGCTATTTAAGTGCTATTTAAGACTTTACTATTATTATTGAGCATTATTTGGATGTTAAGTGGTAAGAATACCTAAAAAAATCTATTGAGAACCTAAATAATAACATTTTAATATGTAGAAGATGGATGGAAAGCATATTATTTATCTTGACAAATAGAAGAAAACATCTGAAAGCAATCAAAGAAGAGCTATTGAAGAACAATTCATTAAATTATCTGTAAACAATCAAATGTGCCATTATAAAAAAACTGGCTTTGGGCAGAAGGTTCACAGAGAGAAAGGGGGAGAGAGTGAGTGGGAAAGAAAGTGGAGAGTAGAACAGGCTATGATGCATAAATGGGTGCCGATGGAGCGTGAGTCAGTGATGTGATCTGAATGCTATAAAAGGTAAAAGCCACATTTGGACATAGTAACAAACCCGTGCTGAATAACAGAACATGCTTCATTATCCCATTTCCTCTCGGTCCCCAAGCTAAAAAGTCTGTTCAGACTTTCTTTATGTAACATTCCCAAACATCACATGTTGGAAAAAGTTGAGAGGAGTACAGAAATCTTGACCTGGAGTTTGGAAAAAAAGAGGAATAGGGAAAGTTTATGATAAGCACCAAAACCATCTTGTTGCTGACTTGACGACATGTGGCTAATGTTTGGAAGAGAGAGACATCGATCATTCTAATTGGCCAAGAACAGTAGAATAAGAAACTGCAACGTAAAATGTCTGCAAGGGAGTAGATATTGACCACTAGGAATAACTTACCACAAGGACTAATTAGTCAGTGGGACCAGCAGCCAAAGGAGGCCAGGAATAGTGCTGGGAATACTACGTAGTCAGAGATAACCACCACTCGGACTGAAGTTTAGCATAAACATGAACTCAAAGTTGAAAAAATACTGTGGTCAGTTAAGTCCAGCTCAGACTAGTCTGTCTTCACTCTTTCTCTGAGTATAGAGTTCCTTTACTGATCCCAAAACCAAGGACTGCTAGAAGATTGTGATAACTTTGTGGATGATTAAAACCAAACTCAGCAGCATCTCATTTCAGGCACCCCATGGCTGCTTAATGCTAATTGATGGTGATAATTCTATCCCCATGGTTTCCCCAAGAGTACAATGGAAACCTCTTTTGCTTTCATCTGTGTTTATTTCATTTCATGCGAAAACCATCAGGGGTCACTCTCACTACCGTTAATACATGAGATGTAAGCAAACAGGAAGGAAACAGGAAAAGCCGGTGTTAGGGCTGAAAACAAAACCAATGTAAGCCAGGCTAGTCAGATTGGTCGGTGCTGTCTTGCAGTCAGATCAAATGTCACTTTCTTAGATGTCACTTCCTGACTTCCCTTTCTATTTTTTTCTTTAATTTTTTTTAAATTTGTATATATTTATGGGGTACAAGTGCAACTTCACTACATTGATATATTGCATTGTAGTGAAGTTACTGCCTTCATTGCATCCATCACTGGAGCAATGCACATTGGACCCACTAAGCAACATCCTATATTCCAACCCAGAACCTCTCCAAGTCTTTGTTGTCCATCATTCCACACTCTGCTTTCATGTGTGCACATTATGTAGCTCCCACTTGTAAGTGAGAACATGCAGTATTTTTCTATGTCTGACTTGTTTAAGTTAAGATAATGGCCTCCAGTTCCATGTGTGTTGCTGCAAAAGACATGATTTCATTCTTTTTTATGGCTGAATAGTATTCCACTGTGTGTATAAATATATATGTGTGTGTGTGTGTGTATACACACACACACACACATATTTTCATTATCCAGTCCTCCATTGATGGACCCTTAGGTTGATTCCATAGCTTTGCTATTGTGAATAGTGTTGCAATAAACACATGAGTGCAGGCATTTTTTTATATATTAGTATCTTTTCCTTTGAATCGATACCCAGTAGTAGCATTGCTGGATTATATGATAGTTCTATTTTTAGTTCTTTGGGAAATCTCTGTACTGTTTTCCATAGTGATTTCACTAATTTGCATTCCTGCCAACAGTGTGTAAGAGTTCCCTTTTCTCTGCATCCTCCCCAACATCTGTTATATTTTGTCTTTTTTATAATAGCCATTCTCAGTGGTGTAAGATGATATCTCACTGTAGTTTTAATTTGCATTTCTCTGATGATTGGAGATGTTGGACATTTTTTCTTGTGCTTTTTGGCCATTTGTCTTCTTTTGAAAAATGTCTATTCATGTCCTTAGTCTACTTTTTAATGAGGTTATTTATTGATTGATATTTATTTTTTGTTGAGTTGTTTCAATTCCTTGTAAATTCTGGATATTAGACCCCTATTGGATAGATAGTTTGCAAATATTTTCTCCCGTTCCACAGGTAGTCTGTTCACTCCATTGATAACTTCTTTTTTTGCAAAATCTTTGTAGTTTAATCAAGTCCCATTTGTCTATTTGCATTTTGTTGCCTGCGCTTTTGAGGTCTTAGTCATGAATTCTTTGCCTATACCAATATTTGCTTGCTTTTTCATGTTTCGTGTGTCCTTCCATTGATATCTGTGCATCTGGTGTGGTAGTTGCTTCTTTCAATTTTTTGAAATTACTTTTGTAGGGTAGAATTTTTTTCCTAAAGATGTGTGTGTGTGTGTGTGTATGTATGTGAATAGTTGGTTGAGTAGGATACTTTGACTTTGATTTTGGGTGCTCACAGTAGTGTAATCTTTGTGTGATTTCCTTGGCAGTACACAGGGTCACTGGTATCTGTGATTTCCTATGTGGCTTAGGGTAAAGTGATTAGTTGAGGCTGTGGTAATGTTTTGCTGTCTCCAGGTCCTGGTGGTGGCAGCAGTGGGCTGAGTGTGCCTGTTTTTAGGTCCTGGTCTGACCTCCCCTTCTAAAGTAGATTCTCTCTCCATTCCCAGAGGCAGTACCTTAATCAGGCAACTCTTCAGTGATCGTACTTATTCATCATCTGCCTCCCTCACTGAACGTAAGATCCAGGAGCTGAGTGACATATTACCCAACACCCAGAATGGTTCCTTGCATTTAATAATTGCTTCTTTGAATGAACAAAAGGCAGCTCTCTATGGTATGATGGTTTTGAATGGCTAATTACCTGCATCGTTTTTGTTAGAAAACACGTCTCTCTGAATCTCTCTGAAGTAAGGTATGGGTGGGAAAGGTCAAGAATATATGTATTATATATAGAAATATTATTTAGAGATTTTCTAGTTTTAGCAGTTTTCATTAATATGTCTAGGAAAGCCTGGACACTTCCTTTGACTGAAGATACATATAAAAGAGCAAGAGCAAGAGATAGGATAAAAAACTGATTAGAACAAAAGGCTAAAGTTAGAAACTCAACTTTCTTTCCCACAACTTGTAGACTCATAGGGTGATCACATGTACCACCTTGCTTGGGTCTGTCTTGGCTTACACCTGCTATCCTGGAATGATTCTTGATAGTGTCCCTTTACATCCTCATAAGTTTCCTATGTTGAGTGATAAATTATATGTTCATTATATCTGTAAGGTCCTGTCCACCACCTTTCACTCATAGTCACAGTATTTGTTAAGATGAGGATGGAATGTGTGTAAGACAGTGTAGAAAGTTACTGTAATTTTGGAGTTCACAAAATATGTAAAACCTCAAATACTTCTCTACTCTCATAATTATGCTAAGGTACTGCCAGCCAGATGATCTTTGCATTTCTTAATGTTCATTACTCAAGGCCATTTGAAGCCATTACTTCAGAGAGCAATGGGTCTACACCATGTTAAATGGTCTTAAGACACCTGTGTCTAATCTTGCCAGGCTTTTCACAAAGACTTGGTCAATTTTATTTATGGCCCTGCTCTCTTTAGGGCTCAGGTAAATCTGTTCTTGGGGAGCTTTTTGGAGGATAATCAGAGAGCTAGGCTGTGCTCATCATTATTCCTCCCTTTAATGCTAAGGAGTTTTTTCTTGGGCCAAGCTCTGAACATCAACTCCCTTCTTCTTGAAGGTGAGTTTTTCCCTAGGAGGCTTCTTGGTCCTTGAAGAGTGCTCAAGCCATGCTAAGATATGTCAGAATCCTTGAGCCAATAGAGAGGCTCAAAAAGTCTAGTAACACAGGCAGCCATCCGACATATTCAGTCACTTGCAGTGATTCCAACAGGAGGGCATGTTATGCTAGAGGGGTGAGACGATTAATTTCCCAAATCGAAGTGGACGATGTGGCCAAGGGGAGAGGGCTCCTTGCTTGTGAGATCTGAATCCCCTTGATTACGTCTTCTGGGATATGCTGAAAGTACAGGTGTTATCAGTGGAAAGCAGAGACACAGATCATCTGACGCAATGCATCACAATGCAGGTACAGGTAGAAATGCTGCCTTCGCACTGTGTTCACTGTGATCGATCATGCACTGCGGTGACAGAAATCAAGCTGAACGTAGAATGTGATGTCATTTCACATATCATGTATTACAATACAATATCAATACATAATTTCTTATGTTAACCTGCCTATATTTCCAGACCGTGGCCATCACACAGCTCAAGGTGCGAGGTGCTCTGATTTTCTCATTTTCTGTAGTCTTTATCACCATAATTTTAATGTCTTCCTAGTACTCTATTGGGGTGGTGCACCTTAATTTAACTATTCTTAAATTTTATATATTCAGGTGGTTTCATTTTTTCCTATTGTAAATATTGTAATAGCTAGAAATATCATGCATGCATGTTTTTCCTTCATATTTCAAATTAGTTAACATGAATACCACAAATAGGAAAAAGATGTAGGACTATTTGAGGAGCCACAGGAGGCAGAGGCTCTGAGGAACAGCGACTTGATGTTGAAGCTGTCTCTTTATAAAACATTCTTCATGATCTTCTGTCATTTGTTTAGAAGATTCCCCAAATTCAGAATATGCAGGCTGGTGAAGGACTTAACAAGCTGATGATAAATTACTCTGTGAACACTGAATAGAATATATTGCACCACAAATCTGGTTGGTGGGGAGAAAGTGGGGTAAACAACCTATATCTACACACAATATTGCTTTTTTATGCAGCAAAGTGTCAAATATTTGCATTTCCACATTATACATCTTGTTTCAACTTACACCTTTTTTGTTTTCTTTGTTTTTCTTCCTCTCAATACATGTAAATGGCTGGTGGGAGAAAATATTCCCAGTAAGTTGGTAGAAGAGACTTGTGCAAATGCAAAAGAAATTTCAGTGTATCTGCTATGATTTACATGTGTCCCCTAAGTTCATGTGTTGAAAACTTGATCCCCAATGCAACAGTGCTGGGAGGTGGGGCTTGAAGGGAGTTGTTTGGGTCATGAGGTCATTGCCTTGACAAATGGATTAGTGACATTACCATGGGAACGGGTTCCTTATAAGGACGAGTTTGACTCCCTTTCGCTTTCTCTCTCACCCTCTCTGTTCCCTTCCAACACAGAATGACACAGCAAGAAGGCCCTTGCCAGATGCCAGCGCCTTGATATTGGACTTCCCAGCCTGCAGCACTGTGAGAAATAAATTTCTTTTCTTTATAAATCACCCAGTCTGTGGTATTCTCTTACAGCAGCACAAAATGGACCAAGACAGCATGTATTACCTTCTTTCATTGAATGGCTGTGAAAAAGAGTTTACTGTTTTTCTTATTTTTTAACATTAGTAATTAAAATAGGAGACTTTCAATAGGAAGCTTATTTTCAAAAAAGGTATTTTGTTTTAGGAAAAAAGAATTTTTCCCTTTTGGTGCTTGAGATATGTGTGATGAAGTTTAGGAACAACTTATTTAACAGTTGCTTGATATTTCTTCTGGATGATTTGCTTATAGATATATGCGTGTCCAAATTGCTTAAAGATCTCATTTATTTATTTATTTATTTAATTTCAGAATTTTACAGGGATACACACGTTTTGATCATATAATATGCTTTTGTACAGTTTGAGTCAAAGTTATAAGTGTGCCCTTCACCCAGTTACTGTGCATTGTACCCGTTACGTGTGAATTTCCCCACCCCTTCCTCCCCCTCCCACCTACTTGATTTCCTTTGAGTTTTACTTCCATATGTGCACTGAAGTGTCGATCCATTAGTTCCAATTTAGTATTGAGTATATGCGGTGATTGTTTTTCCATTCTTGGGATAAAGATCTCTTTTATAATAGATTTTCACTTTCTCATGGGATATGTAACATTTTAGAATGATGGCAAAGAGAGAGATTTTGCAGCTTCTGGTTGCTGAGATTGTCCACATTTTAGAAAGTGTTGGAAAATGCTGTGAATGTTCTTTAAGAATTTTAAATGAGTGGCTGGACAGGTGAAGTAAGGTAAGAACAAGCATTTGCTGGGTGCCTGCCATGTGTCGGGCTCAGAACTAAGTGGTTTACAACTGTTAACCCATCTCATCCTCACAGTACCTTTAGGAAGTAGGTACTGTTATTTTTCCCTATTTCACTCAGCCTCAGTAGAAGAATTTGGACAGAGAAACATGCTTTTCTAGTTAGATTCTTGATCCAGTATGTTGTACTGGGAGCCAATGAAGCTTTGATCAACTTTCAGGAGTTGACTGCTCTGTTGAGAACTTCTCTATGGTCAAAGCTCTTGTGTTTTAACAAAAGAAGAAAATCATTGTCAAGTAGAATGGTAATTAGTCCTGATTTTACAAATTCCAATGAAAAGTAAATCCCAAAGCAGTAATGTGTTTCAAATCTGAATGTGTAACAGCTGCGTTCTTATTTCTTCACCAAGTATCATTCTATTATTCTAAATATTTTCTCTGTGTTTAGAAAAAAACCCTACCTTTACCTTAATGCTCTGGCCATAACACCCAGCTGTCTATTGTCTATTCTGAATTTACATCGAATTCCTTTTATTGGAGAGAGAGATGGAGAGAGAGAGAGATACAGGGCTAAAGTTTCAAAATAGCAAATTGCTGATTTCTTAATCCTCCTCCAATCTCTGTTCATGCTTTTGAAATATAAATATATATATAAAATTTGAGTAATGTTTAAAAAAAGAAGTCTCCCCACCTCTGTATAAAAAAAGCCCTCATAAACCAATTCTTTCCTTCTCTCCTTCTTTCCCTCCCTCCTTCCCTCCGTCCCTCCCTTCTTTCCTTCTTTCCTTCCCTTTTTGTTTTTTAGAATGTCTGAAGGGAAAATGACCCCTTACTGCCTGTGCTGGATGTCTCAGAGTGGGTGGATATATTCATATTCCCTTCTGGTTCCTGAGTCTAGAGTCACTGAGTTTTCTTATTTCTTTTTATTTTTAAAAGTCAGCACCTATGGGCAAGGTTGCTCTTACCAGTCAACAACCAACAAACCCATCCCCTAAGAAATGAAAAACAAACCAAAAAAACTTGAATTTCACCAAAAACCTGTCCAAGTAACTCAGGCCCTCATTTGGGATCAAAGCTAGACGACCCTTTTCCCTACTTCCTCCCACTGTAGATAGAGGGTGTGCCTCTGAACATGCCAAATCAAAATTTATAGGTGAGCAATTCTTCAAAAATTCTTACCTGTTGAATATTTGTTATGGTTTCCAGTTCTTTATCATTATAAAATTCTTCACCTGTAAAGTCCACCTTAGAAACAGCACGAGGACAACTACTAGAAAAAGATACAAAAAATAAAAAAAAGTAAAAAGAAAGAAATAAAATAATTTTTTTATAAATTATAAAAATTAAAAAAAAGAAAAAAAAAGAAATAGCACGAAGGAAGGACAAGAGC
>VBSM01000361.1:101050847-101081302 GCA_008086735.1 Cheirogaleus medius | reverse complement strand
AAAAGAAAAAACAATCCCAAAATTTGTATGGAACCTAAATAGAACCTGAATATCCAGAGAAATCCTAAGCAAAAAGAACAAAGCTAGAGGCATCATACTACCTGACTCCAAAATACACTACAGGAATGTAGTAACCAAACAGCATGGTATTGGTATAAAAACAGACACATAGACCAATGGGACAGAACAGAGAATCCAGAAATAAATCAATGTATTTATAGCCAAGTGATTTTTTACAAAGGTGCCAAGCACATGCATTGGGGAAAAGACACCCTCTTCAATAAATGGTGTTGGAAAAACTGGATATCCACATACAAAAGAATGAAACTTGACCCCTATCTCTCACCATATACAAAAATCAACTAAAGATGGGATAAAGCCTTAAATGTAAGACCCAAAACTATAAAACTACTAGAAGAAAACATAGGGAAAATACTTCAGGACATTGATCTAGGTAGATTTTATGGCACAGAATCCCAAAAACACAGACAACAAAAAGAACAGACAGATGAGATTATAGTAAACTAAAAAGCTTCTGAACAGCAAAGGAAACAATCAACAGAGTGAAGAGACAACTTGTTGAATGCGAGAAAATATTTGCAAACTATTCATTTGACAAGGGACTAATATCCAGAATATACAAGGAACTCAGACAATTTAACAATAATAATCCCAAATAATCCCATTAAAAAGTGGGCAAAGGACACTTCTCAGAAGAAGACATAGTAATCTTCAAATGGACTCTACCAGAAACCCAACCAGGGTTCTGGAAATAGACTCTTGTGCTGGATTTACAGAGCAATGAGTTTACAGAGCTAAATTTACAGAGCTAAATTTCTAGCTAAGATTACATTTCAGTGTAGAACACATGGGATACTGATCCACTGAGGGAATTATCCTTATAACAGTCAGGACAACATCCAGGTCCTAAAGTGTTCAGATTGAAAGCACCTTTTTTACTTGAGGGCTCATTTGTACAAGGTCACAGTTAGATCACTACCAGTTAGTCACTTACATGCAATTAGTCCCATCCCTTGCCAGTAGGGCTATTAAACTTTACTTTATATTATAATAGAGACACATTTGGAGTTAGTTTTGCCAGAGGCTTCTATTTTATTTTTGCTCAATAACTGTTGGTCCTTAGTTATTCTGAAGGCAATGTAGGGCTTCCAAAAGAGTCTTGTTAAAGAAGAAGAGATAACTTGATGACCAGGACCAGTAGGGTCCCTGGCTGCCAATAACCATCTTTGTCAACTACTAGATTCCATTATGCACATCAGAATATTAAAAACTCTGAGAAACTTGGCGTGGAGGCAGAAGCTGACACCCAGGACAGTGCTATGTGTCAACTAGGTGTCAGCATGACAGCTATGAGGACCAGAACAAACATCCCCATTGACCTAACACACACGCACACACACACACACACACATATACCATACACACCATGCATCACACACATACCACACCCACCCATCCATACACATCAGACACATGCACACCACACACCCATCCATTCATACACACATACCTGGACATACCACACACACCACACATCACACACATACCACACCCACCCATCCATTCACACACATACCACACACCATACACATCACACACACTACACACATACATACCACACTCACCACACATCACACATACCACACATCACATACACAGCACACCCACCCATTCACTCACAAAGCACACACACAACACACATACATATCATACACACACTACACATATACATACCACATCCACCACACTTCGTACACACACCACACCCACCCATCCACTCACACACACATCATACACACCACATATGCTGCACAACACACACACGCACCCCACACACCCATTCACTTACATACACACCCCACACACACACACACCAGACATACTCACAGCCATGATGTCAGGCCTGAGGCACTAGGAGGGAGAAGGCAAGGAAGGTGAAGAAGGGTTTGGAACGAAATGATGATAATGGAGACAGATTAAGTTTTAAACCAGGAAAGGCTTCTCCTCAGAGGTGGCCTGATAACCATGGATTCCTCTTAAGCCAGAGGGACATCTCTTACTCTCACTTTTAAGCTCTCAAGACGGAGTGTCCTTTCCATATTTGATTATTTCATAGGATTGTGTAAATCGCACGAGGGAAATGCTGATCCAGGGGATGTATATTTCGATTTGAAGTGAAAGTCTTATTTTTCTTTCAGTCATGCGTTTAGGCCTTTCATCCCCTTCTATGTGGATGAGACCTTTATAGACAAGAGGGGGATAAAAGGATTTGAAAATATTTGTGAAGACCTCTGAGTGTAGAGAAGAAGGGAGAAGCTAACGTTATAACATTATACCCATCACTAGGGAGAAGACAAGAGCTGGTGTTTAGGGATGATATTTGCACAAAGAGATCACACATTTTAGTGATCCAAATGTTATACAAAAATACATAAAATATTATGGAAAAAGCCATAATATTAAGGAGGCAAAGCATAACTCTGTTTTATTTCCTGGTAGAATTTAATGCAGTTTAGCCATATGAATTAGTGGTAACTTTTGCAGTGTCTTCAAGTTAGTCAATAGAACTAATGTCACTTAATGTTCACTATGAGGACAGCTACTGCTACAGTTTGAATGTGTCCCCCAAAATTTATGTATTGGAAACCTGATTCAAAATCAACAGTATTGAGAGGTGGGGCATTTAAGAGTGACTAGGTCATGTGGAGTGGGTTCATTACTGAGGGGGTGGGCTCCTGATGGAAGGACAAGTTTGGCCCCTTTCCTCTCTTGCTGTCTTGCCTTTCCACCAGCCTCCATGGGACGACACAGCAAGAAGGCCCTCACCAGACATAGCCCCTTGCTCTTGGACCTCCCAGCCTCCAGAACTGTAAGAAATAAATCTCTGTTCTTTTATAAATGACATAGTCTCAGGCATTCTGTTATAGCAGCACAAAATGGACTAAGAGAGCCACCTCTCCCTGTTTCTTCTGAGATGTTTCCAAGACTAGTAGTAAGGAACAGCTGGAGATGGAGGCAGCAAGAACCATGGCAGGAGACCTGGTAAGTTGAGATGTGGGTGAGGCCTCAGACAAGAAGCCAGTTATCCTCTTCCTGCTGCAGAGGGATCTAGGGAACCACTCCCAGCATGCTGCCAGCCAAGGCCTGGAGCTGCCTGCCCTGCGAAAGCATCGCTGTACTCTGGGTGGTCCACACCTGGAAAGTCTAAGCCTCATGGAAACTCTGTGATACCCCGGACAAGCCAGGCACGGGCTTCAGCAGACAGGACCACAGACCTGGACTCAAGTGCCGCTTGTTCTTGGTTTTCACGTGGTCCTGGAGGTGGGGAGGGGGTTGGCCTAAGGGTGGGGACATCTGAGTGGGGAGCAGAGCAGTTGCTAGAGTGTTTTCCATGAGCAGTTTCCTAGCTAGAAACAGATGTTCCGGTGGCTTGCTAGCCAATAGCACAGTGTTAAAAGCATTAAAATATATATCCTTCAAAGCATTCTTACTTTACTCCTCAGTTCTCAGTAGCTTCCCTCATGCCTTAAAAACGGAGAGGAAACCAGCCTTTTCCTGGTCCACATTCTGTGGGCTTAAATCAACTGCAGGTCCAGGGCTTCTGCATTGCTGGGCTGCCTTCCTGCTCTTGTTTAGTCTCCTTTTTCTTTTGTAGCGCAGCGATGCCCAAGTGCGGGAAGGAGCTTAGATATTTTTGGCAGCTCCGGTGGAGAAACCCTGTATAATTTATCCGCAGGAGGGGAAGGGGTTGAGTTATTTCCCAGTGGCCTCATGACTGGTGGTGTGTAGTGGAGATAGGAGACTGGCTCCAGCCCCGGGGACAGTGGGGACTGCTGGGCTCCCAGGACTCAGTGGGGGATCTCACAGGGTCTGAGGCTTGGCGTCTTGTTCAGATGGACTCGCAGGTTAAAGAAAAAACAAGATGTTCTGGGAGGGAACTGAATCTGGCTGCGTTCCCTCCCTATCCTTGTTCTAATTTTTAAGCCTGTTGCTTTTGACTTAGAGACCATGAACTATGGCAGGGGTGGGGGGTCATGTTTGCAGACCTTAGAGATCATCCAGTTTAGCCCCATCATTTCATAGAGAAGAAATCAAGGAAGAGAGATGTTAAATGAGTTTCCTAATGTCAGGGAGCAGCCCCAGCTCTGTCATCTCTCTCTGTATCACCTGAAGTCCACTAATTGTCTCTTCTGCCTTCCTTCTGATCCAGCGCAAGGCGTGTGTTTGCTCGTGTGCTCTGCTACCTGCATGAGCTCCGTCCGTGTTGCCCTAGTCCCAGACTCTGGCACCAGACCCAAAGCCCTCTTCCCTGGCTGTGCCTTCCTGTAGTCTAGTGCACATTTCCCCCAAATTAGTACAAAACAGATGCATATTCAAGATTTAATGCATTTAGAGCTTACTGATTCCAAGAAGGCTTCACCTGAAAACTAAGTGGTTTAGAGGGAAGAATATTCAAACCACAGAGGCATGTGCTTTCCAGGTAATACAATCCCTCGTCTCGTTCTGACAAATTAGAACCTCATTTTGTACTTCTCACTCTGGCCAAAGTTTCATTACTCTTTCTCCATCTTCTTTCCTCCTCTACCAATCCCCAGGTCCCCAAATATGTGAATTTCTACAATTTATGAGCACTTCTCTTTCAAATTTAGATTTTGATTTGTTTTGGAAAAGGATTCCCAGAGGAATGCGGGTCAGCCACCAGTCCTTTCCCAGCATGCTTTGCTGCTGCTGCTGTATGGAAAATGGCTCTCCGATGCTCCCTCGGCTTTTGTAGCTGTGACTAGTGGGGGTTCTTATTGTTTCTTGGAAAAGCCCCAGGTCAGGGGCAGGTTGGAGTCTCACACCATGATCCAAGGCTTTGGGGGTCCCTCTGTCATGGATCCAGCTGTTTCATCGGTCCTCAAATTGCTTTCTACCTGCTCTAGCACAGTGCTGAGCACGTCTTGTCTTTCCTAAGCAGTGCTTCAGCATGGATTTCTGGGAGGTTAGTTTTGAAGAGGCAGGATGGACTTCTTCCCAAAATTTGGTTTAGATGTTGAGACTGATGAAGCCACACACACCCCAAGAGAGTATAGAAAAGTTTATTACACACACAGTTAGGCTTTTTGGGGATAGCAAGGCAAGCTTCCCAGGTTGGTCTGAAAATGCCCTGAAGACCATGGAGAGGAAACTGGCTGAAGGTTTTCATATGCTTGAGGGAGAGGCTGGGGCAACGTCCCAGCGTCAGAAGTGGCTTGCATGGTTTGCACATCCTACTGGTGCCAAAGAGGGGACACCTATGCTTTCTTATCAGCTTGCTCAGATGTGGGCCAGACGGGGAGAGGGATGAGTGAGGCTTAGAAGTTCCATCAAAAAATACAGACAGACTCTTTATCACAGGCTTATTTTTGGATTTAAGAATAATTCTGCAAAATAGGGAAAAATTGATGCCAGACAAGATTTATCTATTTTTGACTGAAGACCAAACCCAGGGGTTTGGAATTTCTGGAGTAACAAAGCAAGCAATACAGGGTTGAACTCATGTTTTTCAGACATACAACATAAACTAAGGCATCTACTTACTTTTTAAAATATTGTGACTTCATGATATTCTTTTTTAGCTTTGAAGTTTAAAGTAATGACTCTCTCTGGAAACATACAAGATAATGAAAATAGCTTTATCATTTGTTTCAAAATTATTTCCTCATTCAAAATCTCAACTGTCCTACTCATGATGAAATTCAAATCGAAATAAAGATCTGTATGCTGCAAAGTTCCAAATTTACATTTCCAGTTCAGACCCATCACCTAAGATCTAGACGTGTGTACCCAAGTACTTTCTTGATAGTTCTACTTGGATGTCTGAAAGGCATCTCAAATTTAACATGTTCCAGATAGAACTGTTGATTTGCCCTACAAACTTGACCTTTTCTTAACTTTCCCATCTTGGCAAGTGGCATCACCATCTTCCCAGATGGGTTATCCAACATTCTAGAAGCGATGACAGAGGTGGAGATTGGAGCAGTTCTGCACAGCCCAGGCCTGTCTGAGACCACAGAAGCTAGGCAGGGACAGACAAGGAGGGAGCCTCCTGGCAGGCTTCAGAGGAGGCGGGGCCCTGCTGACACCTTGACTTTGGAGTTCAAGCCTCCAGCATTGTAAGAGAATGAATTTCTGTTGTTTTAAGCCCCTCAGTTTGTGGCACTTTGTTATGGCAGCCATGGGAAAATAACACAGGCCCTATAATCACTTTCTCACACAATAGCCAGAGGGACCTTTTAAAACCTAATTCAGATTGTGTCCTTTCCTATGCATAAAACCACAGCTGACTTTCCTCTGAAATTCGGATAAGAACCAAACTCTTTCCCAGGGCCAATAGGCCCTTCTGCACGTGGCCCGGACTATCTCGCATCTCTCACACCTCTCCCCTTTGTCCCTCACCCCTGGCATCGGTGGCCTATTTGTATCGTGAACACAGATGATGTGACTTGCTGACTTGAGGTCTTTTTGCTTGCTTTTCCTGTGACCCCGAAGGAATCGGCTGAAGTCTCTACCTGTCCCCCCATTATCGTGTTTCCTCCAGAGCACTTGCCCAACCTGGTAACTCTGTACTGGTTTATTATTTGCCCCCACCCCTCTGTGATAAAGCGCACAAGCTCTGAGCCTTGTTTGTGTTCCAGACCTGACCCCCTCTCAGAAAGCCACTGGGACTCTGGTTCTCCTCTCTGGACAACTGAAATAAGGAGTGAAACTCTAGAATTCTCTCAAGTGTGGTGAATAAAAACAAACACCATTTCTCTGGGAAGATATGAAGTGGCATAGAAATTAAACAGTGCACCAATAATGGAAGGAGATGACAGGGTACCTCAAAAATACCAATACTCATTTTTCCTAAGGACTTCTTGTTCCAAATATGCTATTTGGCCTTTAGCCCTGGTAGGCTAAATAAAAGGACAGGCGCAAAAATGGGAAAATTCTCCAAGTTACATAAACTTGGACTTCGTGTAACTTTATTATCATTTGGACTTTGCAAATTGAATCAGTTGGTGATGCATGAGAAGGGTTTGATTCTCTCATCACCTGTTACCTGGCAGTGTTTTCTGACAGAGTGACAAGTTGTGAGGAGCCAGGTTTGAGATCCACGGTGCTGGCTGTCCCTGGAACACGGGCATAACCAGAACCTTGAGTGTGGCTACACACAAAGTGTTGCTGAGATACACCTCGACTCTTCACCTCTTTTTTTGGACCATCCTGGAGTTTGTTCTCCTGTGTCTATTGGACAGAGGGAGATTGCACTCGGGTCATGATATGCTTCTTGTGTCATACAGCATCAAAATTCTTGGAATTGGAGGCCTCCTCTGCTATTCTTTGATGCAATATAAAGGCTTCTTTCAAAAAAACATTCTTTTTACTGAAGTGCAATAATGCTTCGAGTTTCCACAAACTGTCACCCCTTTGTGTTAGGAAACTTTTGCCTCTAGAAGGCCCTTATTAAATGACAAATGGGTTAGCTAGAAGAATTCCAGAAACTTCTGGGCACATAAACCAAAGGAGTGAGAATAAGGTCATTGTTTTCACCATTAATCGTAATTTTCTGACTCTGGTAAAGACAAGTGAATTGTTGACACTCTGGCTCCTTTCAGAGTGATCCCCAACTGTTTCTTGGAGTCTTCAAGGCTGACTCTTGTTTGCACAAGAATAAACTCTCCAGCTAACGCTGGAGGCCTTGGCTGGGAAGGTGATGCAGGTGAGCCCGACGCCCTTCTCCCTGGGGCGTGCAGCCAGCTGGATGCGTGTGCTCCCTGGGAAGTGCTTCTTCCTAGCAGGGTCTTCGTTCTCGTGGGAGACCCATCGCCACTGTCACTGTCTGGCGCTGCAGACCCGCCAGGGCACGTCCGACTTCCGCAGTGAACACAGCGTCCGCCCGGAGTGACGCTGCTAGTTTAAAAGTGGTCGTCATGTAGGTGCACCGACCGGGACCTGCGCAGTCAGCCCGCCGCGAGCTCAGCACAGGCTTGAGCTTGAGAGTTAAGCTTTGTGGTCTTGAGATTCTCAACAGTCGTCTCGAAATTTGCGTTCTGTAGGTGAAGTCTGACGGGCCTGGACGGGACAGTGGATGGAGCATGCGCCTCCCACGGCCCTGCCCGCCCGGGGTGCTGGGTGCTGGTGGGGGAGCCCCTGATCCCCGGCGCCCTCCACCCCCGTGGGCAGGGGCGGGGCGAGCGCAGGTGCTGCCGTTCTGTGGCCGCCCTGGGCTGGCAGCCACAAGCCTGTTGGTTGTCCTGCCTGCTGGTCTAGGGACTGGGCTCTTCCCGGAGCTGAGGTTGCAGTCCCTCGGGGGCCACCCTCTCCCCAGGAAGTGGCGCAGTGCGCCTGTGGTAAGGGGAGGTTGCCTTCTCCTCCCCACCTGGCGCGGTGCATCTTCATCTCGCAAAGTATGCAGTGGGTGCTGCTTGCAGGAGCGGAAGAGGCAAGCATCGGATCAACGCTTCCTGCTTATTCATTTCTTTGCTGAATTTTCCTTTAAGAAACTTTACCAACAGCGTTCAGATTTCTTGCCTTTATTCATGTCATTTTTCTGCCCTGGAATGTCTTCTCCTGGCTTCTCAGATTTTCCAACTTTCATTTATTTTTTTTTAAGACTCCTGTCGAGACTCATCTGTCTCTGCCACCAGACTTCAGGCCCACTCTGGACCACAGAGTGGCTGCTCCGCCTGCAACTCGGTGCCGTATGTTCCCTAGTGTTATTTGCAAAAAACATTGATTTTCTATTATGTCTTTGATGCTTGATATTATTATTTAACTTGTCATGTGTTTGTGTTTTGTTTACAGTATTCTGTTCTTGGCTTGGTCTCCCAGGCATAGCAGATGCAGGCAAAAATATTTATTGATTGACACATTGGGTGTATCAGGAATTTTTGGAAAATAAGCAAAAGATTAAGGCCATATGTCCCTCAGAAGTTACTGACTGCCTGAAATCAAGCACCCAATTTAAGTGATTTTGGGAAGAAGCAATGATAAATTAGAAACTGACAACTAAAAAAGGAATCTTTCGGCCAGAAGATAGTGATTTCTGCAGCAGAAGGCTCATATGATATGAAGGCCGTTTTTAGCAATCACTGGATTATTGTCGCTCTGAATGATTAAACTTAATTCTCACTGTGACGGGAGCATGTGTCTCCTTCCAGACCCACAAATTATGTTTTGTACGCCCGACCATGGGAGTCAGTAAAACCTGGGGGACTCGGGCAATAATGCTTCAGCCATTGCTCAGCTTTTGAAAGTCTGGTGAAAGTGTACTTGGTATTCCGCTCTCCTCTCGGCCCACTTTCCTCCTGACCGGTGATTTCCTGCTGTCTCCTGAGTTCCTGCCTCCTGAGTTCTTGCGGCTCCCACTGCGGCTTCCACCACAGGACGTGGGGAGGGGAGTCCCCAAATACTTTGAAGCACAGAGAACCCAAAGGGTTTCATCTCAATAAGGGCTGCACCTCTTCTGCTATCTTCAGTGACTGAGGATGAACACAGGGCCATTTGCTCTGTTTGTTGAGAAGGTTTCAGATCATGCTTTAAAAATCATGGATGGATCCACTGTCTCTATTTTATGTGGAAATTGTTCTCAACATCGTTAGTTTTCTTACAAAAGATAGCCGGGCAGGTGCTTTCCTCCCGAGACTTTCTGAGGAGCTTAAAAACCGAGGCTTTGGGTTGTATGAAAGGTCTATTCTTTCCCAAAATACTCACAGAGCCTCACGCCAGAAACCAAAACAAGATTGCTTTATTAGTCACCCACAATGAAAGAAGAAATCCTCCCACTTCTCAAATGCTTCCTTTCAGAGTAACTCTATGACCCTGACCGATTCATGGAATTAATTAGTAACAATAATAACCATGCAGTGGGGTGCGTCATTTTTAGTCCCCAGGCAACATTTCGGAATGCTCCGAAAATCCTCCGCTACCTCATACCCACCTCAGTGCCCTTGAGGACCCTCGTCTGCACTGAGAGTGGCCCAGACGCCTCTTCCCCTCGCTCCGATAGTTGCCCACGGTGCTGCTGTCAGCGTGGGGCTCCCTGGGCTCCACAAGCTCACTCAGGCATGAGGGGCTGAGCCCAGGCACCCCCTGCAGTGACCCTGCACCCCGAGCGTGTACCCTGGACCAAGGCTCTTGGCTTGGTTAGGAACGCTGGCCACCTCGAGGCTTACCTCAGGGTGGAGGCCACATCCCCTTAGGAAAGGGAAGAGATAAAAACTTAGTTACCAAATGTCTGCTCTGGGCCAGGCACTGTGCTAGGGGGTATTTTACTCATGTGTCATCTCATTTCATTTCACAAATGACCCTGTGGTGATTGCTTTAATTATATAGAATGAGAAACAGAGAGTTAGGAAGATTAAGAAACTCGTTGAAGATTGTATTGTGTTCCGCTGGTCTCCAGAGTGGGCCGTCCGCTCTAGTGAAGGTGCCTGACTAATTCTTGTTGATTAACCACTAACCACATGAGAGTGATCCAGCTGGCTGGTTTCTAGATGAAACTGTGGTAGGTAAATTATTTGGAAAAGAAAATGGAGTCCATTTCTACAAGACCACAGTATGTCTCTGTGAATTAATAAGAAAACAAAATTCTGTATGTTCTTGCTTCAGGAATTATTCAAGCACGGAGGCTGGGCATGGTGGGTTATGCCTGTAATCTCAGCACTCTGGGAGGCTGAGGTGGGAGGATCATTTGAGGTCAGGAGTTTGATACCAGCCTGAGCAGGAGTGAGACCTCATCTCTACTAAAAATAGAAAAAATTAGTTGGATGTGGTAGACTCTGTCTCAAAAAAAAAAATAGTTATTCAAATATGGAACTAGTAGTTTCTGCTACAGAATACAAACTCTCAGCATTTGGAATATGAGCATCTTATTGGGCTTACCCACAAAACTTCAATGAAAACACAAACATAAAAATTACTCAGGTTCTCACCTCAATTCCCATCTCTTTTTTCCTTGAGAAAGAGCTTCTAAAATATGTACATTGGGCATATATTTTATTTGTGGGCCTAGTTTCTCTTCTGTTTGGAAATAACCATAACAGTAGTTAACATTTATACAGACCTTATGAAACACCAGGCACTGCCCTAATGCTTTACATACATTCATTTATTTAATCATCACAACAATCTTGTCTTATCCTCATTTTAAATGCAAGGAAATTGAGGCCCAGAGAGGTAAAGGGACTTGCCCAGGGACACTTGGCTGGTAAGAGGCATGCCAAGACTCGTACCCAGGTAGTCAAGGTCTAGAGAATATTCACTCCCTGGCTAAGTCAGACAGATGGTGGGATGGTTGTGTTGTAACTGGTGTTACAGGTGCCAAAGTCAAATGCAAGTTCTCCATCATTTTAAGATAATAGTTTATTGGGAACTATTTGCCAGGCTCTACGGTAGTCTTTTTATTAATAGGTGTACTTAATATTTACAGCAGTCTTTCTGACTACAAAGCCCATTATTTTAACCATTGCCTTACACTATGTAGCAGTGGCTCAGAGTTGCTTTACTTTGATTTCTTAGTTATTTGTAAAGCTAATTGTTATTTCCACATAGGTTGGCTTAATATTTCTGTTAGATGAAGTTTATAGTCAATAACAGTGAGCAATATGAGCAAGTCTAAACAAATGAGATGAAATAATTTCATTTGCTTTGTGCTTTTATAAAATCTATAGCCAGAGATTTTAAAGATCTTCTATCAGAAAAAAGTCTCTCTTGTTGAGTGAGTTTCAGTTATTTCAATTTGCAGAACCTGCCATATTTCCTTTTTTTTGCCAAAGTGACTAGAAAGCTTATGATGAATTTGAATGCTCATTTAAAGTAACTGTATTAACTTAGGTTTTTGGTATACTTATTTCTCTTTTCACATGTCTTCTGTTTCTGTCTTAATGGTATTGTTATATCTGTAGCTCAATATACACAACTCCAAGTTGGATACATTTTAAAACAGAGAAGATCCACTTAACTGCCTGGGCAACCCAGGTGGGAAAGAACCCACCTTGCTTGTATAGGGGAAGAGAGTTGCTCTTGTCAGTGCGGGCCAGCTCCAGGCCTGCATCTCCAAGGCCGTCTTTCCCAGTCTCTCTCATTGCAGGGCACACGCTGCTTCTGACTTTGATGAACTAAAACTTGATTTAATCTCAACTGAAAACAATTAGGAGAAAATACTTTGCTGTTGTAAAGCCAGTAGAGGAACAGACCCTGCTGGAACCATGTGTGTCTTTTTCTGGGGTGCCCATGATCTAAAGGGCGCAGAAATTTTTGGCTTTAAATGCACATTTAAAAAAGTTTAATAAATCAGTGAACTGGGTTTCAACTTAAGAAGGAAAAGAGCAGTAGAGCAAACCCGAGAAAGATAAGGACAGACATCATAAAGATAAGAGCAGGAATGAGAAAACATTTTTAAAAACCACAGGGGAGTGAAACAAAACTGAATCTGAGAACTCCCAGTTTTCTCATCTGTAGAAAGAAGGTGCTAACACTGGGCTCAAAGTGAAATTGTGAAGGTCACGTGCCATAATCTGTACAAAAGAACTTTGTGTACTGCAGAGGGCTGTTCATATCACTTCCATTTTTATTTCTTTTATTCAACATTTATTTACTGATTACTTGTTCTGTGCCGGGCAGCTTGCTTGGCAGGTGGGGTATAACGCCTGCTTGGAACTTACTGTCTATAGGGGCTGTGGACATTAATCCAATAATGACCCAAGTCACTGTGTGCTGTGCAGATGTGCACCGTGTAAGGACAGCATGTGGCAGGGGTAGAACATACTCGAAGCCACTGGGAAGGTTCTGCTGGAAAATGAGGTTCAAGCAGAGATCAGGCAGCAGAGCAGAGAGACAAGTGTTCCAAGCAAAGGGAAGGGCAGGCGTGTGTGTAAGGGACAGAAGGAAGGCCAGAGGGGCTGAGCCCGTTGTGGTGTGGAGGGAGGCAGGATGACAGGTGTAGGCTCTTGCAGGCTGTGTTCGAATTCTTGCTTTTTAAGAGCAACAGGAACCTGTTGGGCAGAATGGATTGGAAGGAGACAGATGAATGTAAGGGACTATTTAGAGGGCCAGTGCATGGTCCAGGTGAGCGATGAGATGACAGTGGCTTGAATTAAGATGACAGATGCAGAGGGAGTCGATGGGAGAGGTGGATGGATTTGTGATCAATTTTGAAGATAAAATCTAAACGCATGCCCTAGAGTTCAGGGATGTGGGTTAGGACCGGCTCCTACCCAGATGCACGACTTGAGGGATACCTCCTTGGGGGTGCTGTCTTTGGATGTGGACCTACTGAATTATTTACCAGAAAACGGCATTGAAGTGCCATCCTTTTTGTGTCTTGGGTCAAAAGACAACAGGCTGCTGACCCCTGGCCTGTGGTCTGGCACACTCTGGCCGGGCAGGTCCTGCTGCACCTCGCTGGAGAAGCTGGCCGCCCTCACTGCTGCTACATGTGGCTTCGTTTTCCTTCTTTCAAAAAGTAGTGGTGCAATAGAGCTGGAGGCTCATTGTACATTATTAAACTTTTAATAAGTCCCATAAGTAATAACCTACTTGTTGAAAACATTTACTATTTAATATTTTCATTAGATTACTTTGATAAATGCGGACTTACCTTGAAGTTGACAACAATAAGGAAATTTATAAAACACATGTGTTTCGTCAAAAGCCCAAATCTGAGTAATTATATGTTAATTTTGGAAGTCTGGGTAATTAATACAGTTTGGGAATCTTTGTGGGTTAGAGGCACAATATATCTTCATGAATTGGGCTTTCTGGGAGGAAAATGTGCCAGATATTCAACAAACTCGATTCCTCTCCCCCCCGGGCGCACAGTTAGGCTGCATTTCCTGCCTGCCCTGTACTTGGGGAAGGTCACACAACTGAATTCTTGCCAGTGGAACATGAGTGGAATTCATGGGTAAGTTCCAGGCCTGGCACAGAAAATGCTTCCACGAAAGAGTTTCACTAAATGTCGACTCCTTGAATGAATGAACTTCAGCTGCTGAAGGCAGCAAGGCTCCGTCAGCCTCGGCCCCTCAGTGAGTCCACGGAGCACACCCCGTCTTCAACTGGATTTCACGTAAGTGAGAAATAACCTTCTACCACGTTCAGCCACTGAGATCTGGGGTTTTCTCTGTTGTAAGCAGTTAACTACAGCACACGCTAATCTGCCCAGCTGAGTGCAGCCGAGCCAGGTAGGTGTACTCCGAGAATTCCTTTTGCAGACCGTTTGTGTTTCCACGCTTCTGTTTGCAGTGGATCTGGTCATTCTCACTTCCCTGTTCTTTCGGGTTTCAGTGGTTCAATTGTTCTCAACTGTTTCCACCAAAATACCATCAATGTGTACCACCAGAAGGCATAGGGATTTCCTGCAGCTGACTGCTGCTTGGGCTTTTATTTGAAGTCACCATTTGTCTGAGGGTTCATGCTGGGACCCTGGGGGCCCCCCAGTAAACACAGCTCCCATACCCTCTGCTCTAGTCTCTCTGCCCTTTTTCTGAGGCAGACAACGGCTGGGCTTAGTGAGAAGCTAGATTCAAGGGGACTTTGGGCTCTGAGGGTGTCCCTGGTGGGAGGCTGGTGTAAGTCTGCGTGAGGGGGCCTGATCTCCCTGGTGGAAAGGCCAAGAGGCAACTGAGTGTAGCGAGAGTCTTTCCTGCCCCGAGGCTGGGGGTGGAGGCTGTGTCCAGGGGCAAGAAAGACTCAGAGGACTGAAAGCCTGTGCTTTTAGGAGCTGAGCCACACTGGCAATAGTACATTGCTTCCCCCCACCTTTGAGACAGCAGCCCTCAGCATACACAACAACCAGGAGCCAACAGAGAAACAGCAGCCTCTCTATGGGGCCATGCAGCAGAGAGGGGAAGATGAGGCAGAGCAGTGGCAGGAGATATGGACAATCTGAATTAAAACAATGGGAGCACTGAAGGAATTCAAATGTAGCAAAAAAGAATTTCTGGAGCTAAAAAATCATAATTTCCTAACTAAATGCAATTCAATAGACTCACTGAAGGAGAGGAAGATCACCACGGAGAACTGAATTATTATCCTGGAAAGTCAAAGGGAAGAAATACCTTGATACAGAGCAAAGATAAAAAGAGATGGGAAATAAGTGGAAAAAAATAAGAAACTTGGGTGATAGATCCTAAAACCTTGCCTGTGAATAGTAGGAGCAGAAAGAGGAAAAAGAACCGATGGAGCAGAGGTGACTATTATAAAAAAACAAAACTTCCCTGAACTAAACTAAATCTGAGCCTGGATTTTTTTTTTTCAAATTTAATAGTCTCTCTCTCTCTCTCTCTCTCTCTATATATATATATATATATATATATTTTTTTTTTTTTTTTAATTGAGACAGGGTCTCGCTCTGTTGCCCAGGCTGCAGTACAGTGGTCTGATCATAGCTGACTGCAGCCTTGAACTCCTGGGCTCAAGTGATTCTCCTGTCTCAGCCTCCTGAGTAGATGGGACTACAGGCACATACCACCATGCCTGGATAATTACTTTATTTTTACAGAATCGGGGTCTTGCTACATCACTCAGGCTAGTCTCTAACTCCTGGCTTCAAGTGACCCTCCCGCCTCAGCCTCCCAAAATGGTGGGATTACAGGTGTGAGCCACTGTGCCTGGCCGATTTTTTAGAGCAGTTTTAGATTCACAGTAAGAAAGAAGAGCAGAAAGTACAGAGTTCTCATCTACCTGCTCCCTGCCTGCCCCCCAGCCTCCCTGACTATCAACATCCTGCACCAGAGCAGTGCATTTGTTACAATCCGTGAATCTACCTTGACACATTATCAAAGTTCCTTTACTTAGGGCTCACTCTTGGTGTTGTACGTTCTACGGGTTTTAAGGAACATTTAATGACAGGTGCCCGCCATTTTAGTAACATGCAGAGTAGTTCCACTGCCCTAAAAATCCCTGTCCTCCACCTGTTCATCCCTCCCTTCCCAAACCCCTGGCAACTGTCTCCATAGTTTCCCCCTTTTCTAGAATGTTATATGGTTGGAATCATTCAGCATGTAGCCTTTTCAGATTTGCTTCTTTCCTTGAGTATAATGCATTTAAGGTTCTTCCATGTCTTTTTGTGGCTTGATGGCTCATTTTCTTTTAGTGCTAAATAATATTCTATTGTCTAGATGTACCACCATTTATTTATCCATTTACCTACTGAGGGACATCTCGGTTACTTTCAAGTTTTGCCAATGATGAATAAAGTTGCTATAAACATCCATGTTTGTGTGCAGATAAGTTTTTAATTCATTTGGGTAAATGTTAAGTGGTGTACTATACAGTAAGAGTATGTTTAGTTTTGTAAGAAACTGACAAACTGTCTTCTAACATGGCTACACCATTTTGCATTCCCACCAGCAGTAAATGAGAGTTCCTGTTGCCCCACATCCTTTCCAGCATTTGGTGTTGTCAGTGTTTTGGATTTTACCAGTCTAATAGGTGTGTAGTGGTATCTCATCGTTGTTTTGATTTACAATTCACTGTGATGTAGGATGTAGAACATCTTTTCATGTACTTGTTTGTCATATGTTCATCTTTGTTGGTGAGTGTCTCTTTAGATTTGTGGCCCATTTTTAATTGGGTTGTTCATTTTCTCATTGTCAAGTTTTAGGAGTTCTTTGTATATTTGGGATAGTGGTCCTTTCTCAGATATGTCTTTTGCAAATATTTTCTCCTAATCCATGGCTCATCTTCTCATTCTCTTGAAAGCTTGCCTTTGAAAAAAGAGTTAACCAGCTTCTGGGCCAATTTCATAAGAAAAAGCATGTGACCAGGTATTTCCTGGTGAAATTACAGAACTCTAAGGATAAAGAGAAAAATCTTATTGTATTTATTGAATCAAGTAAAAATTGTATATATTTGTCACGTACAACATGTAGTTTTGAAATGTGTACATTGTAGAATGGCTAAATTGAGCTAATTAACATATGCATTACTTCACATACTTATTCTTTTTGTGGCAAGAAAAGAAAAATCTTAAATGCTATGGGCAAAAAGAATTAGAAGAGCCATCCTGGCCCTGGACTTTACATCTGACACAGCTGATCATCATCCTCCTGGAAAATTCTTTCCCTTTGCTCCTGCCTGCTACTCTCTTGGTAGTAACTTTTTTTTTTTTTTTTTTTTTTTTTTACAGATCTTTATATATTAAAAATACATATATTCTCTGACCTGACAATTGTACTTCTAGGAATCTAATCTATAGAAACACAAACATGGGAGTCAATGACATGTGAGTAAGGATATCTACAGTGGCTAAAAAAACTGTGGACAAAGGGAAAACTTACTAGGGAAATGGCCAAACAAATTATGGATGTATTGAAATATTATGCAGGCATTAAAAAGGATGACTAGAGCTAAATCAGTTGATTTGATGATGTTGAGTAAGCAAATTAAGATTCAGAAAACTATGTCTAATATGTTCACAGTTAAATATAGCTCCCTTTCTGTATAGTATATGTTTATATGCATAAGTACATGTAACCCTAGAATATAAGCTCAAATAGCACAGAGATTTTGTTTATTGTTAGCCACAGTATCTTTAATGCCTAGAAAAGCAGTATAAACTTGGAGAAAAAATTAAAAATGCAAATGCAAGATTGAGGACTTAACCAATGTCCATGTGTATGGGTAAAAAGGGCCTAAGGAAAAAAAATTATTTCCCCTTTCAATCCAAACAGCATATGTATTACCACATTTATATATTTAAGTTAAATTCCATGTATATATATTTGAAGAAATTTTTAAAAAGTAAAACAAATGAAAAAAGTTCATGCAGAGTTTACATTTTACTTCATTATATGTTTATGTTTATATGTAATGTTTACATTCATTTTAATTTAACAATGTTTTAAAGTAAGATATTTTAAATTACTTGTAGGGAACTCTCTCAAAAGATTCATTCTCAATTCAAACAGTGACTGCGGTATTAAAGAATGATTAATTTTTAGATGTGGTAAAAGTATTGTGGTTATGTTAAACCACAAAACCCCAGCAAATTCCTAATCTTTTTGAAACACATACTGAGGTATTTGGATGAAATGATAGGGTGTCTAGGATTTGCTTCAGTGTGGCTGGGATGGGTAAAGTGGGGTGGGTGTATGGAACAAGATTGTCATGTGCTGACAATTGTCAAAGCTGGTGATGGGTTCATTATATTATTGTAATTATACCACTGAAATTATATACTATTATACCATTGAAATTATATACTATTATATTATGGAAATTCTCCATACAAAATGTTTAAAACCCAAACCTTGCAGTTTCCATGATCAATTCTCTTTATTCAAACTTTCAAACTTATATTTCATAGTAATCGTCTATTCTGGAAAGTACTTGTCTTAGTCTGTTTATGTTGCTATGCAGGAATACCTGAGGCTAGGTAACTTATAAAGAAGAAACTTAGCTCGCAGTTCTGCAGGCTGTACGAGAAGCATGGCACCAGCATCTGCTTCTAGCGAGGGCTTCATGCTGCCTCCACTCTTGGTGGAAGGTATAGCATGTGCAGAGATCACGTGGCAAGAGAGGAAGCGAGAGAGAGAGAGAGAGAGAGAGAGAGAAAGAGAAAGAGAGAGAGAGAGACAGGAGAAAGGTGCCAGTCTCTTTTTAGCAACCAGCTCTCTCAGGCACGAATAGAGGCAGAACTCACTCATAACCTTGAGGATGGCACCAGACTATTCATGAGTAATCCACCCCATGATCCCAAAACCTCCCATTAGCCCCACTGCCAACGTTAGGGATCAAATTTCAACATGAATCTTGTGGGGACAAACATCCACACTACAGCAGTACCTTAAAACTTCACTGTTAGCTTTGTAGTTATTAATTCAGATTATTATTTAGAGTACTATTATTACTTCAGAATCATAAAAAAAAATCTGTTCAATAAGTCAGTTTGAGAGTCACTCTTTGTTATTAAGGTGTAAATTTACTTAAGAACCTTTTGTCAGAAGATTTTCTCTTTTCCACTGAAGATAAATAACAATTGTATCCTACATTTGAAAGTTCCGACCACCACTTTGCCTGGCTCCACCTTCTGTCTGTATGGGACAGAAAGCATCAAAATCACTTTCTGTTTTTTGTACCAATTTCTTAATATACAGGCATATTCAAACAAAAGAAGGCCCTCCCTCCAGCAACCAGCCATTCACCCAACAAAGGCAGACAATAACCCAACCAACCAACCAACCAATCAATCATTTAATCATGGCATTACAGGAACAGAGAAACAGGAAGCATGGTTCTTTAATAAGAATTTACACCGTAGTCAAGGAGAGGAGTCTAATTAATCATTGCCTGATAAGATGGAGTGATGGCCAAATCTTGTGGAAAGACGGCAGATGCTACAGCTGGTCCTTTAGCAAGTTCCTCTTCCACTACCCTCTCATCCCTGAGACCAAACATCACCCACAGGCATTCTTCCCAATTTGATGCTTAGGATGGTCTGTTTGAGAGGGATACGTGGCTGCAAGCTAATATGTAACAGATTTCCATTTCCCTCCTGCTACCCATTTCTCTATCCTTAAAATGAAGGTGTGACTAAAAATGACATGCTTCTACCGACTATGGGAAATACCTGTTAGCTTAGTTAGGTAAGACTCTGGAGATGTCTACTGACTCTTTCTTACTGTCTCCTGCCACATAACGCATCCACTTCTAGCGGAACTTCTTACTCAAGGGAGATTACCTTGGGATAGGGTGAGTGTGCTGCCAGGGTTGGCCCTCTGTTCTTATTGAGCAGGTCAGTAGGCCAGAACAAATGATGAATACTTAACGCATTGGAAATTTTCTTGAATTGTCTATCCCTGTTGCCTCACAGGGCAGCCAAGCTCCTCCTTTTTCTGAAGTTCCTGAATCTCTGCTTTGCCTGCTGGTCTATTTGTTCTTAAAGCTCACACTTTGGCTGATCATACAAGTCATTTGGATGCAGGGGTGTCCCAAGGAAGCAGGGAAAGCTCTCGAACTCACTAAATGTAAAGAAGTCAAGTGTGTGCCGACTTGTTCATGGAGACAGAGACAGACAATAGATCCTCCTGCACAAACAGAGTGGGAGTCCTCTCTGGAGCAGGAGGGGGACAACTTATGGGGCGAGGGTAACATTTTTAAATGTTCAAGAACCCCGTTAGGAAACAGCTGTACGTGACCAGCATTGTCTTGTCAGGCCATAAACGTTCATCGTAAATTGGTGTCACAGAAAGGTGAGCACAAACAGTTTGTAAGGTGTGTGGTTCATCCATCTTTGGGTGGTCCCGGGCAGGTGACTTGCTAGTGACTCCCTTGTTCAGGATGGAGAGGGCCTGGTTTTTGTCAAAATGGCTGCACTCAGGCTGCCTGGACCTTCCTTTTCTGCCTTATCCCTACGTTAACTTGTTAATATTTTTTAGGATTTAGTGAAGGGTTTCTGTTAGGCTGTTAGGCTGTCGTGTCTGCTCAGAGTCTGTGCCCACCGATCCCACTACAATAGCACCCTCTCACCCACCACCTTGTCCCTTCGCTTTGCTTTCTTTTCTTTATTGTACTTAGTCATATTTACAATCTAAAAATATTTCATTTGTGATATAGAATTGATTACATGTTGAAATGAAAACATTTTGAATAGATTGGGTTAAGTGAAACAGATAATGAAACAGATGATAAAAATTAAGTTTCTCTTTGGTGTTTGTTTTTCAATGTGCCCACTGCAAATTTTAAAATTATATACATAGCTTGCATTTGTGACTCACCTTCAATTTCTCTTGTGCAGTCCTGCCTCAGAGCAATAATACTTGGATCATGGGGGAAACGGTACTTGCTTGTATAAAGGGGGTTTGCAAATATTGAGGAGGTGAGTAGTGGCCACTGAAAGGCGATCGCCAGTGTCTGCTGCACGGGAGGGAGCAGGTGGGTTTTGGAGCTGGACAGGCATTTGCATCCTGGTCCCACCACTTACCAGTGGGTGACATCTCTAAACCTCTGTTTTCCCATCTGTAAAATGAGGATTATTATAGCTACCATGTAGGATTATTGTGAGAATTAATAAGGTAATATTTATACAATTCTTAACATGGCACCTGGCTCACAGGGAGCATGAAGTGGTAGTCACTATCCTCACTTCTCAGTCTGGGCACACTGTCGCTGACTGGCATTCCTAGGTGCTCTTGGCATGTTTTGAAGTCCCCGTTTTCTGAACTGTGGTCCTGGAAGCACTTGGTCATCAGGGAAACTCATTTCTGGCTTATTGAAATATCAGCTGGGTAGATATGAGGTTCATTACCCACTATCCAAGGATTCAGAATTTACCGCGATTACAGGCCATGGATGTGATGTGATTTTAGCAGAAGCTTCTTTTGCACTACAAAAGGATATCCCAGTGTGTAGTTGGAGGTATTCACTCAACAGACTGACTCGCCAGATACTATCTACCAGTCCCTGAGCCCCTTGATTGTCAATAATCACACTCCCACCCGCCCTCCTGGGGTTTCAGACTCTGTCCAGCGTTCTCAGGTTTATGGATACCCTTAGAACAAAAGCTCCTTGTCAATGGTCTGTGAACTGATGCTGGAGGTGGAGTCTGCCTCTGGGGACCTGCCAGCACTCCCTGAAGGTGACAAGTTTGCCGTTAGAGAGATGTGCTCAGACTGGGGTTCTGCCAGGCTGGCTCGACCCAGCACATCCACGACGGATTCAGGGTTCTGCTGGTGTCATGAAACGTACTTTTCAGAGAAGTGATGCTTGCTCAGTACTTGCTGCACTTATAGGCCCAACAGGGGCAGGTGGGGTGATTCTACACGCAGAGCAGATTGCCAGGTGGCGGGGAGCAGACCCACTGCTGAGGTCTTCGTGGTAATCAATGGTGAACCCACCCTGAGTCATGGGGTGTCTCAGAGATCCCTGGGAGCACACGTGTTGGATAAAGCAGGGGTTTCAGTGTTTTGAGAGGTGGAGAATGTTGTTGTTACTGCCCTCCACCTTTCATTCACTAAAATAAACCTTTTAATTTATTTTGGAGAATGTAAATTAATGTTTTTAAAAAGCAAATAAAATTCAATGCTGGTTTTCAGTTTTAAAATCAACATGTATTTTCAGAATTTTGTGACTTTGCTGGTACTTCCAACTGGCTCTGCCTCTCTGGAAGGTAATGGAAAACACCTTGGGTAACACTAAGAACCAGCCCTATTCCTCGTGTGCTGTGTCCTCCTGCTCTTCGGTGTGTTTCATGGATAGTTTCTCTTGCCATTTCAAGCACTGGCATTTTGTTGACTAAAGTGAGGACCAGAATAAAGGTGAGTTTCACAGCTCTCGAACCTCCCCGGGGAAGAATGGTTTTGTTCTCCTCTGTTGGAACTTACTCATAAATGGCTGTGTGTTTAATCCTAAATTATTGCCTACCAATTGTTATTTAATTTCTCACTTGCATATCTCACCCTATGCTCCCGAAAGGCAGGGATACTAGTTTCTTTTGGCTTCAAGGGACAGCAATTCAACTCTGGGTAGCTTAAGCAAGAGTCGGGATCGGCTGACTCTGAAGGTGGGAAAGACAGGGTGGTATAAAAGGAATCGAACTGTATCGTCGTGGCTTGTTCTCACTCTCTCATCTCCATGTCTCTCTCTGTGTTGGTTTTATTCTCTCTTACCCAGGGGTTTCCTCTATGTGGTAGGTGCCGGGGCAGAGGGCGTGGGTGGACCTGGCTGCACAGGGCCACACAGTCTCATCTTCCAGCTGTTGCTTTATGAGTTTGGCTGGCCTTTGTTCTCGGTTCCTGGGCAGAAGCCTCTAAACTCTTGGAATTTCCCAAGTCATAGGAGTGTCTTTGTTATTCATTGTGGGCTGCTGAGACCACACCTGATTTGATACCAAAGAGGTGACTCATGGTAGCCCCTAGAAGGTTTCAGAATGGGGCGGGCCATGCTGGAAAGGCCAGCCTGTGGAGAGCTGAGGCTGTGAGCCAGGTGACATCAGCCGACCTTCTGGGAGTGGAGGTGGGTGCAGGGTAGGTTCAGCCACATGGCCGATGACTCAGTCCTACCTACATGATGGAACCCCAGTAAAACCCTGCTAATCACACACCCATGTGCCAGGATGGTAGTGTGTCCCCAGGACACGGGAGCTTCACGTTTGGACCCCTCCCAGACATCACCCTACATGTCTCTTCACTTGTGTGGCCCCGATTTGTATTTTTTTGCTATAATAAAACTGTAATCCTAAATTTAGTGTTTTTCTGAGCTCCGTGAGTTGTTCTAGTGAATTATCTAATCTGATAATTCAAGATAATTCATGGGAACCCCCAAATTCATAGTGGTTGGTCAGAAGTGTGAGTGGCCTGGGACTGTGGGTATCTGAAGTGAGGGCAGCCTGTGGAGGACGGTGCCCTCAACCTGGGAGATTTGTCCTAATGTGGCAGGATTGCACGGCACCAGCTTGGCAAGGGAAGAGATATCTTTTCCTCTTAACATCCAAATGGGCAATGCCGTGCTAAGACTCTGAGCAGACTGGGTAATGCTGCCACCTTTGAGACTGGAGCTGGCTGGCGCGGGAGGAGCATTTCTGTAAGGGAGACAGATGCTGCGGCGGAGGAAGTGGATCTGGGTGACAGAGCCATAGTTGTCTGCCAGAGCACAGATGCCATAGAATTTTATGGCCTCTCTCAGCATGTTGCAGGGATAGTTCATGCCCAGCAAATATCCATGTGCCCCTTTACAAATGTCAGCCTTCCTTGCAGGTAGGTCAGGTCCACACCACTAGTTCTGTGAGCAGAAGGGATGTGAGTCAATTTCAGGCTAAGGTAGAGAAGAGCCTGGGATCCTTTCCCATCTCTCTTCTTTCTTTGCTGCCGTGACCTTGGCAGCCACGTGTTCCAGATGGCACACACACGGTGGAGGAAGTCCACCCTCCATGTTGGTCTTCACCTTCCTTGGGAAAAAGGTCTTTGCAAGTGTAAATAATTTAAGGATCTTGGGATGAGGAGATTGTCCTGGATTGTCTGGGTGAGCCCTAAATGCCATCACAAGTGTTCCTACAACAGAGAGGCAGAGGGAGGTTAGACAGACCCTCTGAGGAAGAGATGACACATGGAGGCAGAAATCGGAGTGATGTGGCCACAGCCAAGGAAATGTATTCTCTCTAGATCTGGAGCCAGAAGTCTGAAATCAGTCCAAATGAAGGTGTCTGCAGGGCTGCCTTCCCTTGAACTCCAGGGAGAATCCTGCTTTGCCTCTTCCAGCTTGTGGTGGCTCCAGGCATCCCTTGACTCGTGGTGGGGGGTGCCCGATCTCTCCAACTCCCGCCTCTGCCCCTGACTTTACTTGGGATTCTCCCCTGCATCTGTGTTGTCTTCTCTTCTTACAAGGATATGTCGTTGGATTTGGGGCCCACCCAGATGATCAAGAATTATCTCTTCATCTCAAGATCCCTAAATTAATTCCATCTTCAAAGACCCTTTTTCCAAAGAAGATCATGTTCACAGGTCCTGGCTGGATGTATCTTTTGGGGCCCATTACCAGCCAAGCACAGAGACCAATGCCTCTGATGGCAAGTCTGGGATGGGTAGTGACTCCAAAATACAGATTCAGTAAAACATTTTATCCAGTGAATAGCTGGCATTTATCTAAATAACATATCCTCTAGGAGATATGATACCCATCTTCCTGTCAGTACAGGTGTTGACCAATTAATGCTTTATGGAAACAAGCAAAACCTGGAACTGCCTTTGTCTTGTCTGTGAATGTTCTACATTAGGTTGAACATGTGTCCTGTCTAGGAACTGCTTTCTTGGCTTTGTGTTGTTGGCCTGGAATGTCATCGGCATGTCTGATGCACCAGTCCCATTTTGACCATGATGACTTGATTGATTCCTGTTAGAAAGAGGAGGTGCTGAGTGAATAGGTTATGACTAAATTCTAGGCTCCAAATAAATCGAAGAAGATGACAAACCCGATCCATTTCCTTATGGCACTAAACTCAAACTGGAAATCAACTTGAGATATGACTCTAAATTTCTCAAAGTTGAAAATCCTTTGGTTCAGTCGAATAAATAGGATTACCTTAGGCATTCTTAAAATTTTGATGGCTTACTTTTAAAAATAGTGTATTATTTGCTCCAAAGAAGCAGAGAAATTGAGATAAGTATCCAGAGGTCTGAATTGTTTTTAGGTATCTCCCTTTAAAATTAAAATATTTGGAATCAATTTTAAAATCAGGTTCAACCAGAAACCCTAGAGAGTGTATGGTTGAGGTAAGAAAGAGTCTCGCATCCTCTGAAGACCTCAACTCCGTCCCTGCTCTATAACGTTAGTGCTGTGCAAGCTTGTGCAAGTTACGTAACCTCTCTGGGTCTCATTTTTTCATCAATGAAAGGAGAGCAGAGGGTTAGAGTAGTTGATCCCTGAGATTTCTTCCAGCTCTAAAATCCTACCATTCTGTATAAGGGAGCCTGTTATGTGATAGACCACCCAGGGGAAAAGTGAGCTCCCCAGAGCACACCCCACCCGTGAGCTGAGAGAGCACGTGGCAGCAGGCATTCTCAACCAAACCATCAGCAAAGGCAGACCACGGAGCCCCACAACTGAACAGAAACTTGGCATGGGGACCGATTTATTTCTAAGATGTGTTTCTACAGTTTCTTTGGCAGTTTGTGCTCACGTACAGTCAATTGGCAAGACACACTCCGGCCCCTCTGCTTGGGGAAGGCTGCGGAGTCCTGGGCCCCAGCTGAGAACACCTTGTGTCCATCACTGTCACCATCAGCTCTTTTGAGGGATGCTGGCTGGGGCCGGGGTCCCTACATCGTGTCACTGCACAGATGGAGGGGGCTTCTTCGCCAGGGGGTCAAGTCACCTTGACACCCCTCTGTGCAGCCGGAAGGTGGGGCACTGCCCCCAGCAGAAGCGCGTGCCCGCAGGGAACATCCAGGGAGAGGGGCTGAGCGTGTCTGAGGGGATGGTGTGCTTGCGATCAACTGGGTGACAGGGGCATTGGACAGCTTCCTGAGGGTGACAACATATGGCCACTTGCATTTTTCCAAAACAGTAGTCCATAGCTTAAGGAATGACTTGGCCTTCTAAGCCAAGAGCCTCACATGTTCGGGCCAGATGACTCCATGTGGACAGTGACAACTGGCTATGCCATATAGAAAGCTCTTTATCACAGGGCCTGCCAGACTCCACGTGTCCTCCGTTCTGTAGATGGGAAGTGTGCAAGCAGCAATAGGAGGCTTTTCTTTGAGGAATGTGTGAGAAGCTTGGGGGGAATTTAAAGTTGTTTTTTTTCGTAGTTTTTTTCACGTGTGATATCTGACACTCATTGGAGGGGAAGAACAAATGATTCCCAACTCTGTGACTTACCCGCTTTGAAGATCCCATGAGGAGACTGAAGTGTCTGGCCCGTGAGAGCTGTTAGTGAACTGATGACAGGTCTGACAGTGGTTTGCGTGCGGGTGTGGCTCGGGCGCTGCTTGGTGCCTGCAGGGCTTTCCATGGTCACGTGCTCTCAGCAACATGAGACCCACAGTGTCCGGGATCTACAGAAAATCACTCATCCTACCGAGGACCCGGGAAAGCCCCACTTGAGTGAGACAAGGCAATCGACAGACACCAACACCAAGGTGACGCGGATGTTGAAACTGTCTCAGAAGGATTTCATCGAAGAAAAGCTTAGTTATGGAAACAAGATAGTTGTGAGGAATGGTTTCCCAGAGGTGGCAGTGTCAGCCTTAGAGTGTTCTAGAATCAGGTAGAGTTGAGGGGGAAGGAGGAAAGCAAAAGGCAAACGATTGGTGATCGGCGCAGAGCCGAGACCCCTCCACTGACCACATGGAGACCAGCTGGCCGTGCAGCCAGGCCAAGGGCGGTGAGCGACCTCCAGCCCAGGTCCGCACAGGTCGGTCTCCAGGGTGTCGCCAACATGCACAGGCAAGTGAGTTCAGACCTGTGGCCAAGGCGATGCTCAGGGCAGTGTAGACCAGGCAGCTTCCTGGGGAAGACTGCTCAGTTAACTGCTCAGTGAGGGGTGAGGGGAAGTGAGGAGCCCAACCCAGACCCAGGGATGAGTCACTTGGAGCACAGGGGACCCTTGGCAGTCAGCTGTTTTGAGAGGTTTCCTATGAGCTAGACTATAAACATCTTTGTCCTCAGGGTGCTCTGACCCGGTGTGTGTGTGTATGGCTGTGTGTGTGTATTTTATAGTATATGGAAAATGAGGTCGATACAGGAGTGCATGAATAAGGTCATGGTCCCTCCCTGGGTGTCTCACAATTTACTGGACACAGCACATACACAAATAAAGATGATTCGAAGTGCTTGTAATGAGTTGAGAGAGCGCAGAGGAAGCATTCGTGACCTTCCCGTTCACGTTGAGCTTAGGATGAAATCAGTGACCTGTGCATTTCATAGAATAAGCTGCATCTCAGGCACCTGGGCCAAGCCACGGGTGGCTATTGTCAGCTCCTCTCTCCCACACCCAGATTGTCCTCAGTGTCATCCAAAAGTCTGCCTGGACAGCAACTCTCCACCGTCAGTACCAACCTCAAGGACAAGGACTATGGGCAATTTCAGTTCCTGTCCAATCATCACAAAATAAAAGGTGGGCCCACTGGCATCACTCCTGGTACCAGCATTGCTCTGCTGGGCTCCACTGCTCTCCTTGTTCTGCTCCCACATTGTTAGCACATACTGCACTATAAAATCCAAACACACACACACAGCCATACACACACACACACACACCAGGTTGGAGCACCCTGAGGACGAAGATGTTTATAGTCTAGCTCATAGGAAAACCCCTCAAAATAGCTGACTCCCCTGTGCTCCAAGTGAGTCACCCCTGCATCTTGGTTGGGCTCCTTGCTTCTCCTCACCCCTCACTGAGCAGTCTTCCCCAGGAAGCTTCCCGGTCTACACTGCCCTGAGCATCGCCTTGGCCCCAGGTCTGAACTCACTTGACCTGGGCTGGAGGTCACTCACCACCCTTGGCCTGGCTGCACGGCCAGCTGGTCTCCAGGCGGTCAGTGGAGGGGTCTCGGCTCTGCGCCGATCACCAATCGTTTGCCTTTTGCTTTCCTCCTTCCCCCTCAACTCTACCTGATTCTAGAACACTCTAAGGCTGACACTGCCACCTCTGGGAAACCATTCCTCACAACTGTCTTATTTCCATCACTAAGCTTCTCTCCAGTGTGAGACTGATCTATGTCATGTTTACAGCTAGGGCAGCCATACAGCTGAAAGTCTTCTGACACCCGTGGCACCTTGGTGTTGGTATTTGTCTATTGCCTTTTCTCCTTCAGGTGAAGCTCTTCCTGGTTCTTGATATGACACGTGATTTTCTGTCATATCCTGGACACTTTGGGTATGAAGTTGTAAGGCTCCCGATCCTATTTAATCTCGTGTTTTGCAGGCAGTCACCCTGCCCGAGTACAGTGTGCAGGTCCAGATGGGACAGGATGTGCAGCTCTCTGCAGGGCTGCACTGACATCACCCGGCACAGCGAGCGCCAAGCGGCCCCGCCTCTCTTCTCCTCACCCCGCCTTGAGGCTGACGGGTGGGGGTGGAAGTTCAGCTTCCCGCTTGGCCCTGCTGATACCAGGGCTGGGGTGGGTGCAGAGGGAGGGTGTTGTACAAAAAAGAATTTGACTGGCCTTTGTCCCTGGTTCCTGGGAAGGAGACTCTAAATCTCTGGAAATTCCTGAGTAGGAGGAGTGTTTTTGTTTTGCATGAGCTTCTTGGATCACACCTTAGTTTATGCTGAGATGAGAAGGCTCAGCGTGGGGCCTGATCACCAGACAGAGTGACCACGTGCTTAGAGGGGTGTGGCTTTGAACCAGCCTGACCTCTGGGGAGAGGAGCCAGGATGCGGATCAAATTGAACCATGTGGCCAATGACCAGTGAATCAAGCCCATGTGATGGGATCTCAGTAAGAGCTCTGGCACTGACGCCCGGTGGCATTTCCTGGTTGGTGAATGCACTGGTGTGCAGGAGGGTGACACACCCTGAATTCATGGGTGGAGGGGACGGGAATTCTGTGTCTGGGACCCTCCAGACTTCACCCTATATTGTCTTCATTTGGCTGATCTTGACTTTTATCCTCCGTGACTGCCATCATAAGTACGATGCTTTACTGAGTTCCGTGAGTCATTTTAGCAAATTATCAGACTTGAAGGTACCCTGGGACCTCCCAAATGTGTAGCCACTTGGTCATAATGTAGATGACCTGGGGACCCCTGAGGTGCAGCAGGTACCTGAAGCGAGAGCAGTCTTGTTGGGAGCTGAGCGCTTTACCTCGTGGGAACTGTGCTGGCTGTGGGTGATCAGGGCCACTGTTGTGCCGTAGCACACCAGCTGGCGTCAGAACAGAGGGGACGTGAACTGTTGACGAGCCGTGCCCTGTACTATTTCGTGCGACCTCACTGCTGTTGCGTGTTGGCAGAAGTTTAGTTCTCTGATGGGCCCTGCTGACACCATCCCCAAACGCAGCATGCCAGCTCATAACTCCTGACCCCTCACTCCCCGCTTGTCGCCACCACCTGTGGGTGGAAATTCAGCCCCCTGCTCAGCCTTGCCGACCCTTGGTGGTGGGAGGATGTGCACAGTTTTCCTTTGGTGTTTTGGGTGGGTGGCATTATCAAAAAGGTTTTGGTTGTGCCCTTTTTCTCGGCCCCTAGTTAGTTATAGGGGCAGGTTTCTCTGCCTATACCTATTGGCATCCGAGGTTGCAGGATTCTCTGTTGACCCCTCTGGGATATGTGAGAGGCTAAAAGAAAACCCAGAGAACTCCCATCTATGTTGTTCCTCCAGTCCTGAGGTCCCGCCAGCTCTCCTTCTTCCCACCATTCAGGGCAAACACTCCCGTGTGTGTTTGCTGTCGAATGCCCAGGGTTTTTCGTTGAAAGAGGGAAGACGAGCAAGAAATGGGGCTGTTGTCTTGACTGGAACCCGAACTCTCCCAGCACGATTTGTCAGCCATACAGGGACACCTTTGAGAGTGCAGTGTGTTCCGACCGCCGGAATGCCTGAGCAGTTGGCATGACACAGAACATAGGATCTAAAGTCTTTGTTCCTGGCTAATCTCAAGTAGGAATCACTTTTTCCTTTTCATTCAAGTTCCACCCATAATTTCAGGGGCCAACTCTACCAGACGGTGTTCAGGGTCTTGTTTCCTCTCTGGGCCACAAATGTGGCAGTATCACTCCCCTCTGCCTACAGGACACAAGCAAGCCAGGATGGTAATACGGGAATTGGAAGCTGCCCTTAAACTAAGCTTTTGGTTTTCTGTTCATTCTTTTATGCACTAGAAGGATGGACTGGAAAGTATTTCTCTATACCTCACATGGAATTTAAGAAATTAAATCCTCTTTGTCCTTGAGAACAAGGCAACTTTTGGGGATAGCTAACGATTAAGACTCTGGATTCAGGCCGGGCGCAGTGGCTCACGCCTGTAATCCTAGCACTGTGGGAGGCTGAG